>JAAFCE010001036.1:23182293-23307333 GCA_013389805.1 Trigoniulus corallinus
TAAGTTTATCAAATTTATTTTTTTAAGTTTATCAAATTTATTTTTTTTTTAGTTTAGTGAATTCGTTTTTTAGTTCATGAATTAGTTTAGTTTAGTGGGTTTTGTTTTCATTTTAATGAATTCGTAATTTTTAGTTCAGTGGATTCATTTTTTTTATTTTAGGGAATTGTTTTTTTTATTGTAGTGGATTTGGATTTAAGTGAAGGGAATTCATTTTCTTCAGTTGTATGAATTCATTGTCATGGGTCTCAAAATGTCTGACCAAAGCGTTTTGGCGATCCCCTTTGGTCAGAACTTTTGGTCAGACCAAACATGAGATTGTGGTCAAACCACAATTGACCAGGTCAATCGCTAAAACGCGCCTATAGATTCTGCAGTTTACCCTACGTTGGCAGGCAGGTGACATGCACAGAACCACGGGTTTATTTTCTCTTTGATAGAAGAACCGTTTGACGTCTTATAAGAGGGTAAAGCACTGTGCTCGGACAAGAACGAGCCTGCATACCCTATACTTTGGTTGCAAGAAGCAAGCAAACTCTTCCATTTTAACAATATGCTGTACATCTGACATTTACTATAATTTTCATCTCTAAAAAATTTTATAATGAAGTTAAATCATTTCTAATCTCATTCCAATGAGGATGTTCAAACTTGACATTGTGATCAAAATTTGAAACGACATATTTTAAATATTTTTGCCAACCTCCAATGCATGCTGCAGGGATACAATCCTAGTAGCAGTCATTAAAATAGAGTAGGAAATCTATACCTCACTCCCCAGTATTGTAATTTGCATGGCGGAATCCTAATATTTTCGCGACAGATAGAAA
Source organism: Trigoniulus corallinus (assembly GCA_013389805.1). Lineage (NCBI taxonomy): Eukaryota > Metazoa > Arthropoda > Diplopoda > Spirobolida > Trigoniulidae > Trigoniulus > Trigoniulus corallinus. Next base: position 23,183,124 of record JAAFCE010001036.1, read on the forward strand.
AAAACATGACTTTTGAACAAGCAGAGCGGCCATCACCACCGTCTTTAAAACCTTTCACCGACAGGGGCTCCTCGAGTGTCCGGATACATTTTTATGGGCTCCATTATAAGACATAGAGATAGTACCATCTGCTATCCATTGTTCTCTTTGAGACTTTGCACATTGATTCATGAGAGCAGGGGCGGATCCAGTGGGGGTTTGGGGTTGCAACCCCTCCCCCCTACATTTTGGTTCAACCTTGACACTGACAAATGAAAATTGCGTTTCCAATCGCTGCCAATAGCTCAACCCCCCAACTGACGAAAATCCCGGTGCAGAGAGCAAACCTCGTCTGCTTCGCAAACATTTAGATAAACAAGGTTTTATTGTAATTTTCTGCAGAACAAACCCTTGTCTCATTGGACTGGCATTGTCACCTTCTCTACATTCATGAGCTCGAAATATTAAAATGTATTTTCATAACACTTGTATGCAAAAGTTGATTTTTGCTTGTATGAAAAACTTCACTTTTTTACAATACATTTCATGAAAAAAGAGGAAAATACATCTGGAATATTTCAGTGTAATAAAAATAAACTTATTTTGCGCAAAGGTGAAAAGTGAAGACGTCGTGAAGGCTTACATACATCGAATTCGTGAGGTGAATAGTTTATTAAATGCTGTTGTCGACACAAGATATGAAGACTCCATCAAAGAAGCTCAAGAAGTTGACAAGCTCATTGCATCGGGACAAAAAACAGAGAATGAATTTGCTCAGGATGTTCCATTATTGGGAGTGCCATTTACTTGCAAGGAGTGTATTCGGGTCAAAGGTTAGTTAGGATGTTTATACTAGTAAAATTTTAATTCACTTTCATATTCATTTTAACTTCCACTTTTGCCTTCTTTTGGCGGGATGTTTATGAAAAAATATTGCAAGCTGACCTTCGCGCTAAGGTCACAGTCCTTAACGTTTTGTGTCCCTATGATGCCCCAACCGAGATTTGCATGCCTTGTTGAAGGTAAAATGAAATTAATAGATAAGCAGAGCTGGATGAAATATGATGCAAAGCAAGCACAGATGGTCCGAGTTCAATTCTCCTCTTGGGAAACCTATTAAGAGTCCTTAGTGGACTGGTGATTGTTGTCATAAGTAGACTGTGTAGTGATTAAATAAATTACTTCAATTCAAGGGCTCCATGCAACTGCTGGACTGATGTCCCAGCAAGATGAAATTTCATACAAGGATGCTGATGTCATCACTCTGATGAAAAAAGCTGGAGCTATTATATTAGGTGTCACAAATGTTCCAGAAGGTTTGGCATGGTTTGATACTAATAATAAACTTTATGGAAGAACAAGGAATCCTTATGTTACTTCTAGAATCGCTGGAGGAAGTTCTGGTGAGTCCAAGTTTTCGCCATTCCCCTATTAGAAATTGTGCACTTTATTCACTGTATTTCAAAATATCTATAGGTGGTCAAGCGTGTATCATTTCAGCTGCAGGATCTGTTATTGGATTAGGATCAGACATGACTGGAAGTGTTCGAATGCCTTGTTTCATTAATGGGATTTTTGGCCATAAACCAACTTCCGGTAAGCATTAATGTTACGTGTATTTAAATAGACTCTAGTCTCCTTTTTTATGAAGCATTGATCTATTTGCGGTCCCAGGACAGCATACTGGACTTTTTGTTCAGTCTTATGCACTCTATGGATATTATTATTAGCACTGCTTTGCAAAGGGCATAACAGACTAAGGTCCTTCAAGGCTCAGTCCATATGCACACTAGTCGGATACTGAGTCAATTCTCCACTCGTAATCCCACTGTAATGGCTCCCCTTCACCTGTTTTCTGTATCACCAAATCAGTCATCTGGTCCATTGTTAGTCTCCTAGTTATCATCATACCTGTAACAGAATCTAATTATCTGGATTTAAAATATTCCTTAGATCTTTTGTTATTTCTTGCAGCGGCTTGTCTGCTTCTAGATACATCTCGCTTCCTTCACAGATTCGTTATTCGAGATAATTCAGCTGATAATTTTCGATTAGGCGTAAAAATTTCTGATTAATCACTATTAGTAAGGTGACCAGATTTTCCAGAGGGCAAAGCGGGACGGGGGCTTTTGGTGAGTGCCCCCAAGTAGGGGTGGTAAGACATGTTTTCCTGAAGAGGAAAGAACAAAACTTGTGACTTCGTATCTACTATACCTTATTGCTTGAATGTGTGTCCATCCAGCACAGGATGCCTAATGTTTTAATTTGATGCAGACGACGGGCCCTCCTGATCAGTTGCTCTGTACACGTATTTCATTAGGGCCCTTTAACTACAAGGTTATTAGAGCCCCGACCACTGCATAGTTCTAATGCAAGGACTGCACAGACACTACGCTAATACGACGATTTTTGGGTATTAGCGGTACTCAGTGTTCCCAAGTGGCCACCCATGCTAGTACTAACTGGGGTTGCGTTGCTTAACTTCAGTGATCAGACGAGAACTAGTGTGTCCAACGCAATACAGTCGCTCCACGTATTTCATTAACCAGTGAACGCTTCTGAGAAGTTGCCAAAAAGTGGGACAAATGGACGTCCCGCTGGGACAAACAAAGGACGGCGGAACATGAAGTCTGAAATCGAGACGTCTGGTCACCTTACTATTAGGAACATGTGCGAAAGGTTTTATAATGTAATCTGAGTAATATTTGAAATACAATAATCCGTCCGTGTTCAGGATCACACACATCTTTGAGAGCGTATTTTGAACAAAATTCCTTGGTGGATACTTTAGCACACCTGCTAAGGAGTGACCTCCGTCCCTATCACGACCAGAAAACAAGCATAAATATGCAGTATGTAAAATAGTGTTAGGTTATATAAACCATTAATCCACATTCTCTTTCATTCCGGTTAAATCTGTGTCAAGCTGTGAAATCTACAATGAAATCAGTTTGTGAGGTCACCTGTCTGTACAAGTAACACCAGAATAGATTATAATCAGGATCTGATCAGGGCCCGCTCTAGGGGGGCATTAGTACGGGGCGCCATTTTGGCTGTAAGTGTGAGAAAAACTGCTGCTTGTACTTGCATTATATTCTTAAGGGGCGGCAATTTGACTTTTTGTCCTGGGCGACATAAGCGCTGGAGCTTACCCTGATCTGATGATGAGCGAAGGAATGATCTACAACTGAAATTCCCAACAGGATCGATATACTATAGGCCCTTGAGTGGTCGATGAAGTTTGGTAGTGGTTGATGGATCCCAAAAGGTCGATAAACAAGTTGAAAGCATATTCTATATTCGTATTTATATTATACTATATTACTGTCATTTTTGTTATGTTTTATTTAATTATCAATTCCATAAGTTAGTACGTGAAACGCTGTTTACAGGTTTTATCTTTACATAATAGTCACATTAAATATAATATTGCGAGGGAGGTGCGATATTAATTACAGGAAATCGATAAAAAAGAATAAATTTTTGTGTGATGTGAAGGTATGAAAAAGTTTGTGGACTGCTGATCTACAACCTTTTTTCTATAGTCTTATCTTTGACTGTATTATTGGTAGATGTCAATTAAATGCGATTATTTTATTTTCTAAGGAATTGTTCCACTTGAAGGCCATCTATTTTGCCCACCTGGGGAGTTGAGAAGCTATGCTGCCATAGGACCAATGTGTCGTTACGCTGTTGACCTACTACCAATGCTAAAAATACTTGCAACTGACAACTTGGATAAGTTAAAGCTTGGACAACCAGTCAGTATTGATATTTATTATTAATCTAAGATCGATGCTTCTCATTGATGCAATTCTTAAATTATTAATGCTGTTGTAGTGCATTTCTATTTGCAATTTCCAAACATGTGTTTTCCCCACCTACTATCAAGATCAAAGTGACCTACTGTAGCTCTATTTTTGACCTTTCTCATCAGTTGAGAGTTTGTTTCTCAGCCAATTTCTGTACTGTACTCCTCGTGATTCTCATCATGTATTAAGCTACGTCAAAACGGTTGATTTGATTTCCAAATTCTGAATTCTTTAATGAGAAAACATCAGCTGAAATCAATTTTGAGAGCGGGCAATGGACGACAGAAACAGCATATTCGGGCCCCCTGTATCATTGCATACAACATGAATGAGTAACATTATAGTATTTGGTCCGGCAGTGTGACATCTGTGAAACCACCATCCAATAGCTTTTTGGCAGCTGTAGTATGTGATCGGCTGTTAGAGTGAAGATGATGCGCGGATGATAAAGAATGTGAGGCACGAGTGGCAGTCGATGAATACAAATGTTATTTTTCTGAAGATGTCCAGGCGCGTTCTTCCGAACTGTAGACTCGCGATTTACAGTGTCCGAAATGTCCCAACTAAGAATGGTGGATGTTATGCACGCTGTACTGGATGATTCGTGCTGTCAGGAGACCAAGCGAGGGAGAGCTAGATTCATCACCTGAGCAGCGCATATATAACACTCGAGTCCCTGACCAATGACTAATGAATTCTTGACTGATGACCTAATTACCAAGGAATCATGAACTAATGCCTATGAGTAATAAACTATCTAAACTAGTTGGAACAGGTCCCTACAGCTCCATACATGAATTCTGGCTGGACCAAGTTGCTAACAAGAGCGCTATGCTATGCTATGCTTAAAACAAACATGCATAAAAAAAGCTGCCCGACAGATCGTCCATGTATTCATCCAGAGCAGCGTTCCTACGACCTGCTGGGGGTCCGCAGCAAGCGAAAATGAATTTGGGGGTGCGTGAAAGGTGTATGATAAAGTAAAGTGCTGCAGCTGTGACCCGTTTACAATATTATGAAAGTTAAAAATAATTAGGAATAAATGCATTAGTATCCGCCAATGACAACCATCGAGCAGTGGGACTTGGGCAAAGGTGCACCACGAAACGGAATCCAAAAAAACCCAAAAAGTCGTCTTGAGGAAGCTATGTGGAGTTTATGGCCAGGTTTTTGCCATGCGAAGGGTCCGTGGGCATATGAAGTGTGGGAATCACTGATCCAGATTTCAGAGGGACAAAAGTGGTACCGCCGCCATAGGTGGTAAAAGGGTTAGTAGTTGTTAGTTACTTTTAAACAAAGAATCCAAAAATCGAAAAAAAAAACCTTAGTGGTCCAATTTAAAATTGTTGCATTTAATTGATCACGAAAGGGTTCATTTTATCTTGCATTTAATGGATTAATTTTTCGTCCTACGCAGTTTCTCATTTAAACCCATAGGCCAAGTTCAGTTCTCGTGAGATCACTGAAGTTAAGCAGCGCAAGCCCACGTTAGTTCCAACATGGGTGGTTGGTAACGAACGTTGGGTGCGATAAACTTCCCTCTCCAAAATCTTCTTCACCTCCCTCCTCATGTCCCGCAAACAGCCTCCTAAGGGTTCGTCCTGTTATGGCTGCTTGGCTTACTCCCCAACCCATGACATTAATCCAGTACCAACATGGGTTGTAGGGAACGTTGGATTCTGCAGATTTCCCCTCTCCTACATCCCCTACACCTGCCTCCTCCTCTCCCGCGAGCAGCCTCCTAAGGGTTTGGCCTGTTATGGCTGCTTGGCTTATTCCCCAACCCATTAATGTAACATAGAAATAATTGACCCTTCCGTAACTATGTGATCCCACTGTATATAATATATGCATTTTGTCCCAAGACTATATTTTTGGATTATTCCTCCAAAAATAATATAACTTCTTATAATTACTACATTAGTGGGGTAGGCAGCCAACTTTGCCAATATTCCTGTGGGTTCCAGACGCCTGGCTGGGATAACCCCAGTCAGAGAGTCTGGATTGTTTGCTTGTTTGTTGGTGTTTTAGGGCCCTTCAACTACAAGGTCATTAGAGCCCCGTCCACAGTGTAGTTCTTATGCAGAGACTGCACAGACACTACACTAATGCAACGATTTTTGGTCAGTAGCAGTACCCTGTTTTCCCAAGCGACCACCCATGCCAGTACTAACTGGGGTTGCGCAGCTGAACTTCAGTGATCGGACGAGAACTGGTGTATCCAACACAATTCGCCGCTCCCTCAGAGTAGTCCAGAGGTCCCGCAGACCCGACCCTGTCACAGGCGGGATAAGGGTATGATGATAATGATGATGATAACTACTACATTAAGGTTTAACATTTCGTTAGTTTAGCTTCTAGTTGGTGTCATAATAATAAGTTGACCATTTTGTGTTTATCAGGTTGATATGCGAGACATCAATATTTATTATATTGAAGATAACAGTAAATGCACACTAACAACTGGTGTTGACGTTGAAGTTAAACATGTGATGCACAAAGTAATCATTTAAATATGGAGTTTGTTTTTACAAAAAAAAGCACAATACAATTTTTTTTCCTTCAATTATTTTACTATTTTCTTTTAGGTCGTGGATTATTTTCGACAGAAGTATGGTAAAGAACCTATAAAAATTGAGCTCCCGGAGTTATTTTATAGTTTCGGGATTCTTCAATGTATTCTTGGACAGATATTTGACAAAAATGTCGAAAATATTTTGGGAGCCGACGCGGTAATTTATTTAGTTTGGATTAAAAGAATAATAGGGGTAAAAGATAAGAGTATGATTGAGAATTAGGGCCGGCCCTAGAGTTTGCGGGACCCAAGGCAGCAGGCGAAGATTAATGAAGTGGGGCCCCAGTGCCAAGATTAATGAAGTTGATTGCTTACCAATGCAGTACTCTAATGTCTTTAAACTCACATGAAATCAAAATACTGTAATGCCATAACCCGTAGCCCTATGCAAATTTGGCAAAATAAATATTTTAATTTTTTCGATACACCAGCGCGGTTTCCTCGGTCGCCTTGCCTTAAGGCCGGCCCTGTTGAGAAGGACAGTATCTAAAAAAGGTGGCAAGTCCATTGCTAGAAATGTAAGGAAATATCATGGTAGAGGGTTAATAGTTTGAAAGGGAAATCCGATTGTGGGGCAGGAAATTTTAAGCAAGTGGGGAATAAAGAAACAAAAATGGTGAACTGGAGTAGATTAAAAATAAAGTAGTGAAGAAATGGGGAAAGGATTTTGTCATTATGATTGATCTTTCGGACAAGCGATATTAACATCGCTGATGTATTTTATTCAGTTTCACAATTCTTGAACATCAGTCGGTAACTTTTTTTTGTCACAAAAGGTCAGTTCTTCTGTTTTAACTGTATAGACCCCAAGTTTTCAAATATAATTTTTATTCACTTCATAGCACTAAATAGGTTAAGTAAGGAGGTGGGCTCAAGTGAATGAACCAGGGTAAAAATGCCAAACTGCTAAAAAAAACTCTTATTCTCTTTTTAGACACGTTTAAGATCATCCAAGGAATTTTTCAGATGGTGCATTGGACGTTCCAAATATTCTCTGTCGACAATATTCACTTTCAAAGGATTTGCACTTATGAATAAAGATCCTAAATATGACCAGCACATACGGTCGAAACACGCAGCATTAACCAAAAAGATGCATCAACTTTTAAATGAAAACAGTGTCTTGCTATATCCAACTCATCCTCGTCCAGCACCATACCCTGAAGAAGTTTATGTTCAAATCCAAGAGATAGTTTATCCAGCTATTTTTAATATCCTGCAGATGCCGGCTACCCACTGTACTTTGGCTCTCAGCTCTAATGGGACTCCTATTGGTATCGAGGTAGCTGCTAATTGTTACCAGGATCGTTTAACGATAGCCGTTGCTGTGGAATTAGAAAAAGCTTTTGGGGGATGGATTCCTCCATTTCCTTTGCCACTCAGTGACATTTTAATCAAACCTAACACTGATCTTAATTAAAAGAAGCTCAATGAAGATATGATTGACAAGTAACCTACTATAATAGTTGGTCAGGTGAAATTTAGGTAAACATTTGTAGCCGACATTTAGGCTACTTAACGCCATACAAGTTGGAGTTTTTTTTTTTTTTGAACGAGGCTATTTGAGTTGTAGAAGCCGGCAAATATTTCTTAGATCTAACATAGCCATTATATTGATGGGGAAATACGCCATGTTGAAAATTAAGAGAAAATGGACATTATTAAAATTTCTCAAAAATTCTGAAAATTATGACATAACATAATAGACTTTCGACCCAACTTCAGTGTGTCCACGTCCTCTTCAGTGACGAGTCAAGATTCAGCATACACATTCTAGCCGAACCTTCATTAGGTTGTACGAAGAGATATGTTTGTGTGGGGTGGATGGGGATCCGATGGAAGATAGGCGGGGGTGGAGGGCCAGAACCCGCAGACCCAACCATGTCACAGGCAGGATATGTAGGGATCGGCTGTATCGCGCTGGACGCACAAGTTAAGCAATGCAATCCCTGCTAGAACAAACATGTGTGGCCGCTTGGGAAAACTGGGTACCGTTAATACCCTATAATCGTCTCATTAGTGTAGTGTATGTACAGTCTCTGGATTAGAACTATGAGGTAGACGGGGCTCTAAAGACCTTTTAGTTGGAGCCTGGTCTCTTCAAAACCTGCTCTCACATAGAACACAGATAACGCTTCATTAAAATTATTCCAGCATGCATGCTATAGGACAGTGGTTCTCAAAGCGTGTTCCGTGAAACCACTTCAAGTGTTCCGCAAAAAATTTAATGCACAAATAAAGCAATAGAGAGATACTTTGATGTGACCCGCAGAATAAATGGGGGAGGGGTCACTGAAGTGGAGGCAGGCAAGAGGAGTCCTGTGTGATAGGAGGATCCCAATCTAGTTGAAAGGGACGTTCTACAGGACAGTGGTTTGACCAGCTATGCTATATGGATCAGAGCTATGGATTACGAGCTACGTAATTAGAATGCGAGTAGCCGAGATGCGAATGCTGTAGCACATGTGTGGTGTGTCCAGAGCTGACAGAATTAGGAATCAGAGGCGTAACTAGGGGGGGAGGGGGGGCGAGGGGGGACAGATGTCCCCGGACGCAGAAAGCAGGGGCGCAAAACTGTACAGCAAAAATGCGCTTAGCGGGCGCCAGAGGGCGCAGATTTCGGTCTTTGTCCCCGGGCGCAGAATACCCTCGGTACGCCCCTGTTAGGAATGAGCATATTAGAGGTAACCTGGGGTGGTGGACATCGCCGAAAAAATGAGGGAGAATAGGCTGAGGTGGTATGGACACGTCATGCGAAGACGGGAAGAGGAGCTCGTTAGGTTAATTCCAGGAATGCGGGTGGTCGGTAGCACCAGGGGCAGGGGAGGACCAAAGCAGGTGTGAGAACAGGTTGTCCATAAGGATGTGACAGTGTGTAGGATGGACGGGGAACTGGGGGAGAGATAGACGAGAGTGGAGGGCTAGAACCCGCAGACCCGACCCTGCCACAGGCGAGATAAGGGTATGATGTAGTAAATACCAAGTGTATGTAGAAAGTGTACAACCTGCTTTAAAGTTTATGTTGAATTGTAAGTGTTCCGTGCTAGTAAAATGTCAGTTTAGTGTTCCCCGACTTCAAAAAGATTGAGGACCACTGCTATAGGACAAGAATGTCAAACTAACGGTCAGCGACGTTTAGAATATGAAGAAATGAGTGGGTAGTTTAAAAGGTAGGATGTTAACTAATAGGATAGGTAGGTAAGTTACGATGTATACCCTGATCACAAATAAACACTAACTTATTATCTTTGCTAACCCCTTCGCAACCCATCACAGGATCGGGTACCCATTTGCCCCATCAGAAGCGGAAATTGGACGGGCTACCTATTCTGTGATACTTTTATGCAGCTGGCTGCCGACCTAATGCCGCAACCCCTCCCTTCTTTATCGTCAACCTCTTTTCTTCGTTTTCACTTCATGTTGAGAGGGTTCTTTTACGTAAAAGCAACTCCTAACCCTTTTCCCGCCTATGGCAGGGTCGGGTACCCATTTGTCCCTCTGAATGGACACAGGGTGATATATTGGACATAGTTTTTTCTGCAGCCGGTTGCCGGCCAAAGCTGCACCCCTACGCTTATTTATCGTCGGTCTAGTGTTCGTTGGGAAATGCTACCGACGCCAGGGGGGCGAGCTCCTACACCTGGAAATTTTGCCTCATCTACCCGTTGCGTAGTAGAGAGGGTTCTTTTACGTGCAAGTGCCATCGTACACCCACACGGGACCTCGGTTTTACTTCTCATCCGAAAGAAGGCACACTCGCGGCTTTTCTCTCGCCCGAAAGAAGCCGACCCATCACGGTCCAGTATCGAACCTAGAACTACGCCACCGCGGCGGGTGAGAGGGTTCTTTTACGTGTAGATGACATATTCACGACACAGCGTTAAGCTGGGTTTACACTGCGCGCAACACACTCGCGCAACTGTTTCATTAGAAAAGACTCGCGCAGTATAAAGGGGGACTCGCCCCGAAACTTGCTGCGCGAGGCAGCCTCGTGGTGAGCCACCGCACTGTCGGTTTTTGGACGCGCATCAGAGGGTTTCGCCACTCCCACTTCGTGTACTGGTACTCTAGATACGTTTTGCATGCTTGCTTCGCACAATATTTCGCTCAATGTAAACAGGGAGGGCGAGATTGCCGCAAGCCTGTGGAAACAGTTGCGGCGAGTATGTTTCGCGCAGTGTAAACCCAGCTTTAGGCCCTCAGTTTCACTTCCCACCCGAAAGAAGCCACCTGTCTCGGCGATGAATGAACCTGTATTCCATGAGTCCATGGTTGCAGTATTGATTCTGACCTTGGCAGCTGACTTTTTCTGGTCATATAAACTAGCTATACTGTGGATTTAACGTATTTTGCAGTAGAGTTTGGCTATAGCGAACCCTTTAATAACGACTTCTTGGTTATAACGTACTGTATTTCAACAATGAAATTTTGCCAGTGAAATCTTTCACCCATTATAACGAACTTCGGACATAACGAACAGTTTTTAGCACATTTTCCTGGTTCGTTATAACCAGACTTCACTGTATTTTGTACCCTTATATTTGTTTGGCTTATGATGTGTTATGAAATTTTGTATCCTCTTCTAATCTTATTGAGAATAAAACTCGGTGTCATTTCGGGACTAACCGAGAGAACGCTTCTGCAAGTTTCTCAGTCCACATTACTTATTCAATTTCTCAAAGACCTGCCGAATTGAATTATAATTTGTTATGCTCTCTTAAAATACCTTGCGTGTGTCCCCATTGCATTTTTAATACCAGTAAGCTACAAATAATAGAATGTTAAAAACTGGTTTTTGAAGGACACCCAATGCCATTTACATCATAGTGGTAACCTCAAAAAAAATAATGAAAACAACACCATTGACAAATACTCATATAAACTTGATCCTCAAGACGGTAATTTTCACATGTTTTTGAATGGAGGTGGTCAGCTGACTATCTTCATTTCGTCATATTGTACTTTCCTTTACCGTGAAAGGATAATACATTTTTGTAATACGACTCCTCAAGGAAATTAAAATCACATTCGTTTGTGGTAAAAATGAAAGTCGCAACCAAGTTCCCTGATGAAAATAAGGACGAAATGAAAAATAGTAGCATGTATTATTTTGTTCTTTACTCGATATCGATTTTAAGAATATTAATTGACTTGATTACTGGAGTAATCTTCAAATATTATTACAATAATAAAGCCAAGCCTTTACCACCAATCACTGATGCTCTGTTGTTGGAAAGTGCTACTTCACTAGCTGAAAAAATCAGGAATCAAAAGGTAAATAATCCTTAATTAATACGGCATGCATTTCTATCTTTAAAGTAGATCAGTTACATGTCATCACAAAACAAAGTTGATGATCATAGGAGGGGGTAAATCTTGGGGAGAGGGCTATTAACATAGTGTCAGAGGTTACATACCTGGGGGTTCAACTCACAAATGATATGGGATACCTAAAAGCAATGGAGGAAAACATCATTTGTAAGCTAAAAGCTAGAGAAGGATTAAAAAGGAAACTCGCATTTCACGTGAAACTGATGTGAAATGGTTAGGGGCTTGTGGAAAGCAGTAGCAGTTCCACGGCTAACGTATGGAAACGAGGTTCTATGCATTAGTAAAAAGGTAATAATGGACTGTATGGAGGTTTGGTAGGATGGCCTTAGTGGGGACTAGGTTTACAGCAGTTGTAGCAATACAGGGGGACTTGGGGTGGTCTACATTTGAACAAAGAGAAATGATTAGTAAGTTGGCATACCTATGCAGGATATGGGGACTGAAGAAGAAAAATCCAGTAGGGCAGGTTAATGCATGGGTAAACAACATGGGGTGTCTACCAACTGGGAGAGGAGAGTAAACAGAATAATGAAGGAGATAGGAATAACACTGCCCCCGCGGAGGGTGAAGCCGGGGTAACAACAGTGCAAAGATTAGTACAGGACAAAGTTAAGGAATGGAGGTTAGGGCAGTGGCGACAGAGCATGGAGGTTAGGGCAGTGGCGACAGAGCATAGAGGTTAGGGCAGTGTCGACAGAGCATGGAGGGAAGGGCAGCAAAGAAAACGCTGAAGGTGTATGGGAACTAGCATAAGATAGAGAGGGAAGTAATGTATGACAAAACGTGGGATGGCTCACGTCTGTTTCGGACAAGAGCGAACCACCACATTGGAATAGGTCCCGAGGTGGTGGGTGGAGCGGCTAGAATGGGTGCTGGTGGAGATCTAGGCATATGGCTCTAGCTTGAAAAGCTCACTAGCAAGGTATCCGTCACAAGGATTACATATGCATATTCACATGTTGCATTCATGGACGCTTTAAAACCTCTTTAGTAGATTGCCCTTGGCGGCGGAAAATAGAAATTTCCTATAAAAAAAAAACAATAATAAAGATAATGGGTCGACGCCAAATAAGTAGGGGCGTGGCAGCAAGTCAGGCCGGTTGATGGCCGGCAGTGTAAAAACAATTTATCCGCAGTCGGCGCAATCCTTAGGTCTAGAAGCTCGCTACCTAGCAAGAAGATAATTACCCCCAGAAAGAAGATAAGTTGACGTTAAATTAGCAGGAATTGTGGCATTAGGTTGGCAGTCAGCTAAATGAGGTTCATCAGTTTGAAGATTGTGAACTGCAAGACAATCGCTAGAGAAACATGAAGGCTGAGTATTTAATCCTAATAGAAGTGTTGCTGACTTCTCCTGGACGAGCTAGCTCCATGAGCAACAGGATTCCAAAGATACAAGTATCCCCCTCTCCTTCTCTCTCCCATCATCATCTCACCCTTACCTCGTCTGTAGCAGGATCGGGTCTGCGGTTTCTAATCCTCCATTCCTACTATCCCGCACATCCCCAAGTCTTTTTGTAGAACCGGCTCCACTTCTGCTTTGGCCTTACCCAGTCCCTGGTGTCTCCGATAACATGCATCCCCATAATGGACCTAACCAGCTCCTCTTCCTCTTTTCTCATCACATGCCCATACCACTTCAGTCTATTTTCTCTTGTCTTTCCCGCGATATCTCTCACCCCCAAGCTACCTCTAATGTTCTCATTTCCAATGTCTCTCTCTCCCAACGAACTTCAATTTTCCTAATATTTTATCGGGTAGGAAGACTTATTTCGTCATGTTTTGGCAGCAAGCCACTGGGTTTTCACTTATTATAAGGCAGACATAGTTAACATTTCCCGTCTTACTCCCAAAAAATATTCCATTTACGACTAGTATTGATCCTACTACGCCCACACGCCAAGAAATCAACGCATTTGACCATTGCCTTTCATGTTTGGGCATGCCCATGTTTGTTCTTAATTCTGGGAACCTGAAGGAGATGACTGGGTAAAATGTGTTGTGATGAATTGTTATCATTCATATTACGTGAAATGATGTCAACGCTTAAGGCTACAGGGTTTTTTGTTGTTATTAAAACTGTAAATGGCGAGGAACTTTTTAAGTTCAATCAGTCGTTTTATTAACGAACTAAATTTTTTGACAGGTTTCTTTTTATTGTTTATTGCCGTTTGGCTAACTCTTGCAGCCTTTTCAAAATCAGAACACCGGAAAACCGTCGTTTTGGGTTAACGATCCTAATTAAAGAAAAATAATAGTTATAAAAGGAGAATTCGGAAATTTGACACATTTTCTACTTATTTTTAAGTAGGCCTAGTTTAGCATTCTGTTCAAATGTGTGCTACAATACATCAGTATTGGCAGTTCATCATAGCACTTATTTGGAATCTGTCTGTCGGTTAATCATCATCCTAATACCCTTATCCAGACCTGTGGCTGAGTCGGGTGTGCAAGTTCTAGCCTTCCACTCCCGCCTATATGCCACCAAGTCCCCGTCCACCCCACACACTACCATATCCTTGCGGACAACCTGCTCCCACGTCTGCTTTGGTCTCCCCCTGCCACAGGTGCTTCTAACCACCTGCATTCTTGAAATGGACCTAACGAGCTCCTCCTCCCCTCTTCTCATTACGTATCCATGCCACCTAAACCTACTCTCCGTCCTTTTTTCCGCGATGTCCCCCATCCCCAGGACTCTTCCTCAATGCCCAACGCTCTGATCCATAGAGCATAGCGGGCCTAACCACTGCTCTGTAAAACTTCCCTTTCTACTTCATTGGGACCCTTCTATCTCACAGGACTCCACTTGTCTGTCTCCACTTCAACAACCCTCCATTAATTCTATGCGTCACATCCGAGTCTATCTCCATTACCAGTCTATTACCATTGCAAAGGTACTTTACCTTTAGCACCTTCGTCACCAGTTCGCCCTTTCATTTTCCTAAGGGCCCCGACTAATTCCTCCTCCGTTACGCTGTCCAGCACCCCAGAAGAAGTAGGATGGGTGTCAATGTTGTCTGCTCCCCTTGCAGCATTCAAGAGGCTGTGGAAATACTCTTCCCACCTCCTCTTTACCTCAGGTGGGGGAAACAGGACCCTATCTTTGCTAAACTTCACTGTTATGGCTCGAGGCATATCTTTAGCTGCCCTATCTCTAGCCTTGGCCAGTTTAAAACCTTCTCTCTCCCCTTACTTTGTCTCTAAGTGATCATAGAGGGCCTCATACTTCTGTTGTTTGGCCAAGACAATGATCCTCCTAGCTGTGGTCTCGACCTGCCTATGTTGTATTTTAGACTCCTGGTCCCCAATCTCCATCCACCTGTGGAAAACAGCCTTCGTTTGCTGGATGGCTGCTTCTACCTCACCATTCCACCATCATGGATGCCTGCCCTGGAATGTACCTCCTACTATAGCCTGGCTTAAAATGGGTTCCCCACATTTTCAACCCTGGTTATTGGCAGGCAAACGATAGGTTTCTAGGTAAACATGAGTATGTGACAAACGTCGCCAGTCCTAGTAACTGTTCAGTATGTGAGTGTTGATTGCCATGTTCCCTCTTAAAACCTCCCGTTTTGCTTTGGCCTACCTTCACCCCCTCCCAGTGATGGACCTCGCCTAACTAGTTCCTACTACTTTTCTAACACAGGGGTGTCAAACATGCGCCCCTAGAAACCTAGAGTTGCAGCCCTCACAACCGATATCATGTAACACAGTGATACCTCGATTTACGAGTTTAATTCGTTCTGTGACTGAGCTCGTAACTCAAATTGCTCATAGAAATTAATTGAAATGCCTTTAGTCCGTTCCAGCCCCAAAATCACCCTATGTTTTCCCATGCTATAATTCTGCAAGAATGCGACCCTCCCCTTCCAAGGGACAAACTCTCCCCCACTACTGCCACTTTTATTCCAATCCTTTGATATCCCATTCAGACACAGCCTCAGAACACATTCTTACATGCAGAGGTAAAAGTCCTTCTTGTAGCACCCTGCCAGACCATATCTATAATTATGAGGCTCTGTCACACCAAAGCAGTGGCAGAACTAATGCTTGATAAAGAATTTCTTGAAATTAGAATTCACCTGCTGGTTCATAGGCTGCAGAAAAGAGGTGTCTTCGAGGGTTGATGGGTGAGCGGTTGCCTTATCCAGGATGAGAAGGGCTTGTAGGGGTAGGTAATTTTCTGACAGAGTTTTAATTATTGGTGGTGTGTGAAGCTAACTCGTAATGTGAATTTTGGCTCGCACCTCAAATCAACAAATTGACCAAGTGATACCTCGTATCTCGAAAAACTCGCTAGGGCAACCGAAAGTCGAGGTATTACTGTATACATATGCAGTCTGCTACTCAGAGGCGTAACGAGAGCGGGACAGTTGCTTCGTGGCATAGTTGGGATGGGGTTTCATGTGCCATAATTTGATTAAATTAAATACCATATCGACAATTGTCTTCGTAATTTAAAAACAAATTGCAAAACAAATGGTCAACACTGCATGGCCCTCATGACAACACACATGTTACGATGTGGCCCTTGGGGGTCCCACGAGTTTGACATGCCTGCTCTAAGATGTCTATACCACATCAGCCTGTTCTCTTACCAGAATAACCTTAACATATTTTAACCTAAGAAAAGCTCTTGAGACCCCTCTCAATTTATTCATGGATGTTTAACTGTGTATGTGACAGTGAAACACCCCAAGTATGTAGCACTTATTTTCATTTCCATCGTAATGGAAAACTAAGTAAGTTCTGATGCTTTTCTGGAGCGGCGAGTTGCGTTGGACACACCAGTTCTCGTCTGATCACTGAAGTTAAGCAACGGAAGCCCAGTTAGTACTGACATGGGTGGTCGCTCGGGAAAGCTGGGTACTGCTAATACCCAATAATCGTCGCATTAGTGTACTGTCTATGCAGTCAATGCATTAGAACTATGCAGTGGACGGGTCTCTAATGACCTTGTAGTTGACGGGACCTTAAACACCAACAAACAACAACAACAACTGATGCTTTTCTGGCGTCATTCAGCTCTTCGCTATCCTCTGCCAGAAGTCATGAAGATTCTCAATGTTAAGCACTGGGATGCCAATTTCCCTTTACTAGACAGTAATGCGATCCATGAACAGAATGAAAAGATAACGACTTAATACTGAACTTTGGTGTGCATTGCTTTCTTCACTTGGAAGCGCTCAGGATTTCTTCATGTGGTTCTAACACTGGCTATGGATCCGTTGTACTTATGCTGGGTTACTCTGATGAATTTCTGCTAAATTTTTCGTTGTACCTCCAACCGTACCTTTCGTGGAATCTTATCGTAAACGTTCTATAAGTAAGGGACGATGACATGGGGGTCCTTCTTTACTGCCCTTTTACCGATGCATATGCCAGAAAGCAAACTCTTACATCTGAGCGCTATGCCGATCTACATCATACATTACTCCATCTAAAGCCCAGCGCAAAATGAGAGGCAGTCTCCGCAGGTGACGCAGGGTGACTCACATGATAGTATGTAGTTACGCATGCTAAGTCGCAGGGTGACGTGACTCAGTGCCTGCGCCACGTGACCCTGCGGAGCGCAGTGCCAATGCCGCAGTTTCCTGCGTGAAGTTGGCGTGACAAAAAGCGGTGCGAAGCAGAGAAGTTCTCAAGAGTCACAGCTGATCCCAGGTGGAGAGGAGGGCTGTGGATTGTGCAGGGATCAGGTGGAGGACGTCAGGCATGTGATACTGGTCTGCCCAGCACTGGATCACTGCAGAAGGGGTTGGGAACCCCCACATTGGAAGAGGTTCTGGGGGTGGTGGGTTCTGGGGTGGAGCGGCTGGAATGAGTGTGAAAGGCAAAGGTGGAGATCTGGGCATATGGGTCTAGCATGAAAAGATCTCGCCAGCAAGGTATCCGTCACAAAGGAATACATATTAATTCATTCATATTTGATGCAAGTATGGTGAAAACTGCGATTCAATGTGCGGTGATTGCCTGCTATTAGAATTTCGTAGTGCTGCTACACCCTGTGTCACCTCCGCCACCTGCGTCATCCTGCGTCTCATTTTGCGCCTTGCCTTATAGGCAGGAGTGATTGTACAACCACACAGACCACAACACTTTGAAGTCTATTAACGTTCTATTGCTCTACTCAGTTACGACGCTCCTAAAGTGTGCTTTTTCGTCCTTTTTCTTTTTTTTAGGATATTCTTGGCAGTTTTTGTATTTTATTTATTATATTTTATAGTTATAGGTTTTCTTTTGACTCTTACAATAGGTGAAAAGTCGAGATGTGGTGGTAGCTTATATAAAGCGCATACAAGAGGTGAATTCCGTATTAAATGCAGTCGTTGATTCGAGATTTGAAGAGGCAATCAAGGAAGCTGAAAGCGTTGATAAATTATTAAGATCGAATAGCGTAGATGTTGATGAAATAGCTATAAAGACACCATTATTAGGCGTTCCGTTTACTGCTAAAGAAAGTATCGCTGCAAAAGGTAGCGTCATATTATGAATTTAAATTAGAAGTCAATTCTTTCTTCTCTTAGTAGAAATTACTTTTACTAGAGCATAACCGATATTATTACCTAATGTTTAGGGTTTCATCATTGCGCTGGACTCGTGGTGTCGAAAAACAACATTGCTGATAAAGATGCCGTTGCTATTGAATTGATGAAAAAAGCTGGAGCCATACTACTAGGTGCCACAAACACCAGTGAGTTGTGTATGTGGTGGGAGAGTGTCAATAACGTTTATGGTCGCACTCGAAACCCATATGACACCCGTCGAACGTCAGGAGGAAGCTCTGGTAACTGTTTTGAACCTAACATGTGTTACTCTGTACTTGTAAAACGAGATACCATTTCCACGACTTTGTGGTGTTCAGATGTAACTAAAGACTGAAATTGACTCCCCAAATCAAGCCACAGGCTAACAATGTGAGCCATACGTAGTACTTGTAGTGACATTATTAGATACCTTACCATGATATGTTACATTAGAAAATGACTCACGAGTGGGTATTTATATTGTATGAGCCCATTCTTACCAAAACAAAAAGTAATGTATAGCCAGAACCATATTCTGTAATGGCTTTTTATGTGACTGTTATGATCCATTTGTACAAAACAGCAACGAAAATGGCAATCGATATCTATTTGAACTCTGTTAACTTTAATGCAATCCTGGCTCTTGTCCTTAGGAGGAGAAGGAAGTATAATTTCAGCAGCAGGATCTGTGATTGGAGTAGGATCAGATATTGGAGGAAGTATACGAATCCCATGCCTTTTTAATGGCATATTTGGACACAAACCGACTCACGGTAAATATCATGTACTTCCTAACGAATTTTACCGTTGATTGTTAATGGACAATTGAATGAACACTCATCTTTCTTCGCCTCTGTACTTCTGAATAGGGCTGATTTCTAATGAAGGTCAACTGCCTGTGTGTGAAGGAAACGTCATTAATTTTCTGACCATTGGTCCTCTGTGCCGTTATGCTTCAGATTTGTTACCAGTTTTGAAAGTTCTCTGTCAGGAAAATGCAGAGCTTTTAAAACTAAATAGTCCGGTTAGTATAACTTGTAGTGATTAATATTTACTTTGAATTAGTTAATATTTCTGCGATGTGCTGATAAAATAACGTGGAAATGTGGCATAAGTTTTAATGTCTTTACTTTCTGATATATGTAGGTAGACATCAGCCAATTGAATATTTATTATATGTTAGATGATGGTGGGTTTCCTCTCTTAAATCCTGTCCATTATGAAATTAAAACCGCTATGCTTAACGTAAGATTAATTATAATTTAATTTTTGGCAATGTGACTATTTAGCGTCACTAATTTCCTACTTTATCCTTAAGGTTGTCAACTACTTCAAAAAGTCTCATGGAGATCGTGTTACAAAAGTAAAACTCCGAGATTTATATTATTCCCCATTAATTTGGGGCCATAGTGTTAGCGTTGAATCTCTGAAAACATTTGCTGAAATTCTAGGAAATGGTGAAGTAAGTGATATGCATTGTTAATTAATAAAGAATTTACCATACTCCTTCTAACGTTTTGTTTTTTACTTTTAGGGGCCTATCAATATTACCTGGGAATTTATCAAATGGATCTTCGGATTCTCACAGTATGTATTATCATCTCTGGTGATGTGTGCGGCTGAAAAGCTTTTGAAAGTGCTTCCTTATTCAACGTCATTCGTCGAATCTAAGAACAAAAGTGCGAAACAGCAACTGCAGAACCTTTTGGGTGAAAACGGAGTACTTTTGTATCCGACTTGTAGTACCGTTGCACCGTTTCACAATCAGTCTCTAGTGCAACCCTTAAACATAATATATTCGTCAATTTTCAATATATTAGGTCTTCCGGTGACCCAATGCCCACTAGGATTAAATGCTGAAGGCATTCCATTGGGCATCCAAATTGTTGGAAATGTGTATGAAGACAGGAAAACTATTGCGATTGCAGTAGAATTGGAAAAGGCTTTTAAAGGTTGGTTACCACCAGCCCCAATAAATCCAATAAAACCGCCATCGTCTTAGAAATACTGTGAACCCTCAGACATTGGCGAAGTTAGGTTCCAGAACCAGCCGCGAATGAGGAGGATTCGCAGATGTTTGGTAGAGCCACTAAAAATGGTAACACTGTACTATGTATGCTCTAACCATGAAAGACAGAGAGATGGAGAGAGAGAGAGCGCGCAAAAATATATGCACGTTAAAATTTTTTAATAAAACCAGTAGTACATATGGGTACCCACTAATGTTGAATATTGATTGAAGATGATGATTATGAATTAGCTGTGTATTATGGTGAAAATATGAAAATCACTGCAAAGTATACATGAAGAGTCACAGCTGAAAAACCAGTGATTTAATATGCTCTTCTGATTTGTTTGATTCGTTGGTGTTTCAGGGGCCTTCAACTACAATGGTCACTAGAGCCCCACCCACTGCATAATTCTAATGCAGAGGCTACACAGATACTATTCGGATGCGACGACTTTTGGGTGTTAGCGGTACCGTGTTTTTCCAAGCGGCCACCCATTTTAGTATTGCTTGTTTGTTGGTGTTTTATGGCCCTTCAACTACAAGGTCATTAGAGCCCCGTCCATAGTGTAGTTCTTATGCAGAGACTGCACAGACACTACACAAATGCGACGATTTTTGGGTATTATCAGTATCCAGTTTTCCCAAGCGGCCACCCATGTCAGTACTAGCGGGGGTTGCGTTGCTAAACTTCAGTGCCCAAAAGAGAACTGTTGTGTCTAACGCAATATAGCCGCTCCCACTTTTCCCTTTACCATTAGCTTCTTTTTGCTCTGATCATTGGGTGTATTTTTACAGGGTCTTTTTCTCTGGACGGGGCAGCAATTTTTCTTTTTGTTCGGGACGGGTTTTTGGAGGATTTCACAGATGTATAAGAAACTCCCGGATGCAAAGAACTTCAGTTTGAATTAAATGTACGTGGATCTGTGAATTCGCGAATGCACTAGGGTTGACTGTACAGTGAATATCATTATTTTGAAGAGCATCCCCAGAACCGGTCGTGCACACAGGAGTACGGGATGTAACATATACAGTCTTTTAACTTCTAGAGTACAAGTTAGAAGTGTTATCAAATTGAAAAACATCGTGCCTCGTCCTCCTTACTTAACATCTTTTATAATTCTCCTAGCAGATTGCTGAACCATTATTATATACAGTATAAAGTATAGTATCATACTTTTGTGAATCTAGTGGACCCTAACCGCACTACTAGATTCCTAGTTCAACTACCCTACTTCCTACTGCTGTGGAAGGTGATAGTATACAATTGAACTCACGGTGGCAAGTTGAAATTAGTTTTAAGGGGAAAGCTTTATTCAGGTGAACGAAACTCTAAAGTGCCACGCCCTTTGAGTCTGATAAAGTAGTCCCGTATAGTGGCTGTACGATGTCAGCTGCACGTAGAACTATGTAGACTAGGCAAGAATTCTTCCTCTCCCCCTTGCCGTCGGTAAATGCTTAAAGAGCAGGCTGACCTACGTTAAACAGTGGTGCAACTGCACAACTGACCCAGTCCTTAAAAGTGAGAGGCACTTTGAGTTCTGTTCTTCCTATTGCAGTTAAAGGGTAAATTGCAAAATCAGGAGCGGATCAGGAAGCCTAGATCAGTTACCAAGATACATTAACACACTACTGCAAATTTTCCTTCCTCTGTGAACACCTGGTGTACCGGTGGACTGAATTCGATCCTGAGGGCCTTTTGGTAGTACAATCACTGTTCACGCTCTCCTTTTCTTCATTTGCTCTGTAAGGGATATTAGTCTGTTGTGTTCATTGTAAAAAGTGTTATCCTAGTCGCCCCTTAACTTGGAGAGGGAAGCGAATCTTGCCCATTCTTTAAAGTAAGAGTGTCAAATCCAGGACAACTCGTTGTCTTAAAAAAATCCACAAAAAAGGTGAGAATTTAGATAAATTGTCCTTAAAAAAACAGGGCAAGAAGTCTGGTCACTTCACCAAAGGACAATATTTTCAGTGTTTAAATGACATTTTTTCTTTTGTTAAAGGGAGTCAATAAAGATTTACATATCAGGTAACTACGTTTTTTTACTACTCCTTAAGCGATTATCACTTCACTAGATCAGCGTTTCTCAAAATGGGGCCGCGGCCCCCTGGTGGGGTGGAAGAACGTAATAGTGGGTCGCGAAATTTATTAATAAATCGGCCAAGTTGCGTTGGACACACCAGTTCTCGTCAGATCACTGAAGTTACCCAACGCACACCCAAGTTAGTACCAACGTGGGTGCTGCTAATTTCCCCCTCCTACATCCCCTAAACCTACCTCCTCACTCGCGAGCAGCCTCCTTGGGATTCGACCTGTTATGGGTGCTTGGCTTACTCCTCAACCCGATAGTGTAACATACTCACTAACTAACGTGATCTGGTCTCGACATCCTGATTGCCTGAGCGCTGGGATACGTTAGGGCAGGGGTGGCGAACCTAAAGCACGCGTGCCATGGATGGCATGCTGAACAATTTTGTAGGATATATACACAGGGAAACCTATATAAATACAAATCAATCGATTGGGGGAATTTCCATTTCCTGTAACAAACCAGAAGTAAGGGTACCCTACTTGGCTTACTATATATTCCTGGAACAAATTATCTTGCACGTTAGTACATCAAGAAATATAAAAATATTGGCATATCAGCAGGAATAGAATCGCTACCCCTGTGCTAAGGGCTAGTGGCTCACTAAAATTATTTGCTTTGTCCAGGTGAGCCGCTATCAAAAAAGTTTGAGAAACACAGCAATAAATGGCATTCAATTAATAAATTCAGCTGCTATACTTTTTATACTGTATTATATAGCATACTAAACCTCACAAGTGCTGCAGAGCAGTTACATAGAGCACTTTGTCCATAAAGGACGTCACGGTATTTTTGCTAAAATTTTCCCCCCCCCCCCCCCATGTGACATTTTGTCCCACTTGGGTGATCCCCCAACTAAAGTAGAACGTCACGTTTTGTATCACCCTCCCCCTCCTTTCTCAAGCACTTCATGTTAATATGAGTACAGTAAACAGTTTTCTTTTCTGAACGGCATTATCTAAGATGCCAGCCTGAAACCAAAAAGAAATACAGTAGAACTCTAATTTTTCAAACTCCAACTATCCGAATCGCTTTCAGAATTTCAGAAAAAAAAAAATTTAAGAGAGAACATACTGCAATTTTCAAAATAATGCGCGACTTAGCTGCCCGAAAAAGAATACTGACAGTCAAACAGCTTACTTTGACCGAGATGTTCAGCAAGCAATGACTTTCATTTACAGTATGGTACATGCGCATATTGTACTAATGTACAGCACTTTTAAATATGCTTAATATGTAAAAGTGTTGTCTTTTCATTTAATTAATTAAAAGCTCATTTTATTTAAAAATAGTTTTTTTCTCCCATTTTCAACATACAAACAGTAATAAATTAAATTAGACCCTTTTTTCGGAACCCCCTCCACCATAAAGCGTGACGTCCTTTATGGACGTCCCCGTGTGTACGGGGTTGGGTTTGGGGGTGGGGGGGGAATATGATACGCTATGTGGGAATGTCCCCATCGAACAACTTAGCCACGTGACTTTCGTTCGTCTGCTTTTTGAAGTTTCTTTGGCAATGGAAGTGTAATTTAAGTTTGAAGATACATTATGGTAATATTCATAGGCTTGACTGTTTTATTATAAGGTGGTGTTTATGTTGTTAAACGTATTGTAGATGACTTCTTTATCTATGCCAAAAATATTCCGGCGAGTTAGTAAGATATTTGGTAAGAAAAGGTAAGTTACTCGAGATGGTGTTACTGCAAAGTATGGAATTTGAGAGATTAACCACTATTTTAATGTCACATTATGTCGAACCACAATAGGTTAATTTAGAATCACTATAGTTAAGGCGGTTATCTTGAGATTGAGATATAGAGCTGGTGATTAGATACTGTCATTCGATCTTTAACGCTAGTTTACAATTTCAAGGTTACATATTCTTCATCCATATTGACACATTGACTGTTTTATTAGTAGTAAAGCAGAGTCACTTCGTGCTTCAATTAAAATGCCTAGCAAGCGCAGATCGATTTTAGGAAAAGTTCTTTGGATATTGAGAGTTATTTTTGATTATTTTTCTGCGACACTGTTTGGATTCATCTATAAAAATAAAGACCAGCCTTTGCCACCAATTCAAGACTTACTTCTGCTCGAAAGTGCAACTTCACTTGCAGAAAAAATACGTAAGCGCAAGGTATAAGGATCTATAATTTATATGTGCATCGTGGTAAATATATTAAATGGTATTTCATTGACGATGGATTATAATTAATTTCTTTATGTATATTAGGTTAAGAGTGTAGATGTTGTCAAGGCGTTTATTTCTCGTATTCATGATGTGAATCCAATAATAAATGCTGTGGTTGATCAGAGATTCCTAGATGCTCTTAAAGAAGCAGATTCCGCTGATAAATTGATAGCTTCTGGCAAAAAAAGTGAAGCTGAGTTAGCTGTTGAAACTCCATTTCTTGGAGTGCCTTTTACCACAAAAGAGTGTTTCAGCAATAAAGGTAAAATGCTCTAATACACTTTGCAATGACATACAGTACTCAAAACCTACTTCGTTGCAATCATTTATTATGATGGTATTCAGGACTTCATCAAAGTGGTGGCCTACTGGCTCGAAAGGATGTCATTGCTCAGGAAGATGCTCCGGCGATGAAACTGATGAAAAATGCTGGTGCCATTTTAATTGCAGTTACAAACACAAGTGAACTATGTATGTGGTGGGAAAGTCAAAACAAGGTCTACGGCAGATCTTGCAATCCATATAAAACTACAAGAATTGTCGGTGGAAGCTCGGGTACTGAGTATTTGAATTGCATTGTTATAGAAAAGTATATAATTACAAAGTTTCAATGCATACTATACATTAAGGTGGTGAAGGAGCTATTATTGCAGCTGCTGGTTCAGTAATTGGTGTTGGCTCGGACATTGGTGGCAGTATTCGCATGCCATGCTTCTTCAATGGTATATTTGGACATAAGCCTTCTGTAGGTAATAATTTGATCTTTTTCCGTGCATTACTCACTAGTGCACTGTCCTTAGAGACTTGCCTTTCTCTCCTTACAAAAGCAAAGCCCGGAGCTATTGTAAAATTTTCGTGTCCACACAATCTTTTGTGTGGAATGTAGCCTAAATATTCGTGAACACGGTTTTTAATTACAGGGTTGGTTCCAATCGACGGACAGATACCAAAATGTGAAGGTCAGTTGCGGAACTATCTATCTGTTGGACCAATGTGTCGTTATGCTAGTGACTTGATGCCAATGTTCAAAGTCCTCGCACAACGCAATTTTAATAAATTGAAGCTCGACCAAGTAGTACGTTTACCATTATTATTTCAGTAACATTTTGTGGTACTTATGGTTATTGTTAATAAGTGCTCATGATATTCCTAAAGGTAAACCTCTCCAAACTAAAAATTTATTATATGGAAGATGACGGAGGGTTTCCTATTGTTAGTCCTGTTCATCCAGAACTCAAAGCCGCCATGAAGAAGGTCATTTTTCTCTAAAAGATTTCAGAAGTGACCAATTAAAATCTCTTCAAAGCTCTTATATTATTATTTAGGTATTGTATCACTTTGAAGAAGCTCATGGAATCAAAGCAGAAAATGCCAAGATTCGAGAATTTTTTTATTCATTGGGAATTTGGGGGTTTAAAATGGATGAAGGCAGCACAGTGAAGTTTGCAGAACTTCTTGGAAATGGCAAAGTAAGTGACATTATTGTCTTTATTAATGCCTCGATAAAGGGAAGGGGGGTGACACATTGCTTGTAAAATAGGAGCTAGTACGCAAAAATGAGTTTTATGCACAGTGTAATTGGTTCAGTTAATCATTTTGGCAAATACTCCTCCCCTAGGAATTTTGCCAAGACCCTACATATGCTAGGAAGTTCACTTCCATGGAGTGGTATCATTCGATATAGTCCATGGCCTAGTTTCCCATTCGATGGAAGGCATTTTGAGGTGCTCCCTCACACCCTCGCCATTGTGTTCGTAAGGCAAGGTGGATTACCAAGGAGTGATGAAGACTGCCATATTGTGCAGCCAAGTTGCGTTGGACACACCAGTTCCCGTGAGATCACTGAAGTTAAGCAGCACAAGCCCACGTCAATACCAACTTGGGTGGTTGGTAAAGAACATTGGGTGCTACAAATTAACCCTCTCCTTCGTCCTCTTCACCTACCGCTTTATCTTCCGCGGGCAGCCTCCTAAGGGTTCGTCCTGTTATGGCTGCCTGGCTTACTCCCCAACCCACTCCAGTAATCCATGATAAATATGAGTATTTATACCAGCAAATGCTTTCTTTGCGTTTCGATATTTGGCTGGACCTTAGACCTTTGTCAATTTTGCGATCACTACTGTGAAGAAAAAAAATGAGATGGATTGCCACTAGCTCTGTGATGCGAATTGCAAATGTCAGACAAATAATTAGTAGATATGATCAACGCGTGTCTCTTCACCGCGGTTGACCTCAATAATCTTAAATATTTTTAAATGAATTTGTAATTGCCCTGGTGCAGGGCAGCTCGTTATCCCCTAACAAACTTTATCACCTATGACCTGCACCATGGTTCTCATCGTGCTAGCCATTTTGGGTTTATGTTTCGTCACTTTATACACCAAGACAATAGCTCCATCAAAACTCACTCTCACCCCTTGGGTGGTAATTGCAGTTCTCTGTTATTCCATACACTGTAAGGCTAGCTGTCGCAACCCCTGCAATATTAACATCGGAAGTAGTTACAGTCATGTGAACAGACTTTCATCTTAATTGAAATATTCCAACATTCTGAAAATACACATTTTAGAAAGTTAGGACCAGAATCAAATTGTTGAAAGGGACGAGATACTCTATTGGGGCACTGCACTCAGCTTGCAAATGACGTACACCACCTGAATTCACATCCTTACTTTATACTAATTGCTTTTTCAATTATACAGGGAGCCATAAATGTGCCGATGGAATTCTTGAAGTGGTTTATGTTCATATCTAAGCATACGCTACCTGCATTACTTCTAGCAGCTGGTGAAAAATTATCCAACAAGGATCCCTCTTATGCTAGTCATATGCATAATAAGTATTTATCATTGCGTTCAAAAATTTCAGAATTATTGGGCGAAGATGGAGTGTTATTGTATCCATCACATCCAAACCCAGCTCCCCATCATAATCAACCTATTTTTCAAGCTTTTAATTTTGCGTATACTGCCATTTTTAATACATTAGGTTTACCTGTTACCCAGTGTCCTTTAGGGCTAGGATCTAGTGGGGTTCCTCTAGGAATTCAAGTTGTTGGTAACCTGAATTGTGACCATCTTACATTAGCAGTGGCTCTTGAATTAGAACGAGCCTTCGGAGGGTGGTTGCCCCCTTCCCCTACACCTTAAAGTTTTTAAATGCAGAAGGTATAATAAGCTGGTTTTAGGTGTTGCCCCTCCCCCTCACATGTGGTGTCAATTATATTTTAAAAACAAATTGGACGATCACCCCAAGGTGTTAAACTAGCATTTCGGATAAATTTTAGAGGATGAACATTCCATTGGTTGTCTTTAGAAACTAGCACATTAATGGAAAGATTGGGATAATACGAACTTATGGATACGATCAAAAATTAACAGCTAAAATTAATTTTACTGAGAAATACCAACCATACATTAATAAACAACTTAAGACGTTAAAATGAAAAATGTGCAAGATTTAAGACGTTGAAGCTTCTAGTTCTGAAGCTGGCGTTTCTGGTTCCTCATCATTGTAAATGTTTTCCGCCTGCGAACAACAATATTATCAATTTCAAATAAAATTTAATACCATTCTTTAGTCACGTTTTGTACCATTTGCCAAACTTGCATGATGTTATCTTCCGATACTGAACAAATAACCCAGGGTTCATTTGGATTCCATGAAAAATCTGATATCTTTGCAGTATGTCCACCATGAATAAACTAAAAGAAAGGCCATATTTGAATATTCGTGCAAGTAACTCGGCAAAAGCAAGCTATTACTGTGCAAAATTACCAAAAGCTCTGGTGGGCCATCTTCTGCGTCTTCTGCCGATTGCTCTTCTCCGATTTTACTACAGATTCCATAGACTGTAAGGAAATCCTTTACATTGACAATATTTGAGAATGTTAGTTTCTAACCTTAAATCCCAGACATGAAGTCTTCGATCAGTCCCACTTGACGCCAAAATAGTCTCATTGTGAGGAGACCATTGAACCTATTTTCGGAAAAAAAAATTGCTCAGGATAAAATATAGTACCTTGGCCCACAGGGAAAGGACCCTAGGCTGGATGAGTGGTGAATTAGTCCGAGAATTTATAAGTAAAAATGTGTCTAGCGTGTCAATTTCGTCCAAATAGTAAATTTATCTGAAATATAGTCCCAAAGTTATGAATACCTGAAATATTTCATCTTTGTGCGACTCAAAAGAATGCAACTTTAGTTTTAAATTACGTAGATCCCATAATGCAACTGTCTAGAAAAGATTACAACTGTTAGGGCACGGAATGTTTAAGGTTAAGTCCTTTAATACACATGGTCATACTTTATCAGCTGATCCCGTTGCCAGAATAAATTCACTGTAGGGATTAAAAGACAAACAGTTTACTTCTGCCCCATGAGCATCTACAGTATGACTAGGTTTGCTGGTGTTATTAGAACGGGTATCCCAACTAGAACAAATAAAATCACAATCAACAAATATATATACAATTGCAATAATAATCCAATTTAGTAAACACTTTTTTTACATCATGAGCTTTTGATCATCAGCCACCGATCCGAAAAGGCTTTCATGCAACAGATGCCACGCAACATCCTTTTAAGAAAATAACTTTAATCAAAAACAAGTTTCCAAATTGCACTGGTGTAGTAGCCAGCTGATATAATTACCTCAACAACAGCCGTGTGCCCGTTAAAAATCGTTTTAGCATTAATTACTCTGTTCTCTTTAGGTAGTGTATTTATATCCCACAAACAAATAGTCTAAAATAAACCACATGTGTGTGTATGTGCGCCAGTGAAGAAAAGATCACATTAAACAAAGTTGCGATAGCTCTTACATGATCATCTGATGCACTAAGCAAATAACCATTAAGGTTTGGATTCCAGGATAAACCGTATCCTTCTTTTTGGTGACCCCTTAGTCGTAGATCAGGATTGCATTCCCCACTTGGATCTACGGTTAATATTAAAATCAATTGCCATGAATTTTAACGGGACTTACAAAGCAGTCATCAACGTTACCTGGTTTAGATGGGTGTTTGGAGTAATCAAACACAAGAACATCACTTGACGGCGTCTTAGTAGCTATAATGAATGGATTTTGTGGCATGTACCGAGCTCTATTCACTTCTCCTTCATGATTTATCTTTATTTCTATCTCTATTTTTCCACTGACGGAACCAAACCCTCCAAATTCTTATAATAAAATCGAAAATTAGAAAATTTGTGCAGATTTTAGCAATTTCGAGTAAAATGTTACCCTACCTCCTTTTTCGTTATCGTAGTGTGATGCGTCGAACTGAGCATCTTCATTAGGTAGTTGCACACTGGCTATTAATAAGTGATTTTGTTCGTCAGACGTATGTGTTCCTAGTATTAAACGATGAATCGAATAGTCTTTGCCTTCAGGTCTAGAAATAACGGTAAGAAAAGTCGGCATGCCGAAAAGTCATCCGTTAAAATGGTAGGGAAAGCCTTTAAAAGTGTAGTAAAGAAAATGCTATCCGAAATAAAGTAAAATTTCAGGATGTAAAAACTCGTATTGGACTCTCCGGAATAAATGTTACTTACCGAGAAACATCAGGAAGCCACTGAGCCGTTAAACTTGGCCATTCAAGGGCATGTGTCATAACCAAATCATATAAGAAAGGTGTATTTTTCTTCCAAATTTTATATTCTTCATTTATTACTCTTTCCTCGACAGCGTCGTCGAAAGTATCTAAAACAAATTAGTATTCAGTCAACTACATTCGCTAGTATAAAAACTGCAAGTTTTAAATACCACTACAGGAAAGTATTAGCTGGTAAAGCAACGTATTAAATTACCAACTAAAAAGGTGGTACGCAAATTTTTAAGAAAACTACATATATAAGAAATACTTCTCGTTTCGATTTTTCTAGCCATTTCTTGACTTACAGTATACCACGAACTACACAACTACTGTCAATCTTAAACCTGTCTACAGCATAATTCGGCATAGTTCTTCAATACTTATGCGGACACCTATGATGTCAGGCAAAGGGGCAACACAAAAATAAGTTACCTTTACATACAAACTATAAATATGTTAAAGGAGGAAATTTTCAACTTCCGAGTGAAAAACAAATTTAAAAACTACGCTCTACTGTGTACTGCATAATCGAATGGCGGACAAGAACAAGCCGGTGTTTAACAATTATGTAAACCGACGTAATAGGTTTTGGTAACGACTAACAATTATATGAAGTAATTGTAAATAGCAAATTTCTCAGCAAACTTACCGCCGTCTTTATCTGTCATTTCTGTTTGGCTTCAATCAAAAGTATTTCAAGCGTCAGAAATCCACGCGCCAAAATTCCCAAACAAAGCGCCGATTTATAAGCGCTGTCTTTCGCCGTGCTACTCTAGCAGTAGTGAGAGTCATTCATTAACTACGTCATTCATCATTGTTGATGGATTTGCTGACAGCTCATTATCCCACTATCAATATCATCTGTCCTTAAATTAACAGCTAAAATTTTCAGAAATGCCAACGAATTATTCTTCAAAAGTGTTTACAAAGGTAGGAGACCACAAATAGGAATTATGATAATAAAAGTTTTAACTGTAATGCGTATCAACTGTTTTAGAAGCGCCCCTTAAAATATTAATACATAAGTTCCTTATGTCGAGTTAACGTTTTAAGGCGAGGAGTTTTATACATTAATAAAAATAACTTTGAGATTTTAATTTAATGTTGTACTGGTATGTTGCGTTCCTTAGCTGCAATTATTTGAAGTGATAGTGTTTGCTGCGATATTAACTTGCTAGATTACAAGATGGCAGTTGTCTAGTCAAGACGTTAGTTGAGTGTTAACTGTTGTTTGGAAATGTGTCCTGTTGAAGGATGAGGGGGGTGTGATTTTGAATTCTTTTTGATTAATGCAGGTGTTTTTATGTACAATGTGCGAGAGACAGCTATACATGCGTAGCTTCGTTTTATCGAAAGAATACGCTAAAAATATTAAGTAGACAGCCTTCATTTGAAATATGGAGGCACTGAAATTAAATGAATCGGAATTGCGGTATTTTGGCGACTTGTTTAGTGCCTCCGACGTGGAAAACACTGGCAAAGTCTCTGGAATAAAAGCTGCAGAATTGTTTAAGATGTCTCAGTTATCCTCCGAAGTCTTGCAGCAGGTAGCTGATTTTCTTAATTTCCAAATTTGGTATTTTTGAAAATCCATTTGTTACAGTTACTTTCCTTTGCTCATTTTTAAGGGCTAAAATAATTATTGTGGTTTCGGTCTATTGGTGTATATTACCTGTTTTTTTCTAACCAGTATTTAGGTTGATGACATGACTGTGGATATCGCATTCGGTGCTTCGTATGTTGCAGTTAATCCTGGGTTCATTTTCATTTATTACTTGACATAACCGTCATATTATCGTTCTTTATTAAAATGATAATCACAAACTAGTCATAGTTAATAACTTAAATTACATTGGTGTCGCTTGTGAGTAGTTTACGTTTTTCGTTAAGGTGAAGTCAACAGTTCGAAAGCTACAAGTTGACAGGCATGTTTAATGTTTTGAATATGCTAATTATATTTCAGTAAAAACTTTTCCTTCTGTTTAATTTCATTGACATTCTATTTTTAATAACATGCATTGAAACTGACATTTAGTTCACTGCTAGGTAACCTATTTAGTCGAAGTGCAAATTATAAACGGTCTTCCGCTTTAGGTGTATACTGTATGTTTTCTTTAAAAACCGGGAAACTGGCTCCCGAATTGTTTACCGTCAAAAATCGCTACAGCATTTAAACGATCAAATGACTAATCTCGTAGCTTTATTTCCAATCTTAATCAATGTGTCTACAATTTCTTGACGTAAACAACTTAAGGAACTTAGAAGCATAATATAAACGACACTTGGCTGATTGCCATTCATTAATGTTATAGCAATCTAAGTACCTGACTGAAGGGTGTATAAAGAATCTTTATATGGCAAAATTCCTCAGTAGATATGAATTGCCTGAATTTTCCTTATCAGTCTGTATACATAATCAACTTCATCAAACGGCATATGAGCGATTACGGTTATTTAAATACGAACAGTTCAGAATTATTCATTTTGACTTCAGTGACTTAATAGTTTTCCGTGAGTTTGTAATTACAGGTTTGCTTATTGTTATTTATAAAACTAAGGGTGTTGTGCATATGTAGGCCTTCCAACAAGACGGATGCTCTGTGCATTGTATCTACGATGTCAGTTTTATTCATTATCCATCTTGGTGGATGGCGCAACCACACTCCCAGGGTCACGACTTTTATTTCCTTTATTTCGTGTATTTCCTCTTTCTCTCGTTAGATATAAAATAATGAATATTGGCTAGTGGCGAACCTGCGTACTTTACAGACAAGGGCGTTTTACCAACTACAGTATTCTACCAAGGTCACCACGCCACCTGTCACAAATATATATCATGTGTAGCAAGAAATTCCCCTCCCCGTGTCTTCACGTTAGGTTGAATTAGACAAGCTTAGTGTGTGACCCAATACCGTAGTCATCGATTTGTACCGGTAATTGGAATAAAAGTTTGTCTCTCAGAGATGCAATGTGACTCGCAATGTCGCAGAATAATTGTTTTATATTTGTTGCGTAAGCTTCTCATAGTCAGTGCTTCTTAAGGTGATGTGACATTGCCAAAAAAGTATCACCTATTCATTATTCGCATTGTTCTCAAATGTCGTAGGTCATCTTGTTCAAATGTTATTATTTGATAGTGGAGTTGGTTTATGTGACAAAGCCATTTTATTTGTTCGTATAAAATGTTTGTATGCAGCATTGTCTATAAGCATTTGTCTACTATAAACATTGTCTTCCCATTTTTGATTGGAAGAATTTGGCATTAAAATATATTACATTGGAAACTATTTCTTAAAAATAGTAACACTGCCTCTTTTATTTAGTGTTGTTGAATTAATATTTTGTGTGCTTAACTTATACTAAGCATTTAATTATTCATGTTGTAGATTACTGAGCTTTGTGGCGCCAAACGCTTGGGCCATTTTGGCAGAAGTCAGTTTTATATTGCTCTGAAGCTGATTGGTGCTGCACAACAGGGTTTACCTCTTAAACATGAAACTTTTCAAACTGGTAAATATAAAAAGTAACTATGTATAAGGTATTTGTCAGATATATTATATTTTGTAACGTGCTATTATTTATTTTAGGATTAGAAATTCCTTTGCCGAAGTTTGTGAAGTTAAATGACGTTGGTGCAGGTATGCATATGGATTCTCAACAGTTCATTTAAGACAGTGTCACATCGACAGGCCAAAATTATAATTAAAGTCGCCAACCTGTCATTCCTATAATGAAGTTTGACCACCATAGTCTTAGTACGCTACTCCGCATATGTTTCGAATCCCATTTCTCCAGGACCAGGGAAGTATGTTTGATAGCAGTGGACAAACACTAAGGGAATAAATCACCAGAAGATTTATGGAAATATTCATGGGAGCACAACAGGGGCTAAATTTTTTTCATGCAGATTTTTTAGTAGTGTTTTTGCGAGTGAGGACGCTTTCTGCAAAGTAATCAGCCAAATAATCAGCAGTGGGGTACTTTCGTAGTTAAATGTGTTCGTAGGCAGGATACGTTTACCTGCTGATGTGTTAGCTGGCAAATGAATTCCTCTGTGAGTTATGGGCAACGGCTAGGTTACAATAATTTGTAGGGAGGAAGCACACAGATATTTTTCTTTTCAAATTATAACAATTTAGAAAGGATGCCGCGCTGAAAATAAAATAATTTAAATCATTAATGTTCGTCTAACTGATGCTGGAAGTCACTCTGGACCAATCCACCTAATTTAAATCCGGTAGACAATCATTTATCTCTAACCTATTGTCATCCAACATCGATTGATTTATGATGGTTTCGTTTGAAGTTGACCCAATCTGTTCTCTATATAAACTCCTGTATGGTTGACCCGGAATTACGAATACAAATTGGTCCAGTTTGATGGAAAATTGCAGCATGATGACGCTGTTCAACCAATATCTGTGTCGCTCTAAATTGAATATAAATTTCTCGAAATTTGATGGCAATCAGGAGCTAAAATGAATGGCGGCATTAAGAGCAATTGAACTTTATTTTAGGGTTGCTACCTGAAATGTTAATACTGTTTTAATGTTTTAATATACAGAGAAAAGTTGGCCTTCGCGACAATCAAGTCAGCCGCAGTTGAGTGTTTATCAAACGTATTTTGGGGATTCCAATTTGATACATTTGCAAGACAAGTACGATATAAAATAATAAGATCTTATTTTCGTTAATTACATGTTTTTCATTGTCAGTAATTAATTGATTAGACAAGAAAACTGTAATCAAATACCTGGCCAGTTGCCTCCACCTCCAAACAAAAATCAGGCACGGAATTCGTCAAGTACTACGAATCAAAGGGCGACAGCTTTATTTTCAGATAATGAAAAGCATTCTCAGGTATTAGTGTACCTATGAACTTTAAGTTTTTTACTGTACTACTTTTTCTAACATATTTTTTAAAGATACACGGGGTAGGAACCTTTGGAGGAGCAAGTTCTCCACCTATTACGGAGACATCTCCAACCGTTGTTGCTGCACCAACAGCTATTAAAAGGGAGATATCTCCACCCAGTAATTTAACAATATCTGATAAAGATTGGGCAGCTTATGTAACCAGGAAGACTCTTTCTCAACAAGGTTTGAATATTAGCATTGCTTGTTTGAATTCTCGATAGTGTGTGTTTCATAGTCCACTTCATTCTTTCTGTAGAGAGTCTACAATGGCAGCAATTTGAGGATGAAAAGCAGCTCTTAACAACGGAAGACGAGAATAGTGAGAGGCATTCTAGTGATGATGAATATGACATTTGGACAATTACTGACGAGCAAAGAGAATATTATGTAAACCAGTTTCGGTTATTGCAACCAGATCTGAATGGGTTAATATCGGGTAGGCACCTTGTTAATTAAAATCAAATGAAACTATACTTTATCTGACAAGTTTTCATTATGTTTGCATTATTAGGCGCTGTTGCTAAGGAATTCTTCGAGAAATCAAAACTTCCTGTTCAGGAATTATCAAAGATATGGTATGTTTCTATCATTTAATATGGGTGTGCGGTGGGATTTTGTGGATTTGAAGGAATAATCGTGTTTGGTTCTTTATTTCTTGTTTAACGTGATTTACTTGTTGGGCTAGCATCAATAACTTGTAAGAGATAACAGCCAGTCTTTCACATATGCATATACTTTACAGGCAATTATCAGATATTAATAAAGATGGTGCATTATCTTTAGAAGAATTTTTTACTGCCATGCATCTTGTGGTATTGCGGCGAAATAATATTGACCTTCCTGAAGTTCTACCTTCAGCATTGATTCCACAGCTAGGCAAACAAATATCAGATGGTACTGTTACTGTTTCTATCCTTATTAAGTCCATTTGACGTAATAATATCCAGCTTACTTTTGTAACCTATTTAAGCGTCATATAATAACTGTGGTGGAATCCAAGGCTTTGGTAGTCCTCAGCGATCCCCACCAGAACCAACATCCCCTCATGGTAAAGAGGTAATTCATTTACATATTAACTTGTATTGTAATGTTACATAACGTTTATTGTCGAAAGCTTAATATTTTCTTTTCTGTTTGATATTTAACATGATAGCGTCATATAGTTTAATGTTATATTTATCTTAGTTTGCTTAGTACTCGTTGTCTTTGAAATAGTTTTTTTTGCATAATTCCTTTGCTCTATCATTTCGAAATTTTACATATACTAATAGTTTTCAATCGTTTGATGATATCTGACTTACGCATTGACAGTCGATAAGTTTCCATTAGCAAAGATGCGGTATAAATTTAAAATTTTTTAATTGTTACAAAGGATTGAGAATCAAAGTAATCTGCAAAGACTTCTCTTTTTCAATTTTTTGTCGTTATTAGCGTTTCTTGTTTGTAGTTTGTGTTAGCAATTAAAATTACATAACTTGCTATTTTGAATGTGAAGTTGTTTATTTTCAAAGACAATTAGCAATAGGAATTTTATTTTTTCTGCTCACATATTGCGTATTATTTGAGACTGCCTATAAATGCATTTACATACATAACCGAATACTATGTTTTTGTGTGTTTGAATATTTTGATTGTTGTTGAAGAACCAGTCAGATAAACGGAACTCAGGTTAGCTAATGGTTAAAACAGGTGTAAAGCATGACGTTTTAAAGAATTGTCATTTGCAAGCATGCGTCTGTGTTTGTTTCTCTTACAGTGGACCCACTTTAACGACTCCCCCACCAGTTCTGTCTCTTCCCCTGGCATTAAACCTGTCAACTTTGACTTTCAGAAATCTGCTGTAGAACAGGTTAGCTTATGATCAACCTTCCCTCATTCACTGACTGTTGTCTCACTACCTGTTCATTATAGTTTCTGTCAGGCCTTTCTAGTTTCCTCTTAAATCTATTATGGCGACGTTCTGTAACAAAACCTTTCCCAGAAATTTTTGTCCTTCATTGTACAGCCATTGTAGGGACTGTAGTATATGTTTACAACACTCCCCTGCCACCTTCCTATTTCATATTCTATAAGATCTCCAGTGGTTTTTGTTTGTTTTAAACCCGTCTTCCTAACAGATGCTTTTAAATGTCTAGAAATTCCTGTTTTATGTTAATTTCATAATATTGATTTAGACTTTTATTGCCATTCACGATGGCAGAAAACAATCTTATTTATAGATAGGCTAAGCCATGCAAGAATTGTCAAGTAGTGATTTGTAGCTTCTGTTTTGATCCAAGCAAACATCCTTATCTTACTATTAAAGGCGATATTTTGGCTTCCCACGCAATCCCTAGTTTTTGTTTCAAACAAATTCAGAAATAAATAGCTTATCATTAAACTTGTACTTTTTGTTTCTTTCGCTATTTATTTGCACTATTTACAATTTCAATTTTTTTAAATCTTTTTTTTTTCTTGTTAATATCCTGAAACTTTGTTTTGGTGAAGTGGGATCTTTATTTGCTTTCTGTTTGCCATTCACTAACATGGCTTGTAGCACGTCTATTTGCTTAATGTAAAGTTACTAATATAAAACCATGTTTGTTTTATATATGCGGTGTTATTTGTAATTTCCCCTGTTTGTTTTTATTTTCGTTTTGTAGGACCCGAAAATTCTTCACCCTGTGGCTGTTCGATTATCTCCAGAAAGTCAAGTTATAGGTTTTGACGAAGGCGAATCTGCTAAAGTCTGCATACCTTCTGGTACGGTACTATTTTAAACTTAAAAATAACGTGTGTTGATATATTACGTTAGTCTTTGTTCTTCTAATCGTTTATTGTTTTAATTTATTCTCATCAGACCCAATACCTTATGAGCTACTGCAAGAACAGCAGAAAAGTCCAGGGAAATGGACTTCTGGTGTTAGCAGCGGAAGTGTTGATGGACAAGGTGAAATTAAATTGGGCCCACCTCCACAAGCAGCAATTCAAAGGCCTGTGGCTAAAAAACCTTCAGGTTGAAGTATAGCGATGATATAAATGATGTTCACAGCTGAGTCATAGTCTCTGTTAGCACCTATTATAATGGTGTTTCTTTGCAGTTCCAGGACCTGGAGCTTTACCTCCACCACCTCAAACCATTCCTATAACTGAGGATGCAAATGGT
Source organism: Trigoniulus corallinus (assembly GCA_013389805.1). Lineage (NCBI taxonomy): Eukaryota > Metazoa > Arthropoda > Diplopoda > Spirobolida > Trigoniulidae > Trigoniulus > Trigoniulus corallinus. The sequence continues at coordinate 23,221,296 of JAAFCE010001036.1, forward strand.
AGTTTTCCATTTCCTCCAGCAAGGTATGCCATTATTATTACTTGGTTTATCGTAAGTGGTATATGCTGTTGTGCATATTCGACATGTGATTGTCGGTTTTCTTGGATAAGTGGCCAAATTTTTTCACTGTAGTGGGCAAAATGTCGTTATGTAAATATTTGCCCGTTATTCCTCGTCGCTTACATTTAGTTGACTGTCCAGTTTCCCCGTTAGCTGTTTTTTAATATGTATTCACGTTATTAATTTGCTGCTTCATTATAAAGAGATCAGCGGAGCGGGTAAGTTTTGTGTAACTTTTTTTTTTCAAAAATTGTTAGTATTTTAATAAAGTTACTTCGTGAATATCAGGTAGGTTGGTACACTGATTTAATAATATTGTAAATTCTCCTTTAGCTCATTTTCGGGTTCTTCAAGTTCTGGAATGTCAGCGTCTTATCACATGGGAATGACTATTCCGCAAGGCCCTAAAAAAGAACCTCCACCACCACCTCCTCCGAGACCCAAGCGTAATCACACACGTAGTTCGTCGCTGGATCTAAACAGACTTGGTGACTTCTGTGGTTTAATTTGTTCCATTCATTAGTCTCTAACCATTATGCTGCGTTATTATTTCGAATCTCTCTATATCGCAGGAAGTAGAAGTGGTCCACAATTGACTGGCCATCCTCCTTCCATTTTAGGAGCTCCACCTGCTGTGCCACCCAGGATGTCACCTAGCACGGTATGTAGATTTGTAAATAAATTACATGCTGCAGTTTTTGAAAATTAATCTTGTTAGACTAGAGCATAACATTTTTATTTGTTCATTAGACCACCCCAAAGAAACTTTATGGTCAGAGAAGTGAATCGGATGTAGGAAGTGGTTCTTTTTCTGCTGTAGAAAACGCTAACTTTGCCAATTTCACGCAGTTTACCTCCTCGGATGGGACATGTATTGAAGGAACTGTAGATGTACCCCAGCTGCAGGTAATTTTTCTAGATATAAGTACTTCATGGAGTAGTATCTGAAATGAAGAACTTAAACAGTTGTATTTTATTTTAGGCTGGCGCTTTTGAAGTGTATAAACGCCCAGGTGACATGAATTGTAAGTATAGCTGCAGATAAATGCTGTTATAATTTAGTATAAATCAGTGGTTCTTAACCATTATTATTATTGCCATGGTACCCTTTTGGTGCCAGAAGAACGCATAATTATCCTTTGTTACTGGTGACCACGCTTTTTTATCAATTTGAAACTCGGGGACCCATTTTCGAGACGTAATTTGCCTGGAATATTCTAACTCAATTGAAAAATTCTTGCTAAGTTCGTGAAAATGACCTAATGTTCCATTCAAATTCATGGATCTCCTGAAGCCATATATGGTTCCATGGCAGTTCTAAAACCTACGTTAAAGAACAATTGACTTAAAAAAAACGATTTAGTGACTTCCTAATGATCTTATTTTTAGCAGTAGGATCATCTATAGTAAGCTCTTCTACAAGTTCATCTAAGGTAAGAGACACAGACCAATTAAATTACATCATTAAAGGTTGTTACAGTTTCCTTTGAGGAATAAAGCATGCATAATTCAAGCATCAGGCTAGATTCTGTATTGTGGCAAGAAATCGGCGAGGGCGACGAAGCCTGTAATTTTCAGCTTTTATTTGTAGTTTCTCTGCTTGGTTAAGCACTAAATGACTATATTCCCCCGAACTACAATTCTGCCTGTTTTGGATCCTCTCCCTTACTTGGCAAATGAACTTTTCCTTTTTTGGATCAATATTTTGACTGCCTCGCATTACCATCATCATGTTCAAGTTGGTTAATAGGGTTCATGATCTTGAGCTGAATTGTAGAATTTAGATAGTTGTTTGGTGCCCATGTGAGTGACCAATTGATGTTTGTCAATATATTTGAATTTGACTTTTTAGGTCATGCATGTAGCACCATTCATTTTTTTTAATTGGTAAGGCATGCTTTTGTGCAAGCGTTAGGGTTTTTGAAAAATACTTGTGATTGCAGTAGCTTTTTAGGTACGTTCAATGATACAATTTAAAAATTTGTTTACGTTTTTAGAGAGCTGAAACTGTTATAATGAAAGACGACAGTACCCCTCTTGTAGATTTCAATAGTAATGAAGACGAAGGAAAGGAGTCATGGCCTCAGCAAAGTCCTGACGTTCTAGAAACTCCACAACCAACCAGGTATGTTGCCATTGTTTAAAAGTTGATGTTGGTTTCTTTCAGATTATTTACTCGTTTAAGATTCTCTTCGAAAAACTATTTCCGGTGTTAATTTATACGTAACTAATGATTTTTGAAATGCAGCTTAGGCTGTGCGAATCTAACATAATGCGCACTTTCAGTTAATCCTACTAAGTACTAAGCGTCAATTTCCTGACAGTGCGTTATTACATTAAGAACATAATTATATTTTCAGTCTATGAAAGGTTAACTTTTTTAGGTTAATATATTTAGTTGCTTTCGCACAACTAATTACTAGTTACTTGCAAGTCTAGCGCTTACCATCATTTCTTGAGGTATTTGAATATTTTGTTTCAACAGCAAACCAAGAGATAAAAAGGAACTTCAGGCAGCCATACGAAGCCACCGGGAACGCAACATGTTACTTACACGGCTGAACTGTGAGTTAAATCAAGAGTTGTCAGAAGTAATGGAAGAGCGCATTGCTCTTGAGATACAGCTTGAGCACATGAAACCATATTCAAATTGAAACTTTTCTCTTCTAATTTATCTTAAATGTTATTCTCAAGTTGCTTGTTTCAACGCCTTACTTTAGTTCTCATCCAGTTAAAGAAACGATCTGGAGTTATTAGTTTGCTTTGTATGTATTGCATTAAAATAGCAGTGAATTCTCATCATTGTTGTGGCACAATTTTTAGTTGGTTTTGACGAATGCAGAACTCGTGATGTGTGCCATATCTAGATTTTTTAGAACGGTACGATTTAGAAATTGTGTGCCTCTTGAATGACATTTTGGCAGATTTAAATGAAATTCAAATTTGCCATACTTGTTCAAGTAAGGATCATAAGCACATTGCTTGCATGAGTTTTGCATTTCTCGTGTTTATTTTTCTCGTTTCTTAAAGTTAACTGTGCTCATTACATTTCATCGAACCACCTTTGTGTAATTAATTTTACTAGTGAGCTGGATGATACTGTGATAACTTTGCAAAATAGTCATTGTAATATGTGTCAAGTCAGTCATATTTTGAAATCTTTTGGATTTATTAGTTGCAATGAAGGGGAGAAAGGTTTGAAGAGTGAAATATTTCTATATGGACTCTTGCGTATGTACATTTTTACTTTAATACAAAAATAATTCATAGCAATATTTTGTCGTTTTTTTTTAACTTGGTATTATTATAAATCGCATCTTACATCAGCAATCTATTTGTTCGGATTCTTTTTTATTTTAATGTACTGTTCCTTATTTTGAAGATGCTTTTGATGTTATGTTGTTACACTTAATTTAAAGAGATTTCTACTTAATTACATTATGTGAGAGTAGTAATATGAAGCGACTCCACTCCTTTTCCAGTTCAATTTTTGAATCCTTATGTGTATATGAATATATGGAATTGGAGCAAAAGAAGTGACGACGTAATCATTCCAAATTTCTGTTATTTTGAATGGATAGCAGAGTATGAAAACTACGAAATACAGTAGTTTCACTAATGGTAGTGCTGACATACTTCTATGGAAATTGATAGCACCGTTTCTGGTAATGCTGTTGAATTTCCATTGTTGATCCACGTTTATATGAAGTACGAAATGTTTGTTGGTAATGAATAGTTTGATGTCTATCGCGTTTTATTTTCATTAAATGAAGTGAATTGAAGTGTTTGTCGGTTCTCAAAAATCGTGGTTTTATCATTTTTTTTCTCAAAATTTGTAGTGCACGGTAATGGGCAGTGTAACACCACAATAATCGACTAGAAATGTGAAATTGAGAAGTTATTTGCTTACAACAATCTTAAAATAAAGTCACTACCGTAAATGATAGCCAAATTAGATTTTTATTAGTCTACAGTGCCTCCAAACACCATTTGGAATTTAAAAAAATCGCTTTGCTATTCTAGGAAGATAAATATGTAGATATATTTTCAGTAGCAGGGAGTGTGGATAATATCAATAATTTAATCCTTTGCGACGGATACCTTGTTAGTGAGATTTTTCATGCTAGACGCATACGGTATGCTTAATCTCCACCAACACTAGCAACACCTTTGCCTTTCGTACCCATTCCAGCCTCTCCACCCCAGAACCTCTTCCAAGGTGGGGGTTCCTCAACTCTTCCTACAGTGATCCAGCGCTGGACAAGCCAGTATCACATGCCTGATATCCTCCACTTGGTCCCCACATAATCCACAGCCCTCCTCTCCGCCTGTGATCTTTGCCATCCTCTGTTTCGTCTCCAGTGACCTAGCTCTTCCCCGAAACATATATAAACGGATAATATATTTGACCCAAGATATACAGTTAGGAAGGATGTGGTGTTACTTTTCAAAAAAAAAAACCGTCCAGAGGTAGTTGTAAGAATATCGTATCTAAATACCAACAGGACAGGTACATAATGTACTGTAATTACGCACTGTACGTGGAAACTGTATATTATGACGCTTCATCTTTAGAATTGTTGTACATATCGTTAGCAACATGAGGGTTCCACGAATGTATTACGGCTTTTCAATTATTCACGAATAAAATGTGTGAACTAAATTTTAATCAGGTAAATTTGATCTATTCAAATTTGAAAATCTACCTCATAAACAGTCTACTATACATTTTTGAAATGAATTTTATTTGGTTCCACCTTATTCAATTTGATAGTAGAAGTTGTAGTCTAGATGACACTGGGTTCTATTCTAAATGCCGCCAAAAATTCAACTATTTGCAAATGCAACATTAATAATTTTGAATGCTTTAAGTAGACATTATCGCCAAGCGTTGATTAATAATATTGTTTTATTATACTATGTTAGGTTAGAAATTGTATTCGGATAGTGGAAACGATTTCCCACTTGGAAGGTACAGTATAGTGTGGTAGAACCTGTTGCTTGCCATGAAGGTACGTTATACAGTAGAGAGAAGGTTTGTAAAATTCAGCCATAAAAAATGATGGTATTTACAGACCTTAACATATTAGAGTATTTTTTCTTCTTCTCACGAAACGTTTTTAAAAATAGCCGTGCTTGGGGCAAGTAGTTGGGGCAAACTATGATTATGGGATGAAAACGTGTAATTAGAGTGTCAACAGACATATGATATAAGAGTATATTAAATGTTGTTTTATTTACATAGTGAAATAGGACTAATCTTTTTCATCCACAGCCTCGTTGATTCATGTGTATGTCTCACGCCATCGTAAAGTATTCCTTATGTATACAATTTTTGGAGTTAATTTTTTTATCCAATGGCTTAAAGGGTGTGTTTAGTTTACAAACCTCCTTTAACTCATTTAATCTGCTATAAATTCCATTATACTAAGGTAAACATGATGAAAGGTAGACCCTCAGATAATTTCTTAAATTATTGATGTTAATATACATTTTATGTATGCACAGTAAATGGCAATCATAGTTTGACAAACTAGTATCTTCCCTCAGAATTATAAACAATTAATGGGCCATTAAAACATTGCTTAAAAAAGTGACGGTTTCATTATTCACAGATAAAATTAAGTCCCACGAGTCGCATTTGTGTAGATTTGATTATGTAGATTTTATATCAATAAATCTACACTCTTGTGAACGTAAAATTCCAATTACAAACATCCTATTAATGTGCTAAAGTGCACGTTGAGCACACATTTGAGAGTCATTGAAACAGGCTTGAAGTAGTGTATCGCACAAATTGCTGTTGTCGTAGTAAAGTATAGTGAGTCATTTATACATGGTAATTTATACATGGCATTTATACAGTCGTAATTTATACATGGGACACGACAGACTATCGGCCATCAAAGAAATTGGAGGAGGACCACAATACTAGAGTACCTAGGATCGAACTCGATTTCCCTGCACACGAAGCAAATATTCAGTAAGTTCCTCCATTCGCTAGAAGTGAAAGATATATTTGAGAACGTGTAGTATGTTGCAATTGTGGCATGAAATCTACTATATTTGCAATCTACATTATCATGTGATATGAATTATGTTTTATTTGATGTTATAATTTTCTCTAGGAGTGGTTTTTATGGAAAGGGATAAAAAAATTTACTAATAACTTCATTATTTTCCATTTGCTTACAAAAGCACCGTAAATGTGTTAGGTGCATCACCTGGCAGTCGTCATAATATGAATATCTCAGAAGTATAGAATTTTTTTTTTTCCAAGAAATTGTTTCTACGAAAACAGAAAACTGTCATTATTCACTCGTTAAAAAACAACCCTCTTTGAATTATTTCCATGAGGTAATATTTTTTCGTTTGTTTGTTATAAAGAATCAAAGAAGTAACATTTTGATTTAATTTATAGTTGACGTTTAGAACTGTAAGTATTCATTTCAAAAGAAAAAAAACTGATACTGATTTAACAGATTCTGGCATTTTTCTTCGTCTGGCTTTTTATATTTGATTTCCAAAAAGAAATTTTTTTATGAATCTTTCCTACTGTAGGGGGTCTACAATACAGTAAATGGCTAATTCCCCACTGTGAGTAAAGGTGCAGAATTTATTTTTTTCGAAGCTCTTCGGCTCAGGTGAAACAAAGAAAATAAATAATGTGTTTGCTCGTAGTGGCTTTTTTATCGCAAATTCTTAATGGTTACTACAGTGGTTGCCTTGATGCATGGTTAATAAAAATAAACTTAAAGTATGCCATTTTTTAACAAAAAAAATGGTTGACTTTCAACGTCATCGTTTTATAAACAATATTTGAGGCTTTATATCACATACATGCAATAGGGTAGAGAGGATGATAACATTTATTACAAGTGGATTATTATTATGATAGATGGGATATTTATATATTTGTAATATTTATTTTTACAGGATTACACGAATTTGGGAATTTTTTCCAGTTAAATAGGTGTATTTCTTCATTCGAACGTAACAACTTATAACAGTCTGGTAAATATTCAAACTGATTTGCTCGACTTCTTGCATGACTGATATCGTTACATTTTGTATCGTCGTGTGGTCAGTACAGTTCCAAAGTTCGGAAGTCAATTATTAATGATAAGTAATAATAATGGAATTATCAATAAAAGTATTGCTATCTCTTTGCATAAGTGTAACAAAGATTGCAGTTTAGAGTAGGCAGGGCATACGGAAAAGTAAAAAAAAAACTCAGAATAAACAGGTGTTTGTCTTGTAGCCAAAATTAAATTTAACACCGGGTTTTAATGGCACAGACAGGCTGGGAAATTACACCTTCTCGTGAGCATTATCATTTTTATCACCCCTTTGGAATAAGGGAGCTGAGTATGGTCATGGTTGTGACATCAGGTCGGCTGCAGACGGTTACGTAAACACAAATGTGGTAAAGTTCCAAATATCTAATCCTTTTCCCGCCTATGATAGGGTCGTCGGGTACCAATTCGTCCTCGTAGACCTGGAGATTACGGAGAACAATTCGACGGTGTTTTTAAGCAGCTGGCTGCCGATCTAATGCTGCAACCTCTTATTTAACGTCGGCAAGGAACGATCTCCTACACCTGAGAATTTTTCAGGTGATATCGTACTCACAAAAGGGGGACCTACATTAACTGTTGCTCAAAAGAAGCCATCCACCCCAGCCAGGATGAACCTTACGCAATAAAAATAAGCCAAAATGACCGTAATTATCAAACGCCATGGTATTAATGTGCAGCGCTGTAAAACTGCATTGGCAACATCATCATACCCTTATCCTGCCTGTGGCAGGGTCGGGTCTACGGGTTCTAGTCCTCCACTCCCGTCTGTCTCTTACCAGGGCCCCGTCCACCCCACACACTGCCATGTTCTTACGGACAATCTGTTCCCATGTCTGCTTCGGTCTCCCCCTGCAACGGTAAAACTGCATTCGCAACAGCAACAACAAAAATGATCGTGAATGTTTTTTAAGAAAATCGCCTTGATGAGTAAAGCTTTTGTCCTTACAATGTCACAAAGACTGTGTTCGGATAATCGGCACTGCATTGCATTTGTACTTTTCGTCTATTAGTTTCCGTTGTTCACTTTCCTCTTCGCCCCATTATTCTTCTCTTTACAATCTCCGCTTGCTGTCTTTTTACTTCTACTACCCTCTCTTGTCGGGATTTGACCAACCACACCTCGGTTGGGTTCAGCCTTGCATATCTTCAAATTTATTGGTGCCTTATGGTCCTTCAACAACAATGATCATTAGAACCCCGGCCACTGCATAGTTCTAACGCAAAGTCTGCACAGACACTACGCTGTTAAGACGATTTGGGTTTTAGCAGAATCCAGTGTTACTAAGCAGTCATCCATGCTAGTACTATCCAGGGCTGCGTTGCTTAACTTCAGTGATCAGACGAGAACTGATGTGTCCAACGCAATACAGCCGGCCTCGTATTTTAGATGCTTGACTCTTAAGCTCTCATGACTAGGGTTCGGTCCTAACCAAGGCGCGTAGTTTCTTTCGGATGAGAAGGGAATCTAAGTGCGCTCTACACGTCGCTATAATTCCCAGTCGAAGGTGTTCTGTCCCTGGGGTCAGTAAATGACTTTTTTGATAGGCAGGTCGACGTTAATTAAGCAAACTAAACCAATCCCTGGGGTTGTAAGAGACCATTAAAAGGGTCGTGGTATTAGATTAGCCATCCATGTTCGTCATTTAATTCCTGATGTCTTCTTTAGTACTGGTGCAGCCTGTCTCCGGATTGAAAATGTTGCTGATGTGGGCAATAAAGCTATAAAACACACTTCTCTACATTTACGCAAAAGTGATAAAAGGTCATTTTGTTTGGTGTTAGTCGGACTTGCATGTGAAGCAATCCGGAGACATTCCTTTATTGTGACTTTTTCGATCCGGAGACAAGCTACACCGAAATACTGTCTTCTTTCGTCTGTTTCCCTCCTTTTTGGCTTTCTCTTCGGTAAATTCCTGCCATCTTGCTGTTGTAGCTTAGACATCCAAAACTCACGGGTGGGTACCTACTCTGCCACGGGACGGGACAGAGGAAGATTAGTGTAGAAGATGGCTATACTTTCTGATACTCCCTCGCGCCATTTAAGTACTACGTTGAAGGGATATGTTCTCATTGGAGCCGGACTTCCCGACAAGGTTCCCCTTTCTTAACTAGCCCGTCATCGCGTCTGTCACGATTCATCATATTTCCGAACCTCGTTCTCTTCAATACCCTCTAACCAATCACGAACAATGTGCTGCTCAGTCAGTAATGTTATGGGCGGAGCTAAGAACATAAAACGTTATCGTTGATTGGGTGATTGAGGAAGTGGCGAATACACCATGCTAAAGCCTGAGTAACTTGGAGGTTGTTATCAGTTTACGAGTTGAAATGGTGAAGAGAGGGTCGTGGCAAAGAGAATTGGTGTTTTTAATCACTGCGAGGATTTCATTAGTGCAGTGCTCATTTAGTTACCGATTAGTTTTTTCTTAAAATGCGATTTTTTTTCGCATGAATTTAACTAATCGAACTTCATTTGTGGATCATGTGTGGTTGGAATGTTGACGACTTTACTCTTCGGAGAACTAGAATTCGCCGAACGTGTAGTTTGTTCCAAGTTTCAAAGTGCGGTTGTTTGGCCGAGGTGTTGCTCATAATGTTGGAGAGATCCAAATTTTAGGTTATCAGAACTCACGAAGACTCTTCATTTGTCGACTAAATGAAATAAGGAATGTTGATGCAGAAGTTATAATAATGCCAATCGGTTATTCAATAAGTGGTGGTTGTTGTGATACTGCGTTCCGGAGAAGGAACGGCTAACTGCCAGCCGTCCGTCGTAGCGCGAACGATGGCTTCGTTGTCGTTGTGTTATCGAGTTTATTTTAACTTTCACATAGATGCAACAACTTATTTGTGAAGGGGGGAAAACTTGATTTAGTTCGAGTTATCATCTATCAGGCGATAAGATGGGGGCTTGTCGGCATCGAGATATAATATATCGCGCACCGATTTCATCGGTAGCGAACTGTGAGATGGACGGGGATTTAAAATCAACTCGTGGCCGTCGAAGGTTAGCAGTAGACGGCCGAATGCTACCGACTATCGTCTCACTTGCAGTAGTGTTGATGACTGTATTTCGTCTTCCTTGTGTGTCGTCCGCAGGTCCAGCGACCAACCACAAAAACCGCCATTGTGAGCCCATCAAATTTGACCTTTGTAAAGGGCTCGGTTATAACTTGACTGGTATGCCGAATTTCGTAGGCAATGACTTGCAGCAAGATGCCTTCTTTCAATTGGAGACATTCAATCCACTTATACAGTACGGGTGTTCGAGTCAATTGTTATTTTTCTTGTGTTCAGTTTACCTGCCCATGTGCACAGAGAAAGTGCCTGATCCAATAGGTCCTTGTCGTCCATTGTGTGAGAATGTCCGAAATAGGTGCACACCTGTACTGTCAGCTTTTGGCTATCCGTGGCCGAAAGCGCTGGAATGTTCAAAATTTCATCCGGAAAATAATCAGCAGTATATGTGTATGGAGGGTCCCAAAGAAGTGGAGCCTGATATGGTAGGCGCAATCTCTACAAAAATTTACGAGATACGAACTCCATCAGGACCTCGGCCTAATCCTCCTCCTGGGGTAATTAGGAACTCCAATGCCGTCGTGAACGGAGCTTGCCAAAAATATAGATTTCCAGATCGATTCGTTTACGTGAATCGGAGTGGACAATGTGTGCCAAAATGTAGAACAGATGTGAACTTCAGTAGTGAAGACAAGAAGTTCGCCGAAATTTGGATGGCAATTTGGGCCGGACTTTGTTTCTTGTCCACGCTCTTCACCGTGTTGACCTTCCTCATAAAGTCTTCTCGATTTCGATATCCGGAACGACCCATTATCTTTCTGTCCATGTGTTACAATATTTACAGCGTGGGATTTTTAGTCCGTTTTTTGGCAGGTCGGGAGGAGATTGCCTGTCATGTGGACACTGGTCACAACGAATTCCTCCTCATCCAAGAAGGACTTGGAAACACCGGTTGTGCTGTCGTCTTTTTGTTGCTGTTTTATTTCGGTACTGCTAGTTCTGTGTGGTGGGTTATATTAACCCTGACTTGGTTTCTGTCAGCTGGGCTCAAATGGGGTCATGAAGCCATTGAACGCTATAGTAGCTATTTTCACGTAGTGGCTTGGTCAGTTCCTGCTGCCAAGACCATTGCAGTGTTGGTGTTGCAAGTGGTGGATGCAGATGAACTGACCGGTGTGTGTTTCGTTGGCAATCAATCCCTCCCTAATTTGATGGGTTTCGTTTTAGGACCTCTATTCGCCTACTTGTTGATAGGCACTTCCTTCCTTTTGGCGGGTTTCTTGGCTCTCTTCCGTATCAGGAAGCAGATGAAGACTGGTGGTACTCGGACCACGAAACTTGAAGTGTTGATGGTACGAATAGGAATCTTCAGTGTTTTGTACACAGTGCCAGCGACTTGTGTGGTGGCCAGTTATTTTTACGAATATGGCCATCGAGAACTATGGTTAATGAATCCTACCCCCACTGCCACAGCGTCTGGGACAACAGGCTCAATGGGGCCTGGTTTTCCGGCGATGGGAACGTCGACAATGGCACCAACTTCCACAGTGTCACCACCTAGACCCAATATCGAGATTTTCATGTTGAAAATTTTTATGTCCCTAGTCGTGGGTATTACCAGTGGCATGTGGATATGGTCCAGCAAGACTTTCAAATCGTGGCAGAAGTTGGGTCGACGGGTGGTACTTCCACATCAACCACCCAGTTGTGGTCAGGGCTATCATCATCATTTCCATTCGGCTTCATCTTCACCACAGCCTCCTCAACAGTATCAGCATCATCACCTCTACCATTCCATGGTTCATCAACATCCACACCAATTGCAGCCTTTACTTCCTCACTCTTCCTCATCCCATCCGTCACCACTTCCGCAACAAACAGGCGTGGGTAGTGTGTTACACCATCATCATCACCATCACCATTCGTCCTCTTCCTCTTCGTCTCATTTACATCGCAAGACTTTAGCTCCAGTAGGTGTCTCTCACTTAACTGCATCCCATACAACGCAGTTGACCCCTGCCACTCCGTATCACCATTGCAACGCCATTCCAGGCTTTAAACCGTCCGGTGTTGGTGGTAACAGCGGTAATATTGTTATCAAAAAATCCAAAAGACAGAAATCTCAAGGTAAAGGTGGCAGTGAGACAATTGTTTGACCATCAAGCTACTGTGGAGTGTAAATTTATTTTCAATGAACTTAATCATCAGTGGTTCGTGCCCGGAAAATACGCAGAGACATGTCATGTCGTCTCTGCAGCTTGAATATCTGAGTGCGTACCCTAGGAAGGGGAGATAAGGAGGGCAGTGAAGTCCCATAGTGACAAATATTGCTTGAGCTTCCACATCCAGTTTATGAAATCAAAATTTCCTCATTTGCATTCATTTAACATGCAGTGTGTTTGCATAGGCGTAGCCAGAATTTCGAGGGTGATGGCAGGAAGAGGGGGGGACCAACTATATAAATTTAGAATTTTTTTTTTCAAAAATTTGTCAATAACCATGAGATGTCTCATGAAGGGACTTCCCTAGTGATATTTTCAGCAATGGAAGAATACCACAGTTGGTCTTCCCATTTTTAAGGGATGGAAGAGAAGAGCACCCGCCTTCATCCCTGGCTACTCCTTTGTGGTTGTGTGGCCGCTACTTAGGTAAAGTCCTGAAAAAAAAAATCAAATTTTTATGTTCGTTGTGGATGGACTTTGTTTGCACTTTTAAGCACCTTAAAAATGTAAGAAGCAATGGAGGAGTTCAATTCTCAAAATGATTGTCAGGTGCTCGCCATTGCCCCAATCCTCTTCTTCATTTCCCCGTCTCCCAAAGATGCTACTGACTCATATGATTTGTTATCGTCTCTCTAATTGTCAAAACAAAGCTCACGTTTATTAAATGAAACTAGGCATTATTAGTCTATTTATTTTATGGCTATGTTTTTTTTATTTAATCATACATGCTGCAACAAATATTGTCTTTTTTTTATATAATTTATATACTTGCATAACTCTTGGAAACTATTTTTGAATTGATTTCGGACCTCAGTTGACCTCACACTGTCAGGGCTAATTAAAATGTATATTTATTAATTGCTAGCTATTACTGCCTTATTAATAATACTGCAGTTATCTCTGTCGTCTGCAAACAACTGTTTGGCCGACCCTCAATTGTCCCCCTGAAGAGCAAAATGCTCTCTGAATTAAAATCAGTGGGCTGTGGACTATCCAAAGTGCCAAATCACTTTTTCACATAATAATTATTTTTTAATTTCTGTGACTGTCAAAAATATGTCGGTCATATTCCTATCTCTTTTTCTCAAGTAGAGTGGGACTACTGCACGTTTTTTTAGAATAAACCCTTCCAAATGACTCAATATAATGAAAGTACAGTAAAACCTCTCTATGGGTACACCCCTTATATCGGTACAAATTCTTCAGGCACCGATTTTTCATCCATAGGCTATTACTACCCCTCTTATGGGTACACTTTGGCTTGGTCCCCCAGGTGTACCAATTAGAGAGGTTTCATTGTATTGGTATTTGGAGGTGTATTAGCATCAAGTTAGGACAATATTTGTGAATGAAAATATGGTGCAAAACAGTGGCATTCCAAGTAAATTTCTTAATAAAACTAATTAAATGTTAAATTTTATCTTGGTCTATCTAGCGCAATATTGTCGTATTTCAACACAATTTTTTCGGTAACGTCAAAAATACCCAGGTCGCCTCCCCATCCTGGCCGGGGAAAGTTTGTCTTCCCGTGATGAGATGTTCAGGTTCCGTGGACAGGCAGATGACAAAATAACTTAGCGCATCCACACGAAGAACAATGTCTTTCATCTCGTATTTGAAGGGATCCAAACTTTGCCCCCTCCATATCAAGAGTAACCGGTGTAAGGACGAACCGGAGTGCTAGAGAGCAAGAGGACAAGTGCCTGCTATCAGTTGAGCTCCCTATGTCGGGTCGTGATTAATCAAGAACTGTAATTGAATAACATAGTCCTTAGCCCTGCACTTCACTAAAGAATTCTGAGGCTCGCAGAGACTTCGTAGACCTCTCAGAGTACGTTATGTTGATGACCTGATGTCACAACCCTTGCAATCATGTACAGGTACAGTTGCGTCATTCGATAATTAGAAGTCGGTCTGCTGCCAATGCAACCTTACGGATTTTCCACACCTTGGAATTTTGTCAGATTTGCACTTCTTCATGTAGTAAGTGTACTTTTTTATGTGCTGGGGACACCACGTAGGCATCATACTGAACGGAATACCACTTCATATCTGACAGAAAGGCGTCGCCTTTGGGATTTCTGTCCGTTTCGCCCCATTGAAAAAGCATCCATCTCCTCCAGAATCGAATCTTACATTGATGCAACAAACAACCAACTTTTGACCCCATGTGCCATGTTACCATAATTTCAGTTTGGATTAGAAACGCTGTCGGACTACCAGCTGCTGAAAACTTTTTATCTATCTCTGATCCAGTAATCCATAATTACTGACCAGAGATGGACAGCCCGGACTTCTCACTGGACTATTCAATGATGCCTACAAATAGCTCTAAATTGAGGATATAAATCAGTCTTTTATTTAATACTTGACTGGCCGTATGTTAAATAAGACAGGAAATTAGAAATATTTCTTTGCTATGAAAACCATTAGTTTATATGATGTCTCACTTAACTTGTTATAAAAATGAAGTCCTGAGGAATTTAAAGACATTTTCGGTTATGCAGACATAATTAATTAGGACTTTCAAAATATTAAAATACGCCAAATGAAACATTAAAATACCCTACACATAATAGAGGAGATAGAAGCTTGTATTTATGGTAAAAGGACGTTGTTTTGATTGTTGATAGAATAATACTTGTGTGGTCAGTCTTCGATCCTGTTGACTACTACTACTAAGTAAGGGATAGTTTTTTATTGTGTGCCATCAACTGGTTTATCCTGTTGTATGGTGACATTCCTCGAACAGCATGACCCCTGGTCATTGATGAATAGCTGTCCAATAAAATTAAGAATTGGTGAGCCAAAGTGTAGAGAACGGAAGTGGAAGGAGAAGATTGCAACAAGTAATGTCTTCGAAATGTCGCACTATTATTTAAGTAATTTCGTTATTTAGTCCCAGAATCGGTTCCAGGATGGAATCTACAGGCCCATCTAGAGTGCTTTAACACCAAACTCCTGCAACCGCCGTTAATAGTTGTAGTCGGGGTTTTAGTTACGTAAAATCAAAAAAAATTGTCCTCGGATTGCGATTTAACGGTTCGAACCTTGGTCCTTCTTCTCCGCAGAGTGTCTCAAATAGAGTTTGGTTTATTTAATTGGTCCAGGCTATCTTTCTAAAGGCTTTCTCCAGGCTTATTATAACGGAAGCGGAACTCCATACAGTGACAGAAAAAACATTAATTGATACAGGTGTGTGTATTAGCATTAGCAGTTGAATCTGTGGCTTTATGAGCGGCGAGTTGCGTTGGACACACCAGTTCTCGTCTGATCACTGAAGTTAAGCAACGTAAGCCCAGTTAGTACTGACATGGGTGGTCACTCGGGAAAGCTGGGTACTGCTAATACCCAATAATCGTCGCATTAGTGTAGTGTCTGTGCAGTATATGCATTAGAACTATGCAGTGGACGGGTCTCTAATGACCTTGTAGTTGACGGGACCTTAAACAACAAGTAGAGAGTGTGGCCTTATTTTTGAGACACCCGAAGTTCATCTTCGACAGACAAAAGTCGTTCTTGTTTCTTGTGTTTTTATTGTTATTTTTATATTTTACCTTGAAATTGGCGGAACCCTTGGGCGGACATCACGGAACCCTGGTTGAAAAACACTGTTCTAAAGGTTATTGAACGATACCAAAGGTCCAATTCCTACATCTGGAAACACCAAGTGGTAACAACGAGGGCTGATAATATATATGGAAAGGTTTGTAAAGGTCGACCTCAAGCATAAAGTAAATTCGCTTCCAACAGAGATGGGTGGTTTACTTTTTGATAAGCGGGAGACCTGAATTACTCCTTCCCGTTCACGAAACCGGAATACCGGTATCGGGTTTAGTCAGGGCCTGAAGATGAAGTAATAACGTAAAATAATGGTGGGAAAGAGAGGGCGATACGAAACGTTAGAACCCTTTTAGCCTTCCTGCTCTTACGACATAGTCTTACGTCCCTCTCCCAAGCAGCACACGTGGAGAGGTGCCTGTAGCACTTCAACTGATATTTCAAATGTCTAATCGCTACTAGTCGGCGTAATACTGTGTAATCTTATTCGGTGTAATCATTTTTTTGGGCAACAAAACATTGTCGATTACGTGTAATGATTTGATGTTAGTGTTTACAATCAATTTTCTTTAAACCAATTTATGTTATAGAAATGAGATAACTATTTAATTTCAGACTTGCCATTCAGCAGCAACAGTAGCAACAAAAAAAGTAACATATATCTAATTATTTTTTAAATATCATATCAATATTTTTTGAAAAAAAATAATACAGTCTAGAGTTCACATATAAACTGTCCTTATCAATTTCTTCTCTTTCCCATTGATAAAGAGATTACAATAGTCTGCAGTCTTACAACACCACTCAATTTTAAGTGCAACTGATATGACATCTGATTTTACAATAATTTTTTGTTTTCGAGGTGGGACAAGAGATCGAGATAGGAGGAAGGGTGTGCGGAATAGGAAGTCAAGGGATCCAGGAATAATCAAATTCATACCAACTAACACCATCTCGATTTTTCCCCAGGATTATTGATTTTATTTTTTAGTTTATTAAATTTTATTTTCTAAAGCATGCCTGTGCCCAGCCCGTCTCTTTGGCGGACTCAGAGGTAACATGCTTGACACGTGCGTCGATGATCACTGCTTCAATCCTGGACTGAGAAAGAAAGAGTGTGTGCCTTCTGTCGGATGGGGAGTGTGATGTACGATGTCACTACTGCACGTAAAAGAACTCTTTCTACATGGATTTGGTTTGTTGGAGTTTTAGGGACCTTCAACGACAAGGTCATTAGAGCACCGTCCACTGCATAGTTCTAATGCAGAAACTGCACAGACACTACACCAATGCGACGATTTTTGGGTATTAGCAGCAGTGGCGGTTTTAGGCACGTGCAAACTATGCAAATGAACGGGGCCTCGCTTTTGCAAGTTGCAAATTTTTAGAAAGGGCCTCACACTTTCAATTTGCACAAGGCCTCGCGTATGCTAGAACCGCTACTGATTAGCAGTACCCAGTTTTCCCAAGCAGCCATCATTTCAGTGCTAACTAGCGGTTGCGTTGCTTAACTTCAGTGATCTGACGAGAACTGGTGTGTGCAACGCAGTAAGCCGCTCTTCTACATGGAATGATATATCGGCAATATACTTGTGTGTAGGGGCTTACCCCCTTCATCCCAGACGTTAACTTAAGTGGGTGCAACGTCAGACCACAGCCGCTTACGTTAAAATAGCGTCCAATAAATCACGTTTGCTTTATCGGAATAAATGGTACCTTCCCCTGCTATAGGAGGAAAAACGTTTAGTGATGATGATAATAAATGTTAAGCAATATTAAATCGACCATATAATGTACCTTTATTTCACCTTTGTTGACGTCCTGTCCTGTGATCTTTCTTCAAGAGTGGTTTTATTAACATTTCAGTTCCGTAGTTGTTATTTTTTAATCCCTGTTGAACGTTTATTTGATAAGATGATGAACTTATAGCGTTGGTCATCTGAAATTTAAAATTCAGGCCAGAGAAGGAGGAGATGAAAATAAGGACACTTGTTAAGAAGAAGGCGAGCATTAGATTAGTGACTTTGGTGGCACAAGTTCTTATATAAAGTAGTCTTAATCACTCAATAATTAAAATAAATGAAACCATGCCAACTAAATACCCTGATTGATGGCTTGCTTGATAGATAATTAGTATAAAATGTAATAAAACGTTATAAAATATGATATGACAAGCATGGCACCATTGCGACCTCCTCGATGTTGAAAGTACTGATGTGCAAAATGAGAATAAGAAATGAGTGGGACGCGACGTGGATATAAGCCACATAGGTAAGATGAGGGTTGAGGGTGGAGGAAAGAAAACAGGCACCAGAAAAGATCAACTTGTTAGTAGACTTTTGAATTATCCTAAGGCAAATAAACTTGTTTGTAATTGTCCTACCATAAAATGATCATCACCCCCGAAAAGGAAAAAAATCCAAATTGGGGAGTCTTGTTTATCTAATAAATACTAGTAGTAGTCTCTGAAATAAAACAGAGGTTAGCCATTGTTAAGTTTTTATTTGCTTTGGGCATAGTTCAAGGAAGAGGACGACGATAAATGGGTGGAGTTCAGACTGGAACCTGACTTTTGACACCTATAAGTGGTGGATAGAAGTAGAAAAAAGATGATGATGTTTGATTTGACTTGGGACTGCATGTAACTAACTGCTGCTGTTGCTGTTCTAGTGGGATACTTGTTTTCAAGCAGCTATCCTTGTGATAAACAGGAAGAAAACCTAGGTGCTGGTTGATTGTATGCATATTGCATCGTAGGATACCAATCAATATTAGGCACAGATACTTAAACCTTTCCTCTTTCAGAACCACCCTCCCTGACTCACATTCAGAATTGAGTTCAAAGTACTGTACTCGGATTCAGCCCTGATCGAGTATTTATTCTCTGATAAGGAGAAATACCTCAAGTACTCCTTCAACAAAGCAACTGCAACTCCTAACCCTTTTCCCGCCTATGGCAGGGTCGGGTACCCATCTTGTCCCTCTGAATGGACACAGGGCGATATATTGGTCATAGTTTTTCTGCAGCTGGTTGCCGGCCAAAGCTGCACCCCTACGCTTATTTATCGTCGGTCTAGTGTTCGTTGGGGAATGCTACCAACGCCAAACTGAGGTTCACATGTACCCAATGTTCCCGTCCCTACTCCTAGCACTGTATTAATACTAGTCCATGCATACAATCAACGGCTGACATTAGGCAAAAAGCCCTTAGAGATAAATATCCCTTCCTCTAGAGCGGGCCCCGTCTTAGAGTGATAACTATCTACCTGGTAGGTACCCAATGGAGGTAGGAGTTGTTCTTTATATCTATAGTCATGTTTTCCCCAGGAGAAGAGACCCGATGCCTAATCCCGCCAATGAAAGACTGACCTCATTTCCTATAATCGTATTCATCATAAGGGAATTTGGGATTGAAAAGCGGCGTGTAGGAATGATGATTTTATGCTCATTATAATTCCTCCTTGACCGATAGAGGCGGGTGTTTTGCAATCTACGTCATGTTATATTGAATTTTTCCTTTTAAATCATGCTTGTGTTCATGCGTGAACGACCACTGTCAAACACAAAACAAACATCAACTAAGTGAAAAACAGATAAAAACCCCTCTGAGGGTAGCGTGCGTGACATATGAGTCCATGGATTAGGTTCGATCCAGACTGAGGTGGGTGGGCTTTCTGGGTGAAGTGCGCTGATGGGAGCGCTGATGGGAAGTAAAGCCCTGGATCTGTCTGGTGTGTGCGATGTCACCTGCACCTACATGGAGTGGAATTTCGCCTTCCTAAATGTAAGAGTTCGCCTTCCTGATGAGCGAAATTATTCTACGAAGAAAATAGACTGACTTTAAAACAAGGAAAAATGGGTTTCAACTACTAGTTTCAACATTAGATCGCCTGTCAGCGGCATAAATAATGACTGCCAATTCAAATTCAGTATGAAAAATTAGACTGTAATGCCCACATGTATTTGAGCACATCAAATTCAAAAACATTGTACAGTATTTATTTTCATCGAAAGTATTATCATGCCCTTATCCCATCTGTGGCTGAGTTGGGTCTGCGGGTTTTGGCCCTACAATCCCACCTATTACCCACCAGATACCAACCACCCCACACACTATCATATCCCTTCGTACAATCTGCTTTCACCCTTGCCCCGTGAGCTTTCATTAACCTGTATCCTTGTAGTGGACCTAACCAGCTCCTCGCTCTTCATGTCCATACCACCGGAATCCAAGGTGTTGTTAAAATTAAAGGGAACATATGCTTATCCAAACTCCAGTCTCTTCTCACTTTTTCTGGCTCTATAGCAGGTACAGTATGTCAAACTGGGAGTACCCCGAAGGCCACATCGGTACCATGTACGTTTTCATAAGAGCCAATGTAGTGTTAAATTTTTTTCGTAATTTGTTTTTAAAATTACAAAGAGGCCCGGCCTGACGGTATCGAGTTTATTTGACATGACAATTATCGAAATGGTATTTAATAATAGTTTTAATCAAAATATGGCACATGGCACCCCATTCCAACTATGCCCGGGGATAACTGTCCACCTCTCATTAGGTCTCTGAGTAGCAGGCTGCATATGTATTCTATTATTTGGTATTACTTTTTATTACTTACTGTATATCGATTGTGAGGATCACAACTCTAGGCTTCAAGGGCCGCATGCGGCCCGCGGGCTACCGGTTTGACACACCTGCTCTACAGCCTATTTCTCTGATCCCATTTTGAACTGTTTGGGGAGATATAAACTTCACCTGAGCTCCAAGCCATGAGTTCTACCGGTTCACAGCCACTTGTTAAACTGAACGACTAGGTTTTTCTCTCTGAGAACACCTTCAGTCGTCCTGTGGGCATTTTTGGTTGTCAGTTGAAGTAGTTTTAATTTTTTTTACAGTATACGTCTCATTTGCATAAAATAATTTTAACTCCTTTACTTTTCTGATAAGTCGCACCCTTTTTCAAAAGCAACTTGACGGCGAACTGTTTACAATCTCTTAACAGTTATTAAATCCAACTACTGTACTTAATGCCTGTTATGTAAATACATTTCGTACCGGTAAATAGTGAACTGTAATATGCATTTATGACTCTTGTCGACAAAATATATCAAAGTTCATACCAAAAGCTACATAATAGTACAATATTGGGCGTATGGACGGATACCTGTTTAATATAAAAATTTGTCTTTCAAGCTCTGGTTTTTAGTTTTGCATTTTACAGTGTTTGTTACTGTTGATTAACTAAAAAATGTTAACACTAAAAGTCTAACTTAAATTATAAAACACATAAAAGATGGTGTATGAATACTCCCACAAGGCCTTCAAGAATTGCAAATGATGCCATCAGCCTGGCTGTTATACAGTATACTGTACAGTTAGTTATTAAAAAATTTATATACAAATCATATCCGGCTGAAAGAAATTGAATAATCAAATAAAACAAACCGGAAAACGAATAACATTAAATAAGGCCACGAGTACCATATTCTTTATGTAGTGTACACTGTATCTATCTACAGTATTTCTTTCGTTTACTATTGCACTCGGTCGGAGGCGATAGTTTAATTCATGACAAACGCAGGTGTTAGTAATATGCAGTAGTGTATTCAGTGAATTCGTAAACTTCGTTTATAGAAGTTTATTAGACTATTGTTTGTAGATTTATTGAGTCTACTTGATCTCATAAAGTGCATTTCAAGCGCGTCATTCATTGAAAAGAAACTGCTATTATCGCTGGTATTTATTCAATGCTGAAAGTAAAAGGAGTGATTAATCTTTTTTTCACATTCAAGTTTTAAAAGCCATTATTCATTTTGAATTATGGACTGAAGTCATACGTACAGTATTTATTACTTGAGACGCTATTTCGGTGTAAATATTGTACAAATCCAACACCATTGTCAAATAGAATTTTCTCAAAAGAATATTCGCTGTGTACGGAAGCTTAGCCTTCCGTCCACAAGGTGCCGATTTCTGGCATACACTGCAAGGTGGGGTTTGTTATGACCCCAAAAAGACTTTTTGATTTTTAAGTATGAAATATTCAGATTAAGGGCATTATTATGGATATTGAATTAAATACCATTCATATAAAGGTTAAGCAATGAAAATAATGCGGAAACGTGCTAAAATAATCCTATAATACCCAAGAAATCCAAAACATCATCATCATCACCATACCCGTATCCCACCTATGACAGGGTCGGGTCTGCAGGTTCTAATCCTTCACTCCTGTCTATCTCCCACACTACCCAGACACTACCATATCCTTGTGGACATCCTGCTCCCACTACTGCTTTAGTACCCAGTGTTTTCGACCAGCCTCCCATGTCGGTACTAACTTGGGTTGCATTGCTTAACCAGAAATAAAATATGCTAATTACTTAGGAAACCTGCCAACTTCCCTAGATAGGAAAAGAAAACATGGGAGAACAGGTACTCAAAGGTGGGTTAAGATTGGAGAAAGTGGTACATGTGTAGACACAATTTTGTAGATCTGGGGTCTGTCGAGACCCCACCTTGTGGACGGAAGGTTAGAATTCATATTAACATTCGAATTCCGTGATTTTTACAGTATCTTAACCGACATACAGTAAGCATTATTTGTGATAGTTAACCTTATCAGAAAATGCTTCTAGATCAAAATATGTACAGTAGTTAAAGTTCATTTGATGTTAATCATTGAAACTGATTATTTATTTAGAAATTCCAATGTTTTTAATCTGTAATCAACAGCGTCATTTTTGGAATTCCACAAGGAAAAATGCGGCGAATAGCCATTAGGCGAAAAGTATGAGAAATCTTCGTTGGCTCATAAATGAAATAACTACAAAATGTCAGTTTGAACCATTTGATTACAACTTTGCATGATATATGGTCCATTGTTAGAAAAGTTATTCGCCATTCACTGGTCATAAACATTCCTTGTTAAGCCCACGATACTCTGGTTCACTCCCCTCACTGGCCGAGGTTATTTTTTGTTGGCAAACGTACAGTATGTACAGTATAGGAAGCCTGCGGGTCACGCATAGGCATGCAATGACATCTGCGAGTAAATGAATCTTGAACTCTGCTGTGATCAGTGCCTGATGATCATCATATACAGCAGTAGTCAACATCAATGAAACTGTTGTTAATACTGAATACAAGGACGGCTCTAGTCTAATAACAAATTAACGGCACAGGAGCACCTGAGGAACGAAGAGCTTAACGCATGCACATCCAGTGGGATATTGACCTCAAGCCACTGCCTATCTGAAGTGCTAATGTAGAGACGATATGGGGAAAATCCTTTTCTCAGAAAAAAAAATGGTAATTGAATATGCTGAGAATTTTTGACTGTATTGTACATTATACCTGTAAGGTAAAGGTGAAATATTTGTCATTATTTCCTGTTATGAGGTAAAATGTGGAGAGGTGGAATTATACGTTGATATGTTGCTTTTTTGGCCTTTAATACCCCTTTATTTTTGTATCTTTCAAGTTGAATAACAGGATTCCAACAAAAGGTCGAACAGTTTCACGTTATTGTTGAACAGGTTTGTATGTCACCTTACAATGATTTTTTTCTTATTCGGGATGGACGAATATAATGAAGTCGAAAATGAAATTCTTTAAACTTTTACCTACCATTTCATACTTGTTTTCATTTTGGAATGGAAAACGTAGATGGAAACCTTTACCTGAATTTGAATACTAATGTACATAGCATTTTAAAATAGTGTATCGATTAAGGGCTTGGTTGATGTGTCTGCATCTCAAATGTTTTCAAGATCTATGATTCTAAGTATTACTCTGTGACGCAGTGGGAAGGGAGCGGCGAGTTGCGTTGGACACACCAGTTCTCGTCTGATCACTGAAGTTAAGCAACGCAAGCCCAGTTAGTACTGACATGGGTGGTCGCTTGGGAAAGCTGAGTACTGCTAATACCCAATAATCGTCGCATTAGTGTAGTGTCTGTGCAGTCTATGCATTAGAACTATGCAATGGACGGGTCTCTAATGACCTTGTAGTTGACGGGACTTTAAACACCAACAAACGAAACAACGAACGCAGTGGGAAGCACGTTTGGTAACGCATCAGTAATCCTAGGTTCCACACTGGAGCCTAGTCGGGCTTCGCTCGGGCGAGAGAGGCCCGAGTTTTCGGATGAGAATTAAAACCGAGGTTCCGTATGGTGTACGATGGCATTTTTACGTAAAAGAACCCTCTCTACAATGCATCGGGTAGACGAGGCAAAATTTCCGGGGTTAGGAGCTCGCCACCTGGAGTCAGTAAAATTCTCCAAAGAATTGTAAACCGAAGACAAATAAGCATAGGGGTTGCAGCTTTGGTCGGGTCGGCAACCGGCTGTGGAAGACACTGTCCAAAATATCGCCCTTGTGTCCATGCAGAGGGACAAGATGGGTACCCTACCCTGCCATATGTGGGAAAAGGATTAGGAGTTGCTTTACTACGGTTTAACGGTGACCCGTCTAGACCCGTCTCGGTGGCGCAGGAGGTAGCCTGCTCAATTACTGTCTTAATGGTTCTATGCTCGATTCTGGATCCAGGTGGGTTGGTTACGTGGTCCCGTGTGGTTTGCAATGTGATTTGCACGTAAAAACCCTCTCTATTATGCAACCGGTAGATGAGGCAAAATTCCCAGGTGTAAGAGCTCGCACCCTGCGTCTACGTCGGTGGAGTGCCCCAACAAATAATGAACCAACGATACATTAGCATAGGGATTGCAGCTTTGGTCGGCAGACGGCTGAATAAAAATACCTTCCAATAGATCGATCGCTGTGTCCATTCAGAGGGACAAAGATGAGTAACCAACCCTGTTATAGGTGAGGTGGGAAAAGGGTTAGTACTGTAGTTGGTGGTGAGCTGGTTTAATCCTGGGCAGGATAGGTCACCCACACGGTAAGTTCATGCTCTCCGATAGATGGCGCACAATTCAGACGTGCGTCCGTTCACATGGCGCCTTGTTCTATTATTAATTTTTTGTATCAATCGATTTCATGTTAGTTTCCTCAGTTTCGAGGTCTGAGAAAGAGTTTTAGACTAAATGTTTTTTTTTTCGTTTTTGGTTTGTTGGTTTGTTGGTGTTTAAGGTCCCGTCAACTACAAGGTCATTAGAGACCCGTCCACTGCATAGTTCTAGTGCATAGTCTGCACAGACACTACACTAATGCGACGATTATTGGGTATTAGCAGTACCCAGCTTTCCCGAGCGACCACCCATGTCAGTACTAACTGGGCTTGCGTTGCTTAACTTCAGTGATCAGACGAGAACTGGTGTGTCCAACGCAACTCGCCGCTCCCTTTTTTTTTTTTCGTTTTGCACAATTTATTAAATGATGTATGAATGGTTTTCTCTTGCTTGTTATATCCTTGGAGTTTAGTTTTGGTTTGTGGAAAATGTTCAGGCGAATGATTGTACTTGACGTACAGCCATCAACACACACAAGTCATGCGACACTCACAAAAAATATTTTTAAATGTGTTAAGGCCCATAAATCAACAGAAGTGATGGGACAGATTTCAAACGTAACCATTGTAAATGTGAATATATTTGGTTGGTGATCTTTGACCCTTGTACTATCTACATGCTTGGTTGGACTTCCTTGGATCTACTGAAGTATCTACATCCACCAACCATCCACAGAGTGCTCCTTTAAAATAACTTTCGGTGCCACACCCCTCACAGAAAAGCATTCATCAGTGATGGGAACAAAGAAAAGTATGTAAAATTCGCTAAAGAAAATCAAACTCAACTTTTGGAAGTCAATTTTATTTACGGATGAAAGCAAATTCAAAGTATGTGAAAGTGATGGACGGTAAAGTGTTAGGTAAAGGCCAGTAGCAGCACTAAAACTGGAAAACCTTGTTCCAACTGTAAAGCTTGAGGGTGGTTTTGTGATGGTGTGGGGATGTGTGGCTGAAGTAGGCAATTTAGTATTTATTGATGGAATAATGACCAGAGAAAAATATGTAGCCATCCTAAAAAAATAATTTAGAAAAATCTCTGGAGAAATTGGGGTTTGATGGCCCATGGACATTCTACTAGGATAGGGTTGCCATACGTCCCGGTACACCGGGACATGTCCCGGTTTTGAGGTCTGTGTCCCAGTGTCCCGGTCCGACAGTCATTTGTCCCGGTCGATTTAAAATTTTCGCATGTTAAATAATTATTTTCTGACAATATCATTGTATTCAGTACTGCGCATATACAGTACATGCCTAGAGATTTGGTACAGATTCGTCCATGAAAGCACATCACATTTTGCCAGTGAAACTGACTGTTCGGGAATGATCCACCCTTGATCCCTGGGGCGGATCCAGACGAGGGGCAATGCAGCAATTACTCCCCCCTCACTGCCTGAAAGGGGCGCAACTGATGAAGCATTTTTGCATTGCTATCCCCATTTCTATACTGCCAGTCCAACAGTTGCAGTCCAATCTGTATTTGGCTAAACCACTGAAGATAGGTCATTGTCAAAGGGCAAGGAGAGGACCTTTTTGTAATTGCTAGCTAGATGTATACTCAGGGATTATGAATATTTAAAAATATTTGGGGCACACATTTTTTGAAGTTCTATCCCCACCCAGATGCGCCACTGATTGATCCTAACGTTTTTTTTTTGGGTCCTCTAAAATATTTTATATTTCAATGCGTTAGTGAAAGGATTATGGAATTTTTTAATAAAGCTATGAATGTTTATAATATGAATTCTTGCCATTTTGTTGAAAAAATATTTTTAAGGGGGGGGGGATATCCCGGTCGGTGGTCCGACAATTATGGCAACCCTATACTAGGATAATGATCCTCGGCACACTTCACAAGAGGCAAAAGAGTGGCTCTTACATAACGTTCACAAACAGTTGGGTTCACCTCCTCAGAGCCGAAGTTTGAATCCCATCAAGAATTTGTTGGCACTTTTGGAAAGAAGAATTTGCAAACATAAGATCTGTGCTCATTGAGAGAAATAAAATGACAAGCTGCATCACACACCCACTGGTAGAATCAATGCTTAGAAGACTGCAAGAAGTTCTCAAATGTAAAGGAAGTCCAACAAAATACTAGTCAATTATTGTTCTCAACAAGTTACCATGTTTCCCATCACTTTTGTTGAAGGATATGTACACTTTTCATGATTTATGTTCTTTAACACATTTCAAAGTATGAAATGCTCCGTTTATATTTGTTGAAAATGTACTAAATGTATTTAATGTACTAAATATTCCTCATTTATTAACTGATTTAGTGTATTTTTATTTTCTTTCTGTTAAAAAAGCCCATTTTTCGTGGGTGTCCCATGACTTACGTTGATGACTCTATATGGATCAAATAATAATCATTGAAGCAAGTTAAGCTTTTATGTTTGAAGGTCTTTAACACTCAGGTGAGTGTGAAGTAGTTGATCAGACTACAATGTGAATTTAAGTTGGAAATGATTTTTATTATAGTCATTGTTTTCATATCAGTTTTACTCTCGATAAATGTATTACGATTTATAATGCTGTGTGCCAATTTCTGTTAGGTTGAGGGTGGAAGATTGTCGTGGCACTGTTGCCTGCTTTATAACTTGCTATAATTTTTATTACATTTCCCATGCACCCCCTTGTTTTTCATTTTCATAAACCAACCAACTTGTAAATTGATTTACTACTGATGATGAAAAGTAGGCAGGAAGAAAAGGTGAAGTTTTTTTCTCTCTCTCGTTATACGTATTAAGTTGTTTGTAGGTGGTGTTTGATATATTGTCCTGTTTGAAAGGTACCAGACAATACCATTAATAACAAGATTTGTTGAGTAAGTTTCCAACTTGATATGAATTTAGACTGGTTTTTTATACAGCGATTAAAAATTCGAACCACCAAACTGTTATTGACAATTTCCTTTTTGTCCTATTTAAATTTTAATGGTTTGAAAATCATTTTTGCTTTAAACCCCTCTTTTCTTCGCCTTCTTTCTCTGTTGGCCCTTCCTCTAGTTGTTTTCGTACCCTGTTTATTTTATCGTGTATCTCATCACCCAAAAAACTACATTTTGCTTCCCCTGCTGCGTAAAATGACCTCTGGCGTAGTGAAGTGTCAGTAAAGAGCAAATATGCTTCACCCCTTCTTCACCAACTCTTTTCCAAAATTCGACAATTTATGGGTTAGTTTTTTGCATCTGCCCTGACTATATTTCGTTTCGCCCCTCCGAATTCTTAGAAGTGTCCTATTTGTTAGTGATGTTCGTAGTGAAATACCATGACATTGTGGGTAGATGTAATATTAAGCCTACTGATTTTTCTTTTGAAATCTTCCTAAGAAATGTGTGGGATATCAGCGTAATGAAAGTTGTGAACTTTGACAGTTTTCCTAAAACTTACTTCTGCTTTTAGTTTTCTTAGATTCTCTGGTCGTCTTTCTTTATGGATGACGTGTTATAAAAATATGCCATCCAATTATGTCCCAGTCTTTTCTTACAAACTAAGCAATCTCCACCATATTTGGACCAAATCGGCCCGGGAAAATGTTGATGTGGTAATGGTGGGGGTAGGGTGACACTTTTCTATTTCTTTTATTGTAATGAGGAAAGTAGGCTAAAGATCTCTATTTATTCACAACTAGCCTTAAGGCCCTCTCTAGGTACACTCTCATAATATTATTAATAGTACCAGTAATAATGAGAAATCTTATCAGAATACAAGTTAAAAGATGTCGGCTCTTATTTGGTTTTCACATACATGAACTCTCTGATTATGCAAAATGACTCTTTATACTGTGGTATGGTATTGAATAATTTTTAATATTTTGCCAATACAGGGCCGGTTTGGATCTGTTATGCGTTTCTCTCTTGGTCTCTGCCAGGCACCGGTTTCAGCCAGGATCGACCCTGAACACCATGAACTCGCGTTGCAAGCTCGTTATCACTTGAGGTGTAAGTTACATGTTGAGCTTTTAATGAAGTACTTAGCGCAACTGTCTGGATCTGGATTACGTCACAGACATTAGGGAAATAATTACCAGGGACATTTCGGATCGGAAGTAAATCCCGGATTCCGTTAGGTTTGTGCGGCCAAGTTGTGTTGGACACACCAGTTCTCGTGAGATCACTGAAGTTAAGCAGCGCAAGCCCACGTTAGCACCAACATGGGTAGTTGGCAAAGAACGTTGGGTGCTGCAAATTTCCTCTCTTCCACATCCGCTTCTGCCGCGAGCAGCCTCCTAAGGGTTCAGCCTGTTATGGCTGTTTGGCTTACTCCCCAACCCGTGAAAGCAAACGAAGCAAACATGTATATTAAGGCTCCCTCACACCAACGCGAAACATCGCAGTCGCAGCGGATCTTTCGTGGCGAATTATTCGCATCAAAACGCTACCCATGACGAGCAATGGTCATGTGTACACCGCAGCGAATGTATCGCGCCCGCGGTTGCGAAAGTGCAGCGAATTATTTAAATTATTTGCAATCGCTGCATGGCACGGCTTCAGTCGTCATCGTTGTTCGAATTTCGATAGAACAAGATGGCGTTCACAGAAAAACTAATAGAATTAATAAGAATGTATCCAACTAAACTGACGCGTTGGTGTGAATATAAAGGCGAATCCACCGCGTCGCAGTGCGTGCTCCTGTTCGGCGCGTGTTCCTGTGGCGAAAATTCCGCCGCGACTGCGATTGTTTCGCGTTGGTGTGAGGGAGCCTTAATGCTTTCTATACGAAAAGGAGACGTGCAGGTTGATTAATAGTCCCACATTCAGCAGCACGTATTTTTTATTCAACCCAGAGTGGTCTTCATTAAATAGCTCAACCAGAACTAACCCTGCACACCATGAACTTCATAATCAAGGTATTAATTGTGGGTAGAAAGTAGGTAGGTAATTGCAGATCAGTGGATCTTAGTAGGTCGAGTCCCACCTCTTATCACATCAAATACTTAAGAGCTATGTAAGGTATTTCTACTGTTGTTGTTTTTTGTTGGTGTTTAAGGTCCCATCAACTACAAGGTCATTAGAGACCCGTCCACTGCGTAGTTCTAATGCATAGACTGCACAGACACTACACCAATGCGACGATTATTGGGTATTAGCAGTACCCAGCTTTCCCCAGCGATCACCCATGTCAGTACTAACTGGGCTTGCGTTGCTTAACTTCAGTGATCAGACGAGAACTGGTGTGTCCAACGAAACTCGCCGCTCCCCAAGGTATTTCTACTAGACCTACAGGAAATTCATAGCACATGAGACGTGTGTTTCTAAAACGGATAATGGGTTGGTCATTAATTCCGGTTCATTGCTATCTATTGGATGTTTGTTTGTTTGTTGGTGTTTTAGGGCCCTTCAATTGTTTGTTTGTTGGAGTTTAAGGTCCCGTCAACTACAAGGTCATTAGAGACCCGTCCACTGTATAGTTCTAATGCATATACTGCACAGACACTACACCAATGCGACGTTTATTGGGTATTAGCAGTACCCAGCTTTCCCGAGCGACCACCCATGTCAGTACTAACTGGGCTTGCGTTGCTTAACTTCAGTGATCAGACGAGAACTGGTGTGTCCAACGCAACTCGCCGCTCGGGGCCCTTCAACTACAAGGTCATTAGAGCCCCGTCAACTGCGTAGTTTTAATTCAGAGGCTGCACAGACACTACACCAATGCGACGATTTTTGGGTATTAGCAGCATCCAGTTTTCCCAAGTGGCCACCCGTATAAGTACTAGCTGGGGTTGCGTTGCTTAACTGCAGTGATCGGACGAGAACTGGTGTGTCCAACGCAACTTGCCACTCGCTATCTATTGGAGATGACAAGCCAGATCCGGGACTTCCGATAGGTGGCACCGAACCGTTCCTAGTAATCAAGGTTTTTTTAATGTTTTAATTTCTCTTCCTAATAATTGTCAAGTTTCTAGCTATAAAATCGTATAATTTATAATACGAATTATGTTTAAATTGCTAGGTTTGGATAGTAGTCAAAAATCAGCCTGTTTACCTGCAACAGGAGATTAATGTTATCATAAATTTGTTATAATCGCCACAATGAATGTTTATAAATATAATAACAATTATATAAAAATGTAATATCTCTCCTCCTCTCACTTTCAGGTAATAATTTCAAGTGATAGGATCATTTCTTCTTTCAAACTACTTTATCTTTTTTTTGGTTTTTGAAATTCATAGTTTTGTTTTCAGCTGTTGCCTGTTATATCTAAACCGTGAAATATGTGTCAAGTCTCTCGTTCAACCTTGAAATAAATGCATGCAGCGTAAACACACATACACATTGTTGGAAAACCTTTCTCTTGTATCATAAATAATTCAGTTTGGTTTTGAAATAAGTGGCGATTAAAACTCAACCTGTAACGATATGTAGATACATCTGCTGAACAAACAAATACCGATAAAAACAGGTAATTGTCATATAAATTACACTCAAGTAAGAGCCTGTTTTTAGTGGTTTATATTGAGAAAATATTTTTTGTTAGAAAAATAAGGGGGGGTTGTGACGTCAGATCAACGGCAGCCAATCACGTTAAAACATATTGTATGTTCCACTCTTCACGTGCGAATCGTTCTACATGAGTGTATTTCCATACATGACTTTTCGTCTTTCTCTAAGGCCTGCCCTGAGTATCTGGACATCTCAGGTACTCGGTTCTGCCATAAGCAACACGAAATTGGTTAATAATAATAGCTGTAGTTAAATTACAGTTCGTTACAAACTTCAACTCTGTATCACGTACTTACTCACACATGTCTCGGATCAAAATTCAAGGTTAGAAATTTCCCAGTTTCGTTTGATATTCCAGTCAACCACTTACTGTAATGCGACTGTTATGCAATGATGACAATGAGTTATTCGTTAAAAGTCACATTTTAGGTTTGCATTGTTGTTGTTGGGGTAAAAATGTGTGTGTGTACCAGTTATAACTAAATGCAGTAATTTAAAATAACACTTTAAAAACTCGCCGAAAAACCTAACCAGAAGCAGGGAAAGGATGCATTAAATGAAATATACTGTATGTAGTAGAAGAGTTGAAGAAATTATATTTTACAGTGGCGGGAGAAGAAACTTGAAGATTCACCGGTGAAAATGTTTTGTTGTCTTTTTTCCTCATCTATTTATCATCATACAATCCCCCTGTGACAGGGTCGGATCTGCAGGGGTTTCGCCCTACACTCTCGCCTATCTCCCACCAGGTCCCCGTCTACCCTGCCCCGGGTGCTTCCAACCACTTGCATTCCTGTAATGGACCTAACGAGCTTCGTGTCCATACCACCTCAATCTACTGTCCCCCACCCCCAGGCTACCTCTAATATACTCATTCCTAATTCTATCAGCTATTGACACCCCCTCATGCACTGCAGCATTCAAATCTCGGCTACTTACATTCTATTTACGTGGCTCTTCCTCACTGCCCAGGAGAGCGGCTTATTGCGTTGGACACACCAGTTCTCGTCTGATCAGTGAAGGTAAGCAACGCATCCCAACACATGGGTGGCCTCTTGGAAAAAACTGGGTACCGCTAATACCCAAAATCGCCCCAATTCGTTTAGTGTCTGTGCATTGTCTGCATTAGAACTACGCAGTGGACGGGGCTCTAATGAACTTGTAGTTGAAGGGGCCTAAAACACTAATAAACCAACCAACCAACCTCACTGCCCAAGACTGATCCATATAACATAGCTGGCCTAACCACCGCCCTGTAAAACTTCCCCTTCAACTTGATTGGGACCAGCCTATCACACAGGACTCCCCTTGACCGTCTCCACTTTAACCATCCCTTTTTCGTTATCTGTTTAAAAGAGTGCAATTTCTAGTGTTCGCCATGTTTTTCATCGCTTGATTTAGCCCTTGCTCAGATTGATCGTTGGAAATCGCATGCCCCGACACTATTATGACGTCATTCTTCTTCATCTTTAGCTGATGCATTGCCGAATAATGTCGATAACTGATTGTAAAATACTCAGACGTTTTCATTTGTCTGTCAATTTTTTTGGACGGGGGTTTATCTCGTTTCCTCAAATACAGCACTGGAAGCAGCTGCCACAGGCTCCATATATTAACTAAAATCCTATATATAGTTCATGCTCGTTTCTTTTACTACTTGTCAATTATAGTAATTTGGTCGAGTGAAATTATAGGGGGCCTTTTAAACTATGTTGCCACATTTACCTTCAAAGTGTCTACCCACATAACTACTGTACTTGCCTACTTGGCTCTGCCTGCATCTTTTGGACCCAACTTTCCCGTTGGTTTCTTCTCTCATTTTCAACCCTCTAACTGGCCTCTGGCCATCTCCCCTTAACATACCAAAACCCTTTGGAGAATATTTATGTCCAAATCGGAGAAAATTATCCTTCATCCTACTGTTTGCTTTGTTACTGTAGTTTCTGGGCATCCCACCCAGTTTTCATTTTTTTATGCAAATGCCTTACTCATTTCTTTTTTTTAAAAAAAAATCCGTGTTCACCTTTCCCTCTTGGGCCTTCAAGGGTCCCCGAATCCTCTACCTCTCATAACCTAACCGCTCTTCTCCACTTGGTTTTGTATGTTTTTATGCTTTCATCGTCTTTACTTGTCAAAATTTTTTTTAGCTACAGTATCCTTATTCTTGTTCATCCTCTCACTCATCCTGCACCCCTTCGCATTGTTTTTTTCTTATGTCTTTCATTTGAAGTGTTCTTTCTATTTTGTTCTCCATTTTAGGACCAGGTGAAAGAAGTAGGAAATTTTTAAAAGAGCCTAACAAGATGGGGGAGAGTAACCAGGGTAGTGCCTAGTATTGATTAAGAGCACATGCAAGGATATGTGTGTTGTGCCATGCCCATTACTTTTAACTGCATGGATGGAGGAGAAGGAGGACACAAGTTTAGTTGCTTCAGGGGGACGAAGGGGAGAAGAAGGGTGAAGGATTGGTAAAGATACAATTAACGCTGAAGAGTAAGTGAAATCGGATCAGGAGGCGGAGGAAGGATAATTTGACCTATGGTCTACGTGTATAATGAGGTGATTTGATGTCTCCAGGTGTAGAGAACGAGGGGAATAAAACAATAAGGTAGGGGACCTTTTTACTCTTACTAGTTATTGGTAGGGGATCTTTTTTTTGTCGAAATGTTTTCTTCCTGAACTCTTTATTTATTTCAGATGTTCATTCAAGAATTTGAAGTTAACGTTGGTCCTTATCTTCTAACCTTGAGTTCACGCATTCAGTTTCTGACAGGTCAGTGGGCTGAATTTGAATAAGTCGTTTCGGGAGTGCAAAGGAATGGGACTGTATTTTATATTGGTCCCAACAGGTATTATGGTAATAATTTTGTGATTCATTTGCGTTGTTTTCACCTCTCCTGCTTGCCCTCTCTCTTCCTTTCTTGGAATAGTCCCTGAATGTTTGAGATTGGCAAAAGATTTTCGGAGGGGGTGGGGAAACGGCAAGGACTTTTTAATATGCCACACGTTGTTTTGGCTATGGTTGACACTAACGTGAATCGATGTTGTAGTAGTCACCCTCCTGTGTATGCGTGATTCGTGTGAGAATGATTCATGACATGGAAATTTGACGCTCTTACAGTGAAACGGAAATTGGAAATTGAACTTTGACCTCCATCCTTATTATTCTAGGGCTTTGTGTATACAGTTGGCATGTCACAGTAGAGGTTAGATGGTGGCAGACGAGTGTGAGGGGGTTAATAATATTTATGGAATGACCAGCTGCAACTTTAAATGATGACTGCTTCTTGATATTGTGGTAGCCATCGTTGCGCCTAACAACCGAGAAACATGTTGACAATTTTTTTTTACCACAGTGGGTATTGGACCAACAATCAACCCACTTAAATCGTATCTTATTGTCAAGTTCCTATTTAACTGTGGATTCCGTTGTGGGATCATTAAAGTCGTATTAAAATTCGCAAACCTCCACGGATGTTGTGTGTATTTAGGGATTTAGGATGTTGGTAGTAGCACTGTAATATGATTTAGTGCCGATGGTAGTTTGTTGGTTCCACTGCAACAGGCCAGAAATAATATTTGACTATAAATATCTCCGGACGTCCGATTGTTATCTGGGAGACTTAAGGATTGTTTAACCACAATCTTGATTATACTATGGCTTTATTTGTGTTTCCGTTGCCAGGAGATGACTTTTCAATCATTATTTATGAGCCAGAGATGGATCGTGGTGTTATTTTAGCTTCTTGAATTGCGGAGGTAGTAATTAGGATTCCGTTTATCCTGCTATTGATGTCTATTGAAATGAGTCTCTTTCTTTTTTTTTTCTTTTTAGTAGTTGAGTTCATATTTTTTCTTACAAGTTATTGTTTTATTAATATCTGTTTTACCTCAATCACCATATGTGGTGATCTAAAGTTTGAACCTGTCTATTGTCCAAAATTGTATGTCATCGTTGACTTATAATAATAAGGCCAAACACATTATAATAGTGGCAGCAGTGATCCCCTCTTCTCATTGGTTTTAGTACTGTCTGTGTCAATTTCAAGAAGAATTTGTTAGGTCTTATGCTAGTTACTTATAATGTATTCATGCAATTTTTGTCCGACGACATACTTTTTTTATAATGCGCATTTTTTTCTTGCTCTCAAAAATGTACATCATCATCATCATATTGCAGGTCACATTACCCTTTAACCTACAATTTATTGACGTGCGATTTCATTTCCTTGACGCACTCGTTATGTATTCAATGATAAACTTTTCGATTGTAGGACGATGTGATTGCAACACTCCTATATACAAAATCGTAATTGTGTTTTAATCGTGCTATCGCATGATTTTTTTTTATGTGTGAATTCACCACAAGTCCTATTTTCTTATTGGGATTCGTCAGAATTGATCGACACAAAACAGAGCTAAGTATTACCAAGATTGAGGACTTGACTGCTTCTGTCTGAAGATTGTTTATTACTTTAACATCAAGTTATCAACTCTACTCATTCGTCAGGCTTTTGTTCTTATTTGATTATTTAACGTCCGTTTGTCTACCTAAGAAATCAATTACCGTCATCAGAGAGGAGAAAGAGAAATCCTACCGGAACAGCCGCTGACGTCTTCTCCTGCGTTTTCCCTGTCGTTCGACGGAAACCCCCCGCCTTAGAAAGTATCGCACTCTGTGGTCAAACAGTTAATCACCCTACTCATTGAGCTACCGAAGCAGGCTTCACTTCAGGGGATAGCAAGTTTATGACCTGGAAATTTTGATGATCGACACATTTCTATTTGGTTTGTTTGTTTGTTGGTGTTTAGGTCAGCTACAAGGTCAGTAGAGCCCCGTCCACTGTGTAGTTCTGATGCAGAGGCTGCACAGACACTACACTAATGTGACGATTTTTGGATACTAGCAGTACCCAGTTTTCCCAAGAGGCCACCCATGTCAGTTCTAGCTGCTGTTGTGTTGCTTAACTTCAGTGACGTTCTATATGGTGGTGACTCGTTCGCTCCCAAAAATGCCGTCATTCATTTAAACTAGGATCGAACTTTATACTAAAAGTTCAAGGGGGTTGCTCAGGTTGGCTTAGTATGTGGAAAATGAGTTTCCTGTTCATGATCAAATGTTTTCTTACCCAGGTTACCGCATAAGTCAGGATCCCTCTACTTTGATTGGCGGTTGCTCGGAAATGTTATTGCTCCAAGCAGAAAAGGACTGATGATCCAGCTGGTGTATAAGGTTTAGGTTTAGGCTTATTAAGTTTAGGTGATCCCGTCGGATAGGATGTAAAACTTTGATACTGTGTTGATCCTGGAAATTCCCACGTGTAACAGCTCGTCCTCTCCCCGAACGGGCCGGGCCAATACTGAATGATGAAATGGGCCTAACCAAGCTTAACTTCAACTGCAGGCCTACTCTTTTATTATATGGTGTCCTTCCGTTCCCTCTTCGTCCTCTTTCACTTTATTCGAATTGCTTTTTCCTCGTGAAAAGAACCCCCTCGCCCTCTCTCACTCGACCTTTAATGCTTTTCTGTGACTTAATTCCTGTTTGGGACGATGTGCATCTATGGCAAGTATGACACTCTTCTTCAACCTCTGTGATTCATACGCACATTGATGATTAGTGTCACGTGTTGGAAGCCCTGAGATACACATTTGTCCTCAGTGTAGGTCTGGTCTGATAAAGGCCCTCTGAAATTATTTACCACATGTTCTTTCTTATTTTTTTTTATGGGGAGGGTAGAAATATCTCACAAGAAAACTGTATCAAGTTCCTATTGAATGTCGGTTTTGAACCACCCTTTCCCCTCATGTCGTCCTTCCCTTTCTACTGTTTCCCTCTACTTCTACCCTATTTATCCGCCCCCTCTTCTTCTGTGTATAAACCCCAGCATAGAAACCTATGGGTTGCCTGCCTATTCTCCACTACCCTGTTCTCTACTCCCCTCTTAAATTCTAGGCCCGTTTTTTCAGGGTAGTTGAAAGAAGTAATTCAATCCGTTGCCAAGAAAAACGAAAACTAATGAGATGGAGAATCTTCTGACAACAAGGGAAGGTTCCTATTTTCTCCTTTCCTCCATTCCCTCTAACATTCTCACTCTTTCTTCTCCCCGTCCTATCCCTTCCGTTTGTTTGTGGAACCGATTTTTTTTCGGTGGGGGTAAGGTTATTGTTACCATTATTCTCCCCCTTCTCCCAATCACCATCTGAAATTCTATGCTAAATTTTGAGTGACATTTACGAGTTATGAAACACCCCTATTTCACTCTATCTTTAATCTTCTCCCCTTCCTCCCATCCTTCAAAATGGTCATTGAATAGGAAGACAAAAACAAGACCTTTGAATAGTCAGTCGTCTCCCTTTTTTTTATTCTAAGTAGATTTTTGTCATTTTGCATGCCCGGATATATTTAATTCGGATAATAAAATGTATGTGCACTAATCGAATGTGCTATTGTTAATATTTTCGGGTTCTGCTTGCTCAGCTAGGGCACAGATTTTTGGTCCCCCTCCTTTATCTATTTAATTGCACAATAAAAGGTTTGGCAGCGGTTAGAGAGCAGGCTGTGTTCTGAATAAGGGAAGTTCCATAGCGATAACGTTCAGTTCATGACAATAGTAGATGGGCAGAAACATGTTGGAAGCAATAGTGCGGCTTGAACTACTGCATTTTGGAAGTATGCTTTAGGGCATTGGTTCTCAAACGGGGATCAGCGGTCCTCTAGGCGTCTAGGAAACCACGAAGCGGTTTCAGGGGGACCGTGAAGGGATCACTTAGTTGAAATTTTGGGCTATTTGTGATTACTGCCATGCACCCATCCTATTGAATGTGCATTTGATGACTAAGATTTACCATTTTCTCAATAATTAAATGTTTGTCAAAAAATGGTTTAGTAACAAGTAGCCTATATATTAATTGTAGTTAAAGGGGGCCACGAGCCATTAAAAAAATTGTAAAGAGACCGCCACGCAAGAAATCCTAAAAAACTTTGAGAACCACTGTTTCAACGCTTTGTCCCGGTCCGGTATGCATTCTGGATTGGAATACAAGCCCTATGTGTCTCTGTATATCGTACCCATCTCAAAGGGTTGTGGCCTTCGGTTAGTAGCCCGATGAAACCATTATCCAACAGTTCAGCTCACTCAAGAGTTTCCGGTGTCTTAGTTTTTTTTTATCTTCTCCATGTCCATTCTCTTAGCGTCTGACCTTGCCTTGAACGAGAGAAAATGGTCAGATAAGGACAAAGATTTCGGAGATCTGAGATTCAAACCTGCTCAGGATGCCTAAAATGAACAAAGGCGAAAATTAGTATATATACGTACAGTGCTCCCAAATGTGTTTTCTACAGTTTTCAACCCCCCTCTATCTTAAAACTCGCTGATTTGTTCCCCTCTCTCTCAAAAAAATGCAGTTATAAGACACTTGCTTCCTTCCCCCTTTGTCACCAAAGGTCCACAAGCAAAATAAGGGCATGTAATTGGACATCCATTATTTGAAACCCCATCAATTTAATATTTTTTTTCACAGAGAGGAGATAAGAGAAATGAGTTTGTGCTAGTGTGACAAGTTGTGTCTTTCTCTTTATCGTCTTTTTAATGCTGGTGAGGTTTTTTTGAGGGGGTCCAGGAGGTAGTTGTTATAAACGTGTCCTAAAGTATTGTAGGACCTTAGTGACATAAAAAAAAGGCCAAAAGACCATTACGGCCATAATGTATAACCGCTGGAGGTATAGACTATAGAAGAAGTACTGGATGTCCAATTCCCTCCACCCTCTTTCTCCAGTCCATTCACTGCTGTCTTCCCCTCCCCTTAAGGGCCACTTTTTTTAAGTAGGACTTTATCATTGTCCTCTTTACCCATTCCATCTGTCAAGTCATGAGCTAGCACTGCCCTGACGCCTTCTTTCTCCTCCTTCGTCATTCAATTTAAAAAGTAGTTTTTGAAGTATTTAAGGGAATTTTGAACACCCCTTTTTGAAAAACTTGTTGGATGTTTGTGTTCCGCAAAGGTCATTCTTTCAAAGTTTCAAAGAACCCTTCTTCCCTCTTCTAACCCTCTGTGTCCCCATGCTGAGCAGCAGTTATCGTTTAAAAAAATCCCTAGGGCTGCTTCTGCCTCTTCTTCACCATCCTCTATCTTCAGCCTTTATTTTTTTTCCGGCCTCTCTTCTCTCCTCGTTTATCCCGTCCCATGATTGCCTTACCCCTCTTCCTTATCTCTTAAAACTCCTGAAATTTAAGTCCATCTCTCTCTCGTTTTCTCTCCTCCCCTCATCCATCTATCTAGCTCTCCATTTTCCCTTTTTCTTCAATCTGTCAACCTGACGTCTGCCTTTCAAAAAGCTCAAAAACCTACCGGCGCCTGAAGGGACAAGTATGGGTGGCACAGAGGGGTTCCCAATAGGTCCTCGTCATCCTCCTTCTTCTTGTTCTTGAGCTTTGCAGTCTCCCCTTCATTCCGATTTGGGATCCACTCACATACTTAACCATGCAACCTTCTTCCCGATATTCTGAACCTTCTCCGCCTCTCTCTCTTTCTCTCATTCTCCCCCCACCCTGTGAGGGTATGGTAGAAAGAGAGGGGGGAGCGCTGTCCTCCTCCTATTCCTTGTTGTTCCTGTCACTCTTCTAAACCTCAGTGTAAAATATTAACGAAGGTTGTCGCTTGGGGTCGTCCTATTTGCCTAACCGGTTTTTTTTTCTCTCTTTCCTTTATTTCTTGTTTGCTCTCAAAGAGCACATTGTACACAGTATAGGTCACGACCTTTCTGGTTGTTTGGCCCTTCATGTCATAAATTAAAAATATTGTGGATTATGAGTATAAACTAGACTTGAATTTAATCGTGGGTCGTTGATTCATCATTTCCTCTTCTTTTCCCCCTTCTTTCCATGTCCCGCTCCTTAACCCTTTCCTCCATAAACTCTTTCCTACTTTTCGTTCCTTCCACATTGTCTCTGATTTCCAAATAATTTGAATAATTGCAATTGACATGTGGTGTACGTCTAGATATGTGTGTCTCTGTGTTTACCTTATTATTTTCCTCCTATGCCAGAGTCAGGCACCGGTGAGTTCAAGTTTTAAAAAAACAAGACAGAATCGCACAGTATAGAAAGACAAAAATGGGAGTAAGAAATGGACCGGATTTAAAGACAAAGGGAGGAAGGTAGAAATAGACATTATAGAAATTTTAACTCCATCCAAAAACAGGAGAGGAAGGAAAACATCAGGAATTGATGAAGGTTAGCGGCTTATTGCGTTGGACACATCAGTTCTCGTTTGATCACTGAAGTTAACGCAATCCCAGCTAGTACTAACATGAATGGCCGCTTGGGAAAACTGGATACCGATAATACCCAAAAATCGTCGCGTTAGTGTTGTTGAAGGGCCCTAAAACACCTATGGAGAAAAAAAACGAATTGATGAAGCTGTTGTTTGCAAGTTTACTACGCAACTGGCTTTGTCAACCTTGTAGCACTTCCACTTTCACCCCTACATAAGACATGCAGGGATATAATGGGCCTCCTTGCTCCTCGGGGCTTACCACAGGACGGTTTTTTTTGCATATATGCAATTTACTGGGAGCGGCAAATTGCGTTGGACACACCAGTTCTCGTCTAATCGCTGAAATTAAACAGCGCAACCCCAGCTAGTACTGACATGGGTGGCCGCTTGGGAACACTGGGTACTGCTAATACCCAAAAATCGTCGAATTAGTGTAGTGTCTGTGCAGTCTCTACATAAGAACTATGCTGTGGACGGGGCTCTAATGACCTTTGTAGTTGAAGGGCCCTAAAACACCAACAAACAATAATATGCAATTTACTATAAAAAGTAGACGGCGAGATATAATTATGAATCTTTTAATACTGCCAAATTTTTATAAGACTATTAAAACCGATCTATAACTCAACTGGGTTTTAGCTGAAATGATTGTCTCTCGGTTTGGAGGGGGTGTCACCTGTCCGCCCACGAACGCAGAGCGCTTGAATAAGATATAATCAAGAACTTGAAATGGTTATTTATTATACAAATGTGCATTTTACGTCAGGCTCTACAGACCTCTAGTCCTTGAAGACAAGCTGTGCGCACCAGTAGTGGACCTATGAGGGAGGTTTGACTGGTTAACGTCCCCCTGCCCATGACGACGTTGTATATTATATGGATGATAAACAGCTATGGTGCTAATCAACCTCTCCTTTTCTGAATCTATCCTGCATTAGTTCATTGTGATGATGAAGATAATATATTGGTTCCAACGTGGTTCATAAGATCCAGCACATACTATGCCACATAGCAGTACTTTCAGTAAATTAAATTCCTTTTCTACTAAGACAAATAACCCCACTTTTCCTCTTTGAATTATGAATTCCTTGAAATTGTTTTGGCATGTATTTACATGGTTGTTATTTATAGCACTTCATTCTTAGATGAATTGATCAAGAGCTTAATTCTGGGGTAGAAATCATCTCAGACTACAATGATAGGCTCACTTATAACCATCGATCAAATGTTGGTCCTTCAATGATCCTGAAATAGAGGATGAAATTAAGAGGGGGATGCAGTCCTTACAATAAGACCTTCCTCGGCGGCGCAGTGGGTAGCACGATCGGTAACTGCAGCAGTAGTTCTAGTTTCGATACTGGACAGAGGTGGGTTGGCTTCTTTCGGCCGAGAGAGAGAGAGAGGTTCCGAGTGCGCCTCCTTCCGGTTGTTGTTGTTGTTTGTTGGAGTTTAAGGTCCCGTCAACTACAAGGTCATTAGAGACCCGTCCACTGTATAGTTCTAATGCATATAATGCACAGACACTACACCAATGCGACGATTATTGGGTATTAGCAGTACCCAGCTTTCCCGAGCGACCACCCATGTCAGTACTAACTGGGCTTGCGTTGCTTAACTTCAGTGATCAGACGAGAACTGGTGTGTCCAACGCAACTCGCCGCTCTGCCTCCTTCCGGATGAGATATAAAACCTTGGTCCCGTGTGGTATACGATGGCATTTGCACGTCAAAGAAACCCTCTCTATAATGCAACGGATAGACGAGGCAAATTTTTCAGGTGTAGGAGCTCGCCACCTGGCGTCCGGTGGAATTCCCCAACGAATTGTAGACCGTCGATAAATAAGCATAGGGGTTGCAACTATGGTCGGCAACCTGCTGTGGAAAAACACTGTCCAATATATCGCCCATGTGTCCGTTCAGAGGGACAAGATGGGTACCCGACCCTGCCATAGGTGGGAGAAGGGTTAGGAGTTGCTTTCTTTGATGCAGTCCTTGTTGTACCGGGTTAAGGTGCAGATTTATTTCTTCATTTGTCCTGGTGTTAAGTTCATAAACGACGTCATGTCATAGTTTTGTTTTTCGTTATGTGCCACCTTCTTTCGTTTTTGTTAAAAGCATCGTAGTGAATTTATTGTACTGTAGGTGCTTTTATGTAATATAAAATATACCTAAGTGTCTTAAGAGCGCCTTCAAGTAGTCTACCTGGGACGTTAAAATTAGTTAATTCGACTCTGAGTCCTTACGTTAATATACCCATGTACAGTACATGGTTTGCCTATTGCTTGTAGTACAAATCGCACTTTCGAATCTCTAGGTTCAACTTCTCTCTCACCGTGTTTGTTTGAAATGCAATAATTGTTTATCTCATGCATGTATAACTGCAGGATCGAGCCTGCCTGAGATCAATGGTAGTTTAGCATCCCACAGGAAATTTCAAGTACGCTGTATACTTCTTATTGATTAGGAAGCAGGGACAGATCCAAGGGAAGGGGAGCACTGCAGCATTTGCTCCCCCTAAGTGCCTCAATGAAACGCATATTTCAACTGATTCATGATTCAACTTCGCAACTGATGAGGTATTTTTGCATTTGCTTTCCCATTTCTATACTGCCATTCCAATCTGCAGTTGGCTAAACCACTGAAGAAGGACGTTGTCTAAGAGGCAGTAGAGCAGGCATGTCAGTCTCATGATACCCCGAGTACCACACCTTAACATGTGCGTTGTCATGAGGACCATGCAGTTTTGACCTTTTTATTATTATTTTTTTGTAATTTGCTTTTAAAAATACTAAGACAATTGTCGATATGGCATTTAACAATAGCTTTAATTCAATCAAAATATGGCACATGACACCCCATTCCAACTATGCCGGGGGACAACTGTCCCCCTCAGTCTGGATACGTATACTACATGATATCGGTTGTGAGGGCCGCAACTCTTAACTTCTAGGGCCGCATGTTTGACACCCCTGCAGTAGAGAACCTATTGTAATTGCTAGCTAGATTTATACTAAGGGATTCATCATTATCATACCCCTATCCCACCTGTGGCAGGGTCGGGTCTGCGGGTCCACTGAACATGCGCAATCCCAGCCATGCGTCTGGAACCCGCAGGAATATTGGCTGCGTTGTCTGTGGGGAGGGGATGCCGGCCTACCTCACTTGTTCCAACAATGCACATACATGCGGAATGTTGGGGCGCACGTTTTTTAAGTGCTCCCCCCTGATCCGCCCCTGTTAGGAAGTTACTGTAATGTAGCAGGGTGTGCAAATATTACTTGCTTATCAGGAACCCTTCTTTCTACGATGAATAACGCCTAAAATGTGTGCAGAATTAGCTGGCTGGTTTGGGTAAATAGCAGTATCAGCTGAGGTGATGATGGGACTATCGTTAAGATCGCCATCTGGTGTTAACTGTTTGTAAACAGGGAATGAGTACTGGGGAAGCACTTGGTACAAGTACCAGGCTCTATTCTGGAAGGATGGATGGGGCACCAAGCATCAAAATCAGAATGTTTTATATACTAGAGGACCTTAGTATGATGAATGATGGTATGCTAATATAGAAACAAGAGAAGGGTTCGGGCCCAATATTTATAAGATTAAAATAACATTAGGTCCTTTCGGCGGTCTGTGAAGCAACAGAGCAGATTTTTGGAATAAAAGAAGTAAAATATGTTTCAGTTCCAGTTAGTGATTTGATGGATGACCCTTTTTTGCTTG
Source organism: Trigoniulus corallinus (assembly GCA_013389805.1). Lineage (NCBI taxonomy): Eukaryota > Metazoa > Arthropoda > Diplopoda > Spirobolida > Trigoniulidae > Trigoniulus > Trigoniulus corallinus. The sequence continues at coordinate 23,265,657 of JAAFCE010001036.1, forward strand.
ACTTGTCATTACTCGGCGATACTCTTAAAATCAGTTTAGTTGAATGCACTTTTGTCCCTCTTCAGTAAAATATTCAATGAGCAGCATCTGTCTACAGCTTTTAATATTATTTATCAGCTTGAAAATGCATTAATTTGAAGCATGTTGTCTGTTCAACATAAATCCTAATATTTTTTTTTGTTACACTAATTCATTAGATTTCCTGTGAATAACTTGCGTATAAAATTTTATATCAGACAGTAGTGATCGTGACATAGGACTTGTCGTTTAAAAAAATTCAGTTTAAGAAGCCACTCTCTATCCTAAGCGGGTAAAGATATTATAAAACATCTTTTAAAGTAATTATACTTTGACACCAGCCGAGCGCTTCTCTTTGAATTTACACTTTTATATCTATAAAAGAGTTTACAACAATGTCAATCTCATAAATCATTTACTGTCTTTTTTTCCTCTCTCTCTCTCTCTCTCTCACTGTGCCATCAGATGGTAATAGACTCCCAATCTCTAATGAATTGTGGTCGTTGTTGTTACTTGAAATAAAAAAATAAAGAGTTTTCAAGACGTTTAACAGCAGCAACACACACGCAAAAAAATGCCGAAATAAAAATGATACTGTAAGACATCATATAATATACATAAATGAAGAAGAAAAATCTTATGTGTCATACATAACACCACAAGCAATGTTTGGAGGGATGCTTGTGGTTGTTATTATTGTTGTTGTAGGATATGTAGTACTGTATCACGAAAAACAACTTTAAAATCGCCTATTCATTGTCCCTATTTTAGCTCTCACTATCCCTCTCTCCCCTCTGCTCAGTCCGACCCCTCGAATTCTATTTTCAACGTCCCGTCCAGTCTACAATTTGAGAGGGAATATCTCAAAGAATTAATATTAATGAAGCGACTTGTCAAATATATATTTTCAGACTTGTCAGGCTTGCACACATGGACTCCAACAGTGTCTTGTTAGTTGTATGTTTTGAAATATATGGTAGATAAAAAATTTATTTTATGAGGATCATCTGAGAAGAAGAGGTGTAGGGATAGGCATGACATATGCACACAGAAAAAAAACCTCACAGACGGAGAGAGTAGGACCTTTAGGTTTTTTTTTTAAATTTACAACAAAATTTTTTATTCAGGGAGCTACAGTAGATAGACGTTGTCAACAATTTGCAGCAAGCATCTGATGATAGTTTTTCTTGAGTCAACTCCCTCTCTCTTCTGACAACATATAATATGTACTGTATATATATAACATGGTAATATGGTAGTAGGGGGTAGAGTCCCAGCAGGATATCCCATCACGAGAAACTAGTAATTAAAATAGAGAGAGAAAGAGTAGATGGAAAAAAGTTTGGAGGAGGCTCTGTCCATATTCACTCGTATGAAATTATTTATGAAAGGTTCAACTCTCTTTCTGTAATCTGCCAAACATCGAAAGGAAAGGTTTTTCTGTTTTCACATTCCGATTGCAAATCACGTTTCGCATAATTGAACCAACTTGTTATTTATTCATTTATTGTCAAAACAGAAAAAAATAGTTTGAGTTAGGGGTTGTGGGGAAGGAATGACGACTAAAAAACAACACTGTGAGGGAGGAAGGAGGAGCTGTGGGGCATATAGGAGGTAAAGAAAGACTTTGTAACTTCATATTTTATGTATGTACTTTATTTTCCCCAACTGTAGTACTATAAAGATGCAGGTGGTACTTTTTTTGCATATTTATATTTCTTTTCGTCTTGCCTATGGCAGGGTTTCGGGTTTGATGTTCTCACAGCCAACATGCCATTCTCATGGTTCATAAATTTGCCAAAACTTGAATCCTAATCAGCCTTGTCCACTCTATCCATGTCTCAACTATTTGATTGTGAAGGCTATTTACTGACGTCCCGTGGACAACCTCTTATTCCTGGATATGGTGTTTGATTCCAGAGTTCATGACCTAGATGGAGGAATAGTTTGTTTCTGTCGTTGGCGACAGGGAAACTGCAAGATGAGCTTTTCAACGGAAAGGATGTAAAGGCCTGACCCTTTATGGTGTGGCCAATTCACCACTGTATAGATTGATTGATTTGTTGGTGTTTTAGAACCCTTCAACTAAGCTGTTGCGCCGTTTGCGACGGTTTTTGGATATTACCGGTACCCAGTGTTTCTAAGCGGCCACCCATATTAGTAACTTGCTGAGGTTGCGTTGCTTAACTTCAGTGATCAGACGAGAACTGGTGTGTCCAACCCAATACATATACTCCCCTACTGTATAGAAAAAGAACCCATCTGCACATATGAAAGAGCGGCGAGTTGCGTTGGACACACCAGTTCTCGTCTGATCACTGAAGCTAAGCAACGCAAGCCCAGTTAGTACTGACATGGGTGGTCGCTCGGGAAAGCTGGGTACTGCTAATACCCAATAATCGTCGCATTGGTGTAATGTCTGTGCAGTCTATGCACTAGAACTATGCAGTGGACGGGTCTATAATGACCTTGTAGTTGACGGGACCTTAAACACCAACAAACAAACAGCCCATATGGAAAAGTTTTCCTGGTATAGACGCTCGCCTCTACCCCCTCTCCTTGGAATCGATAAATGGCTTTCATAGGTCGAGGGAGCGGCAAATAGCATTAGACACACCAGTTCTCGTCGGATCACTGAAGTTAAGCAGCATAATCCCAGCTAGTACTGACATGGGTGGCCGCTTGGGAAAACTGGGTACCGTAATACCCAAAAATCGTCGCATTAGTGTAGTATCTGTATTAGAACTATGCAGTGGACGGGGCTCTAATGACCTTGTAGTTGAAGAGCCCTAAAACACCAACGAACGAACGAAAATTCATTGGTCGATGTACGAACCAAATGAGAATTTGACTGTACTACGTGTGTTTGTTGTTGGCTATGATTTTGCTCTCTGAGGGCTTTGGTAGCACGCTTGCCTTTTGAACTGGGGGTTAATAGTTTGGATTCCTACTAAGGCCAGGGATATGTAACGGGTAACTGGGAAGGATACTGCTGCATTCGAATGAGAAGTAGATTCTCCTTTTCGATGTGATTTTATAAGATTACATTTGTGGCGGAAAAGGAACCTTTCAACGTGGAAAGGGATGTTGGAAGGGATGTTTCAGATGCTGTAAGTACCCACCTGGTGTCGGCAGATAGACTGTAATAACTTAATAACTAACCGACTAATTATGCACTAAAACCACTGAAATGTCAGTTAATGTCATTTTACACATGACACGCTGTTTCATCAGATGATTTCAAAGTTTTTTTAAGTGTAGGCTTATGAGGTAAAAACAAACATGTCAGGATTGTTGCTAACGGAAGTAGAAATATGCTACTGAGAAACAGTAGTGACGACGCTGCGGTCAGTACCATTTTCACAATGTTAAATGTACAATACTTTGAGTAGCAAGATTTACTACATTTAAGGGGGTTTGAAGGTTGAATTTTTGATATTTTTTAAGGAAAAAAATAGTCGAAAGGGTGGAGACCGACCAGTCATTTCACTTTTTTTTGGCCAGTGGGGTCATGTTTGTAAGCTGACGTGTTTACTTAACGATAATTATTGGGGAAGGTGGGACAACATATTTGGCCTTCAGTGTTGTGTAGAAAATAACATCTACGCACACACTCAGCGGGCCACAAAAATGCACCCTAAAGTCTAAGTTAGTTTATTCAACCTTATAAATATCTCTGATTTTAAAATGTTGTTTATTATTGAGGGTCTGAATCACCTTTTAGATTTCGCAGTCTCTAGCCCTCTCTTTCTTTCATTCTGGCGTTTAAATTATTGTAATAAGTATCATGCGCATAATTGTGGGTCCTCAATGTCGTTAAACAGTCATATTTTATTTAATCGTTATTTAATCCCCTTATTATATAAATTACTACAGAAATTGCCCCGAAGATAAGTGTGGTGCAGTTAAAGTCTTATATATATTTTTTAAAACAATGTTTATTCACATTTATGATAAATGTTCCGAAAGAAAAGATGGGAGTTTTCGCATCTTCAAAGTTATTTGAAAACTGGTTACTTCATTAAAAGAGTACTGGATATAAAAGTAGGGGGAGGTGCTTAAAGGGTTACTATATAAACACAGACTTGCAAATGTGTGTTTAACTCTATTCTCAAATAATGATAATACTACTAATTATAGCTTCAAAGTAATTTATATAAGAAAACAAGGGTCTTTACAACTATTAACAGATTGTTACGAACCTGAGTAGCTTTTAGCATCAATTAAATGGTTACAACACTTTCTTGCCTATTTTGGAGAAGTGCATCGGTTATCCTTTATTACATTCGTGTGGGGCCTGGGATTAATATGTACAGACCCATTTGTATTCCAATAGGGTGTCAGTTGGCTTCTGATGTCCACCTTCTACCCCTTATTCGTCTCCTATGTCGATTTTCGGCTTTGTCTTCATGCTCCTGTTACTCATCATGTTTTTCCTAATCCTGGAAATCTGAAGTTAGTGTTTGTAATTGTTGGTGTTTTAGGGCCCTTCAACTACAAAGGCCATTAAAGCCCCGTCCACAGCATAGTTCTTATGCAGAGACTGCACAGACACTACATACCCTAATGCGGCGATTTTTTGGGTATTAGCAATACCCAATTTTCCCAAGCGGCCACCCATGTCAGTACTAGCTGGAGTTGCGCTGCTTAACTTCAGTGATCAGACGAGAACTGGTGTGTCCAACGAAAATTCCCCGTTCCCTTAGTGTTTGTAGGTTCCCATCCCTACCATATGCGGAGAATTAGCAGTGGTATGTTACATTAGAGGTTTTCTGGCTGCGGTTGTGTCCGACGTATGTTCAGACTCAGACCCTGAATGCGTCTGCGCAGTTCACGATTCGTCTGCATTGCGTAGTGTACGTTGGAGAGAACCGCAGCCTGAAAACTCTATTCACGCAGTAGTTAATAAGTCTCATAAGATTGATATCTCTTTAGACTGGATAATGTGGAGTTTCTGGTAAGTGGGTTCGATTCTTCCAGTGTCTCAATTCTCCCCGGCCTGAGGCATCCTCTTTTCCATTTTCTTCTTCCACTTCGTCTACTTTGCAGCTTTGGCCGGCAACCGGCTGCAGAAAAAAACTATGACCAATATAGCACCCTGTGTCCATTCAGAGGGACAAATGGGCACCAGACCCTGCCATAGGCAGGAAAAGGGTTAGGAGTTGCTTTTACTTCGTCTACTTTGTCCACTTCTGTGCTGTATTTTCAGTAGTTGGTGAAAATATGATTAGGTAAAATTACTAGTGACATAGATGCTGATTTAAGGGAGTATTTTCAAAGTAAAGGGGTGGATATCTTTAGACCTACCACTTTTTGTCTTCCTCTGCATTTTTTTTTTGCAGAAAACTCCCTATTTTAATGTTTGATAATAATAATACCTGTAATTATAATCAATTATTCATCTGGTTTGCATGACATCTCGTTTACTCGAAAGAAATTTATACACTTCGTCTTCTTCATCATCTTGTCAAGTTGTTAAGTAGTAGTTGTTACCCGTTGGTGGATATGTGAATATATTAATCCTTTTAAAGAATTCAACTCTGAATTTCATCATTCTCAAATTTAAGTTTTAATTTATTTATCTTTATCTTGACGTGTGTCTACCACCTGCGTTGAATTATGAATCATGTTCTTCGTCTTCTGCAGTCCGAAAATATGGTTTTTGCTAATTTATCGTATTTCTGTCATGAAAGGATAGAAAGAAATACATATCACAGTGCCTCTCCCCCTTCCCTATCACACACTCCACGTCTCTTATGTTCAGTCATGCTACCTTTCCTTAAATTTCCTCCCCTCCCCTCTCTGTGTGTGTGCGCGTGTGATCTCTTCTCAGTGAGCCAACCCTTTTATTTTTAATGCACCTACTATTCTCTCCTTCTTTCTCTCTTTCATTGTCTCTGTCATTCAATTTTCTAAAGGTTTTGATTACAACATTCATTCATCATTTCAAAAAAAATCATTTTTCATCTCAGAGAAAAACATAAATGTAACTTATAATACTGTGTCGAGGGATTTTAGCGTCCCACTAACTAATTTGGTCCCTCCCTGTAATTGCTATTGGTAGCGGACTTAATACTTGAACTTAACGCAGGTTCAATCCTGACGGTGGTTTTCATTCTGGTTGGATGAATAAAGACTAAACTGCTCAGTGGCTCAGTGTGTTAAGGTAGGTTACTTGCGCACATCAGTTTGTACGAACTACATGGGAAGCGGCGAATTGCGTTGTGCACACCAGTTCTCGTCTGATCGCTGAAGTTAAGCAGCGCAACCCCAGCTAGTACTGGCATGGGTGGCCGCTTGGAAAAACTGGGTACTGCTAATACCCAAAAATCTTCGCATTAGTGTAGTGTCTGTGCAGTCTCTGCATAAGAACTACGCTGTGGACGGGGCTGTAATGACGTTCTAGTTGAAGGGCCCTAAAACACAAACAAACAACAACTGACTACATGAGGGTGTAAACTCACCTTTGAACCGCACTTAAAAGGGCAATAGGCCATCCTGCAAATCTACGAATCTGGTAGAAAATAATTGTAGCTGAATTCTACAAAATTGAATACACTGCAAGCAGCCCTGATAGGCCATATTGGCAGTGGCGAGAATGACTCTCATTCCTAATTTGTAACCCATTAAACCCCCAAGAAACCTGAAGTATAGCATCTACTCTACCATATATTGCATACCTGCTATAATGGCACCTTCTTGCATAAAGTTCCTCACATTCTCCTCACTGAGAGCCTTCCATTGCCGAAAGACTTGCGGGGAAAAAAGACCAGTAATACGAGCCTGTTTGTGGCCTGATCTCCTTCCATTTGAATGAATGATCATTTCTCCCTCTATACTCTGCAAGGGATAAGCTGTCAACTGAAGGACCCTCGCACCGAAAGTGTTTAATTAATTAGAAACTGAAATGCTATTACGCATGTCATTTATTGTGTACTTGTTTGGGACACATGAGACCATTGGTCCCTGCATGTTGTTCAAGACATCTCCACAATGTGGCATTGAACGCGGGTCAACAGCACACGAAGCGAAAGACAGTTTCATAAAAAGTATTTTTAAAAGGATTTTATGTTGGTGTAAAATAGAAATTTGAATATTTTTCTGATTTTACTCCAAAAATAACTTTATGGTTTCAGAAGTTCATTCTCTCGCCTAACACACGTGGTAGTCATTTAAATATCTGTCAGAAAATTCAAAATTTATACTGTATATATTTTTTTACTTCCCTTGCGACTCTTTCGGATTCAGGCACTGGAATAACTTGGAGTATTTAACAGGGCACTCAACTGTTACGGGATGATTTTAAATCCGATCTTCTACTACCAATTCTCAAGTGCCTTCATTAAAAATGTTCGTCGCAGTGCTCCCTTTCATCACCGATCCACTTCCCACCCCATCTTTCATTAGGAACTATAACCCGATTTGGCAACTTAGCCAAGAAACGACTACTGTATTTCAGTTCAACCCCTCTCAACCTCTTAAAATGCTCTTTTCATAGGCCGGAAGTGCGATGGTGCAATTGGTTCAAATTTGACGTCTTTCGAATAAAAAATAGGTGAGGCTAATCCTTGCTATCACATTAGTTGCCTTGAAACTCAGTATCCTGGTAGTCTGTTCAAGGCTCTGCCATATCTAATGCCTACTAGGCTGATAGGAGAGGTCCATGAGATCAACTGACTGGCAGAGGGGATCAGCAGTGTTATGAATCACTGGGTCCTTCTATCACCAACAGGATAGCCTCTTTCACTCTCTTTTTGGCGGTTCAGGGGCTTCAGGTTCAGGTGCTTATGGATCGGTAAAATTTCTAAGAGTAGGTCCTCTCATTCCTCTTTCTCTCTTCTGTAGTTTGCATAGTCTCTTAGTGAGATAAACCCAAAATAAAATAATCAAATAAATAAAATCCTGCCTGAAATGGGCCTCTTTAGTTAACTTTCGGAAATTCATTTTCACTAACCCGATCGACCCTCTACTTCCTCTTTTTTTGATTTGCTACTGAAAAACAGTTTCTTGTAGCAAGTTAGATTTTTTTTATTTGATGCTACTTTTATCACATCCAGAAGTTCAACATCTGTAGTACATGTTTACAAATATGAAAAAAATAGTGTAAAATTGAATTTTGTTTGCTAAAATTCATCAATTGATTGTTGAACATGGATCGAGGCACACATTTTTATCTCGTTTTAATAGGGTGCATCCTTCGAGTTGACGTGTATGTATTTAGAGAAAACAGATAAAAAATATCGTAGTGTAACATAGTAACATGTGTTCTTAGAATTCAAATATTTGATTCTAGTAGTTTATTGACTACGAACTAGTAAAAACTACATTAAATTGTAATCAGTTGTGATACTGTAGTAGTAGTCGACGGTATTGGGTAGGACCTAGAAACGAAAATCATAGTTCATCGGTCACAGGTCAGTTACATCTCCTCTCCTCATTTTCTTTCCTTCCTCTTTTGCCTTCAATCTATAATGTCTTGATTTGTAAACATTCTTAGATTTCAGCTGTCGTAGTGTCCAAACTAAATACGAGCAAACAAGCAACTCCTAACCCTTCTCCCGCCTATGGCAGGGTCGGTACCCATCTTGTCCCTCTGAATGGACACAAGGGTGATATATTGGACGGTGTTTTCCGCAGTCGGCTGCCGACCAAAAGCTGCAACTCCTATGCTTAGTTATCGTCGGTCTATTGTTCGTTGGGGTACTCCACCGACGCCAGGGGTGCATAGTAGAGATGAGTCTTTTAGGTGGAAATGCCATCCTACACCACACGGGACACAGACCTCGGAACTTTGTGAATCCGAAGGAAGGCACACTCGGAGCTTCTCTCCCACTCGAAGGAAACCAACCCACCTCGATCCAGTATCGAACCCGGAACCACTGGCGGAGTAAATCAAACACGCTAAATATTGACTCACCGAAGCAGGCCCTTCTATACCCGGAAATTTTGATGATTTATACGTACAGTAGGCCTGTTTTTTTTTCGTTAAAGAAGGGTTTTTGCATGTAATGTTGACGTCGTACAGGTCAGTGAGAACCATGACTGCTTCTCACTCGACTAAAGGTGTGTCTGGCAGTTTTTCTGTCGGCCTTCTCTCTGTCTTTCTGTCCCATTAGCGCAAGAGTCAAGCTCGACAAAGTAAATGAACTCTTCCTCCTGATGTCGTTAGATGGATTACAGAATGGACAAGGGTGGTAGGGCTTAAAGTCTTAGTAATCCATAAAACACAAGAATGTTGTCTTGAGCAGGCTTGGGCAAAATACTGTTACTCTGAATCACAGACCGGACCATTAGTGAATGAATGAAAAACGAATTTTCTAAAAAAATGTTTATATGCGAATCTGACCATTCTTGGCCTTCTTCTTTGGCTATGAAACTTTGCGAAGGCGAATCAGGGGATCTTGACAATGGGTACAAGCATGTCATCGGTGCCAACAGTCGCCGATAGTGTACGCCGTTCAGCGTTGAGTGGTGAACGCAAAGAACGCGACTAAAACCAGCCTGTTGTTCTGAAGATGTCGCGCTTGTCTGAAGGTCTTGTTCTTGACAGTCCCATCTTCTTACTGCGTTACCAGCACGCCCCTATGCACATATAAACTTATACCGTAAAATCTCATGTAGTGCCCGCGGATTATACGCGAAACATAGGGTCATTTAGTGCGGACTATATGCGAGGGCGGACTATATATGGGTGCGGACTATAAATGAAACCCAGAGTTCTCAATGAAAACTGCTCATCATTTTTTGAACATTTTATTACACTTAACAACACGATTTTACACAGTACGTTCTTATTTATATGATAATGCAATATAAAATCTTTCACATTTCAATTTCATCGTCAGGGCAATCTGACATTTCATGTTCAAATTCATTTGATCCCATTCCTCCTACGAGTTGCTCCACTGGCTACAGTAGGAGTTTGAAAGTGCGGACTATATTTGAAACATACCCATCGCTAATGCGGACTATAGACGGGTGCGGACTTTACGTGAGATTTTACGGTATTCGCATAATATGTGAGATTTAGCTCAACCCCCCCTCCTAACGAAAATCCTGGATCCGCCACTGTTTCAGGTTCATTACCGGATCGAGATGGGTGGTTCTTTTGGGTGAGAGAGAAGCCGCGAGTTCACCTTCTCTTGGATGAATTGTAAAACTAAGGTCCCGTGTGGTGCACGACACCACATTTAATATGCAACAGGTAGATGAGTCAATATTTCCAGGTTAGGAGCTCGACCCCTGACGTCGGTGGAGTGACCCCCAGTGAACAGTAGACCAATGATAAATAAACATATGGTTGCAGATTTAGTCTGCAGCTGGCTATGGAAAAATACCGTCCAGTATATCACCCTTGTATCCATTCAGAGGGCCAAGATGGCCACCAGACCCTACCATAGGCGGGAAAAGGGTTAGGAGTTGTTTTGCTTTGGTAATTGTTTCTTTTGTCCATAGATAGTTTGTATTTTCTTAAAAACAGGCGAGATTAAAGCCTCGCTGCCCATTTGGGCTTTGGGTTTTACTGTACGTAACCTCAACTTGCGCCAACAACCAGTGAGCAGCAATATTCAATCCAGTAAACTTACTGGTGTGGGTTACAAGCTCTGACAAGTAAACCTGCTTTATCTATGTGTGGGTCGCATCAGCCATCATTGAAACATTTTTGGCACTGGTCCGTGCTAGTCAGCGCCAGGTATCTGAAAGCGAAGGACCTTCTTTCTTTATGTTTGTACCCTATGAATGACTAACCAGTAACTCCTAAAAACTATGCACTTTTAGTACCAATTGAAGGGAAATCTGGATCAGTGATTAGAAAGGCGTGTATTGTTGTTACTTATCTATGTTTAGTTTCTTCGCATATTTGAAGAAAATGTTTCTGAAATAGTCGTTGAAATGGTTTGGGGAATTTAGTCTGTTTCCGTCCCATAAATAACACCAAGTGTCCCACCATCACCTTCGTCTTGTTCTGTCATTTCAGTGCGTCCTCCGGAAACGTGGAATTTGTATTAGGATATTACCAAACACGATTTAAAAATTTATGTTTTCAAAGTCGTTAAGAAGCTTGGATAATAATGGATGGATGGTGGTGTGACTTCAGAGAGAAAGAGAGAAGGATGGGGACATAAGGGCTGAGTAGGGGAACAGAGAATTCAAGGTTTTTTTTAGGAATATAACTAGATTAAGGGTGACAAACAACAATAACAACAGGTGAGGAAAACGACTTTAAGTCCTTGTCAGAAATGCGAGATAAAGAATGAAGAAGGGTGATGTTTTTGGTGACGATGAGAGACGTCTTAGCAGTACCAACACCAAACATTAAAAAAATGAAGAAATCGTTAGTGCGAATAAGAAATCTCAAATAAGAAGAAAATGTATAAATGGTTGGCAGCTTTCAAATAAATAGTCTTGACATGCCCTCCTCAAAATTCCAACCAAGTCGTTCAAATGATAAGAAAATAGTTATTGTCTTTTTGCGATTTTTCTTAATCGTAGTCTTCTCCCCTTACCATCTCATTTCTCCCTCCAACTTCACTAATAACATTTCTAGACCCTGCTTATGTCTTGAGGGATCAGACAAAAAAACTTTCAAATGTCTTATCAACTTGCAATTAAGAAGGATTAATAATTAGCCTGTAAGAAAGTGACAGAAATGGCGGTTAGTTCTTTTCTGATTTACACACAAGGGTGTCAATGCTGCACCCTCTCCGTTATTCTCCCATGTGGATGTTAGAATAGCTGATGTACAAAATTGCAAGCCCCCACTGATCGCAAGAAGTGATTGAAAGGGCAGTCAGTCACGTAAAAATTATTGGCCAAATTTTTTCTCCCAACAACCACTTTTCGTTCAGGTCTGTCGAGTTTCCCTCGGTAGCACCTTCCATCTTGGATAGTTTCTGTGTTTCACTAATGGGTTTGGGAGTAAGCCAAGCAGCCATAACAGGCCGAACCCTTAGGAGGCTGCTTGCAGGAGAGGAGGAAGTAGGTGTAGGGAATGTAGGAGAGGGGAAATTTGCAGCACCCAACGTGCTCTACCCAACACCCATGTTGGTACTAACGTGGGTTTGCGTTGCTTAACTTTAATGATCTCACGAGAACTGGTGTGTCCAACGCAACTTGGCCGCACTAAGATTTGGCTGTACTTGTCATCTGAGGGACGATGTACCTGGGACCGAAAGAACTCTTCTGGTGCTTTATTTCTAAATAACTGGAAACCTTCCAGCCATAGGTGGTTGTCAAACACAGTTTCTCTCCTGTCTCTAGTTTTCATTAAAATGATAACTGGATTCAGGTCCCTCCAAAGCCTCTTTCTGGATCTTGTCTCCTCAAACCCACCTAGAAAATTGCGTTGGACGCACTAGTTCTCGTCAGATCACAGAAGCTAAGCAACGCAACTCAAGTTAGTACCAACATTGGTGGTTGCCAGTTTCCCCTCTCCTACATCCGAGCAACCTCGAGCAGCCTCCATAATGTTCGGCCCGTTATGGCTGCTGACCGACCCCCCAACCCGTTGGAGTAACATACTAAAGTTTCACCCTTCTCCGAAGCAATTTACTGAAGATTTACCCTTTGTCGTAGTTCAGGGGTGGTGAACCTATTTCAACTGGCGTGCCAAAAATTGAAAAAAGTTATATTTCTTGATGTACTAACATGCCAGATAGTAGGGTACCATTACTTCCGGTTTGTTACAGGAAATGGATCCATACTGGACCAAGGTGGGTTGACTTCTTTTGGGGAGGGAGGGGGCAGAGGTCCCAAGTTCGCCTCCTTTTGGATGAGAAGTAGAACCAAGGTCCCGTGTGGTGTACGATGGCATTTTCACGTCAAACAACCCTCTCTACTATGCAACGGGTAATTGAGGCAAAATTTCCAGGTGCAGGAGCTCGCCCCCCTGGCGTCGGTGGAATGCCCCAACGAACAGTAGATCGATTATAAATAAACGTGGGTGTTGCAGCTTTGGCCGGCAACCGACAGTTCAATATATCGCCCTTATGTCCATTCAGAGGGACAAGATGGGCACCCGACTTGCAAGTGCAGCCAAGTTGCGTTGGACACACCAGTTCCCGTGAGATCACTGAAGTTAAGCAGCGCAAGCCCACGTCAATACCAACAAGGGTGGTTGGTAAAGAACGTTGGGTGCTGCAAATTAACCCACACCTTCATCCTTTCACCTACCTCCTCATCTCCCGCGGGCAGACTCCTAAGGGTTCGTCCTGTTATGGCTGCCTGATTTACTCCCCAACCCACAAAACTAATCTAGTAACTAATCCAGTATATGTACATGCCACGTGCCAATAAAATTGTTCTGCGTGCCATAGGTTCGCCACCCCTGTCGTAGTTACTAATAACTCCAAAAAAAAAAGAGGATTAAACTCTTTTTCCAGGTTGGGACGCCCGCTTCGGTAACTCAAGTTGCAGGTTCGATTCTGGTCGAGGTGGGTGGCTTCATTGGGGCAAAATTTGTACGTACTGTGTAATAAGTACAATGTCATCACTGCACGTTAAAGAACCCTTTTGACATGGAAAAAAGTATGTGTGTAGATCGGTAAGTGTAGGAGCTCGCCGTCTGGCATCGGTAAATTCCTTTCAGCACTAGAGGTCGAAGTTAAATAAGCAAATAAATCAAATTAAGCCAGGTGCGGACAGTTTGCATAGATTCATTCGACATGGACAGAAGATAAATTCACGATGCCTAATCTTCCCCGTTATGCAGTGTCGAATGCAAATAACATTTCCTCCTCCATCTCATCTTCATCTTCTCCAACTGTATGATGAGAGTGGAAGTCAATTCGGACCACTTATGTACGAGTCAGTTTAAAATTAAATTTTTCTACAATCTTTTGACGACATTTCGACGCCGAGTTTCTTAGCTCAGAATAGGATGTTATAGTTTTATCTGACAAGTGAACTACGTAACCTGTCAAATTATACTTGATGAGTAAGAAATTGTATACTTTTTGGAGGGAGGAGGGGTTGAATTTGTCAAGATTATTTGACATCTGCTAACTAGGGTTTATAAGTTTGAACGGATAGAGGGAAGAGATAACTATTAAATAATAGCAATAACAGCCCAGAGGGACGAAAAATTGACGACGATTTTTTTATTCAAGAGGGGAGTATGTCTGCTCAACAATCGCAATTTTCATCAACTTTATAAATACGTTATTTCATGAAGGTTGTTGGAAAAAAAGAGACTTTTTTTAAATCCTTGTTTGCCTTTTTCTGAATCTGGTAAGTGCATTTATTTCCCTCCACCTCCTATTTCAGTTGCAACCCTTGTCATCATCCTGTCCCTCTCCTCCCTTCTATTTCTAACTGTCAGAATCTCTCTACGGGACCCTGTGAACCAATTGCTTTCAGTCCTCCAATTCATATGATTGACTTATGATCTCTTTATTGCACTGCAACTTGCACCCCATCTTAATATGAAGTATAGCCCACCTTCTACAATTTTGTCGACCTCTTCCAACTTTTACCACCACATTCTCCTCTCTCTCCTCCCCTCATCTCCCTACTTTCGATGGTCATCACGAATATTATAGTCTATATGTGATCTTCCTATATAAAAATGAAGGACTTCTCGAAGAGGGATGAAGCTCTTATTCCCCTCCTTAATTTCCGTGCAATTACTCCCAATTGACTGTGTGCCATTATGTCTACACTTCATGAAAATGAACTGAAATTGGAGATTAAATGGTAGTGCGGGGGGAAAGGGAGGGAGGGACTAGTGAAAATTAAGCGTCAATTTCTGAAGAGGAGCACAGGAAGGAGCATATTCGGCATATACAGTATACACTGTCCGGTTAATGGACCAAATGTTAGACCACAGAATGCAAAAATGACTAAGATATGAATGCCAGTAGTGTAGGGTTGCCATAATTGTTGGACCGCCGACCGGGACATTCCCCCTTAAAAATATTTTTTTAACAAAATAACAAGAGTTCATATTATTAACATTCGTAGCTTTATTATAAAAAATTGCATAATCCTTTCATTAACTCATTCATCATCATACCCTTATGCCGCCTGTGGCACGGTCGGGTCTGCGGGTCCACTTGGCCTGTTCTACCTAGGAAGAACCCCAGAAATACATACGAAAGGAGTGAAGCTCCTTCCCTCAATGTCGCCCTCAGAACTACGGAGCCTTTTGCATCCCGTAATCCAGCATCACAATTGAGGGGAGCGGCGAATTACGTTGGACACACCAGTTCTCGTCTGATCACTGAAGTTAAGCAGCGCAACCCCAGCTAGTACCGACATGGGTGACCGCTTGGGAAAAGCTGGGTACTGCTAATACCCAAAACTCGTTGCATTAGTGTAGTGTCTTTGCAGTCTCTGCATAAGAACTATGCTGTGGACGGGGCTGTAATGACCTTTGTAGTTGAAGGACCCTAAAACACCAACAAACAACAAATCACAATTGAGTGATGGTTTGATTAATGTGGTCATTTCACGTCATCGGTCTATCTACTGCTGGTAGAAATTAGAACTCCGAAATCCGAACTCCTACACCTGGAAATTTTGCCGGTATGTACTTTACTCCGTTCAGGGGCCTGGCTCTACTTTTCATTCGATGGAAGGTGAATCTGAACTCTCCTCTCACCCGAAAAAAGTCACCCGCCTAGACCAGGATTAAACCTGCTATTATGAACTGAAATTCAAGCACGCCTCCAGTAAGCCCATGAGGTGGATGGCATCAGGTAGGAGGGAGCGGCGAGTTGCGTTGGACACACCAGTTCTCGTCTGATCACTGAAGTTCAGCAACACAAGCCCAGTTAGTACTGACATGGGTGGTGGCTTGGGAAAGCTGGGTACTGCTAATACCCAATAATCGTCGCATTAGTGTAGTGTCTGTGCAGCATATGCATTAGAACTATGCAGTGGACGGGTCTCTAATGACCTTGTAGTTGACGGGACCTTAAACACCAACAAAACAAAAAAAAACAAAAATCAGGTAGGAAGGATCGTTGTGGCATCATATGCACCTCATGGGATGAGTATGATGCTGCCTCTTGAAGTCATCTTCCTCCTTCCACAATCTGAAGAAGTCATACGATGTAGCCAAGATCGATCCTGACAATCAGGACCTGAATAGTTAAACAGTCTACAATTTCCTCACATTATGAATATACACCCCCATGTAGTACACCGGCAGGGCAGGTCGTAAACTATTAATGAAAATATCGAAATAAACATTAGTTTCGTCATCCAAACGGGTTATTTTCATCTAATTGAAGTAGACGTGTGCTGTCAGTTAATATTTGTGGTAACAGGAAAACTCCACGATTTCTCATCCTTTATCTTATCATTAACAGCGTGTGATTTCTCTCTTTTTTTGATTTAAAGTAAATGAAGATGTGAAACTCGTTTTATGTGACTGCCTGGTGTCATTTTTTTTCCTTTATTCATTTAAATATTATTTTTATTATTCATCACTGGGTTGAAATGTTGAATTACTCATTACTATTTAGTGTCGATTTATCTGAAAAGTCATGTTTTTAAGTTTAAATAACAATGTTCAGCAGACATCTCTCTTGATTGATATATTACTATTACGAGAGGTCTTTTAAAGGGGTAATGATGGCAAACAGGAGGGTAGCCACAAAAAAAGGACGGAATCTGTTATTTCTCAACAAATTGAATTGAATCCTACAGTCGTTACTTGTCAGAAATAATATAAACTAAACCCGTTTTCATTTCTTTTTTTTTCTTTCTCCAGTATTAGTACCTTACATA
Organism: Trigoniulus corallinus; assembly: GCA_013389805.1. Lineage (NCBI taxonomy): Eukaryota > Metazoa > Arthropoda > Diplopoda > Spirobolida > Trigoniulidae > Trigoniulus > Trigoniulus corallinus. Next base: position 23,282,409 of record JAAFCE010001036.1, read on the forward strand.
TGGGATCTGAAAAGATAAATTTCAGTACTAGCACTAGTAGTACAATGATTTGAATTACTCTGTTAAATAACAAAATGACAGAAATAACTTATGAGATGGTCCCGCTCTTTATCTGCTATGGTACACTTTATGTGTTTATTTCTCATTGAAGAAAACGGAAGTACAGCTTTTCTGAATTGTAGTTGTTTTGTATCATTCGCCAAAGATAAAACTTCCGTATATATGTCTATGTGTGCGAGTAGGCTCATTAAGAAAAGGTGTTTTTAGTCATTATCCTATTGTCGTCATTCTCTGCATAGAGGAAACAGCTTAACTTTATCATTATTCCGCAAAAAACTAGCAATAACGTATTATGCGAATTTCCCTTCTCTAAATGTAAGAAAATCTTGCTTCCTTTTTTTGGGAAGGAAGAGGGGGTTCACACCCGGCAGATCCACAATGGAGCCTGTCTTTATCATGAAGGGGCAAAGCTTGGAAACAGTCTTCTAGGGTAGGCATCCAAGGACATATGTTCAATTCTATTCTACTTCTTTTTCCTATTTTTCGATCTACCAGGAAATCAAGTGCCGCGGATCACGAAATCCTGAAAGGCATAGCAGCAGTGCCGGATTTAGATATTGAGAGACCCTAGGCTATTTCAATTTCGAGGCCCTCTTCAAGCCCTTTTGAGAACCTTTTCTTAAGTTTTGAAGCCAGCTAAATGTTGAGGCCCTAGGCCAATGGTGGCGAACCTTTTTTTGAAGACGGGTCACTGTAACACGAAAAAACAACCAAAAAGTTGTCCGCGGGTCAGGCGCAAGCACTATTTAATTTTATGAATAAAAAAATTATTATTAATAATGAATAAATTGGTTTATTAAAGTAGCAAATAGAGAACATCATCATAATACCCTTATCCCACCTGTGGCAGGGTCTGGTCTGCAGGATCTAGCCCGCCAGATCCCCATCCACCCCCCCACACACTATGAGACGATAAACTAGATATGATTCACGTTCGGGTCACTAAAAATTGCACGGTGGGTCACTGGTTCGCCACCACTGCCCTAGGCTTCAGCCTACTTAGCCTAGTGGTAAATCCGGCACTGCATAGCAGAAAGTTTTGCCAGGGCAATTCATAACATGCATATGGGTTTGGGCCAGGTTAGGACTAGCTAGTTAGGACCACAAGGAAAACTGATGAAGCGGGGGAAGCTCAGGTGATGATTGAGGTGCACCAGGGTTCAGCACTCTTGGATGTCCTGCTGACTACTGGGCATTCCCAGTGTATGGCATTTGCAGATGACATTAAGAACCTTAGTGACTGCAGGGGCGAGATGGAGAAAGCATCGAATGACCAGGAATGCGATAGAAAAGAAGGGTGCCAGAAAAAAACGGAATACGTACTTGCTTTTCAATTGGGATGAAAGTGAGAACGAAGCTTTCGGTACGGATAAAAAACACTAAATTTACGCAAGTTGAACTACTGGGATTAGTTATCCATTTTAATAGAAAGTAGTTTCGGATGTGACTCATAGGCTCAGTGTAGGATGAATGAAGCAGGTTTTGTGATATTGGGGGATGTGAATGAAGCCCAAGTAGAGGTTCTGCACAGGGTAGTAATAATAATGCGACAAGATTAAATAGTGTTAGAAATGAATAGATTAAGGGTAGCTTGGGGGTGTCAATACTTGTCGTCGCTCAAGTCAAGTCCTTGATTGATTCTTATTAAATTATATGGTCATTAAAATGACAAGTAGGCTACTTTAATACAGCGATGAATACGCCAATTTTATCGACTAAATTCACTCGATAATTGCCATTTTAATGTGTTGGTCGTTTGTGAAGTGCATATTTCTTTTGTTGCAAAGAACGATTATACATCGATCGGGAGAAAGCAGTCAGGCAGAATTTAATTTGCAATTGGTTAGACTTTCATCATCATCATACCCTTATCCCGCGTGTGGCAGGGTCGGGTCTGCGTGTTCTAGCCCTCCACTCCCGCCTATCTACCACTAGGTCCCCGTCCAACTCACTCACTGCCATATCGTTACTGACAACCTGCTCCCACGGAGCTCCCTAACGAGCTCCTCCTCCTCTCTGCTCATAACATGTCCATACCACCTCAAACTACTCTTCCTCATTTATTCCACGATGTCCCTCACTCCAGGCCACCTCTAATATACTCATCCTAATTCTTGACATCTCACTCATGTACCGCAGCATTCGCATCTCGGCTACTTCCATTCTATTTGCGTAGCTCTTCCTCACTGCCTAACACTGATCCACATAACATAGCGGGCCTAACCATTGACCTGTAAAGCTTCTCTTTCAACTTGATTGGGATCCTCCTATCACGCAGGACTTCACTTGCCTGTCTCCCCTTCAACCATTCCCCATTGATTCTACGGGTCACATCCTAGTCTATCTCCCCATTGCTTTGGAATGTTGATCCTAAGTAAGTTAACCGGTTCGCCCCTAGGCAGTCATCATCATCATCTCACCCTTCTCCCGCCTGAGGCAGGGACGGGTCTGCGGGTTCTAATCCTCCGCTCCCGCCTATCCCTCACCAAGTCCCCCCACTCCACACGCCTCTATGACCCTTTGCACCACCGGATCCCACGTCCGTGCCACCTAGCGCCCACAGTTCGCCCCTAGAGAGTATGTCCTCATTAAGTTCCTGTCCTTCCCAATTGAAAGCTAAATACTGTGCTCTGTCTTCTTCATGTGTATCTTTAGCCATCCCTTTTCTATTCATCCTCTAATATCGTTTAGGCCCTTCTCTGCTAGAGTCGCTAAGTTTTCCTCTATCGTCAGCAACTCGTCTCATCATCATCATACCCTTATCCCGCCTATGGCAGGGTCGGGTCTGCGGGTCCACGAAACATGCTCTGATTGGGGGCACCCCAGTCAGGCGCCTGGAACTCGCAGGAAATATTGGCTAAGTGACTGTGGGGGGATGCCGACCTACCCCACTGTTCCAACACTGCAGTATACAACCAAAATAGAAATCTTTGGCAGGTAAATTAATGCTTTGTTGGTTACAATATTGCATGGTGTCTGGCCCGTCGCACAATAACTATAATGCAAAAGGACTGAGGCTCATGCCTTGTCAGCAACTCGTCTATAGAATGAAAAGGTGTGGTCTTAGTGTTGAACCTTAGTGTATCCCAACCTTCACTGGGAAACCTCCAATATTTCTCTAAGGAGTCTTTACCTTGCCTATGGAACCATCATATACATATCCTGCTTTACCCGGATAAACCCTTCCTCTACCCCGTTTGGCGTAATACATCCCAAACTACCTGTCGTGGGACGCTGTCATAAGCCTTCTCCATACCGATAAAGATGGCATGGAGATCTTTCTTTGCTGCCATATACTTTTCTATCATCTGCCTCAGAATGAAGATTGGTTCCATTTGGAGTTACCTGGCATGAACCCGAACTGATTTCCACGTACATTTGCTCCATCCCGAAGGCGACATTCTAATACTCTCTCCCAGACCTTCATAGAATGGCTCATAGAGTGGTACTATTCAACTTTCACCCATGCAGAAGGCATTCTATCTCTGTTAGCTACCCTATTGAAAATTTTCCTTAGCCACCTGATTCCTAGACTACCCCACACTTCAATGGAAACTGTCTTGGATTACCACCTTGGTGACCCCCTTGCTGTAGCTCACTATCAATACTTTACCCCCCCCCCCCCATTTTGTCCCTCTTCACTGTAACACTCACCAAGGGTCCTTTATCTATCCCCCCTTCCACTTGGTCCTTTATCTATCCCCCCTTCCACTGCTGAAAAGCTACACTAAGGTTCTGTAAGGGTCCCCACATTCCTAATCTAAGATTAGACCCTATTCTTGATGAAACTGTTCTGACTGTGGGCACCCCTGCCAGGCGTCTGAAACCCGCAGGAATATTGGACGGGTTGTCTGTGTGTGGATGCCACCTTGCCCACAGAAGACACTTAATGCATTATCTACAGTGGGAGCCGAGGTGTGCATCATCGTGATATTGTGGACGCATGATAACGACGGCCCGGGGCCTACTCGCTCACCCCTGACGTCCGCCAGCACTGGGGTCTTAATCCCCTGCATCGTAGGTTTGGAGGGTTGAAACGTTTGCGGCTTTCCCAGGGATTCTGGTCTCGATGCACGGCATCGGCATCGACAGCTCGTAGTATGAAGTGTCGCGCAAACATTCCATTAAAAAACAGTCGTTCTTTCTTTATGCCATCTTGGCTAGGTGCTCGTTCATTACTAGAATGAAACTGGGTTACCCATCCCCCCCCCCCCAAAAAAAAATCGACATGTTTCTTTCCTCTGCCTTGCTCACCAAGAATTGAAGAAGGGGAGTGAAACAGACTTGTTAGAAAGTCAATATGTTGGAAGAGAAGAAAGTGACCCTGGGACAGTGCCGGAGTTAAGTGTATAGAGGAGAAGGAGGGAATATGGAACGAGTTTTCTTCATTGCAAACTGGATCTAGGTAGATTGACTGCTTTCGGGCGAGAGAGCGAGAAAAGCCATGAGTACGTGGCCCTGTGTTGTGTGTACGATGTCACTTGCATGTAAACGATCGTTTTCTACATGCAATAAAGAGATTGGCGATATTCTCAGGTGTAGAAATTCGTCCCACTGGCGTCGGTAGCAGCTTAGGTCGGCAACCAGCTGCGTGGAATTACCACCATCCAACAGATCAACCATATGTCCCAGAGGGAAAAGGATTAGTAGTTGCTCATTCCCTTTTATAATGGGAACCCTCACTGAAAGGATAATTCATGTAAAACTATCTGGAAATAATTAATGCACATAACATTTTATTCATTTGTAATGTGATACAGCATATTGCTTATCAGTATTCAACGTTAACCTTTCACCTTCGTATACTTTCTGAATAGAAACAGGTGCTGTAGTAAAATCAAGTGTGATTTGGAGGGTAAAGCAAACAGGTGATTTGCAATTGCTTTTAAATCCGAAGAGATAATTTTAAGTTAAGTGACAGGTCTCCTCCTCCTCGTCCTCCTGTTGCTGCTACTTTGTTTTCCCACCTTTTGGCTTTTCGCCGTGGTCATCGGTTGTCCTTCTCTCGCATCTTTTCCCCCTCTTCGTTTTTAGAGCGTTTCTTTTGACTCCCTCACTCCCTTCTTTTCCTCACCCCCCCCCCAAACTCATCTATTTCCAATACTCTTCTTTCATTTCACAATTTTTATTATATACTGTACCAAACTTTAATACAATGTGTGTGTAGCTTATGCGCTAGTGGTGAAGGATAAACAGATGGACGAATGAGGTTAACATTGATAACTTGAGAGAAAGAGGAGGACTTCATTCAAGTGCAAACGAAGCAACTGATATTCACTTGACAAGTGACATTTCACACTTGCAAACATTCATCATAAGTAAGGGGACGGGGCGGGGGAGGAGAGAGAGAGAGAGAGAGAGAGAGAGAGCTAGTCTGGGAGAGCAGCAGATAGGATGTTATCCAAATTATTCATTGAGAGAGAATGAAACTTCTAGTGGTGACAGTAATGTGATTGGATATGTCAGTATACACCGTATAAATTCATAAATAAAATCAATATAAGAACTCGGTTCTTTTGTCCCATTACCTAAAGGGTCGATTGATAATCAACATATGTATTGATTGGTAGTTGTGGGCTGACCTACCTCACCATGTGATCCTCCATCGTGATAATTCACGTTACTCCTCTTAGTCTATCAAGAGAGCAGCTTGCATCACGCTAAAAGTAAAGGTTGCGGTTTTCTGTTTGTACCTATATGATGAAGAGGAGGTGAGAGCGATGTCCACGAACCCTGAACACCGGAATAGAGTAAAAAAGTGATCTGACTGTATGAGAGGACTGGCTATGTAGAAAATGTGCAAAATTTCATCAACAAAATTAATAAAGAACAGTACAAAAAAAAAGTTTTGGTGGTCCAAGTGAAAGGTCCCATGTTCCACGTTGTCTCTGCGCCCTTTTCTACGTCAGAAAGGCCCTGTCCGACACTGGCTGAATAATGTACAGTATACTGGAACCAAGAGAAGAGGAGGATGAGGTGATTCCTTAAAAAATGTCCAGAGTGCTACTCTTAGAAAATAAAGTACTCCGAAGGCAAGAAATGGGTATATCCATATGTTAACGCTTTTAGATTTAACCCACTTGACCTCTTTCTGAATTTCACAAGGTTATCGTCTGTCCTTTCAACAGTGTTATTTTGAAGTTGAAAATGTTCACATAAATATTATTGGTGTGAAACGGGTCGACTGATGACGTCATATGTACTTAGATTTTTTTTTTCTTCTTCTTTTGCGGAGAAGGTGAAGGGGTGGGTGTCCTCTCTACTTTTTGCCTCTCTCCCTATGTGGAAAGAAAAAAAAATACATTTTATTTTTCGAGTTGTGGATACGCACACGGAGATGTAGGCATATATATGGAAGGGATGGGGTGACGGGCTAAGGGGTTATATATGTGCATGTATGTGTTATGTTGCCATGGATTTGAAGCCATAGTTGACAGACACTGAGGTTCTGCATATTTTAATTCTGAAATTTAAACCCACTCAAACCTGGGGAGAGTATTACATGATAACAACCAGATGGCTCTCACTGCTTCTTGTTGAAATTAGCAATTTATTCATCCTCTCCCTCGTTCGCTGTCGTAGTCACGGAAAAACAAACGAAATTGATGATTTGAGCAAACTATAGTAGTTGGAAGATGTGTGGAGAGTAGTAGCATATTATACAATACTGTACCTTACTGTACATCTATCCATAGGACGGGTGGGTGCCATGTTGATCCTCTTTCTCTTTTCTTTCACCAAAAAATACACATCCGTATCCAATAATAATAATACATAAAGATTAATAACGATGATGATGTTTCCAACTTGTATGTCCAATATCTCAGGTACAGGTATACAGTAAGTACTGTATTTCAGTTCCAGAGTGATTATTTTTAAACTTGATGCCAATCATTGCACGTCGTTGTATAAACAATTTATATATGGAACTGAGTGCACTTTTTGAAATTACGACGATTGTAAAGAGTAGTTGGTAGCCAACCATAGACCACCCTCGCACAAGGACATCTTTCTATGTTTCCCCTTCCACATCCTCCAGATTTCTTCTCTCCCCCAAGCAATCAGGGCTGGCTGACGGCTTAGCAGCCCCTCCAGAAAAAGGTATTAGTAGGGAGCCCCAAAATTTGTAAAAACAAGAAATTCTATTATCAATTTATCTCGGAATTTTTTTAAGTGCAGGGTCTTGGTCAAAAGACCTAAAGAATCGACGTTTGCCTTATGCCACATTTTCTTAGAAATTCGGACCTCGGTTTGGGGCCCGAAAATCGACAATCGGTAACTGTGAAGTGTGTGTTTTTTGTTACAGTAATTTCCTACAGTAAAATTATCCTTATTCACTCCTCGTCCCACTCCTCTTGTTTTTAGTTATTGCATTCTTCCTCTCTCGCTGTTGAGCTCGTGGTCGCAGGTTCTATCCTGACCGATCCCCTCCACAGCCACTTTCATCAGACTTCGGTAGCCACATGAAACCACCGTCCAGTAGCTGGCGAATGTACAGTATGTGTGTTTTTTTGGTAATTGTTGCTCATTCACTACGTTTTTATTTTTCTAATTATCGCATCTGCCACAACTTGCAGATAGCTTGTTTTGTTTGAAAATGTCACATTTTTTGACTTCAGGATTCTCAAGGGGTTTACATATATTTAGAGCCTTACCGCAGGTGGTTTTTTTTTCAATTCCAGATGTGTAGTATAGTTGTTCCTGGAAAGACATTTTATTTTCGCCGCGCTGTCTGCATGTCATTAGAGATCGAAATTTAATGCCATTTACGTCTTGTCCAGTTCCCACGGGTATGAACATGAGATGTAGTAGTGGTGATGGTGCTGATGTTTGTTACTGTTGATGGGGGAAGAAAGGGGAGGTTAAAAGGTTTTTCGAGTATTTGAATGCTGATATGCCACTCAATGGGGGAGGTTAGAAGACTTGACCACATATTTTGAATGAGGAGGCTGGGAAGGAATAACAGTTTGGTTCATTAGTGCGCCAGATTGGTCATTATCACTTCACGTCGTCTGTTAAGGTGTAGAATCACATTTTGCCCCTAATGGGACAGTCGTAAAAGAAAGACGAAATAAGAAACAGAAATGAGTTTCGTGGATTGAGGGGACAGTAAGGGGACACTCCTTGTAGGTTTAGCACAGGAAGAAGGAAATGGGAACTGTTGAGTGAGGTCGAGGAATAAAATTAGAACACACAACACTGTAGTTCTGCTTTGACCTTTAAATCACAATTCAGTATTATTTGCTGCAAGATCTGCATTCATTTCTCCCATAACAAGTTGTGGTAAAAGTGCAAGTGTTCCACATTATAATATTCAGTACTGTATATAGTTCATCCATCTGTAAAAAGGGTTATGTGACTTAAGAATATGACAATTTTGCAGTTATTAGTTTGATAAAAACAATCGTATCTTTCTTAGTTGTATCTTGGCACTGGCAAAATAAAAGATATGGACTCTTTTTCTGGCTGTCTGAAGATCACGAGGGCTTTCAGGGAATTAGGTTGGGAAACACTAAGCCAGCGGCGAACATCTCACAGCATAAGTCTGTTTATCAGACTGCTGCTGGGGTGTGATGGACCTCTGGTGGGATGTGTGTCCCCTGCTAAGTACAAAGGGAGAAAGGATCATTCGTATAAATTGAAGGAGATTAGGGCACAGACAGACACATATTAGGCCTACTGGTCTTTCTTACCAAGGACCATTCGACAACAGAATAGCCTTGGAAAGGATAAGGTGGAGGGCCTAATAAAAAGCCACCCTACCATTACTAGTGTTGTAGAGGGATCACAGGAATTTAAGCCTAGGGTTTTGGGAGCTTTTTAGTAATATATGTAATAATGAGAGTTGGTCTCTCCACTGCCATATTGGCCAAATAAGGCTGCTTGCAGTGTCATGAATTAGAATTAGAATCTCAAGGGAGGATTGATTGTTTGTTGGGGTTTTAGGGCCATTCAAATACAAGGTCATTAGAGCCCCCTCCATAGTGTGGTTCTTATGCAGAGACTGCACAGACACTACCCCAATGGCGACGATTTTTGGTTACCCAGTTTTCCCAAGCGGCCACCCATGTCAGTACTAGCTGGGGTTGCGTTGCATAACCTCCGTGATAAGACGAGAACTGGTGTGTCCAAACGCAATTTACCGCTCCCTAAGGGAGAATTGAATTGGCCAAAATATGACATTGGGCTTGCCCCGGTAGGTCGTTGCCACCCAAGGGCTGATGGACCGTCATTAAATTTTTTTTAGAGATTATTTTATTTTTTATAGAAATACTGGAATCCCTATTCGTCTCTCGTTCGTCATTGTTTCTCTTCGTTTCACGGTTGTCAATTTTTTGTAACATTTCCCAGGGTCCGATTTCTGTCCCGTTACACCTTGCTTCATGGATACTAGTCCCTCCTTTAGGCGGGAACTAGATTAGTAGAATACAAATGTATTGAATGGGAATCTTGGTGGAGTGGTGGAATAGCCTACCTACCCATGTATTGTGCCTGAGCACTTTGAGATCGAATAAAGATTAGGTGCAGATGATCACGGTAGCCAAGATCATTTATAAATAGTTCATTGCCCTCACATTTCAATTCAGTTATCAATTATGGTGAATCGATTAGTACTACTCTTGTTCGGTGAATTCATCATCAATCACATTTCTGGTGAGGTACTTGATTCTTCCTTTGTGGACCACGATGTTTGCCACCTGTTTTAAGTCTCCTTTGGCACCCCAGAACTTTGATAGTTTCTGTGTCTGTTATAGTGTTTACAGGTACCTAGGCACAAACACACAAATACAAAAACACTGCAACTCAATGGGCACACGACAACGGGTGAACATGCAAAAGACTCTTAAAGTGGCGATTATTTGAAAGGCATTTAAGTCTGGAACAGTCATATACCGACGAGCGGATTGTTTATGGGAAAGCATTCCAGCTGCTGAAGCACTTGATCGGGAAGTACCGGCAGCGTATGTCCCGTCAGGGTAAAGGAGAGGAAAACATACATCTCTGTGCTGTCCTAGCCTCAATGGAGCCCGAGAAGCAGGAGAGTGTGGTGGCACGGGTGGCCCTGGTCGCGCAAGGCGTTGGCCAGCACCAGTAGATTGCAAAATATGACATAGCTCATAAATGGAAGGAGCTGGTACTTGGAGCATGTAGGGGAAATACACTCCCACGGTGTGAGTCCAAAAATTACACACAGGACTCGATTTTAGGCTAGCTTGATCGGACACAGACGGGACCATGACAGGAATGCAAGAAAGGGGCTTGAGAACTGAACTAGTGATTGGACGCAGTGGGACACATTTCTCTTTCTCCCTCATTCTCTCCCTTATTGATCTCTAATCTGCTCTGATGTGCAGTGATACCTCAACTTACAAGTTTGATTCGTTCTGTGACTGTGCTCGCAAGCCAAATTGCTCGTATGAAAAATCATTTTTGTTCTTAGAAATTAATTTAAATGCCTTTAATCCGTTCCAGCCCCCAACACATCCTATATGTGTTATTTAAAAACATTATGAAAGGTGAGTATATAATTGATTTTTGCTTGTTTTGCCATGCTATAATTCCTGCAGAGTGCTACGTGATGAGATAGGTTACATCTTCAGCAACCTCCAAGCCCATGCACTTTCCAAGGGACACACTCTCCTCCACCACTGCTACTTTTGTTCCAATCCTTTGATATCCCATTCCGACACAGCCTCAAAACACAGATTCTTAGATTCAGAGGTCAAAGTCCTTCTTTTAACACCCTGCCGCGCCATATCTATAATTCTGAGGCTCTGTCACATCAAAGCAGTGGCAGAACATGTGCTTGATGAAGAATTTCTTGAAATTAGAATTCAACTGCTGGTTTGTAGGCTGCAGGATAGGAGGTGTCTTCGAGATTTGGTGGGTGAGCAGATGCATTATCCAGAATGAGAAGAGCTTGCAGGGGTAGATAATTTTCTTAGAGATTGTTAATTTGTGAAGTTCACTCGTAACTCGAATTTTGGCTCGCACCTCATATCAACAAATTGACCTAGTGACAGCTCGTACCTCGAAATACTCGTAAGTTAGGGCACTCGTAAGTCGTGGTATCATTTCATGTTTTACTCTATGACGCCATTTCCCGACTCCAAGGAGTGAACTTCGACACATGGAAACAAGTTCTAGTACAAATCGCACTCTCATTTACTTGGGGGTTTCTTCTCACGACGAAAAAAAATCGAGCCCGGAGTGTGCAGATTCTCTCCATCTCCCTTGTGGTGTCGGGAATTTTCTTCCTCATAAAAGGAAGACCTACAAATCGGGTACACTGTGGATCTGAAATTTAATGAATGAATATACTACTTTTCGTTGTCATTCTCTACCAACAACCTATAAGAAGGGCCACGTCCAAAACAATCAGAATGTTGTTAATAAATATTTTTTAACTGTTCTTGGATGAACATTTATAAAGCTTAGTTGTCTACTCCCTGAATTGTTCATGAGATTTATGGATTGCCCAACAGAATACAAATTTCGTATTATTCCACATTGAAAACAAGTTACTACAGTATCTGTTTCTTTCTCTCACTCCCCCAAATGACCCTTTAACGACAGAGGTCCTTTTCTATTCAGCATATTGAGTTAACAATCCACAGTATCAGGTCAGGACGTTGAGCTGCCATAGAAACGTGATGGCCCATATCGAGAACAGGCGGAGCTACTCTGTTGTTTTTGTCTTCCTTTCTCAAAAGACAACCTAGAGTAAGGTATTGAATACATAAAAAGGATGATGCTCTTTTTTGGTGAAGAGGAGGTGGAGGAGAAGAAGAAAAGGAAGACAAAACAAGACCACTTTTTGACAGTCAGCTCTTGTCACACTTAAAAGGAGTCGAAATGGTAAACGTCGATGGAGATGGACGAAAGGAGCACACATACAAAGAAAGAAGTAAGAACAGCCACAGGAGATTTAAAATAGCCTAGGTAGGACATAAATCACGGGGTGCTCTTGATAGCCTTCGAGGAAGAGGCGAAAGAGCGTTTGTCCCATAAGGATTTCAAATTCTTTGAGAAAAAGGGGACCAAGGAAATTGTCAAAAAAGGCAAATTGTGAATAGAGATGGACGAGGAATGGCGGAGGGGTGACGGAGACAGAGCCGATAGTTGTCGATGATAAAACATAAAACACGTTTGGCCAACAAAGGTTAATGGGCATTACTGCCCCATTGGCTTGGAGCGACCATGAGAGCACCACCACCACTGTTGACAAGGGGATGATAAAATAGCCCCCGTCGTCGTAAATCAATGGTAATAAAATGTAGTCGAAGGACAAATGCATTTTGAAAAGGTGCGTTAGACAAAGATTTTACTTTTGGGTACTTATGAGGAGGGATGAACGAGAGAGGGAATGCAAGACTAGTTTTGAAAGCACTTGTTTATACGTAGGTGTCCAAGGTGCTTAAAATATGGAGCAGATAAACAATTTGTGAAGGTAAGTTTATGGATGATGGGTAGGTCAAGTCATTTCGAGTGCATACCCAGTAATATAATGTAGCATATAATCTTCAATGTGTTTTTCATAAACTGCACACATACAGTACTTTTCATAATAACGTCGACGATATCTAAAAGTGGTAACCCAAATACAGTCTGTTAGTACACACACATGATTTCTTTTGCAGCCCACTGAATTTTGACCCTCAACTCTCCCTTCTTAGCTCACCTGTTTTTGTAAAATTATGAATCTTGATGATTCTTGTTTGTTGTTTGGATAAGATCTTCAACGTTCATTCTCTGCTTCTATAGATGCTTCTGGTGAATAAAGACCGTAATTTTCTCGCCGTATTTATCTTTTAAACATCTTTCCCTCACACGTTTGTTTAGTGTGGAGCATTCTTGAAATGAAATGCCAGTGTCTTGTTATGTTGGTGTGTGTCTCTCTCTATTTTTTTAATCAGTTTCTAAGCCCAATTGTGTATCCAAGTTCAACTTAGCAAGTCATCTATAATAATAATGGTGATAGTAAGCTGTTCCATTCTCCCTCTCGATTCATGTAAATTCCACCTGACTTGAATGTGGAAATCGACCACTTCAAGTTCTCTATAAAAACTTCAAGTGGCTTTTTGAAGCCATCGTCTCTCGCTTACCTGTTGATTAGCCATCATAGGATTTTCTTGAATTACTTAAGCATACGTTGTCATGTTGTCATTAGATTTTTGTAAGGAAAAAATGCCGCCTTAAGATTTTGTTGGTTTGTCCTCAAATCAACTTTTTTTTATAGTCTGTGAGTGCATTTTGGTGAGCATAAATGCAGTACGTGTAGTTTTTTTCGAGTGAAATTCTTTATTTATTTTTTTCGTGTCAGTGTTCTTTTTGTTTTGGAATAGAATGAAAATACATTTCCCTTGCTGCCTTCCGTCGAATAGAACATTTTAAAAAATTCGTTCGAATTCCTACAGTATGCGTTCGTAACCCGACATATCGCTCGTGATTATGTTATGAACGTTAGTCTAGGACAGTGGTGGCAAACCTGTGTCCCACGGGTCATAAAGTGACCCGCCGTGTAATTTTAAGTGACCCGAGTGTGAATCATATCTAGTTTATAGTCTCATAGTGTGTGTGGTGGATGGGAACCTGGTGGGCTAGAACCCGCAAAGCTGACCCTGTCACAGGCGAGATAATGGTATTATGATGATGTTCTCTATTTGCTACTTCAATAAACTAATTTATTCATTATTAATAATAATTTTTTATTCGTAAAATTAAATAGTGCTTGCACTTGACCCGTGGACAACTTTTTGGTTTTTTTCGTGTTATTGTGACCAGTCTTCAAAAAAGGTTCGCCACCACTGGTCTAGGGCTTGATTTACAGTATATTGTGATAATTCAAATTTCAATGTTTTGAGAAAGAAATGCGTAGGTCAGTGGTGGCGAAGCTTTTTTTGAAGCCGGGTCACAATAACACGAAAAAAGTTGCAATCACTATTTAATTTCATGAATGAAAAATTATTATTAATAATGAATATATTAGTTTATTAAAGTTGCAAATAGAGAACATCATCATAATGCCCTTATCCCGCCTGTGGCAGGGTCGGATCTATGGGCTCTAACCTCCAGGTCCCTGTTCAACCCACACACTATGATACGATAAACTAGATATGATTCACGTTCGGGTGGGTCACTTAAAATTGTACGGTGGGTCCCTTTGTGACCCGCGGGTTACAGATTCGCCACCACTGGCGTAGGTATTCGCTATCAATACTGTACTTGTAAGTAGAGTTGAAAAATAATAATTCTGTATTGATATTTCATGGTAAAAGACCAGTCCCAAATAATACCCTGATTCAATATATTGCATTCATTTCTATACACATTCGAATGAAAAACAATTGTGTATTATATACTAGTGTTATATACAATTGTGTATCATAACACTGCACCCCAGGGAGGGCAAGGAGGCGACAATAACACTGCAAAGACTCGTACAGGACAAAGAGAAGGAATTAGGGCAGTGGCGACAGAGTATGGAGGGAAAGGCTGCAAAGAAAACGCTGAGGGTGTATGGGAACAAGCTTAACATAGAGAGGGAGGTAATCTATGACAATACGTGGGAGAGCTCATTCTGTTTCGGGCAAGAGCTGGGTCACTGGAGACGAAACAGAGGATGGCAAAGATCACAGGTGGAGAGGAGGGCTGTGGATTATGTGGGGATCAAGTGGAGGACGTCAGGCATGTGATACTAGTCTGCCCAGCACTGGATCACTGCACGAGGGGTTGGGGAACCCTCACATTGGAAGAGGTTCTGGGGTGGAGCGGCTGGAATGGGTGCGAAAGGCAAAGGTGTTGCTGGGGTGCTGGTGGAGATCTGTGCATATGGGACTAGCATGAAAAGATCTCGCTAGCAAGGTATCCGTCACAAAGGATTACATATTCATATATTCATACTAGAATTTTTAGAAAAATGCTATCTTTTTTTAGGAAAATATTAATATAATCGACTGTTAGGCATGCTAATATCTTCTCCTCGTACTCTTCGCCCTCTTGCATGTGTTCTGCTTTATTCTGCACTTCCGTATTTGTAACATGTCTCGTGTAGAATGCAAATACTCGTAGAATGCTTGGAATGCATAGAACGCAGGGGACATGAAGGACAAGTCATGAAACAATAGCAGCCATTGTCACATTTTTTATCTTCAAATAAAAAAGTTGTGGTGATTATACCAGGTAAGTTACATTTTTGTACTAGTTTTCTTTTAACCGAATAAAAATGGGAGAATGTAGAATTGGGGGAAAATGGGGGAGAAAGCGTCGAGAGCGGTTAGAGTTGACTGTCGCTGTTTACATATAGTAATGACTGGCGGCCTATCATTTTGACCACTAACGAGGTTAGGTGATATTTCTCTGTACGAGACAAAAGAAAATGGTGTCATTTTAGTCTTCTTAAGTCGATTAAATCGCTCCGTATGATCTCTGAATTGAATTGACATGATCTCTTTTAGTGAATAAGTCTTTGCTTCGCTCAGAACTACTCACATAATTCGGAATTATTACTGGTTAAGTGCTGTGCACAGTATTTTAACCCAAATGTCGACCCCCATCCCCTATGAATCTATACCCCTGCGTTAGTTTTTGGAGGTGTTGTAAAATGCATGAATTGAGTGAGAGAGAGAAGAAAAAAGTGACCTCTAAATTGTCACCCTTTTTTACTAGAGGACAATCTTTCAATCTCAACAGTCATTAACCACCAATCACGCCTATGAATTTTCTTCTTGAGCCGCACCTAAGAAGCATTGATAATCGATATACTAACGAGCCATTAGGGGTTTGTTGTAGCTGTCGGAGTTTTACCCTTGTACAAGGGGTTTTTCTTTAAAATAAAAACCTCCCTTTCCTCTCTCAAAAAAGATTTGCTCGACGTGATTGCAATTTTGAAAACCAGTTTGATTTCTGAACTGTTTTGTATGAGTTAGTTGTATAATAACCATTTTTCATGCAAAGCTCTGATAGGCAGGCATGTAGCAAGCAAAGCAAGCAACCCAGGCAGGAAGGCGGCTTTTTGGAGATATTTTTTGTATATTCATTTTAAGTCGGTGATTAGACGTAATCTCCCTTTCTGACTCCTTTTTCTTCATCTCTTTTTTAGTTTTTCTTAATCCTTAACGAGGTTTCGCCCTTACAGTTTGCTGATGCGCTGACTGACCCATACAACCAACCCTTGCTAAACCCTAGACCAGAAACCCATTACACTTATTGCTCCACCCTCTGTGCATGTTGCCCTTCTCTCCTCCCCTCCGTAACTAGGGCGGCGGCGACTTAGTTTTTTTTCCCCTCCCTTACTTGTCAAACTGTCAGATTATGTCTATCTTTAAAAGAGGAGGAGATGAAGGCGATGAAGAAAAGTTAGTTTTCTTTGATCGTCTCCCTCTTTTATTTACGAACAAACCTTAGGTAGCAGGATAATATCGTGAAATGCCGCCAAAGCGTGTTATTGGGTAAGAATTCACTTTCGAAGAAAGCGAGCCGCCAAAGGCCCCTAAATAGAAAACCTGTTGTGACTGAGATTGTATCCGTATTTTGTGGATTGTTATTAATAAATTTAAATGTAATGGGAGTGGGGAGAGAGAGCATGTCTCGTTATGAGATCATAACATTTCACATTCAAAAGTGAGCCACCAAAAGAAGTAATAATTGTTCTTTTAAGTATGTAATGTGTTGAGTCTCTTTGAGTCTCGTTGAGTATTCTTTGCTGATAAACTGTCAGGATTTTACAGCGTTCAAGGACCTTCTAATGCTTTTGATTGCCACTGTCCCTAAATGTTAATTTTAGAGGGATGCTCATGAACGTTTGTCTAAAAGATCCCTTTTATAGAAAGCAACTCCTAACCCTTTTCTCGCCTATGGCAGGGTCGGGTACCCATTTGTCCCTCTGAATGGACACAGGGTGATATATTGGACATAGTTTTTTCTGCAGCCGGTTGCCGGCCAAAGCTGCACCCCTACGCTTATTTATCGTCGGTCTACCGACGCTAGGGGGCGAGCTCCTACACCTGGAAATTTTGCCTCATCTACCCGTTGCGTAGTAGAGAGGGTTCTTTTTACGTGCAAGCGCCATCGTACACCCACACGGGACCTCGGTTTTACTTTTCATCCGAAAGAAGGCACACTCGCGGCTTCTCTCTCGCTCGAAAGAAGCCGACCCACCATGGTCCAGTATCGAACCTAGAACTACTGGCGTAGTTGCCGAGTGAGCTAACCACTACGCCACCACGGCGGGTCTCCTTTTATAGAGCGCCGTTAAAAACACTGTAAGGTACCCCCAATCTTAATATATACAGTGTTACGTTTACGTTTACAGTTGGCCCCCTTGATATGCTTTAATTGAGTTACAAGCAGTAAAAGTAGCAGCTGTTTACTAGGAGAGCTTGAACAAAAGATGAGTGGCGAATCCAAACTACTAACCCTTTCCTCGCCTATGGCAGGGCCGGCTGGCCATCTTTGTCGCTCTGAATGGACATATGGGCAATCTATTGGACGGTATTTTTACACAGCCGGCTGCCTACTAAAACTGCAACCCCTATGCTTATTTATCTTCGGTGTATTGTTCGTTGGGGCATCCAGCTGACGCAAAGGGGCGGCCTCCTCTCCTACACCTGGAAATGTTGCCTCATCTACCCGTTGCGTAGTAGAGAGCAGCGGCCTAGCCAGGATTTGAGATTATTTATGAAAATAAAAACATGATTTTTCACCAACAATCATGAGCATATATATTTACAAAACAATATCGATACGTTGCAGTTTTTGCCGTAATATCAATGACTGTGTTCTCATTGATCTCATTGATTTCCTTAAAAACCCCCTGTTCTTTTACTTGCAGATGACATCGCACGCCAGACAGCCACGGCTTTACTTCCTACCCGCCGGAAGGTGCACTCGCGATTGGGAGTGCACGGTGTTCTCCCTTACCCGAAAGAAACCAACCCACCTCAATGCAGTATTGAATCTGGAACCACTGATGCACTAACCTGCAGAAAGCTAATTTGATTACCTTTCAATTAGAGGCTCAATGGTTATCGTTCTTGACTTTTGTGAGACGGGGAAATCCTAAGGGATGGCCTTTCTGCCGAATGAGAACTAAAGCCACATCCCCGTGTGGTGGATACGATGTCATCTGCATGCTAAAACCCCTTCTAGGTGGCAATTTTCCTTCACCGACGTCAGAGAGAGAGAGAGAGAGAGAGAGAGAGAGAGCTGTAGTACCTGGAAATTTTGTCAGTTTTGCATAGGTGTATGTTCTTTTACAGGCGATAGATAGCCAGCTATGTAAAAATAGTTCACTCATGTTTTCTAATTTTTAATAGGACAGTCCCCGGGTTTTAAATGTCCGGAGCATCATAAACGGAAAAAGTGTTGCCATCTTCTCTCTGTTTCTCACTAGTAGCTTGACTGGTGGATAAAGTATCTTGCTGTTCAGGTTTTGAAGCCCCGCGTCAAGTCGTTTGCCATGACTCAAATCTTTACTGCCCGTCATCAGCGGTGAACTCAGTAGGCGATAGTAATAGCAACTGATCTGTTTCATTTCATCTGGCGAGGTCAGATATATCAGATCTTCCTGTTGTCACATGAGCTTTGGGCCGATTTTTTAGTTTGGAGAGAAGCCAATCAGTCCCATAGTAACAAGGTCTGCTTTAAACTCATAAAACTCTGGTACGGCCAATCTTATGGCTCTAAAGATTCAAGGCCAATGTTTCCTTTACACTAGACTTCCAAGAGTGCGTCTGGTTGTGGTCTAGATCAGAGCTTCTGAAACTGTGAATCGGGAAAAGGATCAAAAAGTGATTTTATTTTGTCTATTCATTTAATATACCGGTATATCGAGGGTCGCAGTGGAAAAAGTTTAATCTGTAAAGGGAATTATAACTAGATGTTATTATAGTCTAGACGTGGATTACATATTATCTCTCTATAGGGAAATAAATAGTAATATATTGCTTTTATGAAAATGCGGTATGAACTAATTGGTATCAACCTCCTTCCTCTTTCTCAATATTTTCTAAGTTGATAGTTGGTGCCTGTACTGCTAGTAAAATAAATTCAGACGATATGTATTTAAATTTAGCTGTATAATTTGAAGTTTATTATAATTTGTGATTTATATTGATTGCTAATTAAACGAGGTTGCACGCAACGTTTTCTTAGAAGTGTTGAACTGTACCCCAATTAAACGATATGTTTACAGTTATTGCCCAAGAATATACACTGTTATGGTCTATTAGTTTGCAATGTACAGTAACTTTAAAAGAACTTGAATTCGGGATTTTTCCGAATTCGAGTGGAATTTGTTAGCGGGTTACTTATGAGTGCCCTTAGGTTGAAGAGGTACACTTTATTGTTCATAGTATGTACTCACTCTGAAATAGTTATTTTTTATGCATGAAGTTAATGTATTTATTTCTTTTTTATTTAGAGAAATTTAATAACTACGGTATGTTAAACAAAATCAATCTTACTAAGAAAAAGTTACACGCAATCAGATTTAAGCTGTACTGGATTTGAGCAGGTTGTGACCATGCCAACTCATGAGAGGGGGAATTTTAGACCTAATGTGCCTAGCTCTGTCAAGGATGTGAAGTGCATTAAGGGAATTAGTGACCATGTTGGGGTTAAAGTCAAGATGGTGAGAAAGCTGCCAAGGTATTGTACACCTTGTAGGGAGACTTATCAATATCACAGAGCTAATTGGGAGCTGTTTAGGTCATATGACAGTGCCATTGTCCCCTCCTCCTGGAGGCTGGCAAACGTTGTGCCAGTCTTCAAGTTGGGATACTGTAGACCCTAAGTGCTACAGGCCAGTCTTTTTGATGAGTGCTGTATGCAAGACATTTGAGCATATATTATTCTCACATATTATGGGGTATTTGGAGGAAAATGGCATTCTTAGCAATAAGTATGGGTTTAGGAAACGGAGGTCATGTGACACTCAACTGGTTTGTCTGATGGACTATATTCAGAGAGCTCTAGACAAGGGCCCTAACTTCCTGGATTTTGAGCAGACCTTTGTCATGGTACCCCATGACAAGCTTGTTTAAAAAATGTCCAAGTTAGGGATTCATAGTAAGGTTATTCAGTGGGTAATGGCCTACCTGAGTGACAGGCAGCAGAGAGTCATTTTTGATGGCAAGGCTTCAGAATGGACACCTGCAACATCAGGAGTCCCCAAGGGAAGCATATTGGGACCTTCACTATATATAATTTATGTTAGTGATATAATGCTTGATATTAAATCCTTTGTTGAGCTATTTGCATATGACACATGCATTGCAAGGGTTGTGGATGAGGAGTTATCTACCTGCACAAAATTGCAACAGGATGTGAACAAGATATATGATTGGAGCAGAAAGTGGGAGCTGCCATTAAATCTGCACAAATTTAGCTTCCATAGGATAAGCTGGTCTAGAAATCAGGTTGATTTCACTTATTACATAGGTGGTGTTAAGGTTAATAGGGTTGAGACCCATAAGCACCTTGGAATTATTCTAAACATTAAGGACACCTGGAAGGAGCACATTGACAAATTGATTGGGAAGGCTGGGTGTGCCCACCATTTGGTTAGAAGAGTGCTGAGGGACAGTACAAAGGAAGTAAAAGAAATAGCCTATTTTTCACTGGTAACGCCAATTGTGGAGTACTACAGTCCAATTTGGTTTCCCTTTAGTCAGGGTATATCTTGGGAAATTGAAATGATGCAAAGGAGGGCAGCAAGAATTGTGCTGAATCGCTTCTCTCATAAATTGAGTGTCTCAGGCATGATCACAGAATTAGGGAGGGACTCACTGCGTCAGAGGCAGGTTTCTGACAACATTAAGCTTTTCACACTGTTGAAAATAGGGTATAAGGGTACTCCAGGCGGAAGCTTATCCGTTTCAGACTATAGGGGGAGAAATGATCATCCATTCAAATTGAAGGAGATCAGGTCATGGACAAACTCATATTACTGGTGTTTTTTTCCAAGGGTCATTTGACAATGGAATGCTCTTAGTGAGGATAATGTGAGGATGTTTCTGGAAGAAGGTGCCATCATAGCAGGTATGCAATATATGGCAGATTAGATGTTAAGCTTCAAGTTCCTTTGGGATTCAATGGTTTAATAATTAGGAATGGGAGTCATTCTCTCCACTGCCAATTTGGCCTATCAGGGCTGCTTGCAGTGTATACAATTAGAATTAGAATTACGGTTTGAGCTCCCTACATTTGGCTCATTTTTGGCAGCTAACAGCCGTCCCGAATCCGAATTCTGAAAAAGAATTCATTTCGATATTATATTGCAGTTTACAAAGTTTAATAATTGAAATTTTTTTCAGCTGAAAATTTGAAATGTTATTTATTTGTGCATGTGTGTTTGTTTCAGTTTTGTTATCAGATTGTTGACGACCCCATGTTTCCATTTGAAGCAAGGACTGTATGAGATATTACATTGATATACTGTATTTCAGACTGAATTCCGAGTGATGAGAGCGATTTTTTAAGGAAGGACAAATGTAAAAGGTTGTGAGTAGACAACACCTTTCGCAACCGCTATTGGGCAAATCAAACTTTCTTTTAACCGTGAGGGAGTCAGATACAGTATTTGAGAGAAACAAAATCACGGGGCAAAGTGACCCGTCTCTGCGCGCAGAGAGGTATAGTACGAGACTATTGTGTCAGTGGTTCCAGGGTCGATACTGAATGGAGGTGGTTTGACTTCTTTCGGGTGAGAGAGGCCCCAGTGCGACTTCCGTCACTATGGAAAATAAAGAAATGGATCTGAGTGATGTGTATGTCGCCCGTAACATAGCCCTTTCTACATGGAACGTGTAGATCGGGAAAGTTTTCGGGTGTAGAAGCTCATCCCTTGGCATCGGTGGAGGGAAAGTACCTTAATGAAGAAGAAAAATAGGCCGGTGATAAATAAGCAGAGGAGTTGCAGCATGAGACTAGCAGCCGGCTGCGTAAAAAATATTGTCTGATGGATCGCCTATGTGTCCCAGTGGGACAAAACTGGGTGTCACACCCTGCTATACGCGGGAAGTTGTAAAATCAAGGGACAAAGTACTATATAAGTGACAGAAACGAACAAAGAGGGTCATGACGGAACCATAACCTCGTGGGTCAATTGTTGGATGTGGACAGTATATATTTGAATTAAATGGTACGTAGACGACTTTCATAGATGGGGGATGTCTACTGAATAACATCCCATCACCTAATAGGTTTCCCTTCTCACATGCTTTCTATAAAAATACACGCACACATTCAGTAGCTGAAAAGTAAACCGAACAGTAGTACTACTGTACCTTTGCTGTTCGCCCTGTGTACTCATGTGCATAGAGCAATGAATTGCTGCATTTGTACAGTGTACATATGTACATTCAGTAAAATTTGTTATTAAACATGTTCTAGTGCGTTGCATTGTGATATAGATCTCTCCCTTTTTAACCCCTTCTCCCACCCTTCATCCTCTGTTAGATATGTACAGCACATGTGTAATACAAGCTAATTTAATTTGAGGAAATCAACCAGATGGAGTCAGTAATAATATTTCGATATTATCTTTTTAGTTGTCACTTCTTATTTTTATTTGGGCTGAAGAGCCGCATAGAGATGAGGGAGGTGCTAAATGGCAATAAATTGTTGATTTTTATGAGACGCACATTATTATAAAAACTAGTTAACCCATCCTGTTTTCTACTGACGCCAGACAGCGGTCACAGGTCTAGTTTTCTCATATACAAAATAACCATTCAGCCTGACCAGAATCAAACCTGCAACCATAAGTGAAACAAACAGGAGTGACATTGTATAATATGTCTGAAATCAGCAGACTGCAGCGCTGCCTAAATGCGACTAGGAAATACTGTAGGTTCTCCCCTACTTTTATATTCTTACCGCTCACTGCTATATGGGTTCAATCCTGGTCAAGAGGGGTAGTTTCTTCTCTCTCCCCTCCCTCCCCGAGCGTAGGACATCTTCCATCCCCCTTGGCGTCGGTATATTGCCTTTAGAGCAGGCAGACCAACGTTTAATTTTTTGGCTCGTTGGTGTTTTAGGGCCCTTCAACTACAAGGTCATTAGAGCCCCGTCCACAGCATAGTTCTTATGCAGAGACTGGACAGGTACTATACTAATGCGACGATTTTTGGGTATTAGCAGAACCCAGTTTTCCCAAGCGGCCATCCATGTCAGTACTAGCTGGGATTGTGTTGCTTAAATTCAGTGATCAGACGGGAACTGGTGTATCCAACGCAATAAGCCACTCCCCCAACGTTTAATAACGTGGAAGTTGTACTTGAGTCCTCGAAACCACCGAAGAGACTGGCTTCCTATATGCCTTATCTCCTCTCTACTGGCGGCGTCGGTTAGATACCCTCAGAGCTGATGAGGGGTCGTGAAATAAACCAGACCACGCCATCTATTTTCATCCATTTTAGAGTTCAAAGTATTTAAGAACGACCCCCGTATGACTTGAGGGAGAGTCGTGTACTGTATAAGATGAAATTGGATGAGCTAAAGTATTATACAGCATATCTGGAGGTTAGGCGCAGGGTAAGGAGGGGTAGGAAGAAGTAAGGTTGGGAATGGGAAAGAGAAGGGGAGGGTGGCCTGTAATTTCAACCCTGGTTTATTTACTTTAGTATGTTAAGGAGGAGTAACTAAGGAAAAGATTTATAATTAATAACATGGTTTGAAGTGAGTCGAGAATATATAAGGGTAAGTTTGGCTGTAAAGGTACTCATTACTTTATTGATGGGGCACCGGCCGGTTCTCGTGCCTTCAGGTAACTTATTACTCACTCATCGTGGTCGGCTGGTCGCTCTCTTTCTTTCTTTGGTGGATAAATAAGTAAAGCAAATAGTTATGTACATAACCTTGGTTTTATATTCTTCGCAAACTTTAATTTGTTCTCTCATTCTCCTCCTCCTCGCAGTGCTTTTCATCGTTCCTCCTGATCTTCTCTCCTCTCTTTCTCTGTTCAGTCTTCAACATTTTTGTTAAACTCACAATATAACGTTTAGAGTAATAAAAGACTTGGCAGATTAGTTTTCAGCTGTTTCGCAGTCACTACATCACGGTGGGGTATTCATTAAGCATACATGTGCACTGAAGGCTGAAATAAATATCTTTGAACGTGTGGCAGTGTACTTTCTGGTCGATTGGCTGAAGATTCCATTCTGACCATAGTGTTGGAAAACAACAACTACGTATTAACCCTTCCACTTCAGGGTCGGCTGCCCATTTTTGTCCCAGTGAAACACACTTGGGCGATGTTGGACGACATTCTTAATAGGCCGGCTGCCAACCCCTATACTTAATTATTGTCGGCCCTTTTGGGGGACTTTTCCTGGACCGGCGACTGGGGGCGAGCTCCTACACCTAATAATTTTGCTTGATTTACTCGTTCCGTGTAGAAAGGGTTCTTTTCATGCAAGTGACATCATGCACGCCATACGGAGCCACGGCTTTACTCACTATCGGACGGAACTCGCGCTAGGGAGATCGCGCTCTGTCTCTCCCGCCTGAGGAAGCCAACCCACCTCAATTCAGCATCGAACCTGGAACCACTGACGCAGTAGTTCAGCACGCTACACTCTTAAAAATAAAGGAGTACCCCTCACTCCTTTAGGGTAGTAACTCCCTTGTCACGGAGATGACTCCTTAGTTACTCCATTGAAGGAGTTACACATACTCCTTCAATGGAGTGACCCATACTCCTTCATAGGAGGAGTTACCCTTACTCCTATGATGGAGTTACCCTTACTCCTTCTTCAGAGGAGTTACCCTTACTCCTTCAATGGAGTGACCCATACTCCTTCAATAAAGGAGTGACCCATACTCCTTCAATAAAGGAGTAACCCATACTCCTTCAATAAAG
>JAAFCE010001036.1:23311624-23513187 GCA_013389805.1 Trigoniulus corallinus
CAACCTAACCAAACCTAACCCAACATAGCCTTACCAAACCTAACAAACCCAAACCTAACCAAACCTAACCCAACCCAAACCAACCTAATGTAACAAAACCTAACCTTACCCAACCTAACCTAACAAAACCTAACCCAAACCAACCTAATGTAACAAAACCTAACCTTACCTAACCTAACCTTACCCAACCTATCCTTACCAAACCTAACCCACCCTATCCTGATGCAATGTTACGTTACATAACCCAACCTAACCAAACCTAACCCAACATAACCTTACCAAACCTAACAAACCCAAACCTAACCCAACCCAAACCAACCTAATGTAATGAAACCTAACCTTACCCAACCTAACCTAACAAAACCTAACACAAACCAACCTAATGTAACAAAACCTAACCTTACCCTACCTAACCTTACCAAACCTAACAAACCCAAACCTAACCTAACCCAACCTAATGTAACCAAAGCTAACCTAACAAAACCTAACCTAACCTAACCCAACCCAACCCAGCCTAACCAAGCCTAACCAAACCTAACATAACCCAACCTAACCTAACCAAACCTAACCCAACCTAACCTAACCAAGCCTAACCTAACCCAACCTAACCAAGTCAAACCTAACCCACACCAAACACCTCACCTAACCAATCCTTACCTTTAATTTTCCATTGCAGAGTGCACTTAAAAATTAAATAACTATCATAACGCCATACAGACTCAATACTAATTAAGTCCCATCAAACGATCTAATGCAAAACAGAACAACTGGGTAAAAGGGAAAGTATATCCATGCAAATGATGGAGTATTTTGCAGAGATCCCATTGACGAAATTATAAGAAATACATGCAGTGACACCAGCCCTGCACCATAATAAAGAAATATTACATTTCAAAATATTAATGAAATTAGGAACAATTTAACTGAAGAACAATAGAAATTCACATCAAATGATTAACTAAACACATGAGACAATAGTACTAAACATACGAGAGCTGGAAAACATGAATGCCACACATGAATCAATTGGGATCATTGTGATTGATCATTTAATGTCTGTTACTTTATTATTTTAAAAAAAATTCATTAGTTATAAAAGTTCATGTCTGTGATTGTTTTCACCACTTTTTATTTCTTATAATTTCATTAATGGGATCGTCTGCTACAAACTATACAAATATTCGCACACTTGAAATGCATTACCCTAAAATGCACTTTTTACCCAGGGGGCTTCCCCTACTTATTTTTGTAAAGTCATGTCCTGCATGTAACGGACAATCTTAATTTACTAATTTACAAATTACTCACCCAACGTATTTGATAAAGTCCTCAAAAATTCTAGAATTAAATATCAAAAAGAAGTAGGAGAAGCCCCCTGTTCATTGTTGTTGAAATTGTAGTAGTGTGGCAGAAAAGAAATACATGCGTAATTGCAAAAGTTTTGGAAAATTCCAAAATTTGTTTTCACCACTATCACGTCATGAGTATGTGAGTCTCGTTTGTCTCATGAGAGCAGAGACACACATGCGCAATAGGGATTTTCCACTATTAAAGTGATTGCCATGTGTCTTGCATTTTCCACTGCCTTTGTTTTAATACAAGTGATAGGTGCATGTTTTTTCTCCAACATTAAAGCAGGTACAGCAACAATGATCAGGGGCTCCCCCTACCTCTTTTGGTGATAGAATGACCTGCATTTGAGAGGACGTTCTCCATTTACAAATTACTTATTTACAATTTACTAATTACTTTTTTACAATTTATTAATTTGCATTTGTTGGTTGAGTCCTCTACACTAAAAGAGGTAAGGGCAGCCCCCTGTTCATTGTTACTATGCCTGCTTTAGTGTGGGAGAACAGACATATGCTAACTTTTAAAACAACTAAAGTTTTTGGAAAATTCCTAATTTTAAACTGTCTTGTGTATCCAAAAATGAAGCACAACTATTTCAAAATACATGAAAATCAGTGATAAGTTCGAATACTCTATTGGATTTCAAATATGAAATCGACAGCATTTTCAAGGTAAGAAAATCAAATCATTAAATACAATTTAGTGGTTCAAATGAAAATGATTGAATAGTTTTAGCCGATGATCCAGTTGGCAAAATTATAAGAATTACATGGTGTAGGGCATGTCACACACAATCATTTGTGTCAGTGGTCATCTGAAGTGATCGCAACAATTATCAGCATCATTTATCCAGCATGACATTCTACAAGATGAGGTTGTCAATATAACTTCAATTGAGGACTTTACAGTGCCACTGAGGTATGTATATATCACAATCAGTTGTATATCATAATACTGTTTGCTATAGAAAACAGCCACTTATTCATTTTTGACTGCATTTTAGGTGACATTATCAATTCACAAATTACTTATTCAGCAAATGCAAGTAGCATACAAGTAGCAGTCATTTATATATTTTTGATAAATCATTTGTGAGTAAAATAGACATAAAAATACATCATCATCCTGCTGTCATTCTATTATTGCATTTGCTTGTAATTTTCATTTATTAGGTCATTGAAGGAGCCTTCAGTAAACAGAAAATATGGCACAAGTCTACAGTTGCTCTCTATGCCCAGCTTATTACTGTACATTTCATAGATTAATTAAACACTTATTCCTGGTTCACAGTAGTGCACCAAATTTCAAAGTTACCTGTCAAATCACT
This sequence comes from Trigoniulus corallinus, assembly GCA_013389805.1. Classification (NCBI taxonomy): domain Eukaryota; kingdom Metazoa; phylum Arthropoda; class Diplopoda; order Spirobolida; family Trigoniulidae; genus Trigoniulus; species Trigoniulus corallinus. The sequence continues at coordinate 23,314,305 of JAAFCE010001036.1, forward strand.
AACTGCTGCAAAGAGTTTTCTTCCTATGAGCCATATCGCCGGCATTTGTACAGAAGTCATAGAGATTTCATGAATTTATCAACTACATTAACAACCCAACACACGACAACTGAAAGTGTCCATGATGTTTGCACAAACATGGAAGACATTTGTGATGATGAAAGTAATAATTGCAGTACCAGTTCCTTGATGACAAGTGCAAAGAATGATACACAAGAGATCTTCAACAATAAACTAGCGATGATTCTATTGGAAATGAAAGAGAAGCATAAATTAAGTGAGATATGTATTGACACTTTCCTGAATGACATTGTAACACTGTTTTCTATGGTTCATGATAATGTAGATGAAGTTCATCACATGAGTAACATGAGACACACAGAACATAATGATAATTTGAATGTACCCTGCCAATCAGGTGTTGTAAAAAATGCTTACCAACTTCTAAAGACTGGCTACATGCGTTTTGATTATTATAAAAAGCATTTCAATTTAATTGAGCCAAGGGAAATGTATTTCTCACCTGATAATAATAAGGATAGTTATCAATTTGTGTCAATTATAAAGACTATACAATTGCTATTAGAAAAGTATAATTTTAGTGACTACCAAAGTACATCACAAATGGAGAATGATAGCACAGTGAGGGACTTCACTGATGGCATGTATTTTAAATCCCACCCCCTGTATTCTACTACTAAAAATACACTACAAATTGTGCTTTATTCTGATGAATTTGAAGTGGTAAATCCATTAGGTTCCAAAAGAGGAAAACACAAGCTAACAGGAATCTATATGTCACTGTTTAATATCCCAACTGTTTTGAGGTCTAGTCTTCATAATATATATTTAGTTATCATGGCAAAAAGTTTACATATTAATAAGTATGGTCTTAATAGAGTTTTAGAGCCACTCATTCGAGAAATTAAAATTTTGGAAACTAATGGAATTTCAGTAAATCAAGAAGGACATGTTGTAACTTTTAGAGGTTCAATAGTAGCCATATGTGGTGACAATGCATCAAGCCATAAGATTGGGGGCTTTGTACAGTCATTTAATTCAGGTAGAATATGTAGGTTCTGTATGGCAAGTCGTCATGATAGTAATTACCATTTTCATGAAAGTGAGTTCATTTTGAGGACAAAAGAGAATCATGCTTATCATCTATCACAAGTAGCTGATGATGTTAATAACACTTCCATTTATGGAGTTAAATGTGCATCCCCTTTCATGGATACTGAATACTTTCATCCCATTTTGTGTTTTCCTCCAGATATTATGCATGATGTTTTAGAAGGCATTGTGCCACTAATTCTGCATTTAGTTCTTAAAAATTTCATTGAATCAGGGTATTTCTCATTAATGTATTTAAATAATGAGATTGAATCCTTTCAATATGGCTTTAATGATAGAAAAAATAAACCCACTTCTATAAGCATGCAAGTTATTTTGAGTAAAGCAGGAATGAAAGGAACTGCATCACAAAAGTGGTGCCTCTTTAGAATCCTCCCTCTAATTATAGGACAGTTCATTCCAAGAAACAACACTTGGTGGAGACTATATCTATTGTTGCGTGATATATGTGATATTGTTTTTGCAAATAGTATTCCAGTGCAATTTGTTGCATATTTGCAGAGTTCAACTACTGTATTTTTATTGTTGTTACGAGAATTATGTCCCAATCTCAACTTTACTCCAAAACTCCATTACCTTATCCACTATCCACAATGGATAATTCAAATGGGGCCACTTGTTCATCTATGGTGTATGAGATTTGAAAGTAAACATCAGTATTTTAAAACCCTAGCAAGCAGATCTTGTAATTTTAAAAATATTTGTGCTTCAATCGCCAGACGACACCAAATGCTACAATGCTATGAATCACAGTGCATAGATAGTGAACCTACTATCCAAAAGAAAGGTGGCAAAAGTTTGTTTTTTGATGATCTGGATGAGCCTCTCAAGCATGTATTAGAATCTAAGCTTGGAATTCATAAGGAGTCAAGATTATGTTTGTTCACATCTTTATGTTATAATGGTGTTTCATACAGGAAAGATAATATATTTCTTATAGATTGGAAACATGATTTGCCCATCTTTTTAAAGGTTATTAATGTTTTACTTGTAGAAAACCAATACATTGTTGGTGGAACTTTACTTCATTCACTTGAGTTTGATGACCATTATCATGCATACACTGTTGAAATGTCACCTATCTGGCATGTATTTCATCCAGGTAGTCAATATGATTATCATCCACTAGATAGTTATTTGTTAAAAGATGATGAAGGTGAAAGAATTGTTGTGAATATGAAATATGGGGTGTTTGGTATGACTGATGAATCATAGTGTCATTGAATAAGTAATTAAATGAATGAATAAAGCAGATCAAAATAATTGCTACTGCATGCTCTTCACTGCTATACAGTATTTGCTCAACATCCCAAGAAACTTCATCACAATTAACATTATAAAACCATTAATGAGTGTCTCCAGAGGAGTAGGAGACATTAGAACTGCAATGGAGGGGGGCCTTAAGGTAAGACTGAGTACCTAGCTGTAAATTTCAGTTGCCAGGGGCAAGGGAGTGAGATTCATTTTGGGGAAATGGGGAAATAAATTCTGAACCATAGGATTAATGCATGATGGCTGAAGTGGAGATAGGTAAGTGGGGTCCTGTGTGACCACTGGGTGCCATTAAAATTGATGGGCAAGGTTTATAGAACTGTTGTTAGGTCCACTATGATGTATGGCTCAGTGTTGAGCTATTAGGAAGAACCATGAAAGGCAAATGCAAGTAACTGAGATGCAAATGCTGCACTACATGTGTGGGGTGTCACAATGCAAAAGAATAAGAAATGATTATGTTAGAGGTAGCTTAGGGGTGGGAGCCATTGTGGAACAGATTAGAGCGAATCACTTCAGGTGGTATGGGCATGTGATGAGGGGGGAAGAGGAAGAGCTTATTAGGTCCATTGTGGGACTGCAGGGGATTGGGGGCACCAGAGATAGAGGAAGACCAAAGCAGATGTGGGAGCAGATGGTGCAAAGGGACATGGAGGCATGTGGGGTGGAGTGAGTGGGACTTGGTGGTGGATAGGCAGGAGGCTTCAGGTGTGAGAAGGGTGAGATGATGATGATGAATAAAGCACTATATATAGTGTTTTAGAGCAATATATATAGTAGTTACTCCATTCGTACTCCACTTCTATAGCAGTGGAGTAAGAATGGAGTTAAAGGGGAGTAAGAAGGGAGTTAAAATCTATGATTATTCACAAAATATAGTGTAAAATGGAGTAACTTGTGCGTTTTACTCCATTTTGACTCCATTTTCACTCCTTTATTTTTAAGAGTGTACCTTTACTCCACTTAGCCGGATCATATACACTATAATAAAATGGTATAAAATATTCTGTATTCTGGAGTTTAGTTATCTTTTGTCATAATGAACACACAGGAAATTAATGATATTTCAGGACACTGTTAATATGGCGTTAAACCTTTCGTTGGCGTTAGGTGGTGAGTGCAAAGTCCCTGCTGACTGTTGTGATGACATATGGCAGGCTTCTTATCCCAATCAGATCACTCACAGTGCACCGTCCACCCCAAGATACGAGTGCAATAAGTAGCCTACATACGTCTTGAATGCAGGATGCAGAAATTCGATCCTGGTCGAGATTAATGGTTTTCATCATGCTCTGTGGCCTCGTGTGACGTATATAGGTATCAGTCATCTTCACACAAAGAACCCTTTCTGTCTGAACAAAATATGATTGAAGTTGAAAATTAAAGGGTAACCTCTTGTGTGCGTACAGGAGAAAAAGGTAGTCCCTACGTTTCTTTCCTAAGGTTGTTCCGGTGATATGGATTTTGCAAGGTCGTGATAACAGGTGGTGTGAATGAGGTATCCTCTTCGACTTCAGATAACCTCCTTTTCTGTACAGTAAATTGTCAGATGCCGAAAGTCTTCCGTTTCTGGCCTTGTGGGGTTGAATTAATAAGCCTGGAATGATCACTTGGGGTTTCAGTGTGACATGCAGATGACAGCGTTCAATTTCCTAGTTGTGGGGTACCTAATGTACGTATATATGGTACCACTGTTTGCCTCCTTGGTACCCGAGATACCATGTTAATGATGTACTCTTTATGGATCACAGTCGAAAATGTCATTTCCCAAATATCAAATGTCATTTCCCAAAACCCTGAACCGAGTGCCTCTCCGTCTTGACCTATCGACATGGCTTTGCCTGTTGTGACTCAAGTAAATTGCATAATATTCAAATGTGAAGTGGACATTAATACTGACCAGTAAAGTCTGTGAGGTCAAAATACACACATTCGTCTCTGGTCGGCGTCGTTATCTTGCTTTCGACTAGATAAGAAGTACAAAGCTCATCTGCTCTGTAAGAGGTGTCGTTTTCAACTCCTTAGTTGCAGGTTCGATCCTCTCTAAGATGAAAAGGTGAGCTTCCGTCAGATGGAGAGTAAAACTGCGCCCCGACATTGTGTACCATGGAACATAAAATAACATTTCTTGGCGGAGTGAAATATATGCATAAATCGGCAAATACTTATAATAAAATAACATCGGTATATTACAGGAAAAATTATAGGAACAGGTAAATTATAGGAAAAGCATTTTCATAAGGCCCGCGTGTGGGGCCTGGTTCCGGCGAGCGCGCTGAACCCGACTCGCACCGGCCCTGATGGCGGTGAACGAAGGAATGATGGTATTTATGGGGCTGCTTTTTAGCTTCCTTTTGGATTTCGTGCATAGTATCGATATTTGAATTCCCATTACAAGCGTGAATTACGAGTTTGCTTCCTAAAAAATAGAGAAACTTTGAAATTTCAGTTTCATCCTAAGGTCACGTCTTTCTTTATTAACGAAAGGGGAAAAATGACTATGAAAAAAATAAAATTCATGCTTGACAGTTGAAACTTCCAAGTTTCATAACAACAACACGATATGCATCCATGAATAGCAATAATATTAAAAAAAATTGAATATTACGCATAAGATTTATCAAAACAAGTTTTTTTCTCGACATCGGGACTTGGATGAAGTTCATATAAAATTGGCTAAATCAGATTGAAAGAAATCACGCACCTGTATGCATTGTATAGAAACATTCTGAGTATTTTAAGAGATTTTTTTTATCTTGAATTTGTTGTTATTCAGAATTGGTGAGATCTACATAAAAGTGCTGAAAAGTTTTATCGTCGTGCTCCTCTTCTTCTTCATGGCTTCCTTGGAAAATTCCTTCCTCTTCTTTTTTTTTTGTTTTGGAAAGATGATTTTGCATTTTATTTCCATTTTTTGATAAATATTATCCATTTGTTGATACGATACACTCGACTGACATTTATAAACAATAGGGGAGAAAAAAAATTACATGATAAAAATAGTTGTCACTTCAAAACTCGAATGAAAAATTTTGTAGTTAGAGCCATTATTTATTTTTCAATTTCTGTGTGGTTGTGATACTTATTAAAAATAGGTTTTCGAAAATGTGGGAGAGGAAAAACTGTTATGTTGCTTATTTCAGTTATCTAATTTGAAGAGTTTTGAATATAATGGATGAATATGTCGTACTGTATGTCGTCGACAATCTCCAAAACACAATTAAATCAAGGTAGATAAACTATACGATAAGATTGGATAATCCACGTGTTCATGCACTTTGTAATTTCATATTCGTGTATTTACCCACGATGAAGACGAGGGATATGACTAGGGTGCAAGGATGGGGTAGTTTACGGTGATTTGAGAGTTTGTTTATCTGTAATAACATGACCTGATGAGTCCTTAGCATATTATTTGCACTCTCCTTATAAATTTGATTTCAATTAAATCAGTAAAATAGCAACTACTGTGCTGCAGCCATTTTTACTGACTAACCGCCTTCTTTCGAGAATGCTACACGTGCCATCGTTCTGCAACGCCGCACTTCCGTTGCTTTTGTTCTCCTTTTTTAAAAGAGAAATTATGGGGCAGTGACATTAATGCCTGATGAACAGTGGCTTTCCTTGCAACTACCCAGGCCCGGCTCGTGAGCTTCAGGCGCCCTAGGCAAGTGGGTCAATCGCCGCCCCATTAAATTTAATGCAAGTTCTAAATTGTCCGAGCGTCCCTCAGGCCCTTTGCATTTGTGCCAACGCATTGCTAAGGCTCTGCAGCAAGGCGCCTCTAGAAAGCCAACATTTAGAAAAGGCCTTACCAATCAGAGAAGTTTGGGAACCCCAGGGGACCAGGACTATAAATATTTTAAATGACCGATAGACTGCTTGGCAAGGAAGTACCTCTGTAATTTTCCCGCCCCTATGAAATTTACCGCCCTAGGCAGCCATCAGCTCCATCAGCTGATCATTTAAATCGCCTAGCAGTAAGGTCTAATGTAAATTTCATGATTTTGATGACGTTTAGCCATAGGCCGATGAGGCTCCTCACTATACTCGACTACTGAGTCAGTTGTTGGAGAATCAATAATGGTGGGTTGGCTCCTTTTGACTTTTGAGGGAGAGAGAGAGAGAGAGGAAGCCACTAGTACGCCTTCCATCGTATGGGAAAAAAGCCGTGGCCCTGGTCAAAAATGGCAAATTTGCTCCCTCCCAGATCTAGGCCTGGCACCAGAAATGACAGTCAGTTATTGTTTGATTTTAAATGGTCTGCAGTAATTTGTCAGTTATCAAAGGGTCGTCTAACTACCTTACGTACCTGCGGAGTGCTGACAGTGTACGACACGTTCATGTCTTATAATTTATTTGCTTTTATAACGTTTACTGTTTCATTACTCTCATTTTTGCCGTCCCTGAGCAAATGCCACTTTTGTCCCCCTTTCCCCTTAGATCCGGGCTTAGTACGATGGCACTTGCATGTAAGGCAACTCTTTCTTCATGCAACGAATAAATCGGCAAAATTTCCACGTGTAGGAGCCTGCCCTCCCCTCTGTCGCTCCTGTAGGAAAAGTAGGCCGACGGTTTGCTGCGTTAGGTCGGCAGCCACCTCCGTCTAGTAGATTACCCGACCCTGTCGTAAGCTAGAAAAGAGTTAGGAGTTGCTTTTTTTTTAGCCATAAGCCAGCGAAAAGAGCTTAAAGAATTTATTTTTAAGCCTTACTTCGTTGTCTTCCTGATTTCCAATGTTATACGCTGCATGTAATGGCAGGCAACCTATCCAACTCTGCCTCCGGTTCCGCGTTTCTTCTTGATGCGGTATTTTGTCAAAGAAGTCAAACTGATGGCTTGCCTATATTATGTATCGTTATTATAACCTGGGTATTTCAAATGTATCCTTGTATAATGTTTCATTTGAAATATGACGGTATTCTTTGAATTGTTAGGGGTCGTCTAATATTGACGTTTATTGATTTGCATTTTTAATTAAGAATGTTGCCCAAAGGCGAAATAATATAAAAGTACTTTAACAAGATGTATGAATGTGTTGAGTAGTCATGCAATACGGTAGACCTTTGCAGGTAATGCAGCAAGGTAATTTAATTATGAAGTCTGCCTAACAAGCAGGTACAATAGAATATGGTGACTTAGCATTCTTGCAATGTCTGAAGCTTGTGTTAGCAGGAGCCAGTTCTATGTGGAATTTTTTTGTTGCTGTTGTATGGTTGAAATGTTATATACTGTATTTTCTCCTCCATCATTCATAACCTATTACTTTCTGATTTCAGAAAACATGCTGTAGTTTTATCGTATGCCTATTTATGCATTATGCAATCACCCCTGAACCACCTACGCAGTTTGATTGGCAGAAAGTGATTCAAAAATTGACAGCAGTCCATTTATTTTTTACAGGACAACAAATTCTTCCCCTCCATCCTTTCTCTCTCTTCCCCTCTCATGCATACACTCTAACCTGTCTTCTGGCAATGAAAAGATTGGGTGCTCGTGAGTTCCAGATGTCCAGGTGAGGATAATCACCAGCTGAAATAGAAAGAAATTGGAAAGTCGAAAGGTAAATCATCAAAGGTAAATAAGAAAAATACATCGAGACAATACTGAAATAGAAAGACTTGAGGGGGTTGTGCATTAATTTTTACTTGACTGGCTACCTATCCTATCCAGCAGCCCTTTTAGTTACCCTCTTATGGTGATACAGGAATACAGTAGGTTTGTATATTGTCCCCACGAAATGTAAAACGCTCAAAATTTGTTTTAAACTAATTTTAAATATTTGCTACAGAGTTGAAGAGGACAACGACTTGGAGGATTTACAGGAAGACGAGACTGATATGTTTTAAATTATTAATACTATTCATAGTGGTCATTATTTCATTTGCTAGAATGCACAGGTGCACCTCCTGGAAAGTCTACTATGTTATTCCTAAACTCTATGTAAGTATTCAACTCCACCCGATAGTTTACAACTGATCGATGATCCACCCATGGTCCATACCCCCCAGAGCTCTTTCTCTGTCTATGACTTAACATGTCCTGACTTCTGGGAGGAAGACATTAATCATTCCTTTTATCTCGGTTTGCTTTTGTAGTCTGATGGTCGTCCAGGGGACAGCTTCAAGTCCGAAAACAACAGCTACATTGGACTGTAAAGAGTAATAAAATAGGTACCGTGGTGAGTACGAGGTATATTTTTCTTAAAAACAACAAGAGTAACACAAGAAAATCTCCACCTTAAAATCTTGAAAGATATTCTCTGTCTGCTGTTGTCCCTTACTTCCCACTGTTTCACATTTTTTATAGCTTCAGAAAATGTTTGCCATGTCTGTGAATGGTTGAATTTCAATGACTATTTCTGATTCTTGGACATATACCTATTGACCGTTCGCTATTGAAATCTAATCTCACGCTGACTTCTAATGGGACAGTCATCGTCCGTTACATTTTATAGGAATGAATTGTATTTGTTACCGAAATAAAGAATACAGGGGAGTAGTTCAGGTGGGGAAGTCATTTCCATTCGTTTCATAAATGTTGAAGAGTTCAGGAGAGTCAAGAATTCAGACTTTAGAAAACGAAACTGCATTTCTTTGCTTTTGGCATAAAAATGGGAGAACATTAAAGCACGTACCCTAAAAGTTTCAATTTATTTTACTTTTTTATGTTATTGGACAGATGGATGAGGACCACCGTATTGTCTAGATTGTAATTTAATTACAGTACGCTGCTAGAGTCCAGCGTTACAGATCAATGATACAGAAGCATAGCGTATCCATCGAACCCCGTTCGGTCGATGGGGAGCCGGACCGCTGAATACTTCAGGAAAGGTATTCTTGCCATGTGTTGCCAAACATTAAAATCAAAACAAAATAACGATTTCTTTACTCGGACGAAACCAATCATTACTTGGAAACCGTTACAGAGACTATTCTAGCCAAAAAGCCTGTACACGTTTAAAAAATAGGGGAAAATATTATGAGGGTGGGCGGCCTCGACATATTTGCACGAGGCCGGCAGAACCTATAAGACCGGCACTGTCGAATACCCTTGCGTTTGGAATTCTGTTTCAAAATTGAGATGATTAGTGGAAGAAAGATACTGGAAAGTCTTTGGCGAAGTGTTGGTCAGTGGTTTTGTGTGGTTGGCTGCCGGCCTAATGTCACACTTGAACGACATGCAGTGTGTCCCTGGCTGGGTATAAGGGGAGAAAAGATCATTCATATAAATTGAAGGAACTAAGGGCGCAGACAGACCCATACTACTGGTCTTTCTTGCCAAGGACCATTCGTGGTGGGCTTACTGTAGGCGAAGGGCACCTGTAGGGGGGACACAACAACTATAGCTTAGGGCCTTAGAAGTTTTCTGGGTTCTTATGTAGCAATGAGAGCTAGTCTCTACACTGCCAAATTGGCCATATAGGCTGCTTGCAGTGAATTAGAATTAGATACACTGGGTCTGTAATTTACTCCCCTACCCACCCAATAAAGTTTTATTCAAAGCCTGGTAACATTGCTGAGCGTACACTCATACTGTCATACAGTGCCTCAACGCACTCTCACCTTTCATATGTTGTATTTGTGACTCCTTCCAAAATCAAACTGTACCGGTGAGAGAATTGCGCTATCAAAGAACTACTGGAAACATCTAAATTGCTATCCAATGACCACTTGGATTTGTGGTCAGTAAGTAAAAGTGTAGGATTGGATGTTCTACTTGGATAGGGCTTTTACTCCATTATATGATTATATGGCAGGGCCGGCGTGATGGGTGTGCCGCACAGGGCCTCCCGCGCATTCAGATAGTGCTCGGGGCCCTCTCTGAGGTGCAATTCTTCTAAGTACCTTTCCTATAAGAGAAGGCCCCGCATCAGTATTTGGTACTGGGTGTCGCAAAATATAACGCCGGCCCTGTTATATGATGTCAAAATATTTTATCACATTGTGCTTTGAACGAAGAGTTCGTGAAATGGACAGGATCCTGACATGTTTGCTTATCGTTGTGCTTCATCAACCTTGGTACAGTATCCGACAACGGAAACACTTAAAAGATCCTCACACATCACGTGGCAACAAATTCCCAAATTATCTCGATAGTAGAAATTGTTTGGGGGAGAGTACAGCATCGCACCATTGGAATCCTGCCAACAAAAATAAAGTTTTACGGAAACTTTGCAGGACTCAAATACACATAAGTAAAAGTACTGTGCTGTAGTAGGTCATAGATTACTTAACGGTTCTGCTTTTCTTAACAATTATTGAATGGAAAAGCGATTTGGTTTTTTTACTTTCTATGTCATTCTGATGGCACAGTTTAATACTAGTGGGTTCACTTCTGTCCAGGGGCTCTTCAAAGCAGCGAAAGGTAAACTAAACTATCCTACCACACCCCCTATGTCATATCATAGGGAGATGTTAACTTATTTTTTGTGCACTTGAATCCTACTTTACTTTGCGCGCATAATATCCATTAGACAAGGCTAGCAAAATTATAAATGGGTCCTTGTTACAACTAACAACACCAACAACTGGTAAATGTAGTTTTTAGTCGTGTTCCTTTTTTTATGCTGTTTGTTTGTTGACCATTTCTTTTTTAGTCCATTTTTCTTTCCCTCGCCTACCCTGTCACTGATGACATTAAACAATTTTTGTTAGAAAACGATTTCCTTCTCTGACTGTGCAGAATAAACAGTACAATTGAGCGTGTGAGTGAGGTGTTTATTTGGGTTTTGTGTTTGGCCACCCCACACTTTGGGGCCTACCACATATTTGAGCAGAAGTCGACACTGGAAAGGAATAAAGGGCTTCTTTGATGTTTATATAAAAACAATTGTGAACTGTTCTTATGTAATGGCATCTGGATTACGTTTTTGCCAACAGGTCCACGACATGCTTTTAAAAGAAGTCGTCACTGAAACGATAAAAAAACGTAACTTGAGGTCAAGCAAAGCTACTACGTAAGAGAAGGAACAAGCGTCAAGCAGTGGTAAAAGTCAGATACAGAATTTTTGGATGACGAGAGGGAAGGGAAAGAGGAGGTGGGTATACAAACAGAATTTCCCCTTTCTTCGTCTTCCTTTACCCAATTTTTTAGATTGCGGGTTTTGTATAACTTCAACATGACATTCATTCAAACTAGAAATTGGATTTGATTTTTCTTGAACATGTGGCAAATGGCGCCAGGAAGTTGTACATATTGAGCCTCAGACTGTCGTCGCTTTCATGTTTATTTCATATCGGTTCTTCCCTTTTTTTCTCTCTCTGACCTCGGTAGAGCAATTGAAAGGACGCGCTTGCTTCTTGACCCCAAAGTAGGCAGGTTCAAATCATTCTTTCGGTGTTTTGATGAGTGCTCTCACTGGAAGCCTGAATACTCCTGAATCGGGTAGTACCAGTATCGGAGGATATTAATTCCTTATTTTACTCTATAAAAGTCTGTAACCCCTTACTAACTAACGCTGTTGCGCTTTTTCTTATTTCATCATCATCAGCATCATACCTTTATCCCGCCTGTGGCAGGGTCAGGTCTGCGGGTCCACTGAACATGCTCTCACTGGTGGCACCCCCGCCAGGCGTCTGGAACCCGCAGGAAAAAATTGGCTGAGTTGTCTGTGAGGGATGAACCCGCCTCGGTGGCGTAGTGGTTCGCACGCTCGGTCACTGCGTCAGTAGTTCGAAGTTCGATTCTGGACTGAGGTGGGTGGCTTCTTTCGGGCGAGAGAGGGGTCCCGAGTGTGCCTTCTTTCGGATGAGAAGTAAAACCGAGGTCCCGTGTGGTGTACGATGGCATTCGCACGTAAAAGATCCCTCTCTACTACGCAACGGGTAGATGAGGCAAAATTTCCACGTGTAGGAGCTCGCCCCCTGGCGTCGGTGGAGTGCCCCGAATAACACTCCGTAGATACCGACGATAAACATAGGGGTTGCAGCTTCGGTCGGCAACCGGCTGCGGAAAAACAATGTCCAATAACGCCCACTTAAGTTGGGTACCGAACCTGCCATAGGGAGGAAAAGCGGTAGGATGAGTTGTCTGTGGGGGATGACGGCCTACCCCACTGTTCCAGCACCGCATTATGGAACCAAAATAGAATTTTTTGGCAGGTAAATCAATGCTTTGCTGGTTACAATGCAACAGGAGTCAGGCTCATGCCAACTTTTTCTATCTCTTTAAACATCTTAATAGTCGCGAGCACATTTTCACGGTTTGAGATTTCCGTGCTAATCCAGTCTAATTCTGTGCTTATTAAGCTTCTGAGGTGTAGTTATGTTTTAGTATTGAAATCGCCTAGTTTCTTATACACCTACAAAGTCTGAGCCCTTGAGCCGGTTATTCATAATACTTTATAGAAAGGCTAATCCATAATTGTCTACTGGTCAGGCTTATTTTGGTTTAAAAACTTACTTAAAGGGGGTCATTTCTTTTACTCTTGGAAAATATTGATTCAACTCGACTTAATTTATTTAATTATTTAACGTCACCCTCTTTCTGTTGCAGAAGGAAATTTACCGATGTCGGAATTTTGCCGATCTTGGTCGAAGCAGGTGGTTTCTGCTTCAGGTAGTTTAACCGGGAACCGTTTAACCATGCCAGACGGCAAACTCCTACAATTGGGATTTTTGCTGAACTGCACGTATATTTTTACTACATATACTGTAGAAAGGTTTTTCACGGATGGGATAACATCGTACACTCCACTCGGGACCAGTGACGGATCCAGGATTTTCGTCGGGGGGGGGGGGGGGGGGGGGGCGGACGAAGGGGGGGGGGTTGAGCTAAACCTCACATATTATGCGAATATAAGTTTATATGTGCATGGGGTGGTTGCAACCCCAAAAACCCCATCCTGGATCCGCGCGTGCACGGGACCACGGCTTTACTTCCCACCCAACGAAAGAAGTCACTCAGGCCAACATTGAGCCTGTGGCCACGGACTCACGAGTCAAGTCCGCTACCTTAGAGTCGCCGAGACGGGTTATTTCCTTTGTGGAAGAGGTTTCACAGAGGCTAATGATATTCTGAAGTGAAACTTGCATGCTTTCAATCAACAAATAATGGTGCGAGTTTTTCGCCTCTTCCTCTCTTTCCACATTCAAGGGAGACTGGAAAAACACTTGATCTGGTATAACTTCTCTCTACCTAGTCATCGTACTTTTGCCGTTCTCGCCACACACTTTACTAATTATTTCTCACATTTTAAAGAAATTAATACTTTATTTCATTGTGAGAATAAATGTCGTTTACCCTCTTTTTTGTCTGTCGACGGAATTCAGTGATGTGCTTTGAAGATTCATGCGGTCGGATGCATTTATTTAATTCAATGATGATTTCGTTCAGTCTTTTCAGGTTCCCTGATTTCTGTGTTAATGCTACTCGTTAACTTTATATATGAAGTCTTCTCCTTCTTACTCTTCCCCCTAATCCTCTTCATCACTATCCATCAACTGCACCTTAGCCATGTTTTTTTTGTTTAATTTTAGGGTTGTTATTTATATGTTCCCCTATCATTTTCTCTTGTTGCCTCTTTCCTCCTGAGCGCATTGAAATCCTTTGCTCACTCTGCGTTTCTTTGATTTCTTGCTTCATAGCTCATCGTCACCACAACTACCACGACCATCAACATCATTATCTTTTGTGTTAGTTCTTCGTTTCGATGTGAACAATAAGATGATCGAAAGAATGGTGTGAGTATATTATAAAATAATGCAGAAAAACATAAGAAGGTATATTTTTTTTAAAAAAAAATCTATAGTCGTTCCTTCACCAACATAACCACAGCTATCTAGTGGCGTTGACAGTTCGTGAAATTCCGATTTTGAGTTGGTGTTATCCATTTTATCTTCAGTTAGCATCATGTTATGGTAAGAGGGATGGTTCAAAAAGTTTTAAGTGTCCACTAAGACAGAAAGAGTTGTTGTAGAAATATCGTTTTTAAAGGGTGCCTCGTTTTTTTGGGACCCGCCATGGTGGCGTAGTGGTTAGCTCACTCGGCAACTACGCCAGTAGTTCTAGGTTCGATACTGGACCATGGTGGGTTGGCTTTTTTCGGGCGAGAGAGAAACCGCGAGTGTGCCTTCTTTCGGATGAGAAGTAAAACCGAGGTCCCGTGTGGGTGTACGATGGCGCTTGCACGTAAAAGAACCCTCTCTACTACGCAACGGGTAGATGAGGCAAAATTTCCAGGTGTAGGAGCTCGCCCCCTGGCGTCGGTAGCATTCCCCAACGAACACTAGACCGACGATAAATAAGCGTAGGGGTGCAGCTTTGGCCGGCAACCGGCTACAGAAAAATATATTCCACCAATATATCACCCTGTGTCCATTCAGAGGGACAAATGGGTACCCGACCCTGCCATAGGCGGGAAAAGGGTTAGGAGTTGCTTAAAGGGTGCCTCGTTTTTATTATTATGATGTTGTTGTTGTTTGTAAGGAATACACTTTAATCAGGTTATGAATAATGGCAGTTATGAAGAGAAATTGGGTGCAGCAGTTGGTAACAGAAAACGTATTAAAATATATTTTTTTTCTTCACTGCATACATGCAACTTTTGGTTTCTCCTTTTTTACAATTTATATTTCCTCTCTTTCTCTCTCTCTCTCCCCCCCTTTGAGTCCATGAGATAGTTGTATATTCATATACAGTATATTTGTATTTCAGCAGGAAGAAGAAGAAAAAAATGGAGGAGGTAAAGTAAGACGGGACAAGGAGAGAAGAAGATCAGGGGGAATAAAACAAGTGCCTTTGGAATGTATATTTGAATCATTTCTGACAAGTTTTAAGGTTTTGATGTGTTTTTTTTTTTGCTATCTTTTTTTTCTCGCTCTCTTTTCTAAACTATATATATCTGTTTTTAAGCCAAGTGCAAAAGCGTGACCAGATACTATAACAAAACCTTGGCACTCCAACAACATGAATGTCAAGACCACCAACAGTATTAATTCTGTGCTCTCTCTCACACCCTTACTTTCCTCTCTCACTCCTTATATAGAGTGTGTTTTTTCTTAGCACCTCAAGACTTTTGGGGTATGTATACACAAGAAGCGAAATTAATGAGCGCATGTTTTCTCTTATGATAATTTTGATTTGTGGCCATCGTCAAGCTGCCACCCGTTTCCCTAACTGTTCCGCCCTGCCCCTCTCGCCGTCGGTCGATCAGTTAGTTGAAAAACCAACAAGCACTCATTCCCTCATTCTACTTACTACTCACCCACTAGACTACATTTTTATTTCTCTACACTAAATGCAGTCAAAAGTATTTTTTTTACCCTGTACTCTTGTTGAATTACTCACGTAATTATTATCATTTGAAATATTATTAAACTAGTCGTTAATATATTATTAAAAGTCGAAGAAAAGGAGGTAGAGAAGAAGAAAGAGGCGGGCTCTTAACTGTGGGTAGGTAGATAGTCTTTAAAGGTGAGATGGATAAAACAGAGTTGATTTGTGGCGCACTTTTTTTTCTCTGTAGTAACCCCTTTTAATACTTGCTTAACTGTTTTAGGAAGAGGTTTGTTTCGCAGACTGGATTTAAGTAAATTTTATTAAAGTTAGAAGAAGAAAAAAATAAGTTAAAAATTAATAGTAGTATTATTGTTTAAGATGTTTGTATTAAAATGGCACACGATAAACGAGTGCCTGGTTTATATCTTCGTAACAGACTATTACCTTCTCATTCCTTTTTAAAAACTTCTCCTCAGTAGCTCATTTGGTAAACTGCAAAGGTTCATTCCCAGTTGAGGCGGGGGCAATTTCTGTCCCAGATGAAAAGAAAACCCGTGCCTACGTTGTGATGATGTCACAAGCGCTATATATAAAAAGAACCCTTTCTATATGAAAGAAAGATGTAGGGAGAACTTCCATGTGTAGAGGTGTTCCACCGTCCTACCTGGCACCAGGGGGAGCGGCGAGTTGCGTTGGACACACCAATTCTCGTCTGATCACTGAAGTTAAGCAACGCAAGCCCAGTTAGTACTGACATGGGTGGTCGCTCGGGACTAATACCCAATAATCGTCGCATTGGTGTAGTGTCTGTGCAGTATATGCATTAGAACTATGCAGTGGACGGGTCTCTAATGACCTTGTAGTTGACGGGACCTTAAACACCAACAAACAAACAAACAATCCTGGCACCAGTAAAGGAGTTCAACGTTGAGAAGTCGACGTTAATTAAATAAATCAACCCAATCAGTCCTTTAGGACATAGCTTTTACAGTCTTTCGTCTTCAATCCTGCTGTTAAACGCAGTCCACTATTTTAGGGTGGTCAGGACTCGGGAGCCCAATTCTTAGAACACCCTTGTCTCTTAAGTGCATGGTACTCAGGTTCTACCTTTCTCCACTCTCAGCTTCTAGATTTTTCATGGGTCTTTTTCATGCTAGACCCATATGCCTAGAGCTCCACCAGCACTCTAGCAACACCTTTGACTTTCGTATCCATTCGTATCTCTTACCTTATTCCCCATGCTCTTATAGGGAACAGTGGAACGTAAACAGCCTGCGTTCCGTATGTATTTTTTTGGTGTTACCTGTTCGTCCACGAAACCTGAACACCTTCAACGGTTATAAATAGAATATAAAGATGAATTCCCGGGCTCACTACATCCTTGTATTGCTCATTTATTTTCCCCCATAGAATCGTTTAATTTATATGCAGGAGACATAGGTATTACCACACCATTTTTTCATGTGGCGGAAAGTACTCTTGAAGTTTCCCCTTTGTCAGTGATCAGGATCGAACCCGAGGGGCATCAAGTCAAAGAGTTACGCAGGGGCGGATCCAGAGGGGGGAGCAATGCGGCAATCGTTCCCCAACCTCAGTGCCTCAATGGGGCGCATATTTCAACTGATGCATGATTCAACTTTTTAACTAATGAGTCATTCTTGCATTGCTATCCCCATTTCTATACTGCCAGTCAATCACTTGCAGTGCAATCTGCATTTGGCTAAACCACTGAACATGGGACATTGTCTAATGGGCAGTACAGGACCTAGCAGTAGGGATTCTGAATTTTTAAAAATATTTGGGGCGCCCATTTTTTTGAAGTACTCCCTCCTTGATCAGCCCCTGGATCCGCCCTTGGAGTTACGCAATCTACTAACAGAACTGAGGTGGGCAGGCCCTGATGCGGTCCTTTTGAAGTTTTAGGCTAAATGTAGATGAAATATGGTGTTGCGTTCAGGAAAAATCGCTACGAGAGTATAACAGCATATGAGTTCTTTCAGGATGTGGTAGCAAGAATGGATCCTAAATGCCGTTCTGCTGATTGACAGCCTTTGTGATACGTGGCAACTCTGGATTCAAGCTCACACTGCCCTCTAATTGCAAACTGGATGGTTTAGAGATCGAATCTCGTAGTATGCGATCGACCTTCGGAGGGCGGGGTGGGAAGTTGACCAATGGGGGAGGGAAAGTGGGGACCGGATGGCTGTTTTTTTTTAACCTTTGTCGGCGTTATTATTATTATTATTTTTCGTTGTGATTTAGATTAGTTGTAAGACCAGGGAATTTCAAACAAAGCCGGTTCATTCTTGTTGTAGGAGGGCCGTTGGGGTCCGAACCTACTCTCAAGTCCCTGAAAGATTGTGGATTGCGAAAGGTGACGGAGACGAGTGTGAAGTTGGCAAGCGAGACATGAAATACTGTAGTTGACCTTCTCCTATGTGTGTTTGTACTGCGTCTAAATTAGATAGAAATGAGAACGTGAAACTGGATTTCTACTGGACTCAACTTGAAATTTAGTGTTGAAATGGTCATGCAGTTAGTTATATGCTTTTTTTTCCAAATCCACTGTCAATTTTTTTATCTATAAGGGGATACCCATTAGATTCGGTCTAGGGTATGCTAAAGAATTTCTTTTTTTTCTAGCCAAAAGTGATCACTATGTGACGTGCGTGATAACAAGATTATTTTGAACTTCGTAGCTATAGAAAGAGCCTTCCTTTTTCTATTCCCCTATTTTAAATGTTCACCATTCCCTCCTTGTCCGGTGGAGAGGAACTGAGGTAGAACTGCAAAGTATTTCGAGGTCCTAAAAGTCTTTACAACTTCTTTGGTTATCCCGTCAATACTCTGAAAACACCAAAGTAGTTCTATGTTGGAGCAACGCGATAAAGGGTTTATAAACTATTTTTGCAGTGGTCACCCGTCATGTTATGGGTGGAATATCTCAGTAGCTCTGCATGACGAGGGAGCGGCGAGTTACGTTGGACACACCAGTTCTCGTCTGATCACTGAAGTTAAGCAACGCAAGCCCAGTTAGTACTGACATGGGTGGTCGCTCGGGAAAGCTGGGTACTGCTAATACCCAATAATCGTCGCATTAGTGTAGTGTCTGTGCAGTCTCTGCAGTAGAACTATGCAGTGGACGGGTCTCTAATGACCTTGTAGTTGACGGGACCTTAAACTCCAACAAACAAACAAATCTGCATGACGACTTAGTTATTGCTTGCTTTACTCAGAGTTCATCAGTGTAGGTTCGATCCTGGCTGAGCGTGTGGTCTCTTTCGGTCAAAAGAAACCTCAAATGATTCTTCCGTCGGACGAGAAAAAAAATGTAGTCCCGTGTAGGGTGCCTGTAACTCTGCAAAACTTTCAGGTGTAGTAGTTCACCCACAGGAGAGGCACAATAGGTTCATCTGAAACCACCTGCCTCAACCAGGATCGAGCTTGCGATCACGTGCTCCTGGAGTCAAGCAGACAGCCAATTAAGCCACCGGAAGCTACCTGACATAAAGAACCCTTTCTGGGAAGGAGGTGCGGATGATATTCGGGTCTATCACTATTAATTAGAGGATAATGGTCATCTTGGCAGTATCAGATCCCCGTTGTTGTCCTGCTGGGAGACACGAGCATGTAGAGAGGGGTCTGATCTCTGTGGTGTGTAGTTGTTTCACCTGCCCGAAATGAAACCACCCGCCTCGACCAGAATCGAACTTACTACCGCTGATGCGCGGCTCCAACGTAGAAGTAGCACGCTGAAGTCGTGGCCCGCCGAGAGGATAACGGTGAAAGGCGTTTTAATATAAGGCAAAAACTGACCATCTCATAGTTCTGTAATAATAGACCAAATTAAAGGGTTTCATTTCTTGATCAAAATATTAGTCCATTGTTAACATTTAAGTTAATAATAGCCTTGAGGTTATTGGTTTAGGAGACTAGATCAACTCATCTAGCTAGGTATATAATAATAATAATAATGACCTCATACATAATAATTAGTTTGGTCAGTCAATAAATCGACGTTAATGACGACGTGATTTAAGGGTTAGAATTTAAAATGGAGAAAAAAATGGCCTTTTAGCCATTTTAAAGTTGATAATATTTTTATATTTATATACAGTATATCTATAGAAGAAAAAACTTGATTATGACTTTGATCGTTTTAATAAATGTGCGGTATTTTTTAGTTTAGATTTTTTAATCTTGTGCAAAATACAGTTATCTGTATGAATTTGAGATAAGGGCTGTTCATTATTCAACACATGATGTGACCATCCTCCTCCCTAAAAAATATGGTACTCCAAATAACGAAATACGATTCTCTTCACCCGCCTCGGTAGTGCTTTTGGTTTATGATCTTATATTGGCAGGTTCGATCCCTACAAGGTGGAGGGTCTTTCGTATGGGAGAGAAACCTCCAAGTGCGTCTCCGCCTTGTATGGAAGGCGCACTTCTCGTTGTGCACACCGCCAGGGACCACCAACAGAAAGTAAGTACAACTAAGAGCTTTCCCTCTCACCTGGGAAACCCTCCTACCTACAGGTCTCCCTTCAGTTCCTGGTTTCTTTTTATTTTCCTCCCCGAATTTTTTCTTCTTGTCCTCTCTCCATCATCTCTCTTTCTCTCCCTCCTTTCTTCATCCTTATGGTTCTGTTTCTATTAAACGCCGGACTCACGGTGAGAGGCAGGAGATAACGAACAAGACCCTATCACAGACAACAAAAGGGTTAAGTAAAAGTAAAGAGGATTTAAATAATACCTCAATCAAGGTAGATTCTCATAAAACAAAAAGTTTTAGAAGTAATTATCAGTGCTATGACAAGTATTGCTGAGAAAGAGAGAGTTTAATCTTTAAATAGTCTTAGAAACATTAAAACACTTTAGTCAATCAGAAAAATAGGGAAGAGAGAGACAGGATAGTGTTGATGGGGGACGACGGGTATGTGATGGGACGTGTTGGTGAAGTAATCACGAAAAATATCATTTTAAAAGACTTTAAAATGGTTTGAATGGAAGCGACATTTTTTTATGACTTTAAAGCACTAAATGTTTTTGTGTTTTTTTTCTTTCGTTTAAGTGTGTACCTGTGTTGCAGAAGGAACAATTTAAAAAGGTGATCGAAACGGAAGAGGTTGAAGAAGAAGGTGAAAACACCTGACGGGACAAGGTGAGGTGGTTGAGGGAAGTGGGTAGGAGAGAGAGGCAGGATAGATGTCATGAGGGATGAAAGAAGTGCCCAAGAGGTAGGTGAATGAAGTTGAGTTTCAACATTTTATAATGCCACAAACATCGTATTCATCTCCTCCTCCCTCACGCTACCCTCAGCCCGTCCCGTCCATCCGCCTGCCTGCCTGCCTGCCTACCAAGTATAAGTGTGTACATATAGATATACACTCGTCTCATAAATTTTTACATCGTTGACTTGATTTATGAAGTTGAGATGTTTCTTGAGGGCACCTCCATTTTTTTTTCTTCAATCTGTTTACTTTTGCTCATCTCCCTCTTCCTCCTCTTTCCCTTCTCACATGTTGTCCCAGCACACTTACTCCTCACCCACACCCTTCCACCTCTAGTTTGCCCAAGTCAAAAAACTTACCCAGTTAAATGTAGGCGAATGTTTCACCTCTCAACATCCACTACTAGTTCCTCCCTCTAGTTGTTTCTCTTGTTAATTTTCTGGTCAATTTTTTTTTCATTCTGTCACGTTTTTTTCTCTTAAAACTACCTCTTCTAAAAGCCCTTAAGGCCAACAGATAACGGCAGACAAAAAAATAGATACAAGGTCCTTTCATTTGGAAACTCCGAAATGGTTCCTCTAACAGATTAGTCATAAAAATATGCTGATCGTTGAACTATCCGCCTATTACAACTCTACCTATAAAGGTAGGCCTAGTATAAGCGTATGTGTATTGTAAATGCTTGACTGTAAGTTCGATCCTGGCTGATACTCATGGCCTTTATATAGCTTCGATCGTGGTTGACGTGGGTGGTGCTTTTAGGACGAGGGAGAGAGAGAGAGGGGGGGACGTCAACTGAGCCGTCAGTATCGAATAGAAAGTAAAGCCGTAGTCCCATGTGGTGCATACAGTGTCAATCCACAGAATAGAGCCCTTTATACACGGAAAAGAATATCCATTTGGGCCGGTAAATGGCCTTTATCTTCAATAAATAAGATATCAATATAATAAGGTGACTTATTGGTAAACCGGATGTCGCCTGTGTGGGAGAACTCCTTCTAGGCGGAAAAAAATTACCAATCTGCATCGCCGATTATAATTTAAGATTGGACATTGAATGATATCCATTAATAGAAGGTATCCCTTAACTATCCAACTATCACCTCTTCTTTCAGCTCTGGGAACTGAATGACCACTAAAAACCAATAAATCCCCAACTGATGTAAAGGTGGTTATTGGGCTTATGATGTTGACCGAAGATCGATTCCCCGGGTATGAATAATACCCCGGGTTGTATAATTATATGGAGACTTCAGGATGAAACGCCACCCCATTGAGATCCCTAAGGAGGCCAACTCTGTGCCCGTAAATGTCATCACCTTCTTTCTTACTGGAAAGTACACTCGGAATAGAGTAGCGGAGGAATGGTCTCATCAACTGAAAAATCCATTTATGTCAACGAGGAACGAACCTTCATACTGTGAAGACAGTCAATAGAGTTACAATGATCGACAGATTATAATATCGTTTTATTTCGCTTATTATCCATCGCAGTGTTCGCTTTGTTTGAATGGCAAATCAATTAAGACAGCAATTCGTCTCACTTTCAAGCCAGAATTGAACCATTGACTTTTGACGTACAAACTATGAACCAGCCGGTAGAGTCGCCCTCCTTCCTCTCGTTCTCTGTCTATCTTTTATGTGACGCACTCCACTATTTCTCCTAGTGTTCACAAGGTGCGCTGTCTGTTGTCTCGTTTGTTGAAATGCAGCTTTGTGTTTCGCTCGGCAGCCTGCCACCACCGCCCAAATTTGCAGTGCCCCGCACCACCCCAATTCTCATTCATTCTTACTCACTTAGCATCCCATCTCATCTCGACTAGTTGAAGTTTTCTTTGCGTTTTTCTTGCTCCAACCGTGTAATTAGGGTGGATAAAAAGTCAGGCTTCAATTACGCGATGATTGATGCACGGACCCTCCACTGGTCCTGCCGAGGAATGCATGTCATCTCGTCTGACGTGATTTAATTTCTTAGGTGTGTTTTTCTTTTGCCTGTCGTGGCGACTATCTAATTGAGAGTACACAATGTAGTTTGTATTAAAAGTGATGATATACCTGTTAAGCTGATACCTACTTACTAGAAAGCAACACGGCAAGAAAAAAGTATTTTTTGTCGACAATGTATTTTATAATCAGCAACAATTACACGCCCCCTATTTAAAAAACCGATCTTACAAATTACTTCATTTTCGTATGAAGAGTGTAATTTGAAAATTTGGCATTTTATTTTTGAAAGAACATTATTTGTGAAAAGATGTTTCTCGATGAGTTGAGTAACAAGTGAAAAGGCCTACAAAAGGCAGTTTAATGAGAAAACAGTAGGCCTATATGACCATCTTTTATTTATTTACTGTCGGGGTCTGTCTCCTTTGAATAACATGCAGTTTCCAAACGGTGGTCTACAGCCAGCTATTTGCCCCCCTAATACCTTCAGATAATATTACTAATTCTATTTCACTACACTGCAAGCAGCCTTATTTGGCCAATATGGCAGTGGAGAGACCAATTCTCATTCCTACATAAAATACTATAAAATTCCTAAACCCCTAAGCTATAATTCTAGTGCCCCCCCCCCCTACAATACTAGCAATGAAGCCCTCCACTTTATCCTCTCCAAGGCTATTTCATTGCCAAATGGTCCTTTGTAAGAAAGACCAGTAGTATGAGTTTGTCTGAGCCTGGATGTTTCCAATAGCCTGCATCCCAGTAATGGACCTTACCAGCTCCTCCTCCTCTCTTTTTATGCAACTCCTAACCCTTTTCCCGTCTATGGCAGGGTCGGGTACCCATTTGTCCCTCTGAATGGGGTACCCATTTGTCCCTCCCAAAGCTGCTCCTCTCTTTTTATAACATGCCCATACTACCTCAATCTTTTCTTTCGCTCATCTTTTCCGCGATGTCCCCCACTTCCTAACTGCCCCTAAGTAGTAGTGGATATCGCAGAGAGAAAAACAAAATAATGCTCGACCCACAACTTGTAAAATTTAGGAGAAACCCTGCCAAAAGTTGAGGGTAGGCTCCTATTAGTGCAGGCATTTATCATACGAAAGGGACAGGGTGATCACTACAATATATTTTCTACGCTTAATTTTTAACGAAATAATTATGAATTGGGAGACTTTCGAGGTTTTGTATATTGTCCTATGTCCACTACTAAGTCATCTTTTGAAATGTTGAAAGTTTACAGATAATCATCATTCCCAGTCATTCCAACCTGTTTACCGTCTTATGGCAAGATTGGGGAGCGGCTTATTGCGTTGGACACACCAGTTCTCGTCTGATCACTGAAGTTAAGCAACGCAAACCCAGCTAGTGCTAACATGGGTGGTCGCTTGGGAAAACTGGGTACTGTTAATACTCAATAATCGTCGCATTAGCGTAGTGTCTGTGTGGTCTCTGCACTAGAACTATGCAGTGGCCGGGGCTCTAATGACCTTATAGTTGAAGGGCCCTAAAACACTAACGAAGCAAGAAGAAGTATGGCAAGATTGAGTCCAACTCATTTGCCCCGTTGGTATAGGAAGCACAGGAAACTTCGTTGGGGTGGAATTTTTCTACAGCTGGTTGCAGACGTATAGTGCCACAAACTCTGCTAACTGCTTTCTCTCCAGAAAGAAGTTGCCGCCCAGGACAGATCTGACCCTACAGCAATAGACTCAAAAGCCAACCACGAAACTTTGCAGCCACAGAAGAAGACTATGAAAGGTTACAAGTCAGTCAGAATACTTAACTCCATATTTCATACGGGAGTGAAAGAAAGCGAGTTCATTAAGGCAGCCGTCTTCAGATCCTTATTCTGCCCGTTTCGGGTGTTATTTTGTGGGGGCGTAGGTGGCCACCACACCCTGCACACAGAACTACGACTTTCAGATCTCTCCTCGTTATCAGAGACCAAACTATCGCCCTAAACCAGAGACGAACCTGCGGTATTTTGAGTCAAGTTGTAAACACTAGGGCCAACGTGATTAGTTAAATTAAACTGTTGACCATTAATTTTATTACTTTTGCTGTAGTAATAATGTGGAAAATCGTCAAATTTATTATCTTCGATATATTGTGTTGAATTACCGACTGCGGTGATTTGATATAGAGCACAAGCCTCGCCCCTGACCGAGGTCAGACGTTTGCTCTCTGAAAGGAGATACCTTAAAGTGTTCATCCAGTAAAATAGGGCGTAAAAAAGTCGTGGTTCAGTGTGTGGGCGAGGGATATCACTTGCTCTGTTCACGAAACCTGAGAAGACCCGGGTTGGGCAGAATGACAATCTGAAAATGATGATTGTAATTTTTAAAAATATTCTTGCTAAGTGCATCCAGTCCCAAACCCAATTAATGTTCAAAGGTCATTGCTGTGGCAATTATTGACGCAATTGTAATGTAGCGTTTCACCCCCACGTACTCCTCCTCCTGCCCTCTTCCCTCTCCACCGAAAAAAAAGAAGCTTTAAAGAAAACCATTTTAAAACTTTGTTTAAAATCATTCAACTGATATATACAACAACGAGTGAGCGCATTTCTAAATGCAACAATGTGAAAATCACGTCTAGTATCTTTGAAAATTATTATTATTATTGGCCAAAGAATGAGACTATTACTTGTCTCCAAAATGATCATTTGGAGTAAAATTCATTGCCAGTTGTGTATTTCTTCACTAAAAAAACTGACGCCAATGTTTGTTTAGCGATGCGTTTAGTGAACAATAGTTATTCAAAGACGTTACCTCTTTTATCTTAATGTAGAATAGTTTTAGAAACCGTCACTTCTTATTTCAGTTTCTTAACACTTCTTTTCAGCTTCGTTTCCAAGTTTTTATGTCCATTTCAGAAGCTTCATGTACTGTTTCTTTACATACGTTTTCAGCCATTCCAAGAGTAGTTCTTTTGGGAACTTATGTCGATTGTCCCTTACCACAGCCTCTTAAATGCTGCAACCTGTCCAATAGCCACAGACAGCAACCCACTTACTCCACCTGCAGTGTAAAGGTTGAGTGAGGCTGAAATAGAGCCCTTCGAAAGATTTAAGGTCAAAAAGCAGTAGGCCCTGATAACATCCTCATGGAGTCCTGTGTGACAGCCGGGTTCCAATAAAGTTAAAAGGCAAAGTTTACAGAACGGTAGTTAAGCCCGCTATGTTGTATGGCTCAGAGTGTTTGGCAGCTAGGAAGAACCACGAAAGGAGAATGCAAGTGGCTGAGATGCGTATGCTGCGCTACATGGGTGAGGTGTCACGTGCTGACAGAATCCGTAATGATTACATTAGAGGTAGCTTGGGGGTGGGAGACATCCCGGAAAAGATGAGGGAGAAGCGGTTGAGGTGGTATGGGCATGTTATGAGGAGGAGGAGGAGGAACTTATTAAGTTCATTATAGGACTGCATGTGATTGGGGGCACCAGTAGTAGGGGAAGACCAAAACGGACTTGGAAGCAGGTGGTGCAGAGAGACATGGAGGCGTGCGGGGTGGACGGGTACTTGGTGGGGGATAGGCGGGAGTGGAGGATAAGAACCCGTAGACCCGACCCTGCCACAGGCGGGAGGAGGGTGAGATGATGATGATGTCGATTGTCACTTGCTTTCAATATATGAGTAATATTAATTATCAGATGTTCGTTCAACTCGCATGTCATATGTGCGTTAGACAGTGGCATCACAGTACTCTTTCTCAGAGAGTGGTGGCGGAATTGATACGGCATCCGCCTGGAGTGCCGGCGGCTTAAGTTGCTTTCCAACTGGTGGAGACTGTTCCAGACTAGCGCTCGGAGATAGTGGTCGGTGCATCTCCTTAAAAGTAATTATTATGGTCATCACCTTCTGCTCCCAATAATTATCGTCTCCGTCCATTAACACAGCGGCGTACTCCGTTGTACAATGTACAGAATCACGACAATTTTGTTTCATTTTTGATGTTGTGTGGGGCTAATAACAGTTATCCCAATTGGATTACTCAACAGTAATGAGGTTTGACCTATTGGGTCAGCCTCTCCTCCCAACAGCATATGCTATATGAAAGTCCAAGTTGGATAGAGCCAGCATGACCAGACCCTGACCTGTCATATACCTAGTACAAATTACAATAAGTGGCAGCAGAGCCACTAGGTCCTGCTGTCGACTGTTTCTTGCGCCTCTTTATCGCTGGCCAAGTCCTGGCACGAGCAGGCACGTAATGGTCCCATTTTCCCATGTGTGTACGCCAAATGGAACCTCTTCTATGTGGCTCTAAAAACACAGTATGACATATACTTGTCACTTGCAAATCAATATTAATTGGCGCAAATAATTATCGGTAATTACTCGCAAAAGAAGTGATGACCCAACGAATTTCTTAGAAACAGAATTCAAGTCAAATTTTGCTAGAGTAGATGAATGCTATAAATAAAACGGGCTGGCCCTCTTCAAAAAAGCTCTTAGCTTGTGGTGTTGCGAGGTAAAACTTAGGTTTAGATGCTTTCCCATAGCATCATCATCATCATACCCTTCTCCCGTCTGGGGCAGGGTCGGGCCTGCGGGTTCTAGCCTCCCCGTCACCTCACACACTGTCATATCCTTACGGATAACCTGCTCCCACTTCTGCTTCGGTCTCCCCCTGCCTCAGGACGCTACCGGCCACCTGCATTCCTGGAAGGGACCTGACGAGTTCCTCTTTCCCTCTTCGCATGACGTGTCCATGCCACCTCAGCCTATTCTCCCTCATATTTTCGACGATGCCCACCACCCCCAGGCTACCTCTAATATGCTCATTCCTATTTCTATCATCTCTCGACACGCCACGCATGTACTGCAGCATTGGTATCTCGGTTACTTGCAAGATGCTTTACCATAGCAAGAAATGAAAAATATTCAGGTGAAAACTGCACAATTTCTATTATCTGGTCGAAATGTATTTTTTAAAATGATATACCAAGGCCACTCCTTTTTATACTATTGTTTTATAATATTTGTTTCTTAAATTTGGCTACATTACATAACTTATGGTAATAGGATTTCTAAACCTAGACAGCAAAAATGGAGACAGTGATGGTGAAAAACAGCGGTATACGCGACATTTCGCGTTTTGCTTAAAAATGTCAAACAGTTTGATTCTTATCAGTTATGGGGTATTAAACCCTTTCAGCTTTGAGATTCCTCCCCAATCCCATTTTTGGATGCTGTTATAACACTGCGCCTTCTGGGGAATGGGATGGAAAGTCTTGGCGCCGTGTAATGTACGATGCCACTTGCACATAAAAGAACCCTCATTACCATGTAACGAGTAGCAAAGCAACTCCTAACCCTTTTCCCGCCTATGGCAGGGTCGGATACCCATCTTGTCCCTCGGAATGGACACAAGGGTGATCTATTGGACATGGCTTTTCCGCAGCCCACTGCCGACCAAAGCTACAACCCCTATGCTTATTTATCGTCTCTCTACTGTTCGTTGGGGCATTCTACCGGCGCCAGGAGGCGAGCTCTACACCTGGAAATTTTGCTTCATCTATCCTATGCAACGAGTAGATCAGGCAAATTTCAAGTGTAGGAGCGTGCCCCAACGAACAGTAGGCCGACGAATCCCGAATAAGACTAGGGATTGCAGGTTAGGTCGGCAGCTGACTGCATCAAAATGCTGTCCAACAGATCGCCCATGATTGTAGTAATGACTTTCATGTGATATCTAAGTACAGAGACAGTGACCCGAGATCAAATTGCTTCAGTACCAATGATTACCACCCCTGCTTTATACGTATTGTATTTTGATATTTTAATGATTTGAGGGGCTGAAAAATCGTTAATCTAATTTTGATAGGGTGCAGAACTCAGATTCAAAACCCGTTACATGGTTCCTGTGTTGTTTGTTGGAGTTTAAGGTCCCGTCAACTACAAGGTCATTAGAGACCCGTCCACTGCATAGTTCTAATGCATATACTGCACAGACACTACACTAATGCGACGATTATTGGGTATTAGCAGTACTCAGTTTTCCCGAGTGACCACCCATGTCAGTACTAACTGGGCTTGCGTTGCTTAACTTCAGTGATCAGACGAGAACTGGTGTGTCCAACGCAACTCGCCGCTCCCATGGTTCCTGTGATAGACAAAGTTGATATTGGGGTTTACCTGTATGTAAGGCCATCTCAGCATGTCGCATTCTAAATTCTTATGTGAGTATGATGCTCGTGCCATCATTATTTTATTGAATTTTTTTTCAATCTAACCTAAGATCTTTCTTTTCTTCTCATTATATTGATATCGCCTTTGAAATGATGCTTTATTTCTTAGTAATATGTATCTTCGTTATTGTTTGAGAAAGTAAAGGGAGGGTTCAGTAAAATTTTGACAGCTGAAAAATTTCTTTTCAGGGATCTTGTTATTATATCATATCTCTGAAAAGTCGAAATTCCAAAAGTTTTGACCTGTACAATAGGCAATTGTTATTGTACTGTACACAATTCAGCAGATACGTTTAAACCTCTGTGTACAACTGAAAGAAGAAAAAAAAAAGTGAATAAGGTTGCTAGATAGAAATGATCTTGCTGAATTTAGCTTCGTGATGAATAAGCATCAAGAAATAAAACTGGTGAGTGGCATATATATAAAAAAAATGATCACGCTTTTATTGATGATATCTTTTCTCTTTCTTCTTCAACTTGACAAAAGAATTGTTTTTTACTTTCTTACCATATATGTTTGAGCAAATCTTGTAATCCTTGCCTTCAGCTTGAATAATAACAATCATAACTCCAAATGAATGTTTCTTATCCGAAACAACTAATCAATCAACTTTTAATCAGATTGTTGTAGCAATGTCAAAAATATTTAACACTTCTTTGGTGGTATTTTATTTTTCATCTTATAGTCATTTCTCCTACGCAAATATGTTTATATGTACAGTCCAACTCACTTATAAGAGACTCGGATAAAAGAGAATCTCGGTTATAAGAGAGCCATTTTGAATTCCCATCTGCATGTCCTATGCTTTACGTGTTAATGTACATGGTTATAAGAGACTTGGATAAAAGAGAAACTCCCTTATATGAGAGAGCACAATTTTGGTTTGTCACTCGGATATAAGAGAATAATGAGACTGATTGATCCATGCTGAACAGTGTATGTTATGCAAGGCAGACAGATGACGTCCTGCACAGGCATTTTATGATGTGGAGCATATGGTGGAAAGCAAGTTCAATGCAAATTCACAGATTTCTACAAATGATTTTTTTAAATATATAGTCATCATCATAATACCCTTATCCCACCTTTAGCTGGTTCAGGTGTGCAGGTTATACAGTAGCTCTCCACTCCCGTCAATCTCCCACCAGGTCCCTGTCCACACCACACACCACCATATCCCTAGAGTGGCTTATTGCATTGGACACACCATTACTTGTCTGATCACTGAAGTAAAGCAATGCAACTCCAGCTAGTACTGGCATGGGTGACTGCTTTGAAAAACTGGGTACCACTAATACACAAAATTTGTCACATTAGTGTAGTGTTTATGCAGTCTCTGCAATAGACCTAAGCAGTGGACGGGGCTCAATGACCTTGTAGTTGAAGGGCCCTAAAACGCCAACCAACCAAATTAACCATATCCCTATGGATAAATACCAGTATACTGTAATATACTGTGTAGTTTTTAATCATCATACAGTCTGGAATATCCCTGTTGTGCATTGTTATTATGTAATAGGTCAGACACCATGCAGTATTATAACCAGCAAAACATTAATTTTAATGCCAAATTTCCATTTTGGTTGTATAATGTGATTCTTGAATAAGTGGGGTAGGTTGGCATCCCCCTCAAAACTACCCAGCCAATATTCCAGTGGGCTCAAGACGCCAGTCTGGTGCACCCCAGTCAGAGCATGTATAGTGAACCTGAATACCCAATCCTGCCACAGGCGGGATAAGGGGATGATGATACGGTATAGTTTTTAAATCTGGATTTCTCAATCTGTTTTGGAATGTTATGAAGCATAATCAACATTAAAATTGAGAATTGCAGTACTGTATTTAGAAATGTATACCATATTGCAAAATATGGTCGTTTTTACATGGCCTGGATATAAGAGAAACTCGGATATAAGAGACTATTTTGGATTTCCCAAGGTGTCTCTTATATCCGAGTTCGACTGTATTCCTTTTTTAACGTGTTCGGTTTCAGGTTCGATATTGGATCGAGGTGGCTTGGCTTCTTTCAGGCGAGAGAGAGAGAGAGAGGCCCGGAGTGCGCCTTCCGTCGGCTGAGAAGTACACCATGGTCCCATGTGGTGCACAGTGTCATTTTCACCGAGTACGTAAAACAACCATATGTACTATGCAACGGTTGGATTGATGTTTATTGGTGTTAAAGGGCTCTTCAACTACAAGGTCATTAGAGCCCCGCCCACTGTGTTGTTGTTATGCAGAGGCTGCACAGACTCTACACTAATGCGACGATTTTTGAATACTAGCGGAACCCAGTCTTCCCAAGCAGCCACCCATGTCAGTACTAACTGGGTTTGCATTGCTTGACTTCAGTAATCAGACGAGAACTGGTGTGCCCAACGCAATTTACCACTCGCAACGGTTGGGGGAGGCCAAATTCCCTGGTGGAGGAGCTGCCCCTGACGTCGATGAAGTGACCAAACGAACAGCATATGGGTAAAAGCATATCGTCATCTTTCTGTAAAATCCACCTAAGTCCCATTTTCCTTGTTTTTTATATTAATTAAGAAATCTTAGTTAAACAATCTGAGGAATATGAATTTGCAGACCTCG
Source organism: Trigoniulus corallinus (assembly GCA_013389805.1). Classification (NCBI taxonomy): domain Eukaryota; kingdom Metazoa; phylum Arthropoda; class Diplopoda; order Spirobolida; family Trigoniulidae; genus Trigoniulus; species Trigoniulus corallinus. Next base: position 23,345,895 of record JAAFCE010001036.1, read on the forward strand.
TAAGTCTGTCAGCAACCTCTGCCCCTCTGCAGGGCAATTTTATTATTCCTACCTACTGATAGCAGTATCAGTTACATTTTTGTTTGTTGGTGTTTTAGGGCCCTTCAACTACAAAGGCGATTAGAGCCCCGTTCACAGCCTAGTTCTTATCTAGAGACTGCACAGACACTACGCTAATGCGACGATTTTTGGGTATTAGCAGTACCCAGTTTTCCCAAGCGGTGGCCCATGTCAGTACTAGCTGAGGTTGCGCTGCTTAACTTCAGTGATTAGACGAGAACTGGTGTGTCCAACGCAATTTACCGCTCGCAACGGTTGGAGGAGGCCTTGTTGGGGATTTGCTTTTTTGAACTTACGTGGTTTTTAAAGAAAGGTGACCATATGGGTTGCAGCTTTGGTCGGCAACCAGCTGCGTAAAAATACCTCCCAATACATCGTCCATGGGCAATTGACTCTGCCATAGGCGAGAAAAGTTAGTAATCTGGCCATCAAGCTGTTCTATTAAGTTAGGTATCAGTTGGAATTTAACGCCATGTTTTTGTTAGTAACTCTTGAAGATATAGGTTGCAAGAAAAGTCTACTAAATGGCGTCAACACGAAGTGCAGTATTTCGATGAACTACATACATATAAGTACATTTATATCGGTGATAAGCACACATATAAAGTTTGTTGCCTGATAGTCTGAAACTAGTTTAGAGCGACAGGTTCATTTTTTTAGAAATCTATTTTATGTTTGATATGATGATGATAGCTGTGATGTCGTTTCCCAAATGATGACCACGTATCATGAAATAAAACCGAGAATTATTTAAAAATGGTATCTACTTTGCTCATTATACCAAGAAGTCGACATTTTAATAGGTTAATTTAGTTGACAGGTTTTCTAGTCTCCCTTATTCCAACCCTTTTTTGATGAATTTTTTGCTACATTTGCGGCTTTGATCTAAAATGATAAAGGGCAACAAATTTTAACGAGTTGTTAATGAGTATCTTGTCACTAACTGCTAAAATAACACATTGTTAATTGAAATTCGTACGTTGATAGGTTGCACACACTGCTTTACTTTTATAACTAAATTGTTCTCATGGGCTAAAAATGTTGCTCATTTGGCTTAAATGAGACCCATTACCTTGAAACTGCTTTAATACTGAAATGCATTGTTTATTATTAATTTTGTAAATCGGTTTATATCTATATTTCTTACTGCTCTGCAACTGCAGTATACTGTAAATATAATGAGTGACGTCAAAATTGAATTAAGTAAGACCAGGTCAATAGAGTTATTGCTCACCTCGATAACTATTCATGCAAAGAATTCCTTTTCATATTTTAGGGTAAACTGTAGCACAAGCAAAGTATCGTATCAATGAAACCTCCATTGAAACTGCAATTACTGATTAGAATGAGAGTAACAGAAATTTTGTAGTACATGTGTGAGGGGTCAAGCAGGGCCGGTCCTATAGGTTCGGCCGCCCGCGTGCAATTATGTCTAGGCCCCCCGCCTACTCATAATATTTTCACTTAGTTTTCTTAATGTCTACAAGTTAACACTGATTGGCCGCCCCATCAGAGCAGCCGCCCGCGTTCTTTGCACACTTTGAACCTATGGACGGACCGGCCCTGGGGTCAAGCCCGCCTCGGTAGCATAATGGTTAGCACGCTTGGCAACTGCGTCAGTAGTTCTTGGTTCGATACTGGACCAAGGTGGGTTGGCTTCTTTCGGGCGAGGGAGAGGCCGCGAGTGCGTCTTCTTTCGAATGAGAAGTAAAACCGAGGACCCGTGTTGGTGTACGATGTCCCTTGCACGTAAAAGAACCCTCTCTACTACACAACGGATAGATGAGGCAAAATTTCCAGGTGTAGGAGCTCGCCCCCTGGCGTCGGTGAAATTCCCCAAAAATGAACAGTAGACCGACGATAAATAAGCATAGGCAAAAAATCATAGATGCAATCACTATTTAATTTTATGAATAAAACAATTACTGTTAATAATGAATACCGGTAGTTTATTAAAGTGGCAAATAGAGAACATCATCATAATGCCCTTATCCCGCCTGTGGCAGGGTGGAGTCTGCTGGTTCTAACCCTCCAAGTCCCCGTACAACCCACACACACTATGATACGATAAACTAGATATGAGTCACATTCGGGTCACTTAAAATTGCACGGTGGGTCACAGGTTCGCCACCAATGGCATAGGGGTTGTAGCTTTGGCCGGCAACCGGCTGAATAAAAACTATGACTAATATATCGCCCTTGTGTCCATTCAGAGGGGCAAGATGGGTACCCGACCCTGCCATAGGCCTGGAAAAGGGTTAGGAGTTGCTTTAAGCGTGAGGGGTCAAGAGCAGATAGAATTACGATTGGCTAAATTAGGGGTGGTTTGGAAGTGAGAGACGTTGCAGACAAGATGAAGGTAAATAGATTGAGGTGGTATGGGCATACTATGAGAAGAGAGGAGAAGGAACAGGTTAGGTCCCTGATTACAATTGCCAGATTTCTTGCAAGTTAAACCGGGACCCCCCCCCCCCCCCCCCCCCAAAAAAATCAACAATAGTTTTTTCCCTCTCTTTCAGTAAATTTGCACTTTCTCTTTGACATTTTTACGACAACACTAAAAAATAATATTTTACATATTTTAAACATTAACAACCAATAAAATATTAAAAATGCCAATACAGGCCGGAACCAGTGTTGTAAGCCCTACCGCTTCCGGCTATCGTCGATCTCACGCATACACTCGAACCCATTTGCATTTGCTCACATCTGCACATCCGACACACACCATGCACAGACGGGATGTACGATACACATCATCATCATCATCCCCTTATCCCGCCTGTGGCAGGGTCGGGTCTGCCGGTCCAATGAACATCCCAGCCGGGCGTTTGGAGCCCGCAGGAAATATTGGCTGAATTGTCTGTGGGGGGGATCCCAGCCCGCCCCACTATTTCAACACCGCATTACACAACCAAAATAGAAATTTTTGGCAGGTAAATTAATGCTTTGTTGGTTATAATATTGCATGGTGTCTGACCTTTTGCACAATAGCTACAATGCAACAGGAGTTAGGCTCATGCCCGTATGTACGATAGACGAAAATGCTTAAAAGTGTGCATGACAGCAAAATTTGAAAATTTTGGGCGTCCCGAAAGGTACGTTCGGGACACTGGGACACGAGTCTTAAAACCGGCGGCAATCCCGTTTAATCAGGACGCCTGACAACCCTATCCATGCAGCGCCTGCTCTAGCACCTATGCCGCCCCACACAAAAAGACAGATCGCCGCCTTGGACAAAAGGACAAATTGTCACCCCGGGAAGCAGCACTCCGTTCTCCCACTTACAGCCAAAATGGCACCCCGGACAAATGTCCGGGGCGGGCGAGCCCTGACCCCTGATGGGCATGTACTGTAAGTTGCCGGAAGTAGCTGGAGTAGATTAAATCGAAAGCAGACATGGAAGCAGGTTCAATAGCGGGATAAGGAAGTGTGTGGGGACCTGGTGGGAAATAAGTAAAGGGGAATAGAGGGTCTGAACGCGCAGACGCAACCCTGCCATAGGCGGGACAAATTATGATGATTTTGATAACGCCTGGTTACAGATTGTACTCAACACACAAGACGTTTCGTCTTTTAACAGAAGCGTTATAGTGGCGACCTCGTCTGTTTTCTGATTATAGTATTGAGGTGCACCTTTTAGAAACGACTCGGTGCAATTGATGGAAGAAAAGAAATCTGTCTGCTAGAAATTACTGCATATTGAATGTGACAAACTCCGACATGAAACATGCCGAACAACCGAAAGTCATCAAAATATATGTCTTCAAGAGTAAATCACTCTTCGCAGCCTAATGAGACCAAGTAAGTTGCATTATCTTAATTTTGAAATACCTGTATATTTAAAGAATCATCAAATTGATTGAATATTCCTAACAGGCCCGCTGACCAAAAAAATATTTGGCAGTCAGTTTTTTAAGCATAACTTGTAATTTCAATAGATTGTTAATAAAAAAAACAATGAATGTTTGGTTTGATTAACGTCGTTTTTTTTTCATAGTAGTATTATATGATTGCAGGTCCAGCACTGAAGATAGTCACTTGTCAAATTCACTTGGAGGTGTGAATAGACTTACCATGCCAAGACACATCTCATTACCACCACTGCCAACCGACAGCGAGTTAGCATTTGAAACAATTGCGTTTATCTTTGGATCAATGGCTCTATTCCTTCAACTATTGAATTTGTATCGTACAGTCTGGTGGCTTCCTCATTCCTACAACACATATGCCGTTGTAAGTAGTAAGTGCTGTGATTGCCACAACATGATACAATAGGAATTTGATGTAGTATGTCAATAAGCGGATGCAAATGGTTGTGCATCATTTTATTTAAATAAAAAATGCATTCATTTATTGTTGAATACTGGCATACTCAAAGCTGATTTTACTTGTCATCAGGAAATGTGCATAGCATATAACACATTTAATTCCCAACACTTCTCTGTCCTCTTGCAAAGCGGGATACACGTTTGTTCCTCAGGGGAATTATTAGACAGTATTTTTCATAGCTGGCTGCTGATTTAATGCTTCAATGTTTTTCTTACTTAACGCCGGCCTATTTTCTTCCTTGTGGCACCTTTCTTCCATCGTGCAGGTGACATTGTAAATACCACATTTCTGTCGACCACATCCTATCTTGACTATGGTCGATCCTGCAATCAAGGACTCTCGAAGACAGATGTAACTGACCCATAACGAAAATGCTATGAGTTTTTAACGCATTATTTATTTCTCGCTGCCGAAGATACTTTGACAATCCTAGAATAACTGAGGGGAAATACGAAAATAAAAAAAAACATGCAAGGCTGTAAACGTATGAAACGACGGCTAACTAATGATGCTAATATGTTTTATCTTTGTAGAATTTTTATCTCATCGATTTCCATGTTGTAGCCTACGTCATTATAATACTTGGGAGGCGATTAATATGGCATTTATTAAAATTAGTGAGTCATTCGTTTTTAATATTTATATTTGGAATCTGTGCAATAAATATTTTCAACCGTTATACCATACACGTGGCTGGGGTGCCCCAGTCAGAACATGCTCAGTGGACCCGCAGACCCGACCCTGCCACAGGCGGGATAAAGGTATGATTATGATGATACCAGGCCCCCTTACAAAAATAAGGAAACACGACAGAATCAGCACTGGAAATAAATTACGGTAATACCAGAGAGCTGTATAAGTGGTTCTGTTTACGATGTTTCAGTTGCGTTTAATGACATTTGGAAACGAGGAGATCGAATTTTAAAAAATCCTATGTATTTCCTTCCTTAAGGAATAATCCTGGATGTCCCACAATGAAATGTTCTGCTTTGCACTCAGCAGGATGGAGCATGATTTGTGGAACCTGCTAGAGACGTTTAACTAGTTTTCTAACTTGTCTCAGAGCATGTCTTAAGCTGTGTACTAAAATTGAATTCCGTTCATTAAGAACTATTGGGTTACTTAGTATGAAATTTGTTATAAATAATATCATGGAATTTGGTTTTCATTATTTTATTTTGTTTATAATTCCAGATATTCACTGTAACGTTATCTCCTACATTGAACAAACATATTCTCCCATACTATCAGAAGTTCACTTATTTTACCATATTTTCTGTAATGATTTGGCTAATTTGGTGCATAGCTTGGAAACACCCTGTTGTAAGAATGCTGTACCTTTCGTTTCCGTAGGTTCTTGGGAATATGGTCCTCCTATTTATCCAGAAGTGTATTATATGGCGAAGATCGTTATTTGTTTTTGTTTATTTATTTATTAGAATAGTCATGTACAGTATGTTATTCAACACGAATATCACCGCGTTTTTTGAACTTCTGCCGAGCTCCAAGCCTAATTTGGATAGTAAGAATTGTAAAGGGAATTCTACAGTTTTTGGAAACCGTGAAGTACGTCATATATGCCATCATGAAGCGGATGCAGTCAGAAAGGAAGTTGGATTTCTAAAACTCGACTTCAATTACCGTCTTAAGCAAGTCCTGTTTAATGCTTTGCTCAGCACATATTATGCAGGTTTTATTCCATATAGCTTCGCACAAGTCCGTATTTTATGAAACTACGTATAATTACAAAATCATGCATTATCGTATTAAGTATAACCAATTGTTCTTTTTTTTCATTGTCTTAGAATGTGCTTTACTATGACACTCATTGGATGACACAGCAGCTAATTTGCCTATTAATAAGCTCGTTCACGATGTATGTTGTTTACATATTCTCACCAAATTACTGCAATACACTTCACTGCTCTGCATTACATTTGGGCAGATGGATAAAAATTGAAGGGCCAGCATCTCACATGCCCCATGCATCGTAAGATACAATTTGGTTTACTTATGAATCGCATCAGTCTGGAATGTCAATTAAATACCTTTATACAGTAGAACTCCAACGATCCGAATCGCTTTCAGAATTTCCGAAAAAAATTAAGAGGGAACGTACTGCGATTTGCAAAATAATGCGCGACTTGGCTGCCCGAAAACGGATCCTGACAGTCAAACAGCTTACTTTGACCGAGATGTTCAGCAAGCAATGACTTTCATTTACAGTATGGTACACGTACATACTATACTAATGTACAGCCCTTTTAAGTATGCTTAATATGTAAAAGTGTTGTCTTTTCATTTAATTAATTAAAAGCTCTTTTTATTTAAAAATAGTTTTTTCTCCCATTTTCAACATAGAAACAATAATAAATTAAATTAGAACCCTTTTTCGGAAAAATGCAATTATCCGAATTTTGATTATTCGAATGGGGTCCGATCCCAATTGATTCGGATAATTTTAGTTCTACTGTAGATATGAGTCGCAAAAGAAATGTGAAATTGTTCAGAAATTTGACAGTCCAGACAACAAGCCTATGCGGTATGTGATATGTTTTATTATATTGTCTGGCACTGTTATATTTTCAAGATGGTCAGATTCTGTTTTATGGCATCATGGAGCCTTGGTAAAACATAGGAAAGAATTGTATCGAGGGGACGGCATAAGCAATGCTGCAGAGCCTGGGAATACTGTTCATTGCAGGTTCTATGTAAGTTTTAAGAAAAAAAATTTTGATACTGCATTTTTGATCAGAACTCTTAAGCTAATGTTATCCTATGTATGTGTTCTTCGGTAGATTGTTTTCAAAGATCCATCATCTATTCTTTGTGGTGTTGTAGGACTGCAGGTTACTCTTTTGGTATCTCAGTTAGCCTTATTGGCATTATGCAAGGAATGGAATTATATAATTACTCATTCACTACTTATTATTTCAAATTACTATACATTGTTTAAATTGATTCGAGACTATTTGGTTTTAGGCAAGTTTTATAGAACTGAAGAAATCTTACAAAGAAAAACTGTATCTTAGAATGCATTTAGCATAAAGAAAATGGCTCTATAAATATGTATGTAAAAAGTAGTAGCAGTTTGATGAAAACAGGTTTGTTACCCAACTAAAGTTGAACGAAAATTTGTTATCAGGGCCGGCGTGAGGGTGGCCAGGAAGAGACGCCTTCATAGAGGGGCGACATTAGTATCGATGAATTGGAAATTCCATTTTAAGGATATTTTATCATATTGGTTTTAATAAAAGTGGAGATTCAGTGGAAAATCACTGTCCAACATACCACCCTTGTGTCCATTCAAATGGACAAGATGGGTACCCGACTCTGCCATAGTCGAAAAAAGGGTTAGGAGTTGCTTATAGTTGTTATAGGAAGGGGAAAGGCTGAAATATATTTTTACACAAAGGCGCCTTTTACCCACACGGCGGACCTGTTTGTTATCTCATTTGGCCAACAAATTACGTATAGTGAAACTTTCAGATTATTTATTGAGCTAAGCGACCAGTTATTTATTTTTTATTTCTGTTAGTGTTAACATGTTGATGATTGTAATAAGTAATTTTATAAGGAAATACATTTATTCACTATTTGCAGAATATGATTATCTGTTTGGGGTTGTTTAAGGTTCGTTCAAATGCAGGTGATGATATGTGAAGTCAGGCGAATTCAAAGCATTACTTCCTATTTGATGATCGAGGTCTCTCCTTCTTCTGGGAAAAGAAAACCACACTCACAGCAGTGAAGGGGATGACCTTGTGTACTGCGATGTAGAAGGGGTAAGTTCACTACGTTGAATGTTGTGTTGCATGAACAGCATGAAAAATCAGACGTAGTGAAATCAAGAGGTAAAAATTCTAATTTAAAAATTCCAATTTCTAATTCTAATTGAACGCACTACAAGCAGCCCTGATAGGCAAAATTGGCAGTGGAGAGAATAACTCATCCCTAATAATTTACTCATTCAAAACCCAAGGAACCTGAAGCATAGCACCTATTCTGCCATACATTGCCTACCTGCTATAATGGCACCTTCTTTCAGAAAGTCCCTCACCTTATCCTCATCAAGAGCATTCCATTGCCAAATGACCCTTGGAAAGAACATAAGTAATATGAGGCTGTTCGGACCCTGATCTTCAATTTGAATGGACGATCCTTTCTCCCCTATACTCTGCAAGGGATAAGCTGCCAACTGGAGGACCCTCGTACCTTATTTTCAAGTCTGTGAATAAGCTTAATGCTGTCAGATACCCTTCTCTGACGTAGTGAGTCCCACCCTAATTCGTTAGTTATGGCTGCTTGGCCGACTCCCCAACCCGTTGGCATAACATACTAACATATAAACCTACTATTCATTAATATGCAAAACCTGAGTAAAATTTCCTCCCGAACATTTTTAAATCTCGAAAAACAGTGAAAAGATGCACCTTATAGGAAATGCCAATATGCAAATTACTGACAACAAATTGAATAACAGACATCATGAAGATGGGCCTTGCAGACTAGTTGTGAAATTCTTAATTGAAGTAAAAATACGAGCTGCAGTGAATTTTACTGCGGGTTGTGATTCTAGGGTGAAGTGCGTGGATGATTCTAGGGTGATGTGCGCGGGACGGACATCTGGCCGTTCTGCACACGTGCACACCTACTCCTGATCCTTATAAAAATTTGTTAGGCGGTGACTCAAAACTGCCACACGGCATCTGTGAGATAGCTTCTGTGCAACATGCAAAGAACGCAGCTTCAAGGAACGTTGGTGCCAACATATCTCAAAATTTACTTTATAAGCAGAAATGTGAATGGAATGTTCATAGCTTCTAATACTGTATGCAGGAATACCTCCCTTACTGCGGGTGATTGATTCCTCTAAAGTACCCTACTAAGTGAAATATTATTTCTATAGGAAAATTAGTAATTCGTTCCTAATAAATTTTGCTCAAAAGAATTAATAAATGTTTACTCAAAATTAAAGAAATGATAAAATTAATAAAACGATAAGTACAAATAAAAAACTTTTAATGTTTACAAATTGAAAAACAAAAAAAAATATTTTTTTTATTGTAATTAGAAAATACGCCAAAGTTTTTTCACAGTTTCTTTTTTCTGTTTTTCTTCATACATCACATGAAATAGACTCAGATATGTCCCATAGGGTCAAGGCAGAGTGGCTAAAGGCAAAGTCTACAGAACTGTGGTTAGGCCAGCTATGCTATATGACTCAGTGTTGAGCCGCGAGCCTATAAAATCCGAAATGAGCATGTTAGAGGTAGTCTGGGGGTGGGAGACATCGTGGAAAAGATGAGGGACAGTAGGTTGAGGTGGTATGGGCATGTGATAAGAAGAGGGAGGAGGAACTAATTAGGTCCATCGTGGTACTGCACGTGGTTGGGAGCACCAGGGGGGAAGACCAAAGCGGACGTGGGAGCAGGTGGTATAAAGGGACATGGTTGTGTGCGGGGTGGATGGGGTCCTGGTTGGAGATAGGCGGGGGTGGAGGATTGGAACCCGCAGACCCGATCCAGCCAAGGGCTGGAGAAGGGTGTGATGATGAGTTTATACATCACAAGATAACTAAAAGTGGCATCTTTCCATTTTTCGCCTTGTTTCAAAGCCCATTTCTTCATTGAGTACTGTATTATTTTCATTCATTAGGTACTGTACTCTCACCGCATATGTCTTTTTACCAGACTGTTGCTGATAAGGTGCGATGGTCCTCTGGTTGGAAGGGTATCCCAGGATGAGTAACTTATAAGGGGGTGGGAAGGACCATCCATCTAAATTAAAGGAGATTAAGGCACAGAAAGACTGGTACTACTGGTCTTTCTTCTCAAGGGCCATTCAGCAATGGAACACCCCTACATAGGGGGTGTGGGCTAACAAGTGTCATGGTGCGGGGGTGTGGGCTAACAAGTGTCATGGTGCGGGGGTATGGGCAGATTTTATGAAACATTCAGATTTTAATGTTATGAGCGGCTTATTGCGTTGGAATACCAGTTCTCTCTGATCACTGAAGTTAATCAACGCAAAACCAGCTAGTACTAACATGGATGGCCGCTTGGGAAAGCTGGGTACCTCTAATACCCAAATATCGTCGCATTAGTGTAGTGTCTGTGCAGTCTCTGCATATCCGTCGGTACCATCAGTCGGTACCAAACCACATAGGCCTGTGTACAGTTTATTTTCTTGTGCTTAATATTATCAGCCAGTTATCAAAAATTATTGGCCCCGCAGCGATCACAATGAGAGGCACCTATTGTGCTACAAAAAAGGGTTAAATTTATTCTAGGCCTTCCTTGTTGATTTTTCGGAGGTACTGTTTTAGGGTACCTGTTATGACCAAAATTCGTTGAATTTATTCGTTTAATGTGAATTTGGTTGCTTTTTTGGAATTAGATTTTTTATATAACAATTTTGGCAACTCTAGCAGCTTTGGCCGGCAACCGGCTGCAGTAAAAACTATGACCAATATATCTCCCTGTGTCCATTCAGAAGAACAAGATGGGTACCCGACCCTGCCATAGGCGGGAAAAGGGTTAGGAGTTCCTTTTATTTCAGTGATGTTTACTCAACATTAATAGTATACTCAATAGTATACTAATAAAATGAAAAGTTAAAAAAATACCTAAGGAAAAAAATGGTCATTTTGGAAAGAAGAGGGGACCCTAAAGGCCAGCTATAGAAAGTGGGTGGGGGGGGGGCCTAAACAGAACTCTGGACAAAATCATGACTGAATTTCTTGTTTTTGCGGAAAGTCATTGGCTCTGTCCGCAATGCATCAGAAAGCCCATTTGTAATGCAGTATGTCAGAGCACATCAATATCACAAATGTGTTGTAATAACTTTTGATCAATATATATCCAGTATTAATAGCTGTTTACTTCACCTCAAGAATAATAATCCATGCTTGTAGAAAATAGCCGCCATTCCGGCAGCGGTAACATGTGACGTTTACAGAGATCTTACGACATCTTCACTATGGAACAGCGCACATTGGATAATGCGCTAATCAGAGGCATTGTGGGATAATATCATTGGCCATACATTGTTCGGAATGTAGGATTGCAATTGTTTTCAAAATATTTCTATCTGCCGTCATTTTTCTGCCAATTATATTGCAGGGTTAGTTATATGCTTTTATTGTCCGATTTATTTTCGGAGAAAGGAGAATCATATAGTTCCATTTATGTGATTTAGACAATAAAATACCAGCTGTATAATACTTGCTGTGATATGGTAGTAGTACGTTGATGACTACAGCCGGCTGCATCTGTCATTCAACATTTGAATCACAAATTAATAGGGGTTGTTTTCAGCTTCTAAAACTATTTTTCAGCGTGAGGTTTCTGAGTAGACTGATTTTAACACTAGTAACTTATCTCACATCATACGCGTCATGGTGAAGTATTTTAATATTCAAACCTGCATTGCTGCCTTGAGTGTATCAGGTAAGCTTTAATCATATATTTTTCCTTAAAGATATGATAAAGTTGCATACTATGATATTGATGAAGAAGAATTTTATAGATGTTTTGTTTGTATTGTTAAATGAAGTGTAAGTGGCCATTAATTTGAGGCTATCACAATCATTTGCTTGCATTTTCAATCATGAATAACAATATTCTTCAGGTACGTAGGCTAATAATTCAATACATTAGTAGGGCCGGTCCGTCCATAGGTCCAAAGAGTGCAAAGAACGCAGGCGGCCGCCCTAATGGGGAGGCCGGCCGCATTCACAAACTGAAAAGTAACATGATACTTTGAATGATATGATGCTTCAGGAAAGAATCTCGCCTCGATGGAGGCAGTGGATAGCGTGTTCAGTAACTACGATTGTGGTTCGATCCTGGACCGAGGTGGTTTGGCTTCTTTTAGGCGAGAGAGATCCCTGAGTGCTCCTTCCTTCTGATGTGTACGGGGTCCCGTGTGGTGCACGATGGCATTGTCACGTAAAAGAACCCTCTCTATTATGCAAAGGGTAGATGAGGCAAAATGTCCAGGTGTAGGAGCCTACCACCTGATGTCGGTAGAATGCTCCAACGAACAGTAAACCGATGATAAATAAACATAGGGGTTGCAGCTTTGGTCGGCAACCGGCTGTGTAAAGCCACCCCTCCAGTATATCACCCTTGTGTCCATTCAGAGGGGCAAGATGGGTACCAGACACTGCCATAGGCGGGAAAAGGATCAGGAGTTGCTTTTGCTTCGATACTTCAGAAAATTCTTTCCGTGTGCTGGCAAACAAGAAAATGAAAACGATTTCTTTACTCAAACAAAACAAATCAATGTTAACTTTAGACGTTAAGAAAAATCAGTGAAAATATTTTGAAGGGGGCGACCTCGACGTAATTGCACGCGGGCGGCCGAACCTATATACCTGGTAACCGGGCCTGTACATTAGGTGGTTCCCCTTTGCAGTAAACATGTGTGTAGTAAACAATCAGAAATGAAGTAAATCTGCTATTGATATCCAACATTAATACAGAGCTGTATGTAGTAAAAAAAAAGCAAGTAACTGGTAAACGGGTAATTCATTGGATGGTAGTTTTGAGCAACCGGCTGCCGACCAAAGCTGCAACGACTATGCTTATTTATCGTTGGTCATCTGTTCGCCGGGGCATTTTATTGGCGACAGGTGGGCGAGCTCCTATACCTGGGAATTTTGCCTCATCTACCCGTTGTATGGTAGAGAGGGTTCAAAATTTTACGTGCAAATGTCACCATTACTTCTCAGCCGAAAGAAGGCACATTCAGGACCCTCTCTCTCTCTCTCTCTCTCTCTCTCTCTCTCTCTCTCTCTCTCGCCTGTATCGATCCTAGAACCACTGACGCAGGCAGTTATCAAGCACACTACCTACTGCGCCACCGAAGGCATTCTAACTTAATATGGAGTACCTACTAAAAATTTTCATTATAAGTAAACATTTATAAATTATATGTAAATGTACGCAATGTTTAGTTTTGACCTCCTGTGACTTATTACTGTACGGCAAACGAACTTCTTCAGATCTCCCTTAAATTTATAATTGACACGTTTTTGATTCACGAAATGATCACGATATACTGTACAGTAAATCCAAAAAAATTCGTGCTTATATCCTGCCGTGAGGTGAGATGACGATGATGATCCTGTCTTGAGTGTTTCTTGTTGATAACGTTAAGGAAATATGTATAAAAAAACTATGAATTAGGACCTATATCTATGGCACGGCACGTTTTCGGTGCATAAGTTTGAAATTGAAAATCAAATATGTGTCTTACACGAAGCCTCTATTTAATTGCTGAAAATCAACATTACCAAATGACGTCTACTTCCACATGATTAATGTGCGATTAAACAATTTTCACACTCAAAAAACGTTCACTTGTATTATGAATTGAACCATGAATTCCCGATAAATACATAGTGCAGTAGTATTCAAATGTGCGCAACATGCAATTCAAAATATGAATTATAAATCCATCGCTAATTTGTATTTATCAAAATATTTCAGACATTGACCTTTCACTTTGGTCTTCTTTTAGTACTTGGGAGATTTGTAGCATAACTTTGTCACCTTCCCTGTTAAAAATGATGCCTAAATGCGAGTTGTGAAATAGAGTGGGATGTAGGCTACAGGTGGATATAAGCAACTCCTAACCTTTTTCTCGCCTACGACAGGGTCGGTTACTCATCTTGTTCCTCTGAATGGGCACACGGGTGATATATTGGACGGTATTTTTTTGTAGCCGGCTGTCGACCAGAACTGTAACCCCTATCCTTATTTATCGTCAGTATACTGTTCGTTGGGGCACTCCACCGGCGCCAAGGGGCGAGCTCCTACGTCTGGAAATTTTGCCTCATCTAACCGTTGCAAAGTGCGCCTCGGTGGCACAGTTGGTAACATGCTCGGTAACTGCGTCAGTAGTTCTAGGTTCGATATTGGACAAAGGGTGGGTTGGCTTCTTTCGGGTGAGAGAGAGAGAGGCCCCAAGTGCGCCTTCTGGGTGAGAAGTAAAAACAAGGTTCTGTGTAGTGTACGAATGCATTTGCACGTAAAAGAACCTAGCCGTGTAGATTAGCAAAATTACCATCAGGAGCTCTCCCCGTGCTGACAGTGGAGGAAAAGTACCCTAAAGAAGAAACCCGAACCACCCAACCCTGCCGTAGGCCGGAGAAGACTTAGTAACGATAATGATTACTTAAAACATGATACCTTACTCACGAAGTGCATCTTGGCAGCAGAAAGTTATTACTGTAGCAAGTGTATATATCATGGGCATTTGCAGAAAGGGGACAGCAATTGAGGCATTTGCAGAAAGGGGACAGCAATTGAGGCATTTACTCCCTCCTCCCTTGGAAAATTTTATGCAGACCCCCATGCGTGTATTATTGTCAGGCACATTATGGGTTTAAGCAGATATAGGTCCCTACTGTTTTTTAAGCACTCAGTAGGACGAATGAGAGCAGCTTTATAAAATGTCAAAACTCAGTTCATTAATAATATTGTCGGTTTCAAACGCGGTTTGAAGTTTGAGCAGTGCACTTGACAATAGATTGACTGACTGATTTGAAGAATAACAAACGGTAAGAATCTTTATGGTTAACAATCAAGTCTCTAGGATATTTTAGATACTGTAGTAAGATCAGTTTATTGTAACTATTATATAAGGTCCTATATGCCTGAAATCACATGAAAACCTCAATTTATGTATGCAAGTAGAGCAATTTGTCCAAATCTCAAAACGATGTAATATTTCATATAAAATGACTATAAATGTTCTGCTGCGTACTGCACTGTGATCTTCAACTGCAGTCTAAGGCTATAATTTCTTTATAATTTTGACATAACAGAAATTAATTTTTCCATAATACTATGAACATCAAACTCTCGAAGCTTTCCCATTGATGTAGTTTATAGTGTATTTGACATTTGAAAACATAACTTTAGAATTAAATTCAACATTAGAAGAGTAACTCAGTAGTAAAGTATAGTACCAAGATTTCGGCATTATGTTATAAAGAAAATAGGAAGTTGACAGATGTTTGAAATATCGACGTTATTTTTGAGGTTGATTACAAAAGTCTAAACAGGAATGAAAAATAAATTTAATGCACTTTAAAAGAACACCAGCAGTTCCGTTTTTGTTACATAAATTGTAAAATCATTAAATTACTCGCTTTTCAGTCTTGTTGAATTTCCAAAATAAATGTAAAGGAGATAAGTTAATTTGTGAGATTGGATATTTCCCGTGCAACGATACTTCAAATTGTATCAGACAGAGAGAAAATTGCGATGGAAATAAAAATTGCGATGATGGTTCAGATGAATGGAATTGCAGTAATTATGATATATTCCTAATTAATAAAATGTATTTTTAGCAATTGAAATTAGAAAAAAAAAGTAATGTATTTTTCATTAATTTAGACAACGTACATGATTATAATTATTGGAATCAAATGTTTCAAAAGAGACCTGACGAAGATTCTGATAAACCACCAACATCAATGTGCAGTAAGTTTAAAATGTACCCATCCTTATTTGAGCTGAACTTATTATTAGAGGTGGACAGGCCTGCGTAATATGAATATGTAATCCTTTGTGACGGATATCTTGCTGGCGAGATCTTTTCATGCTAGACCCATATGCCCAGATCTCCACCTGCACCCCAGCAACACCTTTGCCTTTCGCACCCATTCCAGCCGCTCCACCCCAGAACCTCTTCCAATGTGGGGGTTCCCCAACCCCTTCTGCAGTGATCCAGTGCTGGGCAGACCAGTATCACATGCCTGACGTCCTCCACCTGATCCCTGCACAATCCACAGCCCTCCTCTCCACCTGTGGTCTTTGCCATCCTCTGTTTCGTCTCCAGTGACCCAGCTCTTGCCCGAAACAGAAGTGAGCTCTCCCACGTATTGTCGTAGATTACCTCCCTCTCTATGTTAAGCTTGTTCCCATACACCCTCAGCGTTTTCTTTGCAGCCCCTTGCGTAAAACAAAACTGAAATCTAAAGTGAAAATGTGTTTTCGGAGGAAACGGTTGGCTATGTTTCAGATTTGGGAGATATTCCTCAGTTTTGTAAGTGTTCAGATACAAGACTAATTTGTAACAGCAAAGGATTAACTAAAGGCCCATGGCAATTTCCTGTAAAGAGCACGTATTTGTAAGTGATACTTCCTATCGATTTTAAAATATTGCGGTTTATGCTAGAATAGCAATAGATGTACTGTATATCAATATCATTTTTTCCTAACAGAGATCTTTCCGGCAATTTAATTGAAATGTTAACTAATACCACATTTTCTAACTTGAGTGCACTCCGAACTCTGTAAGTTAAATTATTACGCAAAAGAATGCAGTGGAATGCAGTCATATCCTAGAAATGTTCATTGTCTTGCATTTCTCCTAGATTATTAAATAATAATGTAATAAGAGAGATTCAACGAGGAAGTTTCGATTGTTTTATAAATTTAAGAAAGCTGTAAGTATGTGTTCATTATATTAGAGGAGGGGGATTTTATATCAATATTTGATAACTAAACCCAAAATACGACAATTATATTGGCATACAAACAACAACTTTATATTACGGTAAGGAAATGACCTTTCTTTTAACGTCTCAGATGTTCTCTTGATTTTCTATTTTGGTATCAAACATTTGAATTCGTTGAATGAAAAACATTTTTAGTCGATATTAGAATTCCCGGTGGCTACACGACGGCCTCTCAAAGCTTTATATATGAAAGCATTTTAAATTCAGGCCTGGTTCTTTTTTTCTGTATTTTGGAGAGTTATGCAAAGTGATATTAGTTTAACTCATATTTTTTTTATATTTATCGCATCGTATGCAACGAATGATATTCTTCCCTGCTTTATTCTTTCCGTAGATACCTGACTGGAAATAAAATTACACAGATCCAAGACGATTTGTTTTATAACAACGAATATTTGCAAATTTTGTAAGTACTTCGTGATACGACATACGTACATACCGGAGTTTATGAGTTTCATTAAGGTTTCTTCAACTAATAGCATACCTCATCATACCCTTATCCCGCCTGTGACAGGGTCGGGTCGGCGGGTTCTGGCCCTCTACTCCCACCTATTTCCCCCCAGGTCCCCATCCAATCCAAGCACTAAAATATCTCTTCCTACAATCTGCTCCCACGTCTGTTTTGGTCTTTCCCCGCCCCAGGTGATTTTAATAACCTGCAATTTTGTAATGGCCCTAACCAGCTCCTCATTCCCCAGTCCCTTTACATGCTCATGCCACCTCAATCTATTCTTTCTCATCTTTTCTGCGATGTCCCCTCACCTCATGTAATCTACCCCTAATATACTCATTCCTAATTCTATCAATTATCGACACCCCACCCATGTACCTCAGAATTTGCATTTCAGCTATTTGCATTCTGTTTTCATAACTCGTTTGTACTGCCCAGCACTGATCCATATAGCATAGCCAGCCTAACCACTGTCCGCCTAGAACTTCCGCTTCAACTTTGTTGGGACCCTCCGAACACACAAGACTCCACTTGCCTGTCTCCACATCATCCACCCGACATTGCAGGCGCGGATCCAAAGGGAGGTTTTTGGGGTTGCAACCCCCCCCCCCAAATTTTGGGTCGACAATGACACTGACAAAAGAAAAATACCCTTCCACTCGCTGCCCACGGCCCCCCCCCCCCCCCCCCGACGAAAATCCTGGATCCGCCACTGCATTGAATCTATGATGTGCATCTGAAATCATTTCTCTACTCACTCTGAAACACTGAAGCTCTGAAACACTGATCCAAAGTCTTTAAATTCCTAAACATTTTTCACTACTTCGCCTCCACAGAGTACGCTCTGTCTTCTTGATGTTCACCTTCAGGTCCCACTTTTCTATCGCTGTTCTAATAGCCAAGTAGCTATCTTAGGCTATTAAACATTTTAAATGCGACTAGTAAGTATGAGAAATGTAGCTTTCTACTTAATATTTAAAATAATAGCTACAGTAAACACTGACCAAAACAAGAGAT
The DNA here is from genome assembly GCA_013389805.1 of Trigoniulus corallinus. Lineage (NCBI taxonomy): Eukaryota > Metazoa > Arthropoda > Diplopoda > Spirobolida > Trigoniulidae > Trigoniulus > Trigoniulus corallinus. The sequence continues at coordinate 23,364,293 of JAAFCE010001036.1, forward strand.
ACAAACGCCAGGATCATGTTTTCATTGGAACAAGGAACTTCTTTATCTTGTGATAAATTTCGATAAATCAAGTGCAGTTAGTTTTTTTGTCGCTTAAATTGTTTTTTAATAGAGTGAGAGAAGTTCTAGGCGTAGGTAGATAGCGTTTATATCCCATTTTAAGTTACGGCAACATTTCACTAGCGTTTGTGAAGTGAAACGAATACAGTAATAAGATCAGTATTGCGTGATTTCTTTCTTTGCTCTTGCGAGTAGATGTCTAAAATTGAAATGTTGGTACAGTAAAACCTGTCAACTGGACCACCTCCAGAAGCGGACCACCTGTATTAGCGGACCTGACCGGTCCGGCACCAAATAGGGCTCCATAGACTTAACCTATAAATTTTCTCTCTAAGCGGACCACCTGTCTAACGCGACCGGGACCACTGCAAATTCGGTCCCGAACCTTAGCAGACCCTGCATAAGAGGACCAAAAAAAGTTGTGCTTCCCGGAGCTTTGACAAGTTTGTTTGCAGGGGTGAGTCAAAAATGTCACTGTGCCTCTTATGGGCATGCTGTGCAATGTGTCATTGGCGTTTTGTAGCAAACAGCTGCTTCAGTGTCCATTTCTTGTCTGCGCTGGCTCTGATTGGTTGGTTGTTGGTGTTTAAGGTCCCGTCAACTACAAGGTCATCAGAGACAAGTCCACTGCATAGTTCTAATGCATAGACACTGTACTAATGTGACGATTATTGGGTATTAGCAGTACCCAACTTTCCTGAGCGACCACCCATGTCAGTACTAACTGGGCTTGCGTTGCTTAACTTCAGTGATCAGACGAGAACTGGTGTGACAATGCAACTCACCGCTCACCTGCTGGCTCTGATACATTTGCTCAGCAGCAGAGATGAAGACCTTAACATTGAAAGAAAAAAATTGATCTATGTAAATGTATGCATATTGGTGTGCATTCCTGAAGTGTAAGGAGGTACCTCCACAAGCGGACCACCTGTGTAAGGGGACCGCCTGTACGGGGTGCCGCAGGTGGTCCGCTTATACAGGTTTCACTGTATATACATATTTTTTTCTCCTTTAGTCAGCACTGTTTTGAACAATAGTGGAACACGGATGCTCCTATAATTATGCTAGGGCGAATTGACTCAATTTTCAATTGTTAACTTTGTGATAAGGATCTAATAAATCTCTTTACCAAGCTAACGCGATTGCCTACCTTTTTAACTTCATTTTGCGCTTCATATTCTCACAGGGACCTCAGTTATAATAAACTTGAATTACTAGATGCTGGAGCATTTAACGGATTAACAGAATTGCAGGATTTGTAAGTTAATAAGTTATTTACAATGTTGTTGACGGTTTTCCAAAAGTCGTTTTCTCTTCTTTTATTAGACAAACCTTTCTTAATAAATTTATATTCTTGTGAGAATAATTAAGGGTATTTTTCTGAATTAAAAATGTCGTTGACTTCAACTGACTTTGGAATTGAAGGACAATAGAGATGGTGTATTACAAAACTGCAATGGAACTAAATTGTTAAAATTATTTAGTTAACTGGCATCTGAAATTGCTAAGCAATTTGATAAAGCACAAATGAATTTGAGAACTCCATAGCAACATTTTAATAAAAGCTTAAAATTAACAATAAGAATTGAAAATAAAACCTTGACATATTTACCGGAAACTTACATTTCTTGTTTATTTTATTTGGATCTGGCTAACATTCAGGAACTTGGAAGTAAATCGATTATCATGTCTTCCAAAAAATGTATTCAAGAGCTTAGGAAATGTACGAATCCTGTAAGTTGATCGAGATCTACGTTTTTAGCCTTATATTTATTGAACTTATTAATGTCATTATATGAATGAATAGCTTCTTCATACAGTACGCACCGCTTCAATTCGCAATAATTATTCTCATATTTTCAGACGCTTGAATGAAAATAAATTACGAGCTATCAAACCTGAGATATTTAACGATTTACTCAAGTTAACGACAATGTAAGTATTATGACATGTGAGTTTCGGAAAATAATGGCATTTGGAGAAAGCATCATCTCCAAATAAATATGTGATCGTTACATCACTTTCTTATCAAAATCGTTTAGGGCATGGGATTTTTGTAACTACAAATAACCCCAAACCCCACTTCATCTAAACATCACCGTCGTAATTTAATATCTTTCTGAATGCCTCGCTAAAATGACAATTCTTGCTGGCCAAACAAATGCGTAATAACAGACAGCACTAAATATCACTAGAGTTTATTGTTTCTTGTATCTACCTTGATTCCGGACCTGGACGTAGTAGTACGTAGAAAATATGTTGGGCCAGGCATAACAAGTGTATGCTTGGAACCTCCGAATGACAGCAACTTCATATCTTTTACTGAAACAGTTAAAAATCATCATCATACCTTTATCCCGCTATGAAACAGTTAAAAATAGAGATTTATTTTTAAGAAAACGATTTGTTGATCAGTATTTTTATTAAGAAATAAATTGATTTAATCGCGTTAATTAGTACGTAGAACAAGAAGACCTCAAAATTAGGCTGCACTTTGAACCCTCCAAGTACTTGATCGGCCATTGAACATCCTGGATTTCCCTTTAGATCTTGAAATATAGTGTATATCGCCACCTGCCACCTGCGTCACCCTGCGTCTCATTTGCGCCTTCCCTAAATGGATTACATATCGCTGTGTGGAGATATCCCTCTCCACCTACATTTACATTGTTTTCATATTTTGGAGACACCCCTCTCCAACATCAACAGTTTGTATTTTTAATCCATAGAATTCATATACTCCTCAGCAGGTGCATTGCACACGCTGTTCACAATGCACATGCTGTTGAAATTAGAGAAAAACAAATATTTAAAATTTTGAATTTGAAACAGAGAGTTCCTTGATTCTGATCATATAGGCCGGACGTATAATTTTGTGTCTCCTCAACCAAAAACCGTTCAATAGTTTTGTACTTACAAGTTCGTTACTATTATCATTATTCTTACACAGTATTTTAATGAGTTGATTATTCGTTAGTTTGAATATTAAAATATTACATTTTATCGTGCAATTCGGAAAATATAATTCGGAAATAATTTCTACCGAAGTAGAACAACTATTGTTGGATTATAGAACACGCAAATTCAGGTTGGGAAACCACAATAAGTGCGGATTAATCACTTGCATCATAGTTTCTACACCTTATAAACAGCCTTCACTACAGCTGGATCAATATCCTTATTCCCACATTTTGTCCCACCCACTAAGTCTTGTGTTGACGTTTCTTTTGCAACTGCCGTCCGGGGGCCCCTCCCCCTGCTCCCTTACGTCTTTTGGATTACTGCTCTACCTTGTCCGCTGCCGTTCTGCTGTATATACTCTATGTTCCAGAGCACGCTCGAGGTTTGCGAATGTTCTCGGAACTTTGCTATCCGTAACTACCACAAGGTGATAACACAGTTTGGCAAACACTGACTTAGGGTTACAGACTTGCAGTGGGGCAGAAAGGTCTTAAAATGGGATTTAGTTTTTTGTGGCGTTACATTATTCATTCTCGAATACAACAGCTCAAAGTGTGCAGTTTTCCTCTCCTGGCAGATGTTGATAAAGAGGGAGACTCATAAGGTGCACCTCTTTTCAAGTAGGAAACAACCTGAAAGTGATGATCCCATATGTGGATGTGTGAGATATCACTCGCCTGTTCACGAACCCTAGGCCAATGATCAGAAGCAGTGAGTAGTACGTGAGAAATTCATATAACGGAATTTTAGAATAGTGAAGTAAATTTCTTCTACAGCCACCTGATGTTTTGTGTCAAAATAGGAGTGGAGTTTAGAAGTTTTAACTTTTTGCTTAATATTGAGGAAGTCATGTCACGTTATATACCTATCCCTGCAATCAAAGTGAAAACATAGAAAGACTAGCGAAATTTGGGCAAAATGATTTTCCTGGCGATTAAACTGTAATTTGTGGTGTCCGTCACGTAAATACTTAATTGTTGTCTAATGATTTTTCTTTGCCATTACCTATCAGAAAACTGCAAACAATGCGAAATTCGCCTTTGCCGTTCTAAGAAAGAATTCATACCTATTGTCAGATGTTCATTTCTTTCACATATGGACTTTTTTTTACAAACATGAGGTGAATTTCGGGCTGATTTGAAACAAATCGATCTTTTCATTTTTATCTTAGGTATTTGACAAACAATGGTATTCAGCTAATTGACTCCTATTCGTTTGCTGGAATGAATGCATTGCAAGAATTGTAAGCAGTTTCTTGTTGATTTATGAAATTGCTATTTGCTTCATACTCTGATTGAAATAATTTATTCGTTTAGATATTGTTCTGGAAATAATTTGGAGATTATTGAAAATAACATTTTTTTCAATTTAACAAGTTTGCTCCATTTGTAAGTCGTAATCAAGTACTACTTATAACTCTTTGTTCATATTCTTCTCATTATAAAACTAGGAAAACTTAGGATTTGTATTTCAAAAAACTTAGGATTGTATTTCAAATTATTTAATGTTTTCTTCTCGTTTTTGTTTTTTACAGAGATCTGTCACATAATAAAATCTCGCAATTTGGTTCAGCCACATTTGATCCACTAATCAATCTAGAGTCCCTGTACGATTATTTTCATTTTTATGAGATGTTTCAAAATAGGTAAAATTACGATATTTTTTTCTTTAGAAATTTAAAAGGAAACTCACTTCGAAAAGTTGGACATGGTCAATTTCAACAAATGAAGAAACTTCGTCACATGTAACGTAGTACATGTTTTAATAATGTAAAATGTTGGCTTTTAAACTGTTCCCCACTCAAAAGTATTGAATGTTTATGATGGATAAATTTTTGTATTTACTTTCATTTAGGACTATAGTAAGAGCCTTGTGGTTTATCGAACTAAATAAATGTGAATCTTAGATTAAGGCTGCCAATTTTTTTGATAACTTAATATGGGGCATTTTATCAGCGGCCTTACTTGATTTTGTTGGCGCCTATGTACTTTTTCAAATTGTTGAGAATTTTGGATGTGAAATGGAATAGGTAATAATTATTAGTAGGACTAGTGTTTTTATAATACCTTTGAGATGGTGGCAGTTTATCACCTATTCCTATTACTTATTTATGGTTAATTTGCATCCTGATGACTGCAGCTGCTAGCACATCCGATGTTAGCATACCCATCTGTTGTAATGGTTTCCTAAAAGCTTTCGAAAAGTTCACAATACGAACAACCAGGGCCGGGTCGAGCAATTTTGACGCCTCATGCCCTCAATACTAATGGCATGGCATCACGTTATGGACCGTAATTAGAAAAATCCAGGAGCTATAAAAATGTGCATATAACATTAGTCATGAATAATGTACAGTATATTTATTCGAGGACAAAATATTTCAGTTCGGCACCTTTTCCAAATTACATTCTTTTGAATCAACCATCCTGAAGCGAGTGCCCCTCTAACTTACCCATTGACGCAGCCCTGCTAACAGTTCAATACAGACTACACCGACTGACAAGACTAAACAAAATAGACATTAATGGAAATCGCCATGCCAGAGTAGAGACCCGTCTCGGTTGCACAGTGGGTAGCACATCCGGTAACTGCGTCAGTAGTTCTAGACCCGATACTGGACCGAAGTGGATTGGCTTCTTTAGGGCGAGAGAGAGAGAGGCCCCGGTTTTACTTCTTTCGGATGAGAAGTAAAACCGAGGTCCAGTATGGTCCTATGCAACGGGTAGATGAGGCAAAGTTTCCAGGTGTAGGAGCTCGCCCCCGGCTTCAGTGGAATACCCTAACGAACAGTAGACCGACGATGAATAAGCATAGGGGTTGTAGCTTAGGTCGGCAATCGCCCCTGTGTCCATTCAGAGGGACAAGATGGGTATCCGACCCTGCCATAGGCGGGAAAAGAGTTTGGAGTTCCTTGCCATGCCAGAGTAACAAAAAATAGCAATGAACACAATAATCGGTTTCTGTATCCTGGATAAATCGGACAATAAGTAGCATTTCTGGAAAGATGGGATGTGGATCAGTACATGTGGGGCACTTTAACTAATTCGCCACGGTTGGTATTAAATTTCGTCCTAGAGGTCATCATCATACCCTTATCCCGCCTGTGACAGGGTCGGGTCTGCGGGTCCACTGAACATGCTCTAACTGGGAACCCCAGCCAGGCGCCTGCAACTCGCAGGAATATTGGCAAAGTTTCTGTGGGGGGATGCCGGCCTACACCACGAATTGAGACGACTGCTTCGAAATGGAGTGGTTTACATTATTTACTTTGAAATCCGAAAAGTTGCTAGCGTTTCTTCCGTGTGGGTTCTGAGGTAGAATATATATTGGTCCACTTTATTGCTCCTTGCTTTGATACAGATGATTAAAAGGGTTATCACATCACCCTACAGTCTGACGCAACCCGATGATATCCAGGTTGTTTCCTTGTCTTCAGTTCCCGTTTTGGTTTTCCCTCATCAATCACAGTTGGTGCAATTAAATTGCACGTTGTCTATTTTGTTTGCAAAAGACAAAATTGCTTTGCCAGCTTCTTTCTGAAATTTCGTCCTAGAGGTATCCTAAATATTTAAGGTTAGTTAATTTGTAAACAGTTTAAATATCAGGCAGTGCCGGATTTAGATATTGAGAGGCCCTAGGCATTTCAATTTTGAGGCCCTTTTCAAGCTCTTTGAAGGCCTTTTTCTCTTATTTTTGAAGCCCGCTAAATGATATGGCCCTAGCCTTCAGTCTAATTAGCCTAATAATAAATCCGGCATTGATATCAGGTCATCCAAGGAAGGTGTTACTGATGACTCCTCCTCTGCAATTTGATATTTTGTTACACAAGTTATTATTTAAGTTTGAGACTTAAATAACATTTATGTTAACTCCAAGAATCAGAGTCCTACTCGATTTCCAAATGAGTCTAGCAGAAAAGCAAGCTCATAGTACTATGTCCAAGCATATGGGCTAGATGCAGGGAAAAGAAACTTTTTTCAAGTGATCTCCTTAGGTCCATATGTTGATTTCCCAACAGAAACGTTGCATTATCAAATTAGATAGTTATCTAATATCAATAGTCCAAATTACTGTCATTCCACATTTCTCATAGGATTTGAAATTGAGGTAATCAGTTAAGTCTTACATGACAACTCCAACTCAATTATCAAATGAGCAGGATGAGATAAATTATTGGAGTGAAAACATGGATATTGACAGTCTTTTGGCACTGCTAAACAACCAACTCTTACAATTTCGTCTTCTTAGGGAATAAATTGAAGCATAATTTACGATCTAAAGCCCTTCAAAGGTGAAACAACCAGACTGGCCAGCTAGAAATTCTGACAATGTATATGAGAACTGAGTCTGGCTCGCCTTGGCGATGAACCATAGTGAGACTGCAAGGAACAAAATTTTAGCTTAAATTTGACAATGTGCCAGGACAGTTTCTGTCCTGATCTTTGATGCGCCCCTTTTGTTTCTGCTAAATGTCTTTTTAGACTGTAAAAAGAAAATTATGTGATTTCTGTTGTACTATTTTTTTCTGTAGTTATTTCGATGACTTTCGCATGTGTGCGTATGCCTTACATGTCCGAATATGTGAACCCAAAGGTGATGGAATATCAAGTCTGGAGAATTTGTTGGATAACCCTGTCTTAAGGGTGAATGTTTGGATAGTGGCCATCTTAGCCTGCGTGGGCAATGTCTTTGTTTTCATCAGTCGACTAATTATTAAGGAGTCCAACTTAGTGCATTCCTTCTACATTAAAAATCTAAGCTTTGCCGATCTACTTATGGGTATTTACCTTTTCTTTATTGCTTCTTATGATGTCCACTTTCGCGGAGATTATATTCGTCAAGATCACCAGTGGCGTCATAGTTTGCAATGTAAGTTTTGCGGGTTTCTAAGGTGAGCTCATTAATTCATTTTAAAGATTGTCACCTTCAAAAATGCGAATAAAGGGCAACAACTTATCGTTAATTTCCAACAGTCATAAAAAGCATTTTATGTCTGTCTACACAGACTTTCTTCTCTGTCGGGTTAAATCTTAGCTATTGGGTCAGCCTGGAATGCCAGACAGTTGTGACAGGGCTTGGCAACGGTTTTATTTAAAATAGCGAATTTTATGTAGGCCTATTGTGAATTCCTGGAATCCTGGTGATGAGAGAGAAAGCGAATTTCTAACTGAATTCAGGCAAAATCTGAGGGGAATAGCAAGGTAGCAGTACAGTATTTAGTTTATTTATTGCCGTTTCACTTTGGATATCAGAGACCAGTCCTTTACAGAGACTGATAGTGGAATCACAACCAGGGTCGGCGGAAATGAGCCTTCGGAGCCTCCACTGCAGGCGGGCGCCATTTCGATGCTTCAACAATTACAGGTGTATTCAACATTATTCAAAATAACGGGGGAAGGGCGTTTATTTGAGATTTTTAGGCGGGCGCTGAAGATCCTAGCACCAGTCCTTATGCCACCATCCAAGGACTGATTTTTCCCTGTCTTTTTCTCTCGTTAATACTGTTATTTGTTTCTTTCTGATGAATTTGTCCTCTTTTGTTTCTTATAGCATGCCACAATGCGCTGGGGTGCTGTCCATATTTTAATAGAGATGGTTTATGAAGTAGTGAAGTAGTTCAAGCCGCTTACTAGTGATTGAATAGTATCATTTTTCATACTTGTTGTAACTTATTTGTGTTGTGTCGAAGTTGCTAGGTAAATATTATGGTCTAAAAGATTCAAACAAACTCCTAAGAATGTAATAAACCTCTTAATAAACTACGATCAACAATGATTAATTTCCGTAGAAACTAAATTGGGCGCCCAGTAGAGCTCTCTAACAGAGGCCCTTTCAATAAGCTGATTAATAGGGATCTTTTCTTTCCCTTTCGTTAATATAAATAAATAAAAGTTTGATTCCCGTTTTTTTTTCTTGTAGGTTACCTGAATTCAATCATAGTACAAATTACAGCATTTAAACCTGCGGTAAAGTAGTTTGTTTGAAAGTGACAGACCAAACTATTTTTCAAGATTAACAATACAGAAAAGGGAAGAAGTCTCACTCTAGGCTGACTCAGTGTTGGTGCTTTTACCCAATGCCTATATTATAGGTACTTATAAATTCAAACCATTGTCTAAAAACATTATTTGGACATTTAAATTCGAAAAATAGTTATTTTTGCAAAGAATTTCTTAGACAGATGAATGGAAAGAAGAGAAACCCGTTTAAAAGTTTGCCCGTTATTCAATTTAGCTCTTAATTGCAAATTAATGTTGCCTGTTATTGATAGCACTTTGAGCTCTGAAGCTTCAGTATTCACCCTTACCACCATCACATTCGATCGATATTTCTCCATAAATCAACCACTGCTTGCGAATCGTCGAACTAAAAAGTTTGCATTTATTTTAATGAGTTGTATGTGGCTGATTTCGATTACGTTATCACTTGTGCCTATTTTACCAATATCTTATTATGGAGATGAATTTTATGGAAATAATGGCGTCTGTCTACCTCTGCATATACATGACCCATATGGTCAAGCATGGGAGTATTCTGCAATCATGTTCATTGGCATCAATTCGGTGGCTTGTGCATTTGTGTCATACGCTTACATTAGCATGTTTCTTATCATCAAAGACTCTAACATTTTACTCCGTTCAACACAAGAAAAACAAGATCAGATAATTGCTAAACGGTTTGCATTCATCGTTGGAACTGACTTGGTCTGTTGGGTGCCAATCATAGTTATTAAGATAATGGCACTTTCTGGTAAGTTGAACATTGGTCTATCATATTAAATTAAACCATAAATGGTTACTATATTTTAAATACCTGCTCTGCTTATTCCTTTTCATATCTTCATATACAGTTTTTATGCTTTATTAACAGGAATTCCGATTAAAGATGGCCTTTACGCCTGGTTAGCTGTGTTCGTCTTACCAGTGAATTCTGCCCTAAATCCTATTCTATATACCGTGACAACAAAACTGTTTCGACAGCAGGTAATTTACTAAAAAGTCTTTATTGGTACATTGACTATCATATAAGCAACGTAAAGTAAATGGTTACAGCAGTGATTTCCAAACTTTATTTTGGTGACCTCCCGGTTCAATCAATATATTGTACCAGTGCCCCTCCCCTTCTCAATCCTTCGACAGTTTATATTAATAGTCATTTATATGCCGCATTTCCAACCTTATCTGCTATAAAGCTCATCGCCCATTCCAATTCTCTTTTCAACGCCGTGTCCCCGATCCAATCATCTGGTGAAGGACCCACTTGCACACTAGTACAACCGGGCAGTACCAATACTTGTGGATAATTTGCAAAATAAAATGTCGGGGATCAATGAAAAAAACGGTAAAAGAAGTTTCTAGTCTCAGTAAACTTATTACCTCTTCAATATGCTTTATCCTTTGTTTTATTATTATTATGGCCCTCTGGCACCCCGCTCAATTGGGAAAGTCCCTTACAGCTTAAAGGCCATTTCTAATTCTGACTCACTGCAAGCAGCCTTATTAGGTCAATTTGGCAGTGGGGAGACTAACTCTTATTCCCTAATATATATTTCCACTAAACCCCTAAATCCCTATGCTATACTTATTGTGTCCCCGTACAATATTTGCAATGGTGGCCTTTCCTTTCAGAAAGCCCCCACTTTATCCTCTCCAAGGGTAACCCATTGCCAAATGGTCGTTGGGGAAAAAGGCCAGTAGTATGAGTCTGTCTGTGTCCTAATCTCCAATAATTTATATGGATGATTCCTTTTCCTCTTATACTCCGCCAGGGATGTACTTCTAACCAGAGGACCATTGATTGCACCTAATAACAACCTGATATCAACAGCAGTCTGATAAAAAGACTAATGCTGTGAGATACCGACCTCTGGCTTAGTGTGTCCCACCCTAATTGCCTAATCATGTCAGACACACTCTCACAAGAAAGCCTATGTAGTACAATTCTTGCTGCCCTCGTTTGGATCCTTTCAATTTCCCAAGATAAGTCCTTCCTAAAGGGAAACTAAATTGGACTACAGTACTCCAAAATTGGTCATACCATTAAAATATCAGCTGTTTTTTTTACTTTCTTTGTGCTGTTCCTGATAACCCTACTAATCAGACGGAAGAAGTGATCAGCCCTCCCAATCAATTTACCAATGTGATCCTTCCAGGTACCTTGATTATTTAAAATAATTCCATGGTGTTTATGGGTCTCAACCCTCACACCACCAGTGTAGTAATATTAAATATCAAGCAGCTTCCTAGATCTAGATATATTACGAAACCTGGACTTTTGCAGGTTTAATGGCAATTCCCATCTTACACACCAGTAATAAATCTTATTAGATCCTGTTGTAATTCTGTTCAGGTTGATAACCCTTCATCCAATACCCAAGCAATGCATGTATCATCTGCAAATAGTTCACGGAAGGAATTAATATCAAGTCCTATGTCATTAACATAAGGAATGTACAATAAGGACCATGTGCCTGAGGGTTCCCTGAGGGACCCCTGACGTGGCCAGTTTCCATTCAGACGCCCTACCCTTGAACAGGATCCTCTGGTGTCTACAAAGTAGATAGGACTTTACCCACTAAGTAACCTTACTATGTATCCCCAAGTTGGACATTTTTCAAACCAGCTGACCATGGATTTTTGTTTGTGTTGTGGTGTTTTAGGGCCCTACAACTACAAAGGTCAGTAGAGCGCCATCCACTGCATAGTTATAATGCAGAGACTCCACAGACTTTATACTAATGTGATGATTTTTGGGTATTAGCAGTACCCAGTTTTCCCAAGCAGCCACACATGTTATTACTAGCTGGGGTTATGTTGCTTAACTTCAGTGATAAGGTGAGAACTGGTGTGTCCAACGGAATAAGCCACTTCCCTTATCACGGGGTACCATGACAAAAGTCTGTTCAAAGTCCAAGAAATATAACATCAACCTGCTTTCTGTTATCTATTGCCTGGTACCATCCATCACACGTGACACTGGCGTCAGCCACAAGTGCTAAGAGAACTTGAGCCTGTTGTGGTTCCATGGAAGGAGAGAAATCACATCAGATGCACATGGCACTTGTGGGCAACAAATGCGGTTAACTACTTCTCACCTCCACTTTCTTGGTTAATTTCACGCTACCCCACCAAAAAAAGTGGAGCTCCTACGTCACCAATTTATGTGAAATTTAGTCTGTTTGAGCACTACTCTTGCCAGTGTGGTGTGCCAAGGAGCCAGCCTTAAAGCTGTTTGAATATAATCAATCAGGCAAGCCATTTGGGCGTCACATGACCTCCCTTTCCTAAACCAATAACGATTATTACTAAGGATGCCATTCTTTTCCAGATATCCCATTATGCACAAAAATGAAATATGTTTAAAAATCTTGCATACAGCACTCATTAAAGACACTGGGTTGCAGCATGTAGGGTCTGCTTGCTGTATCCCTTGACTTTAAAACTGGTACAACGTTAGCTAGCTTCCATGATGAGGGAACCCTGTCTAACATTACCTTTCTGGTCCATCCATTCTGCCTCATGCCTTCCAGTCTTTCTTTCTACTTCAAATTCATGGATACAGATTTTGTAGTTAGAGGGGAATAGATATTAAATGTTGCCATTTTTCTTTCAGATATTGCGCTGGATTTATGCTTTCAAGCAGCGTAGTGCTACTAGTTGTGGAACTGCAAAAGAATCATCTGGTTTATCCTTAAGTTACATTTTCTTTCATCGAGCATCATGGTCTAAACGTCATATTCAGGTTAGAGCCTTCAACATAGAATTCAAAATTTCAGATCTAATATTTTTATTATAGATGCTGATAATGAAATTCTTAAATGTATAATCTTGAGTCTACCTATCATTCTTCATCAGGATAGTGTCCCCAGGTTATTATTCTTTTATGCATACACAGGGGGCTCATGGACCAGGCAAACCTAGGCGGTTGCCTAGGCCAGCAAATTTCAGAGGTATTTCCTTGCCATGCAGTTTATTGGTCATTTAAAATGTTCATAGTCCTGGGGTTCGCCTTGTTGCAGAGCCATAGAAATGCATTGGCAATGGGACAAATGCCAAGGGCGTGAGGGACGCTTGAACAATTTAGAACTGCATTAAATTTAATGGGGAAGGAGGCGATGGACCCACTTATCTATGGCGCCTGAAACTCACGAGCCAAGCCGGGCCTGTATGCATATCATCTATGAAGGCCGTTGTTCGCCAAGGGAGGCCACGTGTAAGTGGTATAAGTTGGTGTACAGTGTACACCAAACGCAGCCACAACTTTTCTTCACATGTGAGACTTCCTTCCTTTCAACCAAAAGATGCCACTCGCCTTCTTCCCTCCACCCCGTGAAGGTCTTGAAGGGAGAATATTCAGATACAAGATATTCTTAGTAGATGGCAAAATTTACTTTCCAAAACTGTTTCGTTGTGAATTCCTGATTTCTGCTTATCTTTCTACTTCACTTTGTTTCTTCTCCGCCCTCTGCTTCCTGTCTTCTTATATCTGCTGCTCGCTCCTGCTTGCTGTTAGTACATGTTCCTTTTATGGTACCTGGAATTCATAGGAACCTAACCCACAGTAGGTACAGTAGTAGTCGGTCTATGTTAATTAGGTTGTATAGGGCAGTGGTTCTCAAACTTTTTTAAGAAATTTTTGCTACAATTAACATATAAGCTAATGTCACAGCTACTAAAAATATATTTGACAAACAATTATTTATTCAGAAAATGGTAAATCTTAGTCATCAAATGAACATTCAATGGCAGGGGAGCATGCAATAATCATAAATAGTCCTAAATGTTGACTAAGGAGCTCCTTCATGGTCCCCCTGAACCGCCTTGCAGTCCCCTAAAGCAGTGGTTCTCATTTGTTTGTTTGAGTTTAAGGTCCCATCAACTACAAGGTCACTAGAGACCCGTCCACTGCATAGTTCTAATGCATACACTGCACAGACACTACACTAATGCGATGATTATTGGGTACTAGCAATACCCAGCTTTCCCAAGCGACCACCCATGTCAGTACTAACTGGGCTTGCATTGCTTAACTTCAGTGATCAGACGAGAACTGGTGTGTCCAATGTAACTCGCCGCTCCCTCAGTGGTTCTCAATCTGTGTTCCACAGAATACTGGTGTTCCGTGAAACCACTTTAAGTGTTCTGCAAAAAAAATAAATGCACGAATAAAGGTGTTGAAAAAAAATCGATACAATTCAAAATAATTTTTGTATGGGATTGTTATCAAACGCAAATGGTAGTAAGTAGTATAAAGTGGTAGTAAGTACCAAGTGTAGAAAGTCTACAACGTGCTTTAAAGTTTAGTTGAATTGTAAGTGTTCCGTGAAAGTAAATGTCACAGTTTAGTGTTCCCTGGCATCAAAAAGATTGAGAACCACTGCCCTAGAGCACTGTTTCTCAAAAATTTTCAATTGTGGCCTACTTTGAAAGAGCATGTGGCCCACTTACATTAATAGACCTGACCAGATACATATGTAGCAATAAAATGTGTGGCCCACCAGGAGATTCTCATGATCCACTGGTTGCCCTAGAGGACCATGGTCCCCAGTTTGAGAACAAGTGGTTAAGAAAGAGTTATAGGCAATAGTCATCAACACCACGGCTTTTTATTTCTTAGATAACAGAAGGCATACTTTAAATTGGTCTTTGTCCATCTTCTTTAACAGGCAGGGTTGTCTGTGGGGATGCTGGCCTACCCCAAAGAAGGCACTCCATGCATTATCTACCATGGAGCCTGAGGCCTGCACCCCCATGACGCATTATCACAATAAAAATAATATGGAGTCCCTGACATTATAAGTGTGTCAGAGACAGTGGGAAAGGGGGAGGAGAAGGAGAAAACCAATCCTTGACCAGGGATGAACATGAGGAGGCATACCAAGTTTTTATACGTTTTAATTAAAATGGTACTCAGCAGTGATGGGTGAAACGCCTGAATTATGGGCAGTATCATCATCCACAAGGCGCCTTAATAGGGAGTTTACAAGTAGTCAGGATGAATGAAATGAAAGACGATTATCAGCTCTCACATCATCCCTTTCTATTTTGTCTCGGTTATCCTAAAGTCGCTTTGTAATTATTCGTCTCATATAATTTTGTGCCATCTAGTGAGCACCAAAGAAAACACATTGCTAACCTACAGACACAAGCAACTGTAAGAAAATAAGATCGACATGTCAGGATCATAAAGTAGAAGTATCATAAAGTGGCGGGTGAAATTAGATGTACTATTATTGTTAGGGGATTATCATTGCAATTTGCCATTTATAATTTATTTTTGCACTTCTCTTAACTTATAGCAAATATGGCTTCCAGACCTCACACTAGAGGAGCTATCTGCACATTCCTGGGCACACGCGTGGATCTAGGATGGAGTTTTTGGGGTTGCATTCAGTAGCGTAGCCAGGCTTTAGCGCCATAGGCATCATTTTCTGAAAATTTCCTGCACCCCTCCTAGCTACGCCACTGGTTGCAACCCCCCCTCCCATACACATACAGTATAAACTTACATTCTCATAATATGTGAGGTTTAGCTCAACCCCCCTGTATTAGCTCAACCCCCCTGGCGAAAATCCTGGATCTGGTAACCAATCACTGAGAGGTGCTTTCATAATGAGAAAGGAGGACGTTTATTTTTGTTTTTCTTGTCCTCATGGTAGAAAAGACAGATTGGAATGATGAGAACGAAATTGACTTTTCGTCTTTCACCCAAGAACGCCCACCTTATGACTATTTGAAAACTCCCTAATGATTCAAAATAAAAACGTTTAACTGGGGCTTTATATTTCATACGTTTGCTTATGCTTAGATGAAATTTTTTGTCCTTTATATAGACAAACAGTACAGCAAGATCTTCTATTAAGTCTGATGGTTCGAAGGACTCCATGAAACGCCCTGCAGTCAGTGGACAGGAACAACTTGTGACACAGGTGTGAGCATTATTGTGGTGAGATGTAAATGAAAACTTCTAAAGATTATTAATTTATATAGTGTTAATTCTCATAAAAATACTAGCTTGTAACTATAGAAATAAATGTATGGAGATAATAAATGGTAGAAATTTGAATCTGCAATTTTTCTCCACAGAATTTACAGTGCAATCAGAATATTGGAAACTCTGGGTTTAAATGAAAAAAATTTCTTAGAATAAAATATAAACCGATTCTAGTGATTTATTAAAATGTATCAAAAAATTAACCCTTTTGTGACCCCCATAGAGAGAGAGCAGGGGGCCAGCATCCAAATTTTAAATAGGAGCCCCAGAATTGTATTCAATTTTTGGATAGTGAAAGAACTACTTAAGAACACTGTGGTCCAGATTTGAGTGGTTAAGTTGGTCAAATCTGGAACACTTAGAACTTGGGATCATTTTTGAACTTGTAAATGTAGTCTGAAATTCTGTGGAAGTTTTACGTTTCAAAAAATACCAAATCTTTGTAAAGATGAATTCAACCAAAATTTGATATATGAAGAACCAAGAACCACAAACTTGGAACTGATTGAAAATAAAATCTTAAATTTGTGTAAAGGCATTGTGTGAAAATAGAATGTGTAAAATGGACTGACGTCTGATAAATGAAAGTTGCTAGAAACTAACATCAAGATCATCAGCCATGAAACTTCTCATCATGAGGACCTACACATAGACCATGTCTCCAAGTGGCCAAACTCAAGACCAGCAGTCATGAAAGTAAGAGAGCAAAGAATATTTTCTAAATCTACTTAGCTTATCCCTTTTAGTAACTAGTAAATAACAATATATGTGTGTGCAACCAAAAATTTTTATGAGGGAAATAAAAAGTAAGGAAAGGGTTAGCATCTATAGCATCCAAGAAATCAAGCCCACATTGGCATTGAACTGGGAGGACCCTGCCACAAGAGACGACAGCTTTTTCCACTCCATAATACCACTGAACTGGAAGACACCATGGTATGGCCTGACAACACATCACACGGGACCTCAGTTTTACTTCCCATCTGAAAGAAGGCACACTCAGGGCCTCTCTCTTGTCTAAAAGAAGCCAACCCACCTCGACGCAGTAGCAAACCTTGAACAACTGACACAGTTTCCTGTTATTGTTATGGAGGAAGTGCCCATCTACCGGTATATTATACAAGATCGTCCGGAAGTTTCTGTGCCTTCTGAACTTCTAGTTCTGAAGTTCAGCCTGACTCCGTATTGTCAGAGGGCAGTCCTACATTCATCATCAATAAATCCTTATCCCGCCTGTTGTAGGGTCGGGTCTGCAGGTTGTAGCCCTCCACTCCCGCCTATCTCCCACCAAATCCCTATCCATCCAACACACTGCCATATTTTTTGGATGCCTTGGAAGTACCTGGGTCATGGGTGACCCAGGTACTTCCAAGGCATCCTCAAAATGGAGCTAATCAGCTCGTCTTCTCATCACATCACATGCCAAAATCATCTCAGTCTACTCCCTCTCATCTTTTCTGCAATGCCTCCCCCAATCACCTCTAATACAATATAGGCTAACCTCCTTAATCCGAACAAGCTTCAGTTAAATTCTCATTTCATTAATCCGACCAAAGTTTCGATAATCCGAATAAAATTGATAAAAATAAAATATTTAAATAATTTTCTGCATACTTTGCTGAAATGTTTTCTTTGGCTGTTCTATCAAAGGAGGATTTAATTTTTTAGGAAACATTATGTAACGGAACAGTCTAAAAACGACAGAACTTGAAGACTGTCATAGAAAAATTTGTGGCCCAATGTTGATGAACTGCTCAAAGCAAATGATGAAAATGAGGATTCTAATCAGGTAGCATGTTTGCAATGTAGATTATCAAATCTTCAGGATGCTCAGGACACTGAGTTACATCACGTCAAGTGAGGTTACTGATTGTAAAATATAATTTTCTTCTCTATTTTTAGTCTTTTAAACCATACAGTATGTGTACACCTAAAACTCTAATTTGAAGCAGTTGAAGTCAAACCATCATTATATTCGCTAATCCGAACATGTCCTTTCCAAATTAGTTCGGTTTCGTTTGTTGGTGTTTTAGGGCCCGTCAACTACAAGGTCATTAGAGCCCCGTCCACTGCATAGTGCTAATGCAGAGACTGCACAGACACTTCACTAATGGGACGACTTTTGGGCATTAGCGGTACCCAGTTTTCCCAAGTGGCCACCCATGTCAGTACTAACTGTGGTTACGTTGCATAACTTCAGTGATCAGGCGACAACTGGTGTGTCCAACGCAATTTGTCGCTCCCCCAATTAGTTCGGATTAGTGAGATTGCACTGTATACTCATACATACCGGTAATTCTTTCTGTTCTGGACTCCTCACTCATGCACTGCAGCATTAGCATTTCAGCTACTTCCATTTTATTTTCGTGGGTCTCCCTCACTGCCCAACACTCTGACCCATATAGCATCCAGAATGAAAGGGCATAGACTTAATGTTGCACCTTGGAAGCCTCTTGTATTTCCCCAGTTAGTCCTTACCCTAGCTATGAAACCAGCTTCTACCCATCGCCGCTTCCTTAATACCTCCCACACTACCTGTCTTGGGGTTCCAAGACAGGTTAAATTGCATGAAGAATTTCTTTGCTGCCCTATGCTTTTCTAACGTCAGGCTCAAAATAAGGATTGATTCCATTTTGGACTTAGTAGGCATGAACCCAAACTGGTTTTCCTCGACACTAGTTCTATTCTTAAGACAACGTTCTAGTGCTCTCTCTCTCTCTCTCTCTCCGTGAGATTCACAGATTGCCTCAAAGGCTTAATGCCTTTATAGTTACCACAGTCCTGCACATCACCTTTGCCCTTGAAGAGTGGTGCTATCCAACTCTCCCGCCGTAGGCATGTTAACTCCACTAGCTATCCTGTTGAAAAGTTTCCCTGAATCAACAGCCGGAGTATCCTAAACCGGAATTAAAAAGGAACTGAACCGGAATTGAATAAACCGGAGTTAAAAAGGACTTGTGTAAAACTGCATTTCCATAAAGCTGCTGCATGGTGCAAATTCTGCAGACCATTTATTCAAACCAAATCCAAACCAAACCCCCAACTTATCTTTATTACTTTGAGCCGAACGCGGGGTTATCTACCACATGCTTATCATTTACAAACAACAGTAAATCTTAACTATTTACTTATCCAAACACGAAAATACTAAGATCTAAAAGTAACAGCAACTTAAGCCCTAGTTTATTGATACATTTCGTTCCTTGTGTCAAGACTGCCATCCGCATAATGCTTAAGAATCGATATGAATCGATTTTAAATCGATTTATTTTGTTTCCAGTCTTGTCATCTGGCTCTCTCTAGCGGTGAAAATAACATTGTCGTGTGTCTACGCAAATCATGGCGGATGGTACTGTTGCGCAAGTAGAGCTCAGAGAAATTGGTAAATATAGCAAAATTATCAACATTTTTAGTAATTTTCATTTCAGTTAACTTTTTCTTAAATACTCGAGAATAACTGTTGAGTACGTTTACATTGTTCTCACGTGTTTAATGTCGTAAAGAATGCGGTCTTTAACGTCATGATAATGGCGTCGGCCTATTTCGTTCTTTCGAGATTCTTGCAATTACAAAGTGTTGATATTTCACTCATTTTAAAATTGCTATACAACTCTGTCAGGTTTCGAAAATAAATTCTATCAGACTGAGTATCGAAAAGAACCATTACGTTTTGCCCTGTTTCAATAAGCAGTTGGAGTATGTAAAAATTTAATGTGCGCATATCGTTTGCTCCTCGGTCATTCATCAACGCGGTTTTTACAGACTTATTAGAAGGACCCAGCAGAGTGGCACAGAGTGTTGATGTCGAAATTAGTTTATTATCCTAGATTTTTTTTCATAATGAATTTAGTTTGATACGAGCAAAAATAAATGATTTGTCTTTGCCGATGGGTATTTTACTTTGGAATTATGCTGAATGGGTTAAATGCCATGGATAAAATGGTCTGCAGAATTTTCTTAATAACCAAGTAGTAATTTGTTTCATATTTATAACTTTCACAAGTTTAGGGAAATATTTCAGGAAGAAGATAAAATGATAGCAGTGCCCTTGATATCGTGTCATGCAAATGGTCGTAATAATACGAATTTGTATGACGTGACATTTGCCTTTTTATGGTGCAAAATTACTTCAGGGTACTTCAAATTGGACGATGTTTATATCAGGTAGTTGATAGTTTTGCAGATAATAACGAACAACACTGGTTAAAACATAAATCATTACTTTTATTTATCTGATCGTTACCTTGGCATAGTGTATTATTGTAAATTATTATAGTTGTAGAGAAGTACTACTGTACTATCTTACTCAAAGTCACTACTAATCCTTCTGCTTCAGTGCCCCTTTCAAACGGAATGCTCAAGCATTCATTTTTTGCAGAAAGGAAATGCTGTCAGTAATGCAGTCTCTAGCTGGACATTTCACGATAATAGGAAATTGTTATTTATTTCAGCCTTTAGATTGTGATTATCAGCCTCTTCATTTGTTTATCCCTTAAGATCAGGCGTATAACAGGGTACGATTATAAAATATATATATCAATTGTACTGTTTCAATAGTTCACTTGGTGAAATTTGAAAGTCATATTGTGTATCAATAATTACCACATGCGGTCTGGAATAAGCCCGTTGTTTACTGTTATTTTGCAATAGGTCAGACACCATACAATATTATAACCAACAAAGCATTAATTTACCTGCCAAAATTTCTATTTTGGTTGTATAATGTGGTGTTGGAACAGAGAGGGTAGGCCGGCATCCCCCCACAGACAGCAAAGCCAATATTCCTGCGGGTTCCAGACGTCTGGCCGGGGTGACCCCAGTCAGAGCATTGTTCAGTGGACCTGCAGACCCGACCCTGCCGCAGGCGGGATAAGGGTATGGTGATGATGATATTGTGCATCAATAATTACTAATTTACTTTTTAAGGGCAATTGCACCCTGAAATTCTTCTCCACTTCAAGTTCGATGGAGAAACAGGTACTCATGAGATTAGATATCCTGTTAGATACCAAACATATGTATATGTAGAGAAAAGGGTGGATTGAAAGAATCTATAAGGAAAAAGCACCAGTGACATAACTTCCCATTCTCCTTAGGAAGATTGCAGCGTTGATGGGGGGCCTAAATAGACTTCCTGTATCATTTAGAATTCTGCAGTGCGTACTACAACTCAATATGCTAAGCGATAATACACAGATGCTAACTTTCTCATGCAGGGTGACTCTCAAAATATTTCGTGATGGGGTGGTATTTTTTAAACTGGTTATCTAAATGAGAGTGAGTCACAAATGTGTACTCGAACTTTTATACTTCACTGAGTTGTTGGATTAAAGGGGTTAGAAATTATTCAAAAATAATTGAATGAACGTTAGTACAAAAAGCATGATTTGCTTTTGGTGCTTAATGTAACTTCATGAGATTAATGTACTAATATTAGGTTACATTTATTCATATTTTATTAGAAACTTGTCAACCTATTTCAACGAGTATACCAATTTTGTTAGTAATATTATTCGTATAGTATAGCACAAGAAAACTCCTTAGTATGAGTTCACATTTTTTCTTTGTGGGGAAGTCCTCTGACAAAGTCCAACTACATCATATGAATTACGAGAAGCAGATGACGTTGCTTGTTAATATTAGAAATACCATACTTGTCTGGGGGTAGCTCTTTTTATTTCTTCATGCCATAGTGTGACTGGCGCTTAAAATCCACAAATGCGAACGATGTAGAGATTGGTATTTAGATATGCCATTGGCACCAATAGCTGCTGCTGCTACTTCAGACTAGAAAGTGAAGGAACTAGAAAGTATGTAAGCGAAGGCACACGACTGTAGTTGATGACCTCTGAAGAAAGATCAGGTGATTACTCGGAGAGACGTCCTTGCCCGTCCCGACTTGTTAAAGAATGACGTTCGGTATTCGAATCCCTCATAGATGTGGAACAGTTGAAGCAAGAATAAGGAGCTGAGGCGACCTCACTATTTTTGGTCCCAATGTTAAAAATTTTAGCTGTGGGCTTGATTGCTATTCGTGTACGTGGAAACGTTTTTATTCACAAGATATCGTTTGACAATTATGCTGTTCTATAGTACCATACAACTACACAAGACCCCTACTGAATTTGATGCTTATGTAGTGTAGGCCTATTTGAAGACCCCTTTGATAACATGTTCAGTATTTTCGAGTCGAACTTTGTGAACCAGATGACCATTTGTCTCGATTTGACCAACAGTCATAGTAGTTGAGATCCAATGTCATGGCGTTCATTGTATTTTGCCCATTATTTAAGTCGAAATATTGTAAGTGATGACGTATTAAATGAGAGTATCAAATTCGAGGGCACTAGACAGTATTAACAAATATTAGATGTAGTAATATATATATTAATTATGGCAATAATTATGATGATGTCGCAGTTATTGAGTTGTTTTTTAGTACTATATCTTGTATCATGACGATATTCATGGTCTTCCTGGTCATTTTTAATTTTCCATCAAATTGTGGATCTATCCTGTGTGCCATTTTTTTAAGTGTTCTCTTTTTTTTAAAGGATTGAAGAGTCATAGGATGGTTTGTTGCACAAATTTTTGAGATGTTTAATTTCACGAGTTTCCGTAGTGCCTAGTTATTGTAAAGTTCTAGTGATGGCGTATGGAGGGATTTCATGTTTTGCATCCCCATACATTAATGCAAAACTTGCATTAAAATGTGCGGTCATTGCATTATCTAACAAGTTGACGTAGGTATTCTTTGTTATTATAAGAAATGGTGGAAGGATATGTAATTACTGTATTTATAGATCCACTCATCTGAAAACGGGTATGCAGCTAAGCAACAGTTTATTTTAAATTTCATAGTAAATTTTCATTTTTAGCGAGAGTAAAATTGCATAACACTCCCCTACGCTCTCTCTTTCTCTCCCCTTTTCGCTCCACCAGTCTTTGAATACACCAACTATTATATCATCAGATGATTGTGTGTGCTCGTGTGTCAAAGGGGGTAAAAATAATTTTGGAATTGTAATATCTGGGGATCATCTGTCCGTGAAGCGTGAAGAACCTAAAAACTTTCATTCCTGTATAGCTTAGGGACTGCTGAGAGGAGATGGAGAAGACTGGAATAATAATTTGTCCTGCGTTCTGCACCTTTGTTTGATAATCGGATAAAATTGTGGTAGTCATATTGCCTGATTGAAATCTTATGGGCCATTCATTTGGGTGGATAATATATCACTAGCTTTTCGTTTTGGATGTGCCTGCCCTCCGCATCCGTCTCAATCTCTAAACGTTAAAATTACTGTTTTTAACGTCTAAAAACCGTTGCTGAACTTTTGATCCCACACTGCGTACTCCAAGCACGCTGTTTTTTTTTGTTTGTCTTGTAAAAAGTTTACTTAAGTGTCTGGAGAATCTTGTTTTCACCTACGTAGAATTCTTCTCCTTGTGAACTCAAATGCCTAATGCAAGTTGGGGCTATTGCCCGAGAACCCTGAAATTTATTCTTTGCTGTGTTTAGTTTGCGTACAAAATGTAACCAACCATTTTTCGATGTGGGTGGAGCCAACTTTCTCCGTGTTTGGGTGTTATTGTGCCGCTCCCAAGATCTCCGCCAACAACCTTCAAGGACGTAGCTGGTCATTTATCCCTTGCACCTGGATTTGGTTGAACCTTCTTTAATCCACCCACCCGCCCACTCACATAAACTAAAACTGGAATGCAAGCGGTTTTTTTATTGTTTATTTCCTTTACCCCATAATTCTCTCTCAATATCAAACTTCAGCCTACTGCAGAAGAACGAGCACTTATGTCTTTCGTCCCATGTAGACGCGAACCCTCTATCAATGCGGTGGAGTAGGGGGCTTTGTCAAACTTCTAAACTACTGCAATCGATAGATTTTCAGAAAAGGAATTGCCTAAAGCAAATCTACAGATGTATCGCTTCATTCCTGAAGAATGTATGATGTACGTCTTTCAAATAACAGTTGTTGACAATTCTAACCTAAAATTTGCAGACTACTAAAAGAGTATCGACTCTCTTTATGTTAGGTAGCAACACCTGGTGTCTCATTTGGAGGGGATTAAAACCCAGTTTTATTTTGGGCTAGGTTTTCAGTTGGTATAAAATTAAACTTATTTAGTTCTTCTCACACAGACAGCTGAGCTTCTGGAGTCTTGTCTACGTCGGTCGACTGCTCGTTGTAACGCAATACATTGAAAATTTGGTAATTATTAGAGGTGCTGTGTTTGAGATGGGTCATGAAAAGATATTTGTGATAGGCAATTCTATAAATGGACGCATTTATGACTTAATACACTCATTCGTGCAGACCATCATCTTCGTACGCTATTTGTCTTTGAATTAGGCTAGGGTTGTGCAACGAGTGTGTACACTCGCTCTCGGTGTACGCTCGAGTGTGTACGCTCGCTCTCGGTGTACGCTCGCTCTCGGTGTAACGAGCGAGTTAGTATAGTATTTTTTAAGTAAACGAGCCGAGAGTGAGTCTCGGCTCACATTGTGGGCGAGAATGCGAGCGAGAATCATTAACTAAATATGTTTATTTCAGTCATACTTTTATAATTATTTTGTTTTTCTCAATAAACTCAATACGAGAGCAGACGAGCCCGAACCTCAATTTTTGTTAATTGGTAATAAGGGTCGAGCGAGACTCGTTTACAAAAAAGTTTCCGAGCGAGAGTATTCCTGATACCCCTACTACGCTATGAGCGAGCGTGCTTCGAGCATACGTTCATTTTGAAATATGCACAACTCTACTTTGAATGCGTTTGTTACCACTGAATAGTTTTTTAACCTTGACCGTCCTTTCCCAACAAGCCCCCTCTAAATCTTTAGAACCATCTGGAGGAAATACGTGGAAAGGATTTATCATTATCCCCCAGCGTTTCATGTTATCCTCTCACTACTCCCTTCCCAACACCGGTATTAAATACTGTATAAGTTGTTTATCGAATAAAATATTTAAACATCCGTTTCAGGTCTATGAATGAGACGCTCTGTTATCCACCATGTTAAAAGTTCAATTCTTGTTTTATCCCATTCATACTTTACGAGTTACAACTCTCCATCATCCCTTGTCCCTTCAATACTCATCTGCCATACTCTCGCAACTTCCACATCACTAGATACTGGAATGAGTAGACCTCTGGTCACTTCCAATAGGGACTGCCCGGGCGACGCTGTTGAACGTATTTGCTTACCCTTTGTACGTCCTGAAGATTTTAGTGTTGATTAGTTAATTGCCTCATACTCTTACGGGCTAGTGCTTCTTAAAGAGGTAGTAGAGTCTTTAAGAATCTAAAAGATGAAATCGTAATTTGTATTTTTCGTTATGTTTGGGTTATTTTTGCTTGTTTGTTGCTCATCACCATTTTAATTAATGCCATTTCGTCTTGGTTCATGAACTCTGTCTCCTGCTGAGATTTTTTTCGGCATTTTTTAAGCACTTTTATTGGTTTATTTTGTTTGCAAGCCATTTCTTCGGCCCTTGTTTCATTCGATTTTTTTCCCCTTTTACTGTCTACCTAGTCGTCCTACCCACTTACTAATTTCAAATTTAAGTTGTCTTTGTGGGTGTATTTGACGGTTTACTTGGAAGTTAACTCATTATTCATGCTGGTTTTTTTTCTTCATGACAACGAAACGTTGAAGTGCGCTGCTAGATGCCTGATACGCGTTTCTGAGGCGCATAATCTTGGCCCACCCATTAATGTTGGCAGTTTCATTTCCACAGAAAAAGAGGAGGGAAGAAACTGCTGTAGTCATATTAATAACGCGCTGGCGTTGATTAAAAGTGGTCTGATCAATAATTATTAATATAGGAAAGCGGAGAGAAGGGGTATCCAATCAGTCGAACCATGCGTCATCTGGACTACTACTTTACATTGTGCCACCTTCGGGTTCGAACTCCCTAAGTTTTTGCCAATGTTTCATCTACTTAATATGAATGTCAAGTCATAGTGACTGCACATTCCACCCTCCAAACGTGATAAAGTTGATCAGCATTTTTCTACTACCACCATCATAAAAAGTTGTTGGACCACAGAAATAAGATAAGGGGGACGACTCATGTCCCAAGAATAATCTTAAGTAGCCAGTCTGCATATAGCGCCGCCAAGTGCGAGCTCCTTCATGTGTGACATATCCTGGTGATGACGTTCTGAAAGCCAGCGTTGAGAACCGCCTCACTATTACTTATAGTGATCGTGAGGTGTGAGTACGTGATTCGGCAATGAGAACCGTTGTTGCGGGCTGCCCGTCAGCTTGTACGTACGTAGTTTTTTGGCAGTAGTTTCTCTAACTCTTCGTTAAAAAGAGGGAAATAACACGTCACCTCCTAAAATTTTTCAGGAAAAGATACCTTCAAACAAATTTCTTGTCTTCCATAGTAATAACTTTTTGTATTGAAATACGTTGAAGATTGTGTTCGTTATGCCGCGTGAGATGTGGGATGCGACGGTCATCCCGTCGCCCTCTCCTATAGAGTGGACTGCTGTTGTTGGTGGTGTACAGCGAGGAATGACTGCCAAACCGACAATTATCCATCAACATTCTCAAAGTTTATTCGGAATAATTAGTGATAATGACTATTATACGTCGCCATTGCGTCTTCGGGATGGTTGGAATATTGATGACCGTAGCAGGATTTCAAACCAGGAAGACTATCATGATGGTGAGATGATAATTGGTTGGACGTCCTGATTGCTTAGTGGTCTGTATTAAGTGTCAGGAAAGCTATCTGAGATGAGTGATCAGGTCTTTCTCTATCCCCTTCTCATCAGATGTTGGGTAACAAACGTTGAGGCCGATTTAGAACTGAAAGTGTGCTCCCAATATTGAGGGACGAAATGCTGATTTCTCTGCTTTGACTAAAGGAAAATTTTTAACCGTTAACTGGTATTGTTGGGTCTGGATTGACCCATACAGTTCTTTGTTTTTAATCTTTGTTGTTCCAAATAGTCAATTTAGTTGTCAATAAGTCAATGTACCAAATTTATGGTTACCAGTTGAGGGTTACACTAAGGTGTCTTCATTTCTCCCTTACGATCGGGCAGAGCAGAATGACTTTTGAAGTTCACCACATGACAAACCTCTACGGTGGAGTAGCGATAGTACAGAAAAGTTGGATAGGGGCTGAAATGATGCGGGGATTGATATGCAATTGACTAGACTTGATAGTTTAGTTTTTGTGTCCGTCTCAGTGTTGAAGTGTGTGTTTGGCTGTTTTTTTTTCGGTGTAGGTATATAGCCTATGTATCGAATCTACTTAACTAGTTGGTTGGCGTCCCATGAAATAGGAAGCTCGTTTATCTTTTCCCTCCCCATCCCTCTCGTAGGAGCTCATGGCAGATCCCCAAGGTATTGTGCTATATTTGCAGCTGTTGGGTTTACATAGTTCCACACCATTTTGGCTACATCTTTGCAGATTTTTACAGCAGGTGTAAACTTGTATCCGAATTGCAAAATGGGCAGTGTGATATGTTTCTAGAGTGAATCAGTGCGTGAAAACCTTTAATTTCGGGCATCTTGACAACTGTATGTATTGTAATTCGAGAAAAAGAGATGTATGGAATTAGTTTTAAGATTTGTATTGTTTTTTTCTTTCGTTCTTTCTCATCACAAGTCCTGATTTTTCTCTTCCTACATCTACTTCTTTTTCTCCTTCCCCACTTTGCCCCGGTCTGTCAAATACTTCTCATTTTCACTCGGCTCTGATGTCAAACAACTGATAGCAGCTGACTTAACTAGTCTGTTTGCACCCAATTTGTAATGTTACAAGAAAGCGATCGGCTGGTGTTGACGTCACAGAGTCTTTGCCTTCGTACTCCTTATCTCTCTTTCATCATCATGCCCTTATCCGCCTGTGGCAGGGTTGGGTCCGCGGGTCGATTGAACATGCTCTGACTGGAAACACCCCAGTCCAGCGTCTGGAACCCGCAGGAATATTGGCTGGTTGTCTGTGGGGAGATGCCGGCCCACCCCACTGTTCCAACACCGGATTATAGAACCAAAATAGAAATTTTGCCAGGTAAATGAATGCTGCACAATAAGTATAATGCAACAGGAGTCAGACTTATGCCGTCCTTACCTCCATATCCATGTCTTTGTTCGCCTGATATATACAGTGTATATATATATATATATATACACACACTATCGCCGTAGCAGTCCTCTAGCGTCTGGCTGAAAGTACCAATTACCGATCCTCATTGGCTGTTGTGGCTCTTGGCCGCCCTTGCCTTCTGGATATGGATCCAGTCTCCTGAATCTTTCCACGCATTCCTGACGACCCTAGGAGTTAGGTTGAAGTCTCTTATAACATGCACTTAAGATTGCCCTGTTTCCATTCTACCAACTAGTCTCCACCTCATTCCGCCAACTAAACTCCATCATCCACCACTGATTCCTGGTATGTACAAATGAAGTAACAGGAGAAGAACAAATGGCCACGTTTGACCACTGTCACAGCGTTACCTACCCATATAATTAAAATTACAAATTCGATACCTGCACTATAGCATTATTATTTGAAGACATAATTTCCAGTTTTGAGTTCAACATTAATAAATGCCTTTATTCTCTTAATATTGGACTCCAGCGTACATATATTGGTAGTATCATTAAATATCGCCTGCTGAATGGGATTGTTAAAATTCAGGACAGTTGAGCCAGGCGTTGTAAGGACACATTCCAAAAAGATTTGAACAATGGCTATATTTTAAAGCGATGCAAATTAGTCACTTCCCCACATTAACAACAGGCAGTTTTTTCGCCTGGCCTTCTGCAATTTCCTGTTGATGACGTCGTCTTAGTTGATACTTTCATTTCTGTACTTATCTGTTTGTCTCTCTCCATTTCATTGCATATACTCATTGATGAGGATGGAAACGTGTGGGCGCGGGTGGAGATTTAAGATAGTGATTCATCCTACCAAATAAGACTTCGTCGGGTAGCAGCAGTACCCTAACCAATTGTAATTGTGTGTCATAAGAAAGCGGTAATTTAATGTGGGATGTCGCGTCCCACAGCCATGACGATGCGTACTATTATGAGTTTTCTCGATTTTCAACAGACAGTATCAGTCTTGTCATTGTCAGGATGATTAGTACTATAAGAAAAGATCTGGAACTTGAATATTTTCGACATTTTTAGGATTGGATTACTCAGTTGTGATTTTACTAATGTCATTCACACGTCGTCACATACTAAAATCGTCTACTTTTATTTTTTTAATGTTATGGTGGCGCAATAGGTAGCGTGCGCGATTTACTATACCAGTGGTTCCAGGTTCGATACTGGATCGAGGTAGATTGGCTTCTTTCAGGTGAAAGAGAAGCCCGAGTGCGCCTTCGTTCGGATGAGAAGTAAAACCGAGGTCCCGTTTGGTGTACGATGGCATTTGCACGTAAAAAAATCCTCTCTACTAGGCAACGGGTAGATGAGGCCAAAATTTGCTGGTGTAGGATCTCTTCCCCCCCCCCCCCCCCCGGCGTCGGCGGAATTCCCCAACGAACAGTAGACCTACGATAAATAAGCATTGGGGTTGCAGCTTTGGTCGGCAACCGGCTGCGGAAAAACGCTGTCCAATACATCACCCTTGTGTCCATTCAGAGGGACAAGATGGGTACCCAATCCTGCCATACGCGGGAAAAAGGTTAGGAGTTGCTTGCTGTATACAGTACATAAACTCACGCTCACGATTCCATTATGGGTTCTTGGGGTAGGAGAATAATCCGACCCATTTTAACCCTGCTTGACCATAAAAGGTGACAGGATGAAGAACTGTTGCAGCAGGTGGTAGCAACGAGTTCCTTATAAAGTACCTTCAGTTTTGTACGGGAGTTTTTGATTGATACTAACCTTTCTTCCTTCAGAGTCTTGAAGCATTGTAAACGTCTTTCTCTTTATTTTCTGTGTTTATTTTTCTGAATGAATTTCTGGAAGATTTCACCCCCAAGTCTTAGCGGGAAAAGAGATAAGATGGTAATCTGTAAAAATATACTAATGTCATGCTGAGATTTCACAATCGTTCGTTTAGACTGAAGTTTCAATCATCAATTTCCATCATATGCTGGCTCACTAGTAACCACCATCGTTGTTCGCAATAATGACCATAGTCTGGCTAACTGCTGTTCTTCTCCTGACATTTCGTGTGGAGTCAGTTTACTTTTTGTCCTTAAGAGTTCAACCTGACATTTAGTGTGGAGTCAGTTTACTTCTGTCCTTAAGAGTTCAACGACTGGAGTTAAGATTTTTCAGTGAAAAGGAAGTGATCATTTTGACAGACCAGACCTGTAATAGTGGTTGACCAATAGACCTTGGGGTGTAGGTGAAATTCAGGTGTCTTTCCGCCTTTGTAGATATTCGTTTTATTGCAGATGTGGCTTGCCACTTGTGCAACTTTAATTACTGCACATCCATTGAAGTAGAGGTATTTTGACTATGAATTGGTGTAACGGATTCATTTAGGGTCGCGTAGATTACATATTATGTACTTTTGTCTCGTGAAATTAGGTCTAGAAATTAGTTTCTGTAGATAGGCTGATGGGTGGGCCGCTAATACAGCTTTAATTTCATCGACAGTGGTTTGGAGTTATATCTGAGATAGAGAGGGACTGGTTGATGTAGGTTGAATGAAATGTAACCCACCCTTGTGCTCATTTAACCGACCGACATTTGCAAAGCAATTTCATATACAGTATACCCGATGCTCGTAAAATGTTAAATTGCGTCTGCCCATTTGTTGCAATGTTGACGTTGTGACATTTTTGGTGTACATTCAAGTAAGTGTTAGTATTTGGGCATGTTTTCAACTCCTAATAGACCCACGGTCAACCTTTTTAATCTGCAGTACAATCAAACGAGCAACTTCAGCACCTCCTTTTCTTCTCTTCTTTGATTCTAAAAGTGTAAAGCCGCAAATGAAGCCATCGCATTTATCATCAATAAGGAACCTTCTTAAAAAATTCTCACATAAGAGGTGATTAGGCTGTAAGAACAGGTTCCGTCAGATCGAGAATTGAACTCGTGGCCTTTTAAATGAATACGCAATGCACGTCTTTCAACTAGTTACTTTTAAGTGTTCATCATGACCTTCTCTCCACTTCATCATCACTACCACTCCAGATATGATTGTCATTGTTGCTGTTTCCTACTAAGGCCGATTTAATTTTCAAATTAATTGGCTTTTTAAGTAATTGGAAACTGGAATTGTATTCGTCCAATTGCCTCGTCTAAATTCCTACACGGTAGTGGCGCAAAATTGCTCTTGTCAAGTAATTTGTTAGCTATGTTCTTGCTCTGCACTTCCGGGTGGCTCATTTCCCCATTTTGCCTCCTTTACAGCTTGATCAGTTTTAGAACATTTTACGAAGTTGAAGATCTTTAATGCTATTTTATTGAGTGACCTGCTGAGTCGCTCATTTTACAATGGCGGACATTGCAATTTACTGTTTGACCGCCGTGAAGGAATGTTACTCTGGCATTTCGAAGTTTAAAATAGTGGTTGATAGAAGTGGAACATTGGCCTAGATTTACATTGGAAATGTGGGAGCCGGGGAATGGAAGAAGAGATATTCGTAGGCGTTCGTGGTGTTGCTAAACGGAGCTTTATTTGGAATGACCATGAAGTCATCTATTGACGTCACGCGGCACCTTGTCGATAGATGTGCTTCCTGGTGTTTTGTGAGTGGTCGGTCTTCTTTTGTTGTTGCTGTTGCATTGCCAGTGATGTCTGTGTGGATTGAAGAGGCTCGTCTGTGCTCTGTTTTGTCTGTCGTCGGAATAAAAAAAAACCCCATGAATTGATATTCCGACCTCCATCCGGGCACCGACATTTCCATTGATCGGGACTTTTAAAATAATGCAGACATTGCTACATTGTGCAAATCTCCAGAATGACCAACTGCAGTGTTCAAAGGCGCCAAGAGTATGTTCATGCCTCTGGTGTAGTTGTGATGGTAGTAGGAGGAGGGAAAGGGTTGTTTTTTGTTGGAGTTTCAAGGAATGTGATGAAGTTTATCTTGTGAGGGTCAGAGACATTGATGATTGTTTCTGTAGAGAAGTAGTGGCAGCAATAGTGGTTGTTGACCAGAAGGGAAATTAATTCCACGGGATTTGCTTTCCGAATAATACTCGTATAGCCCTAGCTACTATTACCATCAAGAAACAAGGAGTTTTCTTGGGACAAATATGTACTCGTGTTTTCGTTTGCCATCAGGATGAAAGAAGGAGGAGCGTTGCATTTCCTAGCCACCAATGTCCACAGAAAACTGGTTTCTTAAACTACTGGAATTTAAGAGGAGGCGAGATGGGATTGCAAAAATAAAATGATTATTATGTGTGTGTAGGCGCTGAAATTCTATCTTGTTAACTGGCCACAGCGACTGAAAAGGTTGTTATTTATTACAATTTTATATGACGTTTTTTTAACAAAAACTTTTTTCTGATGTTTAGCTTCCGGTTTATAGCTTATTTTATTTTGACCTGGCCGTCACTTTCTGGAAGACTGCTTTACACCCTCCTCCCCTTCTTTAGTGCTGAGATGCCACAATATTTTCTCTCGCATTTTAAGCAATTTATGCATCTTTTGTCCGCGGGAAGGTTAACGAAACGGCATTGTGAGAAATGTTAATGAAACCCATGTTAACATTTTTACGATTTCAGACAAGACACGATGATAGAAGGAAAGGAGAGGAGTTTTAGTGTATTTATGAACTTGTTGCTGCTGTGCTGGCTTCTCTTTCACATTCCATTTGAATGTGAAACGTTAAAAATAACCCGTTATATTTAGATATGCAAGATCTTTCAACTTGAAGCAAATTTTGAAGCCCATTGACATGGTTTCAAGAAAACTAAATGATAGCGCTGTTCTTTGTGGGAGAGGTATTGTGTAGCATTTTCTAATTAGTTTATTGGCTGCTGACCCGTTGCTGCTAATGTTATGCATATCCATGACGCAAAGATGTATCTGCGAGCGTTGCACCTAACGATTTGCCTAGGAAGTCAAATGGGGAATGGTCGTCTCTTTTCATATTGGTCTAGGTCATGGTGGCGAACCTGAGCTCATAAAATTAAATAGTGCTTGCTCCTGACCCGCGGACAACTTTTTATTTTTTTTTTTTCGTGTTATTGTGACCCGTCTTCAAAAAAGGTTCGCCATCACTGGCCTAGGTTCTTGACTCGTGCAAGGTTCCAGACTCTCGTTTCCATGACATCCTCAGTTAGATCATGAAGTTTTTAATTTTTACTCACATTTTTCCAATAAAATACGGAAGGGCAGAAATACGATGATAAAAAAACCATCCAAATTTATGAATTGTTTATTGGATTATTTAACGTCATCTTCTCAATCCTAACTTCGACATCTTGTGATTTTCTTAATCTACAGTACATTGCTTTTCCGCATAGGAAGAGTTTCTTCAGTTTTGGATGGCATGTCATACTTTCCATGGCTTTATTTCCGTCCCATTCTTGGCGATTTGGTTCCTTCTGAAAATGTTGCCATATCCAAGATGCAACTGCTTTAGACAACAGATGTTAGAAGAAACGAAAGGAAAATTGCGTTCTAATGAAAGTCAATGCTGGAATTGCAACGGTCATCGACTCAATTTTCTAAAGGATTGGTAAACAGTCGAATTTCAATTCGTGGGATAGGCCCTCATGCCCCCACAACTTTGCCAATATTCCTGCGGGTTCCAGACGCCTGGCTGGGGTGACTGCAGACCCGACCCTTCCACAGGCGGGATGAGGGGTTTTGATGACGATGATTCGTGGCGATTTGGTTAATCGATTACTAGAAATCGTGTGCCGTTGAGATGAAAGTTAAATATCCATATGTTCGTTTCTGAATAGTGAAATTTGACTTGAAAAGTAGCCGTGGTTGTAAAATAGTACTGAAAGTGCTTGTCGGTTTGATTGGTGAGGCGTCATTGAAAGGGGTAATACTGTCGGTGCATTTCATTCTGGGGGAAATGAACTTCAGCTTGCCATATGGTGTCCTGCACTTGTGTGATGACTGCCTTTTTTTGTTACTCATTTTCACTTGGTAGCATCGTTAATGGATGGTCAGTAAATAAATTATGGGAATCACATTTCTAGCTCTCGTGACTGGGAATGCCCAGAATGTCATTACTTTCTTCCTTACGTTTCTCTCCCAGTTATCATTGCTCATTACACTCATGATGCGAAATTTATTTCGTCACAGACAGGTGGGTGATATCCACATCACAAAAGTGACTCGGAAATGAGTGTCCAGATGACTAGGAAATGAAGTTTTATTAGATTGCGAATTTTGCAATCGCCACACTCGCTTGCAAGATCAGTAGGGTGTTGTGAAAATGGAAATTCAGTTTGTTAAAAAAAAAATCTCCTAATTAAGACGGGCAATTGACGACCATCCATAATTGCAAAGGCTGGAAACTTTTGGCGAGGCTCCCTGGGAACTCAAATCCAACATATGTATTTGAGTAGTGGCCAACCAGGACCACAATCACTCACCTCGGTGGCGCAGTGTGTAGCACGCTTGGTAACTGCGACAGTGGTTATGGGTTCGACACTGGACCGAGATAGGTTGGCGTCTTTCGGTCGAGAGAGAGAGAGAGGTCACTAGTGTACCTTCCTTCGGATGAGAAGTAAACCAAAGGTCTCATGTGGTATACGATGGTATTTGCAGGCAAAATTTGCAGGTGTTGGAGCTCGCCCCCCCCCCCCCCCCGCTTTCGGTGGAATTCCCCATCGAACAGCAGACCGACGATAAATATGCAAAGGGGTTGCAGCTTTGGTCGGCAACCGGCTGCGGAAAAGTGCTGTCCTATATATCAGAGAAAGATTTCCATGCCATCTTTGGAAGAAGGGTTTATTCGAATAGTTCAAGATATGTATGATGGATGGTTCCATAGCCAGGGTAAGGACATCTTGGGGAAATACTGGGGGCTTCCCAGTGAAGGTTGGGGTGCACCAAGGTTCAGCATTAAGTCCATACCTTTTCATTCTGATTATGGACGAGCTGCTGACGGAAGTAGGAGAATGGGCCCCTCAGTACATGGCATTTGCCAACGAGCACTGCTCAACGATACACTGCATGTAATTGATTGCCTTCTCATTGTAGGATGTTTACTTGTTTCTGTGAAGTTTGAACCCCCGAAAAATGGGTCCTAAGAAAATTTTTGCTCTCTAACATTACAGTTTTCACAATTTTTGGTGGCAACTCGGAACGTATTACACAATATAACAGGAATCTATTGGAAATTATGTTCCACATAACGAACCCCCTGCATAACGAACGTGGCGATGGAACGAATTGCGTTCGTTAAGCGAGGTACCACTGCATTTAATAAAGTTGTAAAGCGATATTGCAGTGTCCGTCAATTTTGTTCATCTGTCACTTGTTTCTGAAAGATGTTGGTTTTAGCGATTATATGGCGCCTTAGTTTGTCAAATATTTACGAAGCAGTTTCGTTGACTCTTAATTCAGCATCATAGTGTTAATCAAAAATATTATTGTCTTGGATTGCTCGTCATGACATCCACTTACTGTATAACATCTAAGGCCAAAATCCTCCATCAGTTGTTAATAAGAGGAAACTGCAGTGGGTATGAAGGGGGGGGGGGCTATTATTCTGCTTTGATCATTTAACATAGGTAATTTTGCTCTGAAGGCCATCTTATTGACACCAGGGGAAGAACTACCACATTCGGAATTTCCAATTTCCAGTTACACTTGTGGCTACTCACTCGGGCGAAAGTATATCGTTCCGTTGGTCCTCAGAGTGAATTTGTTAAAACAAAGATAAAATAAAAATGCCAACAAGAGTCTTCTTGACTAAGCCAACATCAATGAGAGCACTAGTTGTATGGTTTGTACCCGGGCGCTAAATATCCTAGGTACGCCGTTTGGTGGAACGGTGCATCCACTATAACAGGTAATACCCTTACGAAGTGGATGGGGCTACAGATAGCTCAGTGGGGAATCAATTGGTATTGGGTGGAAGTAGCTTTCCCTCTGATAAAGGATACGGTTTTATATAAGGTGGATGCAATGGTCGCAGCAACAAGCTAACTTAAGGCTTTTATAGCACAATGGACTATTTAAGTGATTTTGGAATTAGAAGGTTCAGGACATACAGACAAGTCATGTCATTAGTAGCCTCAGGAGTAAGTGGCTCAAGATCAAGATATAGAGTGGCGCGGATAACAAATATTTAGGTATTTTCCCTTGTTTAAATTTACGGCATTACGTCATCAGATGGTGGTGTTTAATTTAGAGACAGTGTTTTTTTGTATAAATTCAATTTATTCATTTACCCACACTGCCCTTGGAGCTGCCATCGTTCTGGCAACAGTTTATATTTAGCTGAAATGTCTGTTATGTAGTTAGACATTTGGCCTCTAAAGAATGAAAACACTACTTAAATCTGTGTGTACCCTCTTATTGTGCATCGAATTGCCTCCCTGTCTGGAGTTTTTACAGTGAAAGATACACGCACTGGGGAGTGGGTCGAGAGAGGAGACAGAGAAAGATGGGGATCAATGTTCTTCCAAAGTATTTTGCAAGTGAAGCCAAAAGCAGGGTGCAGCACCATCATTGATAGACGAAAATGTGGGACTACAAATACAGTGCATTACCTTATAAGTATGATCGAACATTTGCCCTCCTTCGCCCTTCCCTCCTGAAATATTGACAGGTTGAGACCGATTATTGGGAGGAGTGTTTGTCAACAATGTCGAGAATCCAGACTAAATAGACATGGCACGTCATATTTACTGTGTGTATGTGATCAAGTTGAAAGGTTTAACCCCTTCGTTGCCCATATTTTCATTCCAAAAATAGAGATTGTGGTGAGTGTACATGATGACGTTACGATCGATGTAAGGCAGAAGTGGGCAACTGCACATGCTCGTGAAAAGCAGTAAAGCGCATATCATCCAATTTTGCTCCAATCATCATCGTATATGCTCACCCTAAGGACTCTAATGCTCACTCCTTTGTACTGTTATTCATGGGCATGCACAGTTGCTCATTTCTGCCTTACATCAATCATAACGCCATCATGTATGCTTTCTGCGATCTCTTTTATATCTTTATGTTGTAATAATAGCGAGATTGAGAATTACGTCCTGCACAGGTGCACATATCCTTATTAGGAATGTTGCACATGCCCATTCGTCTGTTTTGCGTAATGTACGTTGTTCACATTGTTCACTAACAGATCACTAAATCTCGCTCTTATTATTATTTTTTAATGAGTTTTTAATAAATATTAGATTACAAATAAAACATGGCAGACAATATGAGAAACAATTATTTTTAGCAACACTGAACTAGAACATGCCACCAAAAGCACTTGACCCCGTTTCCCATTCATATCTTTTGGATGCTGTAAGACAGGGGTGGCGAACCTATGGCATGCAGAACAATTTTGCTGGCACGTGGCATGTACAGTATATATATATACAGGGTAACCTATTTAAAGCCAAACCAATCGATTGGTGGAATTTCTATTTCCTGTAACAAGCCGGAAGTAAGGGAACCCTACTATATATTCCTGTAGCAAACTATCGGGCACGTTAGTACATCAAGAAATTTAATTTTTTAAATTTTTGGCACGCCAGCAGCAATAGGTTCGCTATCCCTGCTGTAGGAAATGTGACTCAGTACAAGGTGCAGAACATCAAAGGCGTAACTCTTTTGGGGAAAGTCAGGAGGATTATGTGATACTTTGATTTCAATATTGGTAGTACATAATGCGATGCTTGTCTCTTAACATTCGTTTTGTGGTGCTGTCATGATGTGCAGTGGCACCTCAACTTAAGATCCTCTCTCCATACGAAGTTTTCAAGATGTGAACTTTTTTCACATCCCATTTTGACCTCGACGTATGAACCACAATGCTATGCTCTTGCATACTAAGGCTCTTTTTGAAAGATGTTTGAAGTTATCGCTGGCACGGAGTTAACCTTCAGGGAATTCTGGAAAAACCACTTCAATATTCTACATTGTTTGCATCTTATTAATCACTCATGGGAAATGCTCCTGTAAGAACTGTTATGACCCGACTGTGTCTGAGGAGTAACATTGGAAGGACCTGAAAGTGAAATTGACATTGCAGATGAGGTTGTCTCCCTGGGCAAGACAATGCATTTGTAGGTTGATGAAACAGACAGAGAAACTGATGGAGGAGCATAAGATTGAGCTGACTACTGAAGAGCTGCAAGATTTAAGAAGACGAATTAAGGGATGAGGAGGGTCGTAAAAAGGGTCTTATTAAGGAAACTACATATGCAGACATTAGATAGGTATTTTAAACTCCCCTCTCCAAAGAAACAGAAGGAAGCCACTGATGACACATTTTTTTTGCAGTTTAATTTCAATTCTCTGTATACCTAAAAATGCTCCACACTCCTGCTCCATGTCTTTGCATATTATTTATTTAGTTGAGAGTAGTTATTTCAAAATACGAACTTTTTGTGACATGAACCATAGTCTTGAACGAATTAAGTTCGTAAGTTGAGGTACCACCATATATAAAATCTGCCATTCCATAAAGGGAAAGACCCGCCTCAGTGGTGCAGTAGGTAGCGTGCTCGGTAACTGCGTCAGTGATTTTAGGTTTAATACTAGACTGTGGTGGGTTGGCTTCTTTTGCGTGAAGGAGAAGCCCTAAGTGCACCTTATTTTGGATGAGGAGTAAAACTGAGGTACCATGTGGTGTACAATGTCATTTGTACATAAAAGAACCATTTCTACCACGCATCGAGTAGATGGGGCAAAATTTCTAGGTGTAGGAGATTGGTAGGTGGATTTCCCCAACAAACAGTAGACTGACGATAAATAAGTGTGAGGATTGCAGCTATGGTCGGCAACCGGTTGCACAAAAACCACTGTCCAGTGTATCACCTTTGTGTCCATTCAGAAGGGCAGATGGGTATCCGACCCTGGACGACATAAAGGTGAGGAAATTTCCCTCTACGTTTAATAGGGAGTTGTATCACTACGTTTCTTACAAACGTACTGGTACATGACGTTAAGTAGGCAAAAACTCAACTGTACAAACGCGAAAAAAAAATCAGTGTAGGCACGAGTGTGCGATTTGCCAAGTGTATGCTCAAACGTACACACATGCATTGATAAAACTCCCTATTTTGGCCCGTTTGTGTTTAAAGGCGTTTAGCCTTGATAATAGTCAAGGTCTAGGGGCATCTTCTTTATCAAACAAAGGGCTTCACTAATAGGTTACTTAAGGTACGTTTTGGCAATAGACCTGGTCCATTGTAATGATGTAATGCACTTCATTTCTCAATGTAATTAGATTAAATTAAGTTTCTTGAATAACTTCAAAACATTAAAGAAACCTGTAGGTTTTGCTTTAATTGTACTTCAATGCCAAAACAGATTTTTCTACTTTAGCGAATTCGGTATTTGTTTTTAGTTTAGCTAAGAGAATTCGTCTAGCCAAAGCGTTTTAGCATCCCTTTTGGTCAGTTCATTTGGTTGGACCAAACATGACATCCTGGTCAAAGCACAATCGACCAGGCCAATCACCAAAACACGCCACTAGATGCAACTCGACAAAATTGAATAAATGACAGCTTGGCAACAGTTTCACTGTTGAAGAAGGAAGTCCTGGCTAAGGATACAATTTGACACTGATGCAGGCAAAATCACAGGAGAAAATACAAAAAAAAAAGAGGAGGGAGGGAGTAAGTGGGAGTACTCGTTTTGAGTGCTAACTGCCTTTATGAATTTACGATGTACTGTTAAGAAAATATCATTCATTAGTGAGCACTTCCGTATCTTTTCATTCACTCATTTAAGATTTAACTAATGTATTTTGCCTATCTTTTACTTTGCTTTCAAGCGGTCGTCATGTTTCGTATCTGTTTCATCAAATGTTAAAGAAAGAAACGTTATGAAATTAACTGTTTCTAACGTCACTTTATGGGACATATTTTGTTTCAGGCGGAGCTCCACTGAACGAAGGCCAAACAAGCTCTCCCAATGGTAGACCAGCAGCTCTGCCAGGAAGTCATCCGTCATCTACCAGTGGCTCAGTAAGCAAAGCATCACCTGTGCCAGGTAATAACGCCGTAAGTCTAAAAAACGTTTAAATGAATAAGTTACCATTCTTTCAATTTAATGTGAAAGATTTTTGTAACTTCGTTTAAGAAATGTTTCGGTTTAATAACGGGGTCGTAATTGAACCTACGTGAACAGCAAAAATTAGTGACCCCAAGACATTTGGAAAGTAAAGGGGCATGACATAGATTGGAGAGTCATTTTTTATGGAAGAAAAATTTGCATTAAGATTGTTTTAGAAATAGTTATTTTGACGCGCAATTTTTTATTTTTTTTTTTTTTTTTTTTTGCGGAAGTTAAATTTCATAATTTGTTTTCATAGATACTGAGCTTTTTCTCGTCAGGGAAGAAAGTGGAGCGTATAACCTAGTCACCTAACGGTTGAACCAGCAATGCCTGGGTCGGTCGTGCCGATGGATACTTTGTAACGCCAACGCCTATTCATTTTGGCTAAAAAAAATTTTGACGCTATTGCATCTACGTGCGTCTCTGTGACGGCAATAGCGCCCACCTGTTATCCCCAATGTTTGTATGCCAGGAAGTTTCTGCTAGTTTATCAAGGGGAAATGTTAAAAACGACCTTGAGCTCACAAAGTGGCGGGACCTTCGAAAATGAAAGTTGGACCCCTCAACCCTCGTTTGACGACCTTGATTATTATGCTCTAGAAACCTGAAGGCACTTTAGGCATCCGTCAAATAAATCTACTGTACTCTTATTACAGTAGGTGGAAATAATGATTTACAGTATCTGTATTTTGTACCAGCAATTTAACGAAAAGTACTTCAGTAACAGAAACTAGACGATTTGCATAGGCATTTCTGTTATTTTGACGCAATCATAAGATGAAATGATTTCATGTGGCGTATTAGTCGACGAGACATGAACCGGGCATTGCAGTTTGATCCCCTTTCATCCTCCCTTTTTTTTTTTTTTTTGATGACGGCAACACTCCTGCGAAGCTTATCACCAACGTTCTAATACTGTATTTCGTCCGGTAAAGAGAGCATTTTCACGGCCGTTTTGTAGCTAAAGATGACCACGTTTTTATGAATGAATGCAGCTCTATCTGGTCGCAATTTCTTGATGATGTCAGTGAGGATTTGCATTATTTGCACTTGTTAGTTTGGGGTTTTTTTTGTTGTTGAACTACTGTGTGGACGAGCTGAGAAACTTCCACCGTCACAAGATCTGCACTTGATTTGATTAATTTCATGGGTTGGGTAGTAAGCCAAGCAGCCATAACAGGCTGAACCCTTAGGAGGCTGCTCGCGGGAAATGAGGAAGTAGGTGTAGAGGATGTAGGAGAGGGAAAACTTGCAGCACCCAACGTTCTTTACCAACCACCCATGTTGGTACTAACGTGGGCTTGCGCTGCTTAACTTCAGTGATCTCACGAGAACTGGTGTGTCCAACTCAACTTGGCTGCGCTTGATTGACATCCACATTCTCTAACTTAAGTTCTTGTTTTTTTTTTTCGCTTTTGCTTTCATCCGTCACTTCACAACTGCACAACACATTCATCCACAATATCGTCGTCACCTCTGATGCATCAATTCAGCTGATTGTTATTGGTTTGCACAGGGCGGCGAAGCCCTTTCCGAAACTAGGCATCTATTAGAGGGGCTCGATGCAGGTATAAATTAGTGTGTGGCGGCATGCAGTGTTGCTCTTCAAATGCTTGTTTTTCATGCACACCAGTTAGCGGTGGTCGTCTTTTGATTCTGCCAACTTACAGATCAAGGAGTATATTGCATGATGCTTGCATGTATTCACTGATGTCGATTGCACAAGCATTTGTGGGCAACATGCAAATTGAAATTTGGGGGTAAAACAGTGGTTTCGCTGAATTAACGCGTTATCCACTCTTTCAGATGGGAAGGAAATTAGCCCTCAGGAAAGAGAAGATAGGATGCGTCAAACTAGAGAAAGGCAAGCCGAAGAACGACTAAGGAAATTGGAAGAAATAAAGTCGGCCGCCATGCAGGCACAAAAGTTTCGTGAGGTACAGGAGGAGGAGAGACGGCGCAAGATAGAAGAAATAAAGGCGAAGGATATGGAGAGGCGACACTTGGTAGAAGAACGTAAAAAACAAATTTGGGAAGCAGAAAAGGTCGCTAATTTTCCGTTTGTGCCCGACATATTTTTTTGTAATAGGAATCCTGAAGTTGTGAGGGTATTAAGACATTTTGTGACATACTTTTTGTATTAAACTTCTTCCTTCAGGAACGTCGTGAAACGATCCTTAGGAAAAGTCAGGAGCGTGAAGCAAAGATAGAAGCGAAAAAGAATGCCCAACGTAGCTCAATCGGATTTGCATTTGGTAGCAGCATCCCAAGAAGTTTGGATTTGGAAACACTTGGAATAGGACGGCGGACATCATCTCAGGGTAATGTGATGCCACAGTTGTCTGCATCTATGAGTGCTGGAACCGATTCAAGAGACAGGGCAGAGCCAGAAGTTATTCGAAGACGGACAGCCTCGTCGTATGGCTTAGAAAATAGAAGTGGTGAGCAAGTGTTATTACCATAATTACTCGTAGTGGGTGTTATAGCGAGATTATGGTTGCTGTTTATAGTGAGATTTTAGGAAAGAAATTGAAATGGGGAGGTCAAGATTTGCACTCTTTAAGTGTTTTACTTTTTCTTTATTATTGCCTGTTAGTTTGTAAAGCCACCTATCTTTATTTTGGTTTGTTTGAATTCCCTATTGACTTTATACATTTTACTTTGGCTTTTTTTTTCTTCCTGGTTTGGGGAAACTTTCGGTTATCTAGCACATCGACACACAATTCACGAGGCATTCTTTGGGGAAAGCCCCCCTTTAGGACCTGATCACAATTCCTCTTCTTTGACCACTGGCACTGGTCAAAATGGGTCGTCCCTACCATTTTCCCGTTCAATAGGCTCCCTCGACTTACCATGGGGCACAGATTTGGATCTACTGACTCCAGTGCAACCTAATGACGTGGATTTTAGACTGACAGGAGTATTAACAGGTTCTGGTGTAATGGTTGGTGAGTAATACGCAACTGCTCTCCCCCTTTGCTGTGTGTTTAATAATTTACTAATGGGAGAGCGCCGTGATAACCTGTGACCTATTCTCGGTGCATTTGCCAATCAAGATGCAATGCGCTCAGAACCTATGTTTGACATTGTATTTGCTTGTAACATTTGTGATTGAAGTCTGCTTCCCGTTGAATCCCATTACCACTCAGTTAACTCGCTCACTCTTTCTCTCTGACT
The DNA here is from genome assembly GCA_013389805.1 of Trigoniulus corallinus. Classification (NCBI taxonomy): domain Eukaryota; kingdom Metazoa; phylum Arthropoda; class Diplopoda; order Spirobolida; family Trigoniulidae; genus Trigoniulus; species Trigoniulus corallinus. Next base: position 23,407,645 of record JAAFCE010001036.1, read on the forward strand.
GAATCATTTTTGAGTAATAGCGATATGTGCCGTCATTTCTTGATGCTCTTTTTTTTCTCCTTCATAGATTGTGACTCGTCATTTTTTGTTAGATTCGTTGTAGTTTGTCTTTGTAGCACGTCATCTCCAATGATAGCGTTTTCCATTTCTGATTACTGTTGAAACGAAGGTTTCCCTATCATTGGCCACTATAAAACTAATGAGTTGGACGTCTTTGTGCATGATCTTGTTTCAATTCTATCCCCGTGTCCGTAGTTAACTTTGTGATTTATTCATTTCTGTTATGCAGCTAATGTTATAACGCTTTGCACTATCGTTTCCAGACTGTACCATATCTTTTTAATCATGTATTGATCAGCAGAGAATATTCTTGTTTATGTACTGTAGGAGAGAACCTGATGACTCAGAGCCTTACGTCTCTGACTGGTACCACCCATCGTGGCCGTAGGAAGACCGACTTGATACCGACCATTCCGTCGAATCGTGATAGCCCTCGGACTCGATCGCCAGGTAGGGCTTACAGCATGACTCGACTAGATCAACTGTCGCAACCCAGGAGGCGGCAGCTGGAGGCCTTGCGGGAGGAGAGAAACGCGTCGCCATCGTCGCCTGGCATGATTAAGACGAAAAGCATGACTCATTTGGCATGGCGAAAGGGTGCTGGAAAGAATGGCTTGGACGGAAGAGGCCTGGGTTCGTCTCGTGCATCAGCGGATCCCCAGATGAGCAAGAGTACCAGTCACCTGGCAGTGACGTCATCGTCTTCCAGTCGCTCATCACCCACTCGTATGAACCACTTGTCGGGTTCCACTTCACCCAGGCACAGCCTCAGAGGATCTTCGCCCGCTGCCTCTGAAGGCAGCACAAAGCGCCTGTCACAGAGCATGTGGCAGTTGTCCACTCCATCAATGGCTCCGCGACCAACTAGGGCGTTTGCTCTTCGACGTAATGCCCTTGCTCAAAGCCAACAAAAAGGAATAAGTCTAAGCATGATGCATTTGTTACCCACGGCAAATGATAGAGATGGAACGTCTCGAGGTAGGAGCTGTTAAGAAATACGTCTGATGTACAGGTGTAAGGACATCTTCCATCTAGGCTTCCCACACGCAAAAGTATCAGTTCGCACACACTCACGCACTGTCCTATTCCAGAATTCTCCCGCTTTCACTCTGCATCTTTTAATTCAGAGATTCATGGCATATCAAGTTTATAAGAAAATTCAACAATACTTGATTTTTTTCCTCCAGTGCAGATATCTGCAACCTATCTCATCAGATTCTAGAAACTAGCCTAGTCTCATTTATGCCTCCTTGTATTTCTGTCATCGCGCAGTTTGCAAGCACCGTTTTCATCTTTGTGGTGGCTGCCGTTGAACAGTAAATGTAAACCGCAAAATTACTCACTTCCCTCCGTTTATTTTAATATCAGGTGGTGGTGACTCTTTTTAAACTTCACCAAACTACTTCTATTGCTGCTCCTGCTGCTGTTGTTTCTACAATACTTTACAGCACAACCAATTTGGTGGAGGTTTCATTGGTTTTTAAGGTCTTTTGAATCTTTCACTCGTTCAAGAATTCTCCTCCCGCACTGCCTGCAGCTAATAACCAACCACTAATAATTTATGACTCTGAAGTTAATCAAGAGTCGTCTGACTAAACTGGTAGACTTACCATTAACAAAGACATGATCGTTCATGCTCTTTGTAGTATGAATGCCACTGGATTCTGCTATAAATCTTCCAAATTTGTTATCGTTGAATAACCTTTTGAATACTCGTTTGTCAGTATTAAAATTACGAGGATCCTAGTGCAATTTTTGCCGTAGCAAGGTTTGATTATATAGGTTTCGTCCGCCAGTTTTTGTTAAGCAATAATTCTATTCATGTAAGAATGTCAGTAGCGTTGTAGTCATAATCCAGGAATGTTTCCAATAGCTCGATCATCGCCGTCCAGGCCTCAGAGCAGCATGTCACAAATGTCTTTGTCGAGTCATGCCAGCCAGAATTCCTCCATGAGTCTGCGAGCACGAAGTGCGCCTCGGCGACCACGACCGTTGAGTGTGGCAGGAAGCGTTCCGGATAAGAAAAAAGCAACTTCTGACGAACGACAAAGTAGAAGCAGTGAAAAGAAAACCCCTGGTATATTTTTAATGTCTAGTAATTATACAGTGAAATGAAATTACTCAATTCGGAGGTCATTTTATTCCATGGCAGTTCCCACAACTACGACGGGTAAACCACCACGAGCCAAGAGTGTTGGAGCAGACCAGGCATTAAAGGGCGTTGCACCTGTTGAGCAAATAAAACCACCGGTGGCATCTCCAGTGCCTATGCCACGCCGTCTCCCTCAAACTGGTTCCAGAACACTTTCATCAAAGGTGGCTACACAGGATAAGAATAAAGTATTGTGCAGATCTGAAGATGCATGTGGACTTGAATTTCAACTTTGTCTGATGAGTCTGCATTGCAGTTTGCAGCGAAACCTGCGACACCCAGTCAAGACGCGAGGAAACCTAGTTTGGATCAACCTCCGACCCAAGAACCTGAAACTATTTCCAACAAGGAAGAGGGGATAACTACAAGTGCTACGAACCACGACGACGTATTGCTACCAGAAGCCGAAATACCTACTGACGTTGTTCCAGATATCAAAGCTACTAAAGATGACGAAGAAGACAAACCCGATCCAGTAAATGTTCACGAGGAGACTGGTGTGGTTGTAGATCAACAGTTCAACGAGCTACAAATTACCTCATCATTTGCTGAAGTTGTGAAAGAAGACACTGCTGTAGTTGAAGAAGTAGAAGCTGATAGCACCACACCTCCTTTAACACAGGTCCCGTGTACTAACAACTCTGATTCTGAACCTCCTCAGCAGGTCCCAGTTGTCTCCACAACTTCCGAACCAATGCAGGTAATAAGTTTTTTACATTTAGGTAGTGTTAACTAAGGCATGGAAGTGGGAGAACGTAAAAGTAAACTTTGTGTTTTCTTTGGTAAAGGTTGAAGAAGCTCTTGTAGAAGCCAGTCCTATGCCAGTAAAACCAAAAATTACAACTGAAGAAGAAGCTAAAGCGGCACTGGCTGAAAAACGACGTCTGGCGAGAGAACAGGCCGAACGGGAAGCAGAGTTAGAACGACAACGGCAGGAAGAACTCAGGTATAAGATAACTAACCATCACTTATTTAAAAAGAAGTCGATCGTTAATTTGGATAATTAAAATTTTTTTGATTTGGTGCAGGCGCCAAGAAGAAGAGCGCTTGCGTCGTGAGGAGGAAGAGAATCGCCTGTGGGAACAAGAGCAAGAAGCAGCTCGTCTCGCGGAAGAAGAGAGACTAAGACGTGCGATTGAAGAGCAACAGAAGAAGGAAGAGGAAGAGCGGTTGCGCCGAGAGGAGGAGGCCAAACAAGTAAATGCTGCTTTGATTGTTTCATTTTTGTATGATGGCTAATTCCATTGATGACATGAGAAGGCTTGATTTAAAAAATATGTAACAGAAACTAGAAAAAGAAAAGGCCGAAAAACAAGCTCGAGAAGAACAAGAAAAGATCAGGAAAGAAACTGAAGAAAAATTGCGAAAAGAAGAAGAGGAGAGAGCTGAAAGGCGGCGGGTATGAAAGCATTTAATATTTTGGAGTTACGTGTACCAAAATGACAAATTGCAATAGTATGACTCTGTAATCTTGTCAAGCTCCATGTTGATTTATAAATGGCTCTAATTGGGACAAGTTTTTATCTTTCAATTTTTAAAGAGAGTCGAAGCGATCATGAGTCGAACAAGAGGAAAGGGAGGTAACAATACTCCCCCAGTCACTACCCCTACTAAGGTATGATAAAGAGTTGGTATATTTGTGTTCTCGTTCATATGTCATTCAATCACTGGTAATGCACTTTAATGGCGACTTTTCTTGTTCTAGTCCGTTGAAACAGCTGTTGCGCTGGAAGAAGGTAAGGAGGCAGCTACGTCCGTCTCGTCCATCTCCAGTTCTGTTGAGCAGAATTTAAGGGATGATGGACCAGCACTGGAAGAGGCAGAATGTCCTCCACACAGAATATCCACCACCACTACCACTACAGTTGTAGGCAATGGAATTGAGAAGCTGCTGACTGAAACTACGACCGAAGTACAAGAAAGCATTCACATAGTGGAACAAACTGAAGACAAACTAAATGACAGTAGTCTTATGGTGGAGAACGTCCACACGAACGGATTCACTCATAAAGAAATGATAAGTAATCAAGTGAATACAAGTTTTATCATGGATAGTCAAAGGTGTGACAAGAGTTATGGTGGTACTGTAGTTGTTTTATTTTCATGGTAGCTAGCTTCAGTAATTGCATTTTTTAATGTTTTGTTTATTCAGTCCGGAGAAGAAGGCAACTCTCTTGTCACCCGATTTAACGGAGTTCGATTTATTGACTCCCAAACACGACTCGACAAGTCCTCCAAAACAATCCGACGTTGGCCAACTGATTGACCTCTCGCTTGGCACCTTCCATTCGACGACCACGTCTGAGATCAACACAACTACTACAACCAGTGCCACTAGGAACGAATTGGAGCACATCAGCAACGAAGATAATGTGAATTTTAACATCACCTCCAATGGCGTTGACAGTCCTTTTGTAGACAATTACACAAAATGTCAAGAAAGTAGTCTAACAGGTAAGGATAATGGACTGATAAGGGAGGGACTCTTTCACAGCCCCTATGCTCAACACCATAGGTACTACCTACGTTCATCTCCGTCATTGTCGTTCTAGTCTCCTATTTATCAATTTCATACAGGTAGACTTTTAAGCGGCGGAGATCTAGAATTCGCATATGTGACCCTGCCATAAGCAGGCGTGTCGCCGAGGTCTTACCTATAGTGTGACATCGGGGCCCCCTATGGTGTTTGACTTTTTAATGAAAACGAATGTGCGTCTGAATTCGCAGATTTCCTTTCTTAAAAGAAGAAGAGTGAAAACTTAGGAAACGAGAGGACTGCGCTTGAATGCAAGATGCGGTGAAGTAGTCAATCAACCTACTAATATTGAAGTAGGCATATTTTCCATCAGCCCCTTGATAAGGACACATGGACTAACTCGTGATATAAGGGCCCTCCCCTTAAGAGTATTGTTAAATACTACACAGTGGATTTATCCCACTTTTCCCTTCCTCCTTTCTCTCTAATTGCCTTTGAAACATAGGATATTTGAGAAAGGGGGAAGGGGCTTACCGTTTTTCTTTGTTGCCTCCCTTCCCTTCCCACTTTTATGTAATGTCTCTCCCAGTACATAGCTACATAACCTTGATGTGCTACAACGAATGACCCTTTTTTGTTCTCTTGTCCTCCATTTCTTACGCCTAGAGATATCTTAGTTAACGCACTTGTCCCCTTCACTTGTGAACCCTGCTCCATTTGCCCTTAAAATTATTTTTAAATTGTTGTCGTGCGATAGTCTTGCAGCACTGATCGATTGAATTTTTATAATGGAGAGATTAACAAGTTAATTTAAATTGTATAATATTACTTACTATTTCTCCTATTACTACACGAAAACAAGAAAATGGGAAAGTTACGTCTTTAAACTGTTAAAATATTTTTGTAGTAATTTGCTGCGTTAGTAGGCGACACTTCCACTCTCTTCCCCCCCCCCCATCATCTTATCCTCTCCTTACAGTTATTATTACCATCTCCAAAGATAAACATCAAATATTATCTTACCCTATATAAATATTATATATATATATATTATAAATATACATAAATTAACTAAATTTTGTGTTTTACATAATTGTAAATATGTGACGAGGCGCGAGTGTTATGTGAATGAATTTTAGAATATTTGTTCCCTCTCCCACACTAAACTACTAAGACAGTAGCATTTAACTTCCTCTGTCCAACCATCCTTCCAAATAATGTCCATCCCCTCTACCAACGTCTCACTCCTCCCATTTTCAATTCTATCCTTTAAAAATTTATTTAGTGATTATTAACATAACCCTCTAAAACCCAGTGGGTAAATATTAAATGTTTGAAATTGCTTTTGATCTACTTTTAAGACGTGGTGTAATAAATACCGTTGTTAGAAAAAAAGTCTCTCTTTGAATGGAGCTGTCAGGGGATGTCAAAAAAACACAACATTGATTGGGGTGTAGGTCCACTTACGCGGACACTTTCAAATCGTGATTGCATCAGATTATACAGCTACCGTGCAGGGCGTCCCACTAACTCCATTTTTTCCCTCTGTATGATGCAAAAATTGATTTTGTTTTTACGAATTAGAGGTAAAGTCCACTGAGCTCATTGGTGGACGGCAGAGGCGATCGCTGCCAGAGCTGAAATTGCAAATCTTCCTACTGCTATTCACGTAAATTGTCTTCGTCGATGTAGGGTTGCGGTTGGATCAATGTTCTGATTAGATCATCCTGCACTACTAGACTTTGAAGGCTCAGATCCCTTTAATGTCAGAACGTTGCTCTAGAGGTGAAAACTTAATGGAAACGTTTTTTAGGAGCTTTCAAAACCGTTGAAAGTGTGCAGACATTTCACAGAATCTTAAGTTTAGAGGAGGGTAACGTACAGGCAGCCTATGGCACAGCGGCATTTTTGACTTTTGAATCTGTGATTGCAGATTCGGTCTGGCCAAAATAAGTGGGCTTCTTTCAACCGAATGGGAAGGTAAACCATTGGGCCCATGTGAACATAGTGTAAAAACAACTTCCTACACGAAAATGTTGTGTAGATTGGTAATAAGTATTTTAGGGCAGTAAAGGACACGTGCCTACCGTTCGGTAAGGTTGGAGACATTGCAACAACGGCGCAAGTTCATTGGGGCAGCCTAGCTATAGTTAGTACTACTACAACTATACCAAACAGAAGCGTAGATGAATCGATAAGAGTACTTTTAGAGTTGGGCATCATCTTGTCCTTGCTCTGACATGTTTTTTTTTCTACTTCTGCAATCTGGATGCCAAAAGGCTATTTAGATGATTAGAACGGTCAAAAAAATCGGGAATTGACGATCCAGCTTCAAAGGATGAACCATAACGAAGTATTTCCTCTCAACTCCTCTCGATTTTACTCAAAAATGCAGACATGACCTAAAACCACATTTATTCTCATCATTTAGTGCAAAAGCAGTTCAGTGACTTGTCTCTGTTGTAAAATTTAGTTTTTCTAGCCGAAAATTAAACAAGTCCTTTAGACTTTCATAACAAAACCATTCTAAAACATTAAAATTATGAAATCGGGACATGATCCATAATGGTGAATAAATAAAAGTTGTGAAATTGAAAACAGAAAATTACTAAATGAGAGAATTCCTCAAGTTCTGAGGGGGCAAAAGTAACTGCTGTAATCCATCCACATCTATAATCTAATTTGTCGTCAATCGTCATCCTCTGAACTCTCCTCAGATTGATTTTTTGGCGACATTCTGCATCCACGTGCTAAATACGATTGCAGCTTTCCCAAAGATGCCAAAATCAGACCCAGATAAGGTGGTGATGGTTTTAATGGCCTCGATATATATTCCGGGTGATACTGAACGCCCACAAAATATGGATGGCCTGAAATGATTTAGGGTTAAATTGCTTTCCAACAAATCAAATAGAAATTGATATTTAATGATTCTACCAGTTGTCTAAATTGCTGTATTGCAATAGTTCCAGGGACACTAGCTATAGAAATCCGTAATACTTACCGTCTAGCTCTGCAATCTCCATCCGCTCTCCATCAACATCATGCCCAACAAATTTCATTCCAGCTGTCTGAAACTCTTCTACGTATTTAGGATTAACCTAGGCAAAATGGATGTCAGTTTCTTGGGTGAGAACATGCTGGGCGCCTGGAGGCCAAACTATACAAAATTTTTGATTCATCCACTGTACCTCATATCTGTGCCTATGCCTTTCTTCAATCTGATCTACATTTCCATATAGAGCACCTGAAGAAATATTTCAAAATGACTGCTCCAATTCCAGCATTTTTAATTTGGAAAAATATCTCAAATACTTACGTAAAACCGAATCTGAATGCTTAAAAATAGTCGTTCGCTTTCCAAGTCGCATAGTACCACCCATATCACCAGGATTATGTTCTGGCATATCAATTACCACTGGATAATCTGTGTCTGCATCTACTTCCGTAGAGCAGGCACTTTTCCAACCTAAAACATTACGAGCAAATTCCACAACAGCACACTGCAGTCCTAAACAAACACCTGCATCATTTAGAGTACAAAAACGAGAGGTTGTCAATTAGTGCATCATCAGGAGTGCATATCAAAATAGCAGCTCGTACAAACCTAGATAAGGTTTTTTAGCTATCCGAGCCCATTCTGCAGCTGCAATTTTTCCTTCAGTGCCACGGGTGCCAAATCCTCCCGGAACTATGATCCCTCTGTCAACAAATTCATTTGTAATATTAGTAATGCACTGGATAATTGCTAGTCTTCTATGTACATAGGGTTGCTTCAGGCCCACCCAGTGCTTCACGTCTCTTGTGACGAAAGATATACCCTGTGATTTTCTTTGCATCCACCCCTCAAAAAAAACCGGCAATGAAATTTCTTCTAGATTGGTGAAGTCTGTAAGACCTCTGAACAACTCCTAGTAGCCCGTTTCTGTTGGATGTCACCACTCCTTTTTTAATCGTCTCGTACGGTGCCTCGTATACATGAGGCTACGACCATAAATGCCAACGTAAAAAATTTCCTTACTGGCTTTTGCATAACAACTGCCAAGCTTCGTGATACTTTATAGGATCTTTGTCTTTGACAGAGTCTTCCAAGTCCTCTCCTTCAATATACTAGAAATACGAAGTTTCTTACAAATTCAATTTTAAAGAAAACTAAAACAAAAAAAATTCACTTACAAGTATCTTTAACCGATGGCTGCAAGCCAAAGATGCATGCTGAAGTGCTTTCACAACGGACGTGTAAGAATCTTCAAGTTGTGTATATTTGCCAACTAATGCAATAGTTACTTCTTTTCTCACGCTTTCTTCTCTAAAATTAAAAACAATAAATTAAGTTTTCGATCTTTAGACCTTAATTTGTAAATGCAAAATCTCATTCCTAACTTGTCTGCTAGTTCTTTCCATTTTTGCATTAGACGCCGAGGCCGTGGTATAGGAATGTTTAGATATAAGCGCTTACTTAAGTATTCTACAAGATTCTGTTCTTCTAATAACAAAGGAACTCGATAGATTGAAGAACAGTCATGAATGCATATGACCTTAAAAGTCCAGTATAAACAACACAAATTACGATTGTTATTAGCATAATGCAATTTTTGAAATGTTCACGACTATGCGTTACCTGATCTGGTTCAACGTGACAAAAGTTTGATATCTTCTCTTTTACAACTGAATTAATTGGATTTTCACTTCTGCAAACTATCTACAAACGCAGAAAAATTGCTATAAACCTATATAGAATGCGAGATTTAGACCAGAAAAATATTTACCAAATCTGGAGATAAGCCTAGACCTCTTAGTTCTCGAACACTGGCTTGTGTGGGTTTAGTTTTATGCTCTCCTACTGCCTTGGGCTAAACATGGAACAATATTTACTCTTATGTTTTAATTTCTTTTATGAGGAGTAATGGAGTAAAATATTCACTAGGACCCTTACCTGAGGAACTAAACTGACATGAATACAACAAATATTTTCTCGTTTAACTCGAAACTGAAACTGCCTAAAAGCCTCTACAAACGGCATGCCTTCAATATCACCAATTGTACCTCCCAGTTCTACTATACACACTTCAGGCTCTTCTCCATCACTGCTCACTGCACGCTTAGCAACATTTACAACCCACTGCTGTATGGCATCAGTGACATGTGGCACCACTGGAAAAAAAAACCGACAATAACAAAAATCCAGGTTGCCGGAATAAGTTCAGAAATTCAAATCCGCACATGAAATACGAACTTTGCACTGTTTTCCCCAAATAGTCTCCACGACGTTCTTTATTAATGACATGCAAATATATTTTTCCAGTGGTAATGTTGTTATCTCTGTGTAGCGTAATGTCAAGAAACCTTTCATAGTTTCCCAGATCTAGATCAACTTCACCTCCATCGTCTAAAACAAATACTTCTCCTGTAGCCAGAGGGAAATAATATTATAATGAGTACATTAACATTCTTCAGCAAATCATGAAGTTTATTATAAAGTAGGATTAAGCATCTTCGACTTCCTGGATATTCATTTAGAAACAAGATGAATGAACAGTACGAGTATAATACAACTTAATGCAGGAATAGACAAGGTATTCATTTTTTAATTACGTGACTGACTAAACGTGGTCACCCACTTAGAGAATCAACTCACCATGTTCATAAGGTGAAAATGTTCCAGCATCAATATTGATATAAGGATCGATTTTAATTGAAGTCACTCTCTGGCCACATGCTTTCAACAGTGTTCCGATACTACTTGCAACTATGCCTTTCCCAATACCACTAATAACACCACCGGTTACAAGAATATATTTCATCACTTGTCTGAAAAAAAACAGAACATCAACAATTCTTTTCCATCTGAAATTTGCAAGTAACCTCTTACAATGCTGAAAAAAAATAAAATACGCCTGCAGAGGGAAAATAGCGGTGGTTTTTATTATACTGTAACTACTTTACTCTAACAACATGTTACAACTTGACAAAGGAAAGGCACCTTTTTATCCTATGTAAGTAACACCTGCTCAAATGCAATATTTAATTTCAAACGCTTGTTAGAAAAGCAGTAATTGGCACACATTTGGTGTACGAGTCGTTTATCGGGTCATTAATAATGATACTTAAAAATTTACTGAGGAGTCGAACCGATCAAGACAAAGGATTAATCCATATAAATATGATACATGTATTTGACAGGTTAAAGTTCATCGTACAGTTGATAAACTGCATGTTCTCAAACACTATTACTTATGCATGCAAATCACTTACTAGTTTCCGGCTTCGTACGCAATACGAATTATAATAATGGATGACCCACGCGAAATTAAAATAAGATCTTTGATTGACCAGTCGATGAATTGCCGCGATTAAAATACCGCCATTCAGCGCATTGAAACACGATGTCAGAAGCTGTAATGACGTCACACGTGACGCCAGTTGAATGCACTGTTAATTACTTCAATGCAAAAGAATTATTATTTACTAAGATCGGCAACAAGTTTGCAATATCAAGTTGCTGATTTCTTCTCGAGTTCGCAACCGACACCACGCGTTGGTTGCGAATTTCCATCTCTTCCATGAAGAACTTCACGTGATTGAATTATTTTCACAGTCGGAAATTTAAGTTCGCGATCCTAGATAAATACGGTCAAAAATATTTTTCCCACGTACATCCTCCTTTGATTGGTAGGTAATACCTAAGCATACTTTCTCATGATCAATATTGGGATTATTCACTGGCAAAAAAAACGTTTGCAATAATTTGCAACTACACGCTATTTTGGCAATGATGAAATACACTACCTACATGATGCTACTTCGATCAGCCAATATCGTGCCCTAGCTGTGACTAGAATGAACTGGTTAATTAAGAATATTTTACTCTGATAAAAAATGTATCATTATATTATTATTAGAAGATACCGATTCATAAAGAAAAATAAGAATAGATGACTTCTTACCTTGCACTCATTTTAAGATTCTTATTATTGACAACGTATATACCCAAAAATTAACTCATAAAAAACCGCGAATATGCAACTCTTGTCGTGACGTCAGCATCATTCTTTTTCAATTGAGCGCCATCTGGTAACTGAACTGGCAGGAAATAGAATGAACGCTCATTGTCGTTATATTTTGTAGTGATTTCGACATTGTTATTTCTCTCACTATTATCCTATCTCAGCAATTAATTTATTTTTGTTACCTGTAAATGGCCGCGTTGTTCGCTTGTACGAAGTGTAATAGCAGACATCCATTTGAAGAATTGTCCCAAGGGCAACAGCTTTGTAAAGTAAGTGCAGTCCACATAGTACAATTTGTAGTGACTCAAGAATGGTCGGTCATCCCACCTTGACTTCGGCAGTAAACCATTTATCATTGTGTCGGATGAAAGAGATGGTTTAGTATAGTAAAAAGAAATTGCAGATTTCGAAAAATAAACCATTTCTGTATTATCACAAGTGGATATAAACGAGTGATAATCGAGGCTTATATTATGAGACTATTAGCTGTTGAGAAAAGTGACATTCACATTTAAAGCTATAAAACTTTAGTCTCTAGACTGCATTCTTTCGTATTTATATACCACAGATGATTAATTAATGGAACATGTATGGATCCTAGTGCAATTAGATGTATGATACCTATACACCCACCCATTACCCTGATTAAGAATTCTTTTGTTTTAACAGGAATGCAGAGGAGCTTATCCTATTGTAAAATGTACATATTGTAGGACAGAATTTCAACAAGAAAAGTTGGTATTCCTTGAACTATTGGCGTTTGACTTATAGTTATGAATGTTATTAGCAAAAACCGTGGCATACGCTATAATTATTGCTTTTGATACATTGTGTAATTGTCTTATAGTAAAGGAAATACTTCAACTATATGCAAAAAATGCGAACAGAATGTCAAGTTGTATGGAAAACCCTCAGCTTGTGAATATTGTAATATAATAGCAGCATTCATTGGAACAAAGTGTCAACGTTGCACTAATTCTGAAAAGAAGTATGGTCCACCCCTCACTTGTGAGCAGTGTAAACAGCGATGTGCGTTTGATAGACAAGATGATAGTCGTAAAAAAGTAAGCACTTACGGTAGTTTGCAAACCTACTTACTCAAAAGATTAATATGTTAATCGGTGCTTGGCTCTCAATTTAGGTTGATGGAAAACTTTTATGTTGGTTGTGCACTCTGTCTTATAAAAGAGCATTAGCAAAAGCAAAACAAAATGATCCATTAAGACATACTTCATTCTCAATGCACAAGTCTAGTTCCAGTAGCCATAACCGATCATCTTCTGGACACAGAAAACATCATAATATTAGCAGGTAGATGAAAGGTGGCAATTCAAAGTTAGATCTATTTTATGTATATATTAATATTTGCAAATTATCAGATCTCATTTAAAACATCATAGTAATAGCAGTGGTGGAACTAGTAGCAGTAACAGTAAGAAGCCACGATTGGATTCTAGTATTAAAACTTCAAGTAATGGAACACTGCCATCTTCCAGGTTACAGTTCATTAAGATTTTCATATCTAGAGAAATGTAGAAATTCTAAGTACATTTGTGGCTAATTTTTTAGCCTGGAAAGTGCTGCTCCCGATTTGGTTAGTAGTGACCACATGATAGCAGTAACTCAGTTGCGAGAACAAATGGCAGCTCTTCAGAAGCAATTACAAGCGAAAGATCAACTACTGTTAGCAAAAGATAGGATGGTTCGTAGTTGGCAGAGGTTGTTTGTTATATGGTGCACTAGTCTACGTTAAACTCTAAAACACTATCTCTTAATTTTTTAGACTACTGAGCTTAAAGCTGAGAAACTAGCGTGTGAAAAAGAATTGCGAACCAAGATTCAAAATTTGCAGAAACAACATCAAGACACTATGGAAAATTTACAGGTAATAATAAATGTTGTCTTTCTCGTGTATTTATTGTTGAGAACAACTAAACTTACATTAAAAAACAAATAATTTCCTAAGTTACTGTTTGATTATTTCAATTTTTACTGTAACATAAGAACTGGGTATACAAGGGAAAGGGGAAAAAATAAGTCAGTCATTCTTATGTGCTTAATTTTCTTCTCCAGACGAAAATGAAGTTACTGCAAAAACAAGTAGCATCACTTAAAAAGGGAAAGAAGGTGGACAGTCCACAGCTCAGCTGAGATTCTTACAGCGGAATAGAACTTGAAACTATTTAAAATGGATTTGGAGTTCAACCTAACGACCACGTCTTTATTGATACTTATTTTAAGCTCAGGTCAAGGTAGTGTTATTCTTGCAATTTTATCAGATTCCTTTTATATCAACTGATTGGGGATCAGACTGCTTCCAAAGTCATATTCCTTTTTTTAACGACGACTTTCACTCGAAACTGGACGTCTCAGAGGAATTGTTAAACCACGAAGTTATATGATATATTTGCCATTAGTAAAATGGTGATAATTTATTAAGAAAATCAATGTAAACATAACTAGAAAAAAATGTTTGAAATTAAAAAAAAAACTAAATTTTTTCTTTGGAAGCAGACGATGAAAAACGTTTTAAATATCATGAATTTCCTGCATCTGTGCATTAATTATAATGTAATATTCTTAATTGTTTTAGCATTCCCTTTGAATTGTTGAAAATGTTTTGGTTTCATTATCTTTAAAATTCGTAGTCACAGTCCTCTATTGGATTACTAGGCGTTCTATTAATAAGTTAAGATTATTATTATTCCTTATTTTCCTTATTTTAACAAATGGTAAATAAAACCCCTTTTTAACACCAACGTCGATTAAGAATACAATTTCCGTTGCGTGTTAGGTAGGATTCCCTCCTCCCCGCAAAGAAATCAAATATTATAATTAAATAAGTTTATTATGCATATTAAGAAATGTGCATTATTTTTTTGTGTGTAAATCACAACGGCTTTCTTAATTTATATCTTAAGTATCATATTTTTGCTAGCAGTTGGTTACTGTAGTAAAAGCTGTGATCGCAGTGTTTTCAATAAGGTTGGAAGAAGTAATTACTTTGAGGCGATAGACTCTTATCCCCTATTTTTTATTTGCGTAAGCTTATAGTTTGGACACTTTAATGTGATCGGGGCTTCCCATAAAAAGTTAAAGAAAAACTTATGTATACTTTACAAAAAAAAAACGTTTCTTATTATAACACAACGAAATTTACTTTAAAACTTATTAACACCGAATGAAGTTTAGTTTAAAAATTCACAACCGCCAGTTATGGAAAGCCAAAGGTTTTGAAACGATGAAAATATTGTTGTCGTAATTAGATGTTTGAAAGTTAGTAAATTTGGTTGCTATGATGTAATTGCTCCAGGAAATTGTTCTGAGCGATATATTTAAAACAAGTTGTCATTAACTGAATTAATGACACATTTAATTGTCATCTGCTGTTTTATATCACCAATGTATACTTTTTAGCATTCCCTCAAATAAACTTTGAAAGTAATATAGGTAAAATGTTTGCTGCAATGGTTTTATTATAGAGCAGTGATTTTCAACCGGTGTGCCTAGAACAGTTGTGGCGGTCATAAATTAATAATTTTCGAAAGAAGTCCAAAGCACAATAACAGCAACTATCAAAATTAAAATCCCTTCAAAATGGTTATATGAATACATCATTATAATAGCAAATAAGGAAGAACATATATTGAATACCAGCTTCGGTTGACTTCCAGGGTCAATATCGGGTCAAGGCAGGTTGGCCTTTTCGAGTGAGCGAGAGGCCCTCAGTGCGATTGTCCGATAAGTACAGCCATGGCCTTCTGACGTCAAAAGAAACTCGCCCCTTTTGGTGTTATTGTTTGTTGGTGTTTTAGGGCCCTTCAACTTCAAAGGTCATTAAAGCCCCGTCCACAGCATAGTTCTTATGCAGAGACTGCACAGACACTACACTAATGCGACGATTTTTGGGTATTAGTTTTGTCAGTACTAGCTGGGGTTGCGCTGCTTAACCAGTGACCAGAAGATAACTGGTGTGTCCAACCCAATAAGCCGCTCTCCTTTTTGTTGTCAATGGAGGAAAAGTGACCCAGTGAATAAAAATAAACAGAGTTGCAGCATTAGGTTTACGGCCTCTGTTTAAAAATACCGTCCCAACAGATCACCCATGTGTCCCAACACAATTTTTGATAATCATATTTCAAGTGTGCCATGGGTGTTTCCCTACAGGTTAAAAAAAAAGAGGTTGAAAAACAATATAGCATACCAAACAGTCTAACACATTTCTAGATTTTCGATTAAGAAATATTTTTATTCCTGTTTATAAAATTGTAGTTAGCAAGAATTTATTCGTAATCTTAAGTAGGAACTTGTGTGAATGACTCGCTTTCTGTAGAATTGGATGAACTCATTGTTGACTGTTTCATATTAATCACAGTTTTTCCACGAGCATGTCCAGTTTTCACTTTATTAAACGCTTCTGGAACTTGCTGAAAGGAAAATACCTTTTCTATTACTGGCAACACTGAACCATTACTGGCCATCAGCATTATCTTTTCTAGTCCACTTTTAAATGGTAAAGCATAAGCCCATCTGTAAGTTTGTCCCCGAGGTAGCACCTAAATAAACATATTCAACTGAAAGAGAATATTACAAGTGCATAGCCACACTAATAATTAGGCACCTCAATACCTTTAAATTGTCAAATCCTAGTTCAATTAATGAACTAATTACACCGAGAGGTAAACCAAAGGCATCAACATTCTTTAATAGAGGTGATGTAACAGAAACAAATTTTGCATTGTGCCACTCTTTCATAGCAGCCAATCCACTTGACGGACTTGAGTTAGTAGTGCAATTGAAAACCAGGTCATACCTTAAGGAAAGTACATATACATGTAATATTCACGTGTCACTTCAAGCACGCAATGAGACCTACCCTCGTAATGCCTCAAGTGATCTCTCCCAGTCAGAATCCTTATAATCAATGGTATGATCGGCTCCAAGAGAAGTTACTAGAGGTACCGCATCTGAATTCACCACAGTAGTAACATGCATTCCCCACGACTTCATTAACTACAACGAGTTAATTTTTTGTGAGGATTAAGGAGAATACTTTCCAGTCGTATAACAAAACAATTCTTCCACAATATATTACTACCTGAATAGCTATTGTACCAACTCCACCAGAACCCCCTAAAACAAGTGCTCTGAAGGAAAGTAGCAATATCAGTACATGAAACCGGAAGTGAACTGAATACAATATTACAGCGAAGCAGTCTGTGCCACTGAAATTACCGTTTTCCTCTGGCTGCTCTTGGACTTATTCCCCCAAAACATCGCAGAGCACACCAAGCGGTTAGTCCTGCATAGGTCAATGAGGCCGCCTCAACGTGACTCAGATTTGTTGGCTTCTTGGCCATCTAGAAATATTTGCATTGTGAAAAGTCTCCGCGGCTTACGCAAGCTCTATTTTATATCTATTAATACCATATAAGATGATCCTAGTGTATATTCGGCATGAGCACCAATATTAGAATGTGGTCTTATTACACCCACGACCTATATAATTTCGAGAAAACGACAATCAGTAAATCATCTGTATATAGTATTGACTCGATTATAAAATGGTTGACTCGATCCCCGGTCTGTCCATGTGGCCAATTCTTGAAGTTGTCAAATGGTAAAGTAGCCACACAGATCTTCACCGGGTCTCTAATGACCTTGTAGTTGACGGGACCTTAAACTCCAACAAACAAACAGATCTTCACAGTTGGAAGTTGAACAGGGGTGGTTCCATACCATGTGGAGGTTAATTCATCATCCACCAGCTGAAAATTAATTTCAGACGTACTACTCTAACTATAGATCAATTTTTTCCTTCCCTCTCATACTAGTCAACCAATTAATCGAATCAATGCGGTCAAGATATTTAGAAATTCAAATACCAACTAACTTCATCTCCGGGTGAGAAGTTATTCACTGATCTCCCAGTGTCCCTGACTATGCCAGAAAAATCTCTTCCTAATGTTAATGGAAATACAGTCGGAGAAAGCGTTCCTTGATCAAAGATTTTAAGCATTCCAAGTAAAGTAGATCCATACCCGTCTAGAGTTAATGAAATGTAAGAATGAAAGTCACAACATTATTATGATATACAAAATCATGAGCAAAATTCCCAGGTGCAAGAGCTCGCTTCGTGACATCGAACGGAAGGTAGATAGACGTTAAATAATTAAGGGGCTGTGGCATTTGGTCAGCAGTCATCATCATATCCTTATTTCGCCTGGGACAGGGTCGGGTATGCTGGTTTTGGCCCTCCTCTCCCGATTTAGTCAGCAGTCTATTTCATAAAAGTACCATCTAGGACAGTGGTGGCGAACCTTTTTTTGAAGACGGGTCACAATAACGCGAGAAAAAAAAAGCAAAACGTTGTCCACGGGTCAGGTGCAAGCGCTGTTTAATTTTATGATTAAAAATAAATTATTATTTCTAATGAATAAAGTTTATTAAAGTAGCAAATGGACACCATCATCATCATACCCTTATGCACGGTGGGCCACAGGTTCGTCACCACTGATCTAGGAAATTCACCCTTATGCTTCTGAGGCTAACACGACAAATGAATATCCGACCCCCTACCTAGGAGGAAAGAGGGCTAGCAGAAATAACATCGTGTCCATGCTTATGAACTCGGAGCGTAACGTATGAAAATATTGGGTTACGAGTAAAATTCGAGTACAAAGTTTATAGTACATAGATTTGTCTGTACCATGTTCCTGACCATGTGTGGACGACTATTTCTTTACATATCTTTAAACTCAAATTGTTTTCACTAAGCACCAACTCCATGCTTCTAACATTACTCGTATATACAGTAACTGCCGTTTTGTTTCCCCAATACATTTGGCATGCTATACATGTTAGTGAATTCATAATTTTATTTTCATCCTCTACGCTGGGGTTGGGTACTTCGCACTCATATGCATTTCATTTTCATCCTTCAGGCCTGGAATGTCCTTGTCACAACTTTCAAACTACCTCTTGAGGTTTCAAGAATCACTACAAACTCTTGTATACAGAATCATATCCAATACACTGTACCACGCGCGGATCCAGGATAGGGTTTTTGGGGTTGCAACCCCCCCCCATACACATATAAACTTACAATGAAATCCGTTTAACACGAACACTCTTAACATGAAAGAACACTGTGGTCCGGACAAAATACTATTGTAATTGCATACATTTTTTTCTTTTAACACGAAACAAAAATCGCTTAACACGAAATTATTTTCCTTCTCAGCTAACAAAATACTGGATATACAACATATACCGTAGTTTTCGTTAAACTAATCAAATAAACAATGGTTGCCACTGTTGCTAGATTACAGCCTGGGTTTGGGATTGTAGAAGCATGCCATTGACAAACCTTTCAAACTATGGGGAGGGGGCCTTTTTATTGACAATTTATGCTCAAAAAGACACTGCAAAAAAATCACATTTTATCCCAAAAGCAATAATTCTTTTAGGATTTTTTAAATTATGCATGTGTACATCATTATTTAAATTGGAAATATTGAATCTAATATGATGCCCACAATTTTAACTTTTAGTCAACATCATCATCACACCCTCATCCCACCTGAAGCATGGTCGGGTCTGTGGGCCCACTGAACATGCTCTGGACTGGGGCACCCCAGCCAGGCTTCTGGAACCCACAGGAATATTGGCCGGGTTGTCTGTGGGGGATGCTGGCCTACCCCACTTGCTCCAACATTGCATTATACAACCAAAATAGAAACTTTGGCAGATAAATTAATGCTTTGTTGGTTATAATGTTAAAAATTACAAGTGTAACTTTTAGCAATAAAGTATGACGACATAGAAAACAATGATGGGTTTTCTGCATGCATCGTTTAGCATGAAATTCTTTTAACAAGAAAAAATATTTTGGTCCCTTCAGTTTCGTGTTAAACGAGTTTCACTGTATATTCGCATAATATGTGAGGTTTAGCTCAACCCCCCTGACGAAAATCGGCACTGGATCCGCCACTGCACTGTAGATTTGTTAAAAACCCTTAACCACTGTAAGCTATCCCTCGATAATTTTCAATAGTATCCACAATTAACATTTGGATGTTTTAAGGTATATAAGAAGTTGTAGTATTACCACACATATACACGTCCAGTGGATTAACACTGGAGGCGCAGACTTCAACCAAAACATCATAAGGACTGTTGATAGTTGGCAATGAAGCATTCGTCTTCATGTGTAGTTCTTTAATGCCACCAAAGGTTTTTAGGCGCCAACAGTTCATAACTGATTGAATTGTCATAAATTCTTTTTCACTGTCCGTCTCATGATTACATTCTTCAAGTTGAGTAGAAATTTTCCTCCATTGCTTTGATACGCCTTCTATATTCCTTGGCAGTTCAGTCGGATTAAGAAACTTGCGAACAGCTTTATACATAATGGCGTAATTCCTTTTTTTCATCTATGCAAGAAAATTATTGTCAGGCCACACAAATAACTTCGTGAGATTCTCACACCTCATTGTTTACTATTTACCCAACTAATCCGAATGTCTTTCTACAAGTTACTACCTACAATTGTGAAATGGCTTAATCCGTCCAAGAGTTTCTTAGCGCGCCATCTATTTGTGGTTCTCGCGTTCAATGTTTTAAATCTGTTAATAATGTTATTCCCCGGCACTATTAAGGAGGTAAAATAAATACACATTGAATCTTAATATCTTTTATTTTGTTACCTCTTTAACCTTTATATTTAAGTTTAATAGAAATGAGGCTTGTGGTATTCGGAACAAAGTTGAGAATTATACCTTAACTAGTTCTTATTACAGGAAAATGTTCTCCATATACGGCACAGTATATGGTAGCATTCAGAAGTAAATTTTAATTCATTGTGAAACACTTGTAGTTCATTCGCTATCTTTTAATTTTTACAGGCTGCTCAGCGCTTCCTGTCTGGTGAAATTACACCATCCCATCTTTATAAACAGACTTTACAACTTATCCAACTTAAACGTAGTCTGAATGCCTTCATCTCGCTGACTACCGAATTGGCCGAAAAACAGGCAGAAGAATCAACAAGGCGGTATTCAATAGGTAACTTCCTCCCTAAACAATATAATTGCCAGTATCCCGAGAGACTATCAAAATATTTTTTTTATTTTAGGAAAGCCATTAAGTGCTTTAGATGGAATACCAATTGCAGTTAAAGATAATTATTGCATAAAAGATTTTAAAACTACCTGTGCGTCTCGAATGTTGGAAAACTATACCCCTCCGTATACAGCTACTGTTGTGCAGAAATTACTAAATAAAGGAGTTGTTCTTATTGGTAAAACGAATATGGACGAATTTGCAATGGGTTGTGGATCTGTGGATTCTATATTTGGACCAGTGAGAAATCCCTGGAAATCATGTAGCTCAACTAAGACGACTTCATCGTCAAAATCAACATGTGACGCCGATAATGACAAGGATTTTCACATAGCTGGTGGAAGTTCTGGAGGAAGTGCAGTCGCGGTAGCTACTGGCACTGCATTGGGGTTGGTACGAACGTCATTTATTTTAGTATGCAAGTTTCCATAGTCTTAAATAACGTTTCAAGTTGTGATAGGGCATTAGCATCAGACACTGGAGGCTCTATTCGAAATCCAGCAGCTTTATGTGGCGTTGTTGGCATGAAGCCTACTTACGGCCTGTTATCTCGTCATGGACTCATTCCACTCGTTAATTCAATGGATGTTCCAGGATTTCATACACGCAGTATAGATGACGCAGCACTAATGTTAGGTAATTACTTGTCAAATTTTACTCGTAGTCATACCATGACAGAAGTAGAAAATTCTATTGTTATAATGCAGAAATGATGATTGGACAAGATCCATTAGATTCGACGTCTGTGGATCATCCCATGGGACCTTTAGATCTTCCTGATGATATATCTGTTCATGGACTTCGGGTTGGCATTCCTATTGAATATCACACAGAAGGAATGTGCCCTGAAATTGTGGATTGCTGGAATAAAGTCGCTGACCTATTCAATAGAGGTGGTGCTAACGTTAGAGAGGTTTCAATGCCTCATACTCAGTATTCAATTGCATGTTATTCCGTCCTTAACAACTGTGAAGTGGCATCGAATTTTGCTCGATATGATGGTGTGGAATATGGTAACTGTTGATGTCATTTAATATCACGAGTGATAAGGCATGACATCCACAAAGATGTTTGAATTTTGAACTTTTCTGAATAGGACATAGGTCTCTTATAGAAGACTCCCCAGAAGCGATGTATGCAGCTGGGCGACATGAAGGTTTCAATGACACTGTGCGAGGGCGTATCTTGGCTGGAAATTATTTTCTTTTAAGAAGGTAATTTTAATAGTTTAGTTGTTGGTCTTTAGTTGATAAATTGTTAAATGAATGGAATTTCTTTGTTAGAAATTATGAAAAATATTTCATTCATGCTCTTAAAGTAAGGCGGCTTATAGCAGAAGATTTCCAGAATGTTTTCAATCAGGGTATTGATGTTCTGTTAACTCCAGTTACAATCGGAACTGCGCCTTTATATAGGCATTTTATTGAGAAAGATGAACGCGAACAGACAACTTTACAGGATGTGTGCACGCAATCTGCAAACATGGCTGGTATTCCTGCAATATCTGTACCAATCCAACTTTCAACTGATGGTTTACCAGTCAGTTTACAACTTATGGGCCCTATGTTTAGTGATGCAAAACTACTAACTGTTGCTAAATGGCTTGAAAAACAAGTACATTTTCCAACTATGATGCCGAATGATAAAGTAATGGACGGATGACACAATGTTCATGTTAATTAACATACTTTAATAAAAATGTTTATAAGAAGTTGCATATGACAATTTCAGTATGACTAGTATTGATTAATATCCACTTAATGGAAGACGGTCTTCCAAGCTTTAGAGTAGCCCATATTTTGAAATGTGGACCATGAATCCACATGTCTGCCACCTTCACTACTAAAAGCAAAATCACGAGAAAAATCTTGGTTTGGAGAACTATGGAACTCTTCATCTTTGGAAGGAACTACAGGCAAATGTCTTAATAGTCTAGAGTAGGTTTTTGTCTTGTCGAGTTTTGCCTTAATTCGTTTTCTTGCATTCCTCAACTGTTGAACTAAGTTATAATGTTCTTCAAGAGTCGCCTGATACAATGCTTTATCATTCAAGTGATCATTGAGTCGACGCACTTCCAAATGAAGGTTTTGAACTGCACAGTGGTATTTAGGATGAAATTCTGATTCTTTTGTGTGCAAATGTTTCAAAAGCTCATCCTCTCGTGACTGAAAATTTAAAAACATGACTGTAAAATAATTGTTTTGAGTTCTGGAGGAAATATGAGGAGCAGTACCTTTTCTTCCAATAACTTGGTTACGTATGCCAAATGTAACGATGTCTCTGCCTGGGATTCTGCTACCCAGTGATTTTTTATGTGCTGCGCTTCGTTCCCGTGCCAAGGACTGTTGTGAGGGAGAAATGCGTAGGACTCATGCGGCTGCTTAGTTAACCAAGTAGGATGAGCACCATGTTGTTGCCTCTGAACTTTTTCAGCATATAATTCTTTTCTCAAACGTTCAATCTAATATAAATAAATTTCTTAGAATTTAACCTTGATTAGTAAACTTAGATCAGAACACGAGTAGCAGTACAAAACAACTATACAGCACAGCGTAAATAATTCTCTTAAGTGTTAGGATCTTATATGACCCATCATTTACATAAGGATGTTAGCATTACCTTCTGTTGCATAGTTTCTAATGAAGTCCCTTTATTAAAAAATAATTTTGATTCTTTTTCATTTGAACTAGTGTCAGTACATTTATTCTCTTGAGGCATCCTCTTTATTCTTTCCAATTCTCCAAGCATTTCAAGCAAACCAACTTCAATGTCTTCCACATTTGATGAACGCAGTTCAGTAGAAGTGTTACGAAATCTATCAGGAAATGCATTTACTAAACATTCAGAGAGGGAAGTTAATGAAGTTTTGATGTCGCGGTAGTTGTCCTGAAGTGAGTTTAGTACATGGTTCGCAATTAAATCTTGTGAAAGGCTAGCTTTGGGATGTTCATTCGCTTCACTGGTCAAATGTGGAGTAACAGAGTCCTACATAGTAACAGAAATGCAACAAGAATTTAAATATCAATCATTATACACTCTACAAGTTGTCCAATGAAATATATAAATGCGTGTTCATACTTACCTTGGCTCCCATCCGTTGTTCTGTTACAGTCGCTTCATCCGCAAAGGTTGTTTTCGACTCTAATTTTGATATGCTACCTTCATCGGGATTTATCGGACGTCTAGTCAGCTGTTTCTCAATTGTTTGTGCCAGATCTTTCACCCGATTTTCAGCGTTAGCAGCGTGATCATTTGCGTTTATAACATGCAATTTAAGTGCAGATATTTCTTCTTCTATAGACTGTAGGCTATGGAGCTTCTTTTTTAGCGTTTCTATCTCAACAGAATAATAACTTTCTTTAGCTCTGCAGGTTTCAATCAGTTCATTTGCCTTCTCAAGTTTTTCAATCGTAGTAGAATACTTGTCCTCTAAGATTTTAGTCTCCTGTTATGACAGAAATATGATTTAGTTCGTATTTGTTAGTTACAACAACAGGGTTTATAAAAGATTGTACCTGTGATTTATTGTCAGAATCACTCTGCACCATCTCCAACTTCCTTGAAAGTGACATATTCTCAACAGATGATGATTTTATCTCTTGATTTAATTCTTCAATGATATTTTTTAATGCCGTTACATTAGTTTGAAGGCCATCGTTGCTCTTCACAAGATTTTGGTTATATTCATACATTTTCTTCCAAGCCTTCTGCTGATCTTCATGGATTGTTGACGACATGACTTCTAGCTTTTTCTAAATTTTCAAAGAAATATAGTATCATAATTAAGAAAACATCAGTTCCAGAAAGGTTGTGCTCGTACTATAGTGATAGGGTATTCCATGTATATTCATCGCATTTTTTTCGTAGCACTAATGGTCGTAATGTAGTAGTAATTTCTAGTGTGGTATTAGACATGTGTGAACTTGAACGCCCTGCGTCTTTTCTACAGAAGGATTTTAAATTAAAGTATAGCGCGATCCATTTCTCAGCATAACATAGGGGTTATCTAACTTTTTAGATTAACTACCACTTTTATGACGCCATATTCATAATTCGCTCTATAAGGAAATTTGAGGACCCATCACAGGCGTTCTGACGTACGGGTTCTTATGCTAGTGCGAGAGTTATACAACTGTGTTGTGGCTTTGGGTAGTCCGATAGATTGGTCACTGGGCTAAATCCGTTATGCATAATCACGAGACCAGATGATGATAATCCCTGAGATTAGTATAATCGAGCTATTGTAGCAATTGAAATAGATTTAATTCTGTGGAGCCACTGGCTTACACTGACCTTCGAGTATTCTCGAAACTCAGCGGTGGGAACCAATCATCTCTCAGACGTACCAAACCGTTACTGGATTACTGGATTAGTTTCGTGGGTTGGGGAGTAAGCCAGGCAGCCATAACAGGACGAACCCTTTGGAGGCTGCCCGCGGGAGATGAGGAGGTAGGTGAAAGGACGAAGGAGAGGGTTAATTTGCGGCACCCAACGTTCTTTACCAACCACCCATGTTGGTATTGACGTGGGCTTGTGCTGCTTAACTTCAGTGATCTCACGGGAACTCTTTACAATACGTAATCCAAATATTGCAAAACAATTCTAAATTTTAGAACATGCAATACCATTTCTGCTTACTTGAAAATGTAAAACCTGTTCTTCTAAAGCTTCTTTTAGTTTTATGGTATTTTCTAATTTGAGTTTAACTTGCAAGTGATCTGTCTGCAAACTGTCGAATCTAAATGAACCAAAATCTTATTTTTAACCTAGAGACGAATGTTATATAAATTCTCAAAATAGGATTACCGTTCTTGTAATTCATTGACTTCAGATTTTAATTTTTGCTTTTCGTCCTCCCTTGTTTGTAGCACCAATTTTATTCTATTCTCGCTAGACTTCTCAGCATTTACCTCTTTTTCTAACAGACAAACTTTGAGTTTCATTTCTTCAAATTTGCAGTTGACATCAGTTAGTTGTGTAAGAAGTTGATTATTTTTCTCTTCAGTGACAGAAGTAGTTGTGGATAATTTCTGGAAATTACAATTAGGACTGAAGGTTTCGCAACAAGATATAAATACATATGCAATACTATTTCCGATTTTTAGTGGATAAATACAGTATTTTGCCGCATTAAATCTTCTACTTGTTTAATCAATGTATCTCTTTCCATAAGAACTACGTTAAGTTCCCTGTAAAAGAATAGACCACTCATTATATTCGGATTCTAGATATCGAAAATTGTCAATATTATAAGCAGTACTTTGAACGCTTCTCTAATTCTTCACTGCAAGTGGAAAATTTATATTTTAAATTACAGACTTCAGTTTGTAAATGGCGATTGTCATCTTCAGCTATTTCTCGTTGCTTCCTTTCATCATCAATAGATGTCGATAATATTTCAAGGTGACGTTGAAGAGATTCCACATTTTGTTTCACACAACTGTCCTCATAATCATTATCGGTATTAACGCACTTCTGAGATGTATTCTGGTTAAAAGACATTGTTATGGGATATGCTTAAGAAAATATTTTTTATGTATGTATTATTTTCTAGTTATAAATTATAGTTATGATATTAACAAAATAATTCACCATACATGATTATTAGAATGGATATCTTCAAACTCGCTATCCATTGTTTGAATACACACATCTGTGCATGTTTTTGAAGCCTTTTCAATAATGCAGTCCTGAAACTACCATAGAGCAGATGCTAAATGCAAATTGTATACAAGTATTGCATCTAAAGAACTTGAAGAAAAAATGATTTTTTTCATATACTTGAAGAAATAACTCTTGTGTGCTTTTTAATTCGTTTTGATTCGATTTCACAGCTAATTCTGCCTCTTGCTTTAAAAGCACATTATCCGTTAGAGACTCTTCCAAACGTTTTAATTGATTTTTTTCTCTTTCTAGTTGCATTTCAGCTTCTAGGCGTTGGTTATTTTCAACAGCTAATGAATGTCTAGAAAATAGTCAGTACAATATATATGATCTAATATCACAAATACATCTTAGAATGGCGTGCCTCTGCGAAAACCCTTACTTCAGTGTTTCCACTTCTGACACAATTTGGTGCAAGCGATTCTCCAAAGAGTTGTTTTCCGAACTGAGTATATGAACTCTTTCTTCTGCTTTACCTATTTCAATTTTCATTCTTCTCATTTTGTGATGCAAAGCTTTGCATTTGTCCTGCTCTTTTCGCCATAACAGTTTTAACTCCTGGATAATTCCTATAATACGATTACTGTCCACACCGTCTGCAAAATCCACTCACTATTTCAACACACCCTTTTGATTAATTATTAGTACTACACCAATTATTAGTAATATACCTTGTAATACACGAATTAAGAGATGATATCTCTCATCGCCTTTTAATGACAGAGTATTACTGTGTTCGTCTGTAATGCTAGTTTCTTGACAAATTGATTCCCTTAGGCAGCTATACGTAATACAGATAAAACGAATTAATTGATTCAAGATAGAATGATGTTCTCGCAATTTAGTTATACAACCTTTCTTTACTTAGTTGATCTTCCACACAGCTCGGTTGTGACATTTCACTGTCTGATCCTGTATCACTGCCAGTTTCCAGCTTTCCAAAAATCATAATCATTATCTGATCCCAGATTTTTGATTTATCGACTACCATTTCGTCGTGTTTTAAAATACTACAATCCTTAATGCTACTTTGACTAACACACTCGTTAAAGTTTTCAACCTTGGATTTACTCGCCAATGATTCAGACGCATTATTATCAGATGTTAAAGCAGTCAATTTTATAATATCAGGCGCAGAAGATTCCATACATGGATTGCTTTCCCATATTTCTTCCACTTCATGCATTGTTCCAATCCGTCCTAACGTTCCATCCCTCTTCGCACTTTGTTCAAAGTCATGTTCTGGTGACAAACATTTATTAGCACCTTCATATACGTTAGACTGCTTATCACAGGATTCTAAATCTGAATTATAAACGTGGGCGTCATTAATTTTTGGAAAAGGTGAGGAAAGTTGGCCATCTGCATCGTTTTCTTCTTTTTCAACGTATAACAGTGATGGTGATGGTGAGGGTTTCTCTTGTGAGTGGTCCAAATGCTTACAGGCAGTCGGCATAATATCCATATCATCGCATCCAATATTACAATTACTGTTGCGCCATTTCATCTGTGAGACTCTTTCCTTTAGCATGGAACAGTTAGTTTGATAGTTATCTGGTAGTATGTTTTCTGTCACATCCGAGTCATTCGATTGATTACTTAAGGGCTCTAGCACATCACTGCTAATTTTGTTATGTACTTCAAATGAAATTGTTTGCTCAACATTGCCAATAGCTTCATTATTAATAGTTTTGCCACTGTTATCATTCACCATATTAACAACATCATTGCTAAAAACGTCAGTTAATTCATTGATAGCATTCTTTTGTGGCATCGTGTTATCATGATGGTTACAATCTTTCAAATCATTATCATTTTCTTGCTCTTTGGCATTAACGCTCAGATTACTTAATGAAGTAGTGGTCATTTCACTAATATCTGACAACCCCAACTCTGCCATTAGATCTACTTTTCAAACAAAAATATAATTAATAATCCTTAAAAAATTTTAAAATTTCAAACTAAGAAAACATCTAAATAGCTTTTAATACATATATACCTATGTCATGCCTTTGTTGACGTACTTCTTTCACATCTTTTGCATTGAGTTCCTGGGTTAGCTTCATCTCTTCTCTCTCATTTTCATAACATAAAGAAGATAGCTGTTCCGTTTAATGCAAAATGTAACTCTTAATGTAAATTCTACATTTAAACAAATATTTGATAGCATACATTTGAGCCTGATGTATCATTTTCAGAATGGCTGGATTCATCATTGTTATGCAATACCGCTAGATTTCCATCAGCTTCAGGATTTATATGGGAAGAAACTGGATGGTCTTCTAAAGCTTCAACATTCTTTGTGGTACACGTAGCTGCGGCAGCATGTAGTAATTCAGAATCTGCCAAAGGCAAAGATAAAAGTATTTAAATCACAATCGATCTAAATATATTTTAAAATATAAACTCACTTAGAACACCACTTGACAACATATTATTCTCTTGAAAGACCTTTAACAAATTCATACCACTTAAAAGCCCCTACAAATTGATGCATATATTTTAAATTTAAAGGCAAACTTTTAAAGCGATTCAAAAGTATTTATGAACATTTATTGCGTATAAGTAACAATTAATTAGCTTATTCAAATATTAAAAACTACCCACCATTTTATCAGTAGCGATCTTTGGCGGCTAATAGCATTACATCAGATAAATAGCCATCAATTTAAGGTAGCATTATTAATATTGTATTTCTGAAATATGCATAAAATATGACTTACTTTCTGAAATGTGCCCTTATTCTCAATGCTATCATCATTCCAAGAATTATTCCCCGTAGCAATAAGATCTACTTCTGACTTCCCACTACCTACTGAATTGGTATCTGAAAATTCCAAAGTAAATATTTCAGTGTATAAGACAGCTCGCAACACTGTAGTGTCTACAGACTTCTGTACTTCTTTCCTGTCAACTTCTGTATCTCTGCCAAGAAAGCATGATAAAAGAAGAACGATCCCAGAAGATTGTCCATCCATCAAGTCGCCATGGATCGTAAATACGAACCGACGGTCGTCAACGTACGAACAATAAAACAATTAATATTTTGTCACTCCTAATCAATGAAAGAATTACTAACCATCATCATGTGTGGCAGGAAAACCTAACTGTAAATTCTTCAGCGAGTCATGATCAATGTTAGGGGTTTTCTCTTGCAAGTCCTTTGCTAATCTCCACTCTTTAATAATTTTGACGCACTCATTATGACCCAATACTTTTGCAATGTCTTCCGCAGTAATACCATCAATATCTTTCGCTGTTACTTCTACCCCATGATGCAAAAATAGCTTCACATGATCTAAATATCCGCTCTCACATGCATACATCAGACAAGTCCTACAAATAAACAAATAATTTAGCAAGGAACTTCAACATTTCTGTGAATCTACATATAGTATATGTCGTTCATACTTATGACTGCTATCCGGAATATCTAACGATGCACCGTGTCTAATAAGTAAACTAGTTACTTCTATGTGATTATAAACTGTAGAAATCAGTAATGGAGTCATTCCGTCCTAAAATTTGGTAAACATCAGACGGCAAATTATAAAATACTGCTTAATTATGAGTCAATTCGACCACACAATAGCACTTACTTTGTTTAGTGCATTGATATTTGCTCCTTTTTGAATAAGAGTGACTACAATAGCTTGTTGCCCACTGGCAGCTGCCAAATGCAGTCCAGTATTACCATTTTTTTGAAAGTCTCTGGGATCTGCTCCTCGTTCTAATAACAGTTCGGCAATTTCTGTGTGACCACACTCTATAGCCTTCAATACAGGTGTAAAACCGTTAACATCACGTAAATTAAGCTGGGCATTCCATTCCAATAAAAATAAGACTATGTCCTTATAAGCCTGTGCAGTAGCTAAATGTAAAGGGGCCCTATAAGCACAAAAAAAAAAAAAACAAATCCATCAGGAAAAAGAAGAGCCAATGCCAAAGTCGACCTTCTTAGGCATCCTATATACTAAATGACAGATCGAGTGACCAACACATTTCTCCTTCATTTTAGTAACAAAACTAAGATACAATTGTTGTCATCTGTCCCCAGACAAACATAACACAGACCCTGGCATGTGCGTGCATAAGAAACCAATTCCCCGGTTACCATTCCTGTGATACAATTAGGCAGTACTGGTAGTTTTGGTGACATAAATTGCATACCGATATTGAGAGTCAACGCTGTTAACACCTGCTTTATTAATGTGTTTCTTAACTTTATCCAAATTTCCTAACCAACACGCTTTATGAAGCTTTGTTAGACTAATGTCATCAGAAATGTCAACTTGATAGTAGGCATTACTCTCGGAACAGACATTTAAACCAAACGCCGAACCCCAACGGGACGACACTACAGTATCCTGAGACCCTGAAGAACCAATTGAAGCCAAACTATTTCGTCTATCTTTGGTTAAATCTTTTTTCTTGTGACTACCAAACTTGAAAAACTTCCTCATTCTCCTTTTTTTAATCACTGTATATTTAGTCTGTTTACTTTGTAGTAGTCTTCGTCTGGTATTTGAAATGTATACAGAACCTTCTAAAGGCCCGTTTATCTCTAGTGACGAGAAGAATTCGCTAGAAAATGTTTGTATGCTTTCGTTTTGTTTTGTGCTTTTCGGATGTAACATAGATAAGAGATTATCTTTTCAGGTGCAATAAACAAACCTTAGCGAGATGAAAATAAATATTTAATACAACCCAAGACAATTGATTATCACGCTTATTATTACTGACATATCTGAGCTTCTGTACACATGGAATACGGTTAAAAGTGATCAAACTCGTATTTGTGTTAAAATATTGAACACGTCGCATACATTGTTTTACTTCTACATCGTCTTAAGTTTTTGTAAAATGCATGTACTGTTTATATTGCTTTTTAGTATTTTACTAAATTTTGTAGTCTGCGAGGAAGAAGCGTGTCACTCATTTGGCGGTGGACATGTGTACCCTCAAGAATCAACGAAATTAAGTTCAAATGGTCATTCTGTGGTGTGGAATAACGCTCAAAGTAAGCATATCGAATGTTTATTAGCTTTCTTTGTCCATTTTCAGCATTGATGACTTGTGATAATAAACGGCAATGCATATACTTATATAAAAACAAAAAAGAGGGAAGGCGTTTCACAAAGTCTCAAAACAGCCTGTTGACCATTTGGTCAGTCAGCCGGCATTTTGGTACTGTATGTGGCATAAATCAAATAATACGTGCAGGTGACCCCAGAGATCGATGTGGAAGTGCCTTTAACAATTTATGAAGACAAGTTTTATGCCATTAAACTTTACTGTAATAATTCCCATTAAATTGGTTTCAGTTTCAAAGCCAGCACCACATTTTGAAGGTACAGCGGTTATAAATGGGGAATTTCAAGAGCTGAAGTTATCAAGTTTTTTAGGGAAATATCTCGTGTTTTTCTTCTATCCTTTGGATTTGTACGTTTATTTTGTTTTAATTCTGAACAGTTTCATTCAGGTTATCGCGACCTGATGGATGAAAAGTTAATACGCAGAGGTTGATCTGCATACTGGAGGACTGATTAGAAGTATTGTACTAAACGAGCATTTTCACTTGACAGTCTGTGGGTCACACAGACCGCCTTTGATGGTTCAAGGCAAATATTTTCAGCTCCCGTTAGTATTTGTTAGCAGGCCAAGGTCGGTCATTGGTTAATTTAACTTGAGTCTGTTTGATCGCGAATCCTTTGTCCGACGCCAAGAAAACAGTTCCTACATTTGCATAGGAATATATTACACATACCTAATTAGTCCTTCATTGCCTTTATCATATACTATATACTCTGGGAATGTGACAAGGTCAAGATTAATAATAATGACTTGTTTGATTTCAGTACATTTGTTTGCCCAACTGAAATTATAGCATTTAGTGATCGAATTCAAGAATTCAGGGATATTAACACTGAGGTAGTGGCCTGTTCTGTTGACTCGCACTTTACACATTTAGCATGGTAACGTATTGTTTCAGAAGCAATATACATAGCTGACAATTCTTATGCGCATATGTATTAATATTCATTTACAGGATTAAGACACCGAGAAAAGAGGGTGGTTTAGGACCAATTAAGATACCATTACTTTCTGATACAACACATCAAATTGCAAAAGATTATGGAGTTTATTTGGAAGACTTGGGCCATACTTTGCGGTAAGCAAATAGATAGAAATAAAGCAATTGTATATAAAGTACAGTCGAACTCGTTTATAACGAGCATGACGGGGCTCGCCGAGGGTTGACGGGCTACAGCCGTAAAACAAAAAATAATTTCGTCTGTTATTTACTTGACAAAATATTAATTAACAATAAACAAAAAGGCGCCCTTCTAACTTAGGTAAATTGTCTGGAAATGTTTCTGTAAGTGAAATTGCATATCCTTTTGTAGCAAAATGTGCATTCTTGTATTATTTTTAATAACAAAATGCTCATTTTAACCGTGATTGTGGTCGTTTTACTGTATTTAAATTTATATTGAATTATACGAAAATCATTTAAAACCGAAGAAATTACTCATTATAGGTTTGAACTCGCTTTAGCCATGTTGTTATGCCCAAGTTTGACTGTATATATTTTTGATTTTCAATTGATAAAAATTTGTATTGTAGTGGACTGTTTATTATTGACGACAAAGGTATCTTAAGACAAATAACAATGAACGATCTTCCTGTTGGGCGATCAGTAGACGAAACGCTACGTTTAATTCAAGCATTTCAGTATACTGATAAGCATGGGGAAGTATGTCCAGCCGGTTGGAAACCTGGCGGTGATACGGTACGTCGTTTTTTTTAACCTGTCAGACTCGCTTGTTATACTGAAGTCTTGTTTATTGATGTATATTCTTAGATTATTCCAAATCCGGATGATAAACTGAAATATTTTAACAAGCTGCAAGACTGAGTTCCACATATAGAACTATCTTGATTTTTGAGCATATTCAGAAGTAATGTGCTTAATGACAAATAAAAAAAATGTTCATAGTATGTACAGTAATCTGAAGTTTGATATTCATCAAAAATACCGAAGCGTTCTTGGCAAATGTGTTTAATTCGCCCGAACTGTCACTTTATAACTAGCATTCGTGAACAATTTTGGACTTAAAAGCATTTGCTATCGAACTGTATTGTATCCTGACAATATTTTTTGGATCATGTTGAACATTCGGTGGAGTCCCGGCCTTTAAGATGATATTAGTTAAAAAGCAATCATTTGGGTAATTTGACTTTAATTTCAATAAACATTTCATTGTACATTATAAGGTTAGAAACAATAATAAAAAATTCTACCCCAGCACAGCGTTCAGCAAGGACATAATATTTACACGAGAATTATGCCTCAAACGATGGACATTTTCCTTGCAATTCAAATCAACAATGACCTAGTCGTTCAAAGTGAATTCTTAAATTCGCTCCTTTCGCGACCACATTAAAAGGAGGCTGGACCACTCTCAATCACAAATAGTATCCTTGCCCACTTCACTACCTGTTCTGTTGTTGAGATTTTGTAATCACCAGTTGCTGTTTGAGATTTTCATGTAATTTCTTCAAACTTTCCTGAAAACGTTTTTCATGAAACAATTAGTAAAAACAACGGGATTCACAAACAAAAGTTGCAAATTACAGGCAGTACCTTTTCTTTATTTAAATTATCATACTCATTAAATATTTCATTTCCATCTTGCTGATTTTGAATTACGTTTTGATGTCGGTTTCTTAAAAGGTTTGATAGTTCTGTTCTGTTTACAAAAAAGAACCAATGAACAACGTTTTCCTTGGAGTTGGCAAAATTGACCTATCAAACATTTCCAAAGGCTTCTACTTACTTACGCTGTTGAAGTAATGTTAACTCTGTACGAACTTTTAAGTATTCGAAAGCCATCTGCAAATCATTTTTACTAAATTTAGGACTAGCATATTATTATTTAGACTTCACACAATATTAACAACCTTTTTGTGGTTTTCAAACAGCTGAATTGATTCCGTTGAATCTTTATATGGGCTGATAGGCTACAAAATTACAAATATTCAATAGTTTCTGTAAATTCTATTTATGGAATTTTTCGTAGCATTTATTATACCTGTAAATGGGGGTCCAGTAGCCGATACGCGTTTTCTATTATACCTGGTGCTGGTCGCATGATGATAGAGGATGTCTCTCCTAGAACAATAAAAAAAACGCTGTTATCTTTAAACCAGCGATTCCCATTCAGCATACTGAACATTACCTACCAACATTAGTTGTCATCCAACACGTTGTAGGAAGAGTTATTAATGGTTGCTGAATATTAACATCGGCTGGGAAATTTGGATTGACCAATAATTTCTGCCCAGAAATATTGACGAGATCTTCTGAATTTCTCCTCTTGTCAGTATTCTTTGATGAAGTGCCTGTATTCAACCCAGGATTAATAACAAAGTTTGATCCGTATGAACCACTTCGATGATGACCTATTAATATCACGAAATGCTAATGTAACAATGTAATGTGCAACGCGGTGTTATTCAAATCTTGAGCTTTTTCATACCCGTTGGCTTTGGTAATAATGTAACACTACACGTATCTGGTTCGTCTTTGCATTTATGCTCCAGAGTTAATTCTAAATCGGATCTCACATCTTCCTTACTATTTGACAACGATGCTGGAGCACTAGCCTGTGAAATTTTAGGTCCACAGTTCTGAAGTTAAGAAAAATATTTTTTAAATCACTTCTTGATGAAACGATGTCATAAATTTTATTTAACGCTAAAAAATACCAGCAAACTTGAAGGATTGAAAGCAAGGGTTTCATTGCTCCCTTTATCTTTATGAGTAGATTGATCACTACTGCTTGTAGTCTCTGGAGCTGCATGACTAGAATATTCTGACCCACAAGTCACCTCTCGACTGTCGTAGTTTGTAAGATCACCTACATTTAACCAGAAACCAATGGAATGAACAGCAGAACACGTCGTCTAGGATCTCTTGAAAATCGATACACTTAAAAGGTATGAAAATAATTTTTCTTATTATACTAACCGTCTTCATCAGATTCTTCTTCTTTCTGTGCTTCCGTTTCAGGTGGATATTTAATTGGTTGCTCAGCTCCTTTGAAGAAAACAAACAAGTGAGTCATTATGCTGACCACTTCATCCATTGATGGACGCTCTCCAGGTTCTTTTTTCCAACATCTGAAAAGAATGATGGTGCTCACAAACTCTAATTGCACATGCGATGACAGACAAAAATTGAAAATTTCACCTGGTCATTAAAAGGTTCAATGGTTTTGGACATCCTTTTATTAAGGGAGGTCGTTTACCTTAATAAATAATTCTCATTAACATTAAGTTATGCAGAGTAGAAAATTTGCATTGTTAATTTCATACCACTATGCACCGCCCAAAGAATTTGATAAGCAGACCCTCGAATATCATCAAATGGTTTCTGTCGTGTTATTACTTCCCAAAGTATTATTCCCCAACTAAACACATCACACTTTTCACTATAGCTTGACCCTAATAACATTAAATTACGTAATAATTTATAATGGTTATAATGAACCTATTTTAAAAAAATAAACTTTGCCTAACCTTCAAATACTTCTGGTGCCATCCATGCTGCACTGCCTTTGTTGTTTGTCATATGGGTTTGTATATCACAGGCGGTACCAAAATCACAAATTTTCAGGACAGTGCCACCCAATATGAGTAATAAACTATGTTATGTATAAATTACAGGTATACAATTTGATGACATTAAAACTTCATACAATAACGATACTCTTATGAACTAACTTGGGTGGCTTCAGATCCCTGTGGATAAGTGCTTTTGGTTTCATGCCATGTAAATAAGCAACTCCTCTAGCACATTGAAGTGCCCAACTAATTGCATGAGCAGCTGTGTAGTCTGGTTGTGGATTTCCGTGTAGTACTATCCAAGAGAACAACACTCAGTATGATATACAAGATGCATCATGAACAAAATCTTCATAGAATACTAGTCACCATTGTAGAGGGAACCTCCTTCAGCATATTCCATAACAAGACAAACCTATAAAATTATCGATCTATTTAAAAAATTAACTGATTTAAATTCTCAATAATTAATGAATATAACGTGCACCGGTTTACTCTGACAGGCCCCATATAATTTTACAATATTAGGATGGTCGACTCGTGACAATTGCCGCAACTACACAAAATAGTTTTAGTTTAATTTTTTTATCGCAAACAGTCAAAGGGTTTTCAACACTTCGTTTACCTCAACGAGAAATGCTTTCTTCTCATTCTCACTACTTATCATCTTGACAGCAACATATTTATCTCTCCATCTTCCTTTATTTACTACTCCGAATGATCCTTTTCCAACAATCTACAAACAAAAGCACATTAATTTTTACATTAAAATTAACGACATCTGACACGACTCCACTTCTGCTGTTAATTTCATCATTATGAAAACGCTGCTTTCATTCATCTCTTTCTCATTCGCTGCTTTCATGCATCTCATCATTCTTTCTACTGACAATTTCACAGTTGCCTTATTTGGCAGATGCGTAGGAATCAATCTACCACGATTTCCTAATGCAGTATACCCAATAGCAAACTCCTCAATCACTTCAATGAGCTACAAATTGTAGTCAACGTGGGACTCCATAATTTACTTTGCTAAAAACATTTTTGTGTTGTCAATTACATGTTTTCCTCTATTACATTCTTTTCGTATCATTAACTTTGAAACTATAGTATTAGAAAGAATTGTTGCCTTATCGTAGGAAGTGTTTGTGCTGGGTTTTTGTGAGACACCGATCATAATAAAAACACACACAGTATATCATTAGTAACACTCATTTCAGCAAATTGGGACTGCTGTTAACGCTTAATATAGGGTAGTCTCTGGTTTTCCATGTCCATGTCTATAAACTTATCGTAATATGGCCATACTTCCTTTTTCTCTTTTTTCACTTTCACATACTAAACCTTCACTCACAAATAACATTGCAATCCCCTGTCTTCTTTGCTTCTTGGGTACAATTATTTACATACACTGTATATTCAAATTCGACCAGATTCTGAATATGAGGCCTATATTCAAATCCAAATCCTGTAGGGTGTTCGCCAACCTACTGTAGTTGTTCATTTGAATGTCAGCATCATTGCATATTGCTACGTGAATTTAACCAAAAGCTAATAAATCTAAATAACAAAAGTACTGTATTGATAATTAGAGATTCTAATGACTGAAATACAATAACAAACTGTAGTTATGACGTTATTTTCTATTGTTCTTCCTAGACGTTTTTAATGTTATGGCAAAATAAGCAAGTCCGAACCATAAATCATTACGCAACTAGACAATGCATTTTTCTGGGTAAAGCATCCTGTGATCAGACAAATTTGGTGCATTTAATAAGTTAATCAGGCACATTTTATTGGCAGAATATTGGCTGCCGAAATATTGGATACTTACTTCTTGTATTTCTATTTCTTCATAATTGATTTCTTCTACAAATAGACATGTAGTCCCCATTTCTTGAAAGTAAACCTTACTTCCATAAAAACAAAATATTTGTAAAAAAAAAACCGGTGGAAACTTTACTTCATAATTTAAAAAACAACTAATGTATTAAACTTAAAGGACCCTCGAACAAACAACCATCTTGTCACAAAACAATGTGCATTATCTGACACTGCTTGCTTTCGTTGAATCATTACAATTATTTGTTTTCACATATTTTCAAGAAAGGGACTGATATATTATTTTTATGACTTTAATAATGGTACTAAATCACTTTAATTATATCAATTTCATTATTTAATATAAATGCTTACTAAGTAAAGATCCCCTATATCTTAATCACACGGATGCACTTTCCGGTGTTGACACTACATTTCAGGGCAATTCAATTAATATTCTGATATGTTCCTGTTTCCACTTAGCTTTTAATTAGTTTGCAAAATGTTAAAGTAGTCTACAGAGTAGAGAAAATATCTACAATGACATCTCGTACTCTCTCCCTCGCTCTTGTAGGTTATAGTTCCAGCCCGGATGAATTGTCCTCTACTGTCCGACCCGACTTACAGTATTTCAGGCTAGATTAATATGGTTGTGCTTACTGTACTGTATGTCGAATGATTCGCTAATGTTTGTCAGATGATCCTACAGTATATGATGATGCAGTATAACTTCTTTTTTTCCATATACAGTAATTGAAATCTTGACACAGTCTGGTGGACGTCAGCGTTTCTTATGACAAAACGGGCACTTCGTATCATCTGACAGTAATCACCATCATGATACCCTTATCCAGCCTGTGGCAGGGTCTGGTCTGCGGGTTACAGCCCTCCACTCCTGCCTATCTTCCACCAGGTCCCGTCCACCCCACAAACTACTATATCCTTACACACAACTTGCACTCACGTCCAACTACCCCGCTTCCAACTACCTGCATTCCCACTGCCCTGTAAAACTTCCC
This sequence comes from Trigoniulus corallinus, assembly GCA_013389805.1. Taxonomy (NCBI): domain Eukaryota; kingdom Metazoa; phylum Arthropoda; class Diplopoda; order Spirobolida; family Trigoniulidae; genus Trigoniulus; species Trigoniulus corallinus. The sequence continues at coordinate 23,446,600 of JAAFCE010001036.1, forward strand.
TTTCAACTTGATTGGGACTCCGCTTGCCTATTTCCCACTGAAATCTCCACTTCAACCATCCCCCATTGATTCTAGTTGTCACATCCCAGTCGATCTCCCCATTGCTCTGGAACACTGATCCTAAGTACTTTACCTCTTGCACCATTGTCACCGTCCATTGTCCTGTCCTTCCCAATTGAAAGGTAAATACAGTACTCTGTCTCCTTCATGTTCATCTTTAGGCCTCCGTTTTCTATCGCTGCTCTAATTTCGTTTTTATACTTGTTCTTTAAAGTCACTAGGTTTTCCTACATTTGCGAGCTTGCGAATACCATACACTGAGGTGCCCATTCTCCTATTGCAGTCAGCAGCTCGTCCATAACAAGAATTAAAAGGTATGGATTTAGAGCTGAACCTCGGTGTATCCCAACCTTAACTTGGCAGCCTCCAGTCAGCGCCTACTCTAGCACTTATGCCGCCCCGGACAAAAGGACAAATTGCCGCACCTTGACGCAGTGCTCTGTTCTCAGACTTACAGCCAAAATGGCGCCCCGGACAAATGCCCGGGTCTCCCCCCCCTTAGAGTAGGCCTTGCTCCAGTATTTCCCCAAGTAGTCCTTACCCTGGCTATGGAACTATCATACATACATATCCTGAACAGGTATCATTTGCCCACAAAAGAGCCTGAAATTAATGAAGCAACGCTAATAGACGGGAATCCGGACTATAGAAAAACCACAATAATAGGAAATTATAGTCTATAAATGCAATTGTTGTATTGCTAGACCCCGTTTTAGCATCTTTTTCCCAACCACACGCAAATTTCTAGATTTTAAGATTGCAACAGTTGTCAGAATCACTTTCGAGTGCATTTGATGAATTGCCCTGGAAAATGGAGCATGCGCATGAGCGTTCAACATGTCCGTTATGACGGAGGCAGGACATAACACGACGAAGGAATTGCATTCTTGAAAGACGAATACTATCTTTATGGCGGTTGTTTTTAATACGATGGACAAAATATTACTTTTAATTAATTGATTTGTAAATATAAGAGATGTCTTTATTTAAAAAACCTAAGAAAAACTTTCGGCAGCGTGTCAAAAGAAATGATTCAGAAGAAGAAGATGACCAAAGGGAGAATAATACTAATGACATTGTAGAAACCAAACATGTGAAAGATAACTTGGTTGGTGGTGTAACATCATCTCAAGGCGTCGGAGTTGCTGTGGAAAATAAACCGAAAAATAGTAAGACTTCAAAGGAAATTCCAGTTAGACAGAGTGTTCTAAGTTTTGAAGAAGAAGAGGATGAAGGTAAGGGTTTGTAATATGGTAATTGTTTTCCCACATAATGATTATACACCATGTAGTAGAGAGCTACTGTAAATAATCACAGTACTAGTGAAATGTTATTTCGATAATGGTTTTTATAGAAGGGGAAGTTTTTAAAGTCAAGAAATCAAGCCAGAGTCGTCGACTGGCGAAAATGTTAGCTAAGGAGCGGAAGCAGAAAAAGAGGACTGAAGAAACTGAAGAAAATGCATCACAACAGTCCCATCAACCACAAATTAATCAGGGACTTTCAAAGGTGGATATTTATAATTTTGGAGACTGTCGATGTTTCGGATGGGTGAGATCGTACAAATTCTAAAATGTTTATGTTCTCCATTTTTTCCCGCCATGATTAAGACATATGCGATCACTAACATAGTTGGAGATTTAACTTCAATGATCATTTTGCACTTAGATAAATTTTTCCCGAGGCTTAATTTGTTAAGTAATGCAATTGCTGTACATATTTACAGGTTGAAGAGCAGGATGAAATTGTTAATGGTGAACAAGCAGAAGAGATGGATATGGAATCGGATGACGACCCTAATATGAATGATCATTTTAAGAAAATTTTTGAAAGTACGGTTTGAAGGTGTCTCTAATCACCTTTTAGCAATTATGTCAAATTTACTTATTACTATTACATTAGGTGGCGCGATTCCAGATGCAGCTATGATTCACGCTGCTCGTAAGAGGCGTCAGATGGCTAGAGAAATGGGGGATTTTATTCCTGTTGATAACACTGAACAATATAAAAACAACAATTCTCGTCTCATAAGGTAATTTTTCTGCATGTAAATCGGTGTGATCTATTGAAGCAAATGTCAAACAATAATTTTCCGCCTTATTATTTAGGGACGATGACAATGATAGAACTGACGATGATGACGACGACGATGACGATGATGAAGAAGGAGGCAGAATAAGTTTCACCATAAGCACTGCCGCTAGAGAACGCGAAAAAGTTAGAGAGGCATTTCTGTCAGCAAATGACCATCGTGAGTTCACCATCAGTTTTTCTCCATTCATAATTATGTCATACAACGTAATAAGGCCTGTAAGGTTGGGCAACATGTAGCAGAGTTGCAAACTTTTGATTACAATGTTAGATATTTTTAATATAGCAGGCAGTGGCAGTGGAGGTGATGAACACGATGAAGAACTTAGGCGTTGGGAGGAGGAGCAAATTCGTAAAGGAGTCAGCATACCTCAGGCATGTTTCCGTTGAATTTAAAAGTCGATAGTACACAAGAAATTGTTACATCTAGTAGTTATTACTGTTAACAACTAATGTTATAAACTTTTAGATTCAACCAGCATCAACAGAAACTTCGTATTATCCTCAATGCTATTATACATCTGGTCACACGCAAAGGCAAGCTCACACACAGTCTATTAGTACTATTGGGACTGTTCAACAAAATGCTACATACTCTGTGGAGAACTATAAGGTTCCAGTTGGTCAGTCCGTTTGGAAGACTTCAATTCCCTCAAATCTTTCCAGTGAAATCATTACTCCAGAAATGGTGCGTCTTAGATTGCAGTCAAGGTAATTATAGATTTCCCCTTTTTTTCTTCAAAAACTGACATTTTTATGAAGTTAAACTTTCACGCGGCCTTGTAGTTATTTGAAATCTTCAGTTTTTAATTTAAAGACCTTATTTGCTTCATTTTTTTGGCTACTTATCGTCCATCCTTTATTTCATATCTATAAATTAGGTTAAATTCTCTAAATGAAATCCATCGAGCTCACGAGCGAGAGGTAGAAAAAGTGTGTTCCATGCTAGATGATAGCGAGCGCCATATATTGCAGTTGGAGGAGGAAGGACCTAACTTAGCCCGAAGTTTTGCCTTCTACCAAGAGATGCGTGGGTATGTCACAGACTTGGTTGAATGTCTCGATGAGAAGGTGGGTCGACACAATCAATATTGGTTTCCAATAGGGTGGGGTTGTACACCTTGTATGGAAGGGACACTTTTTACCTGTTGTTTTCCATAGTAGTTATAAGTGTCGTTTCACAAATGTTTGTTTTGGTCTGTCATTTGTTCTTACCGTTAGTAAGCATCCACTTAATAATATTTATTCTTGTGTAGTTGTAGTGATACGGCCTTTTTTCAGTTATTTTTAAGTTTCCTGGTTTTTATGGTGCTAATATTTGTTGTTTTAGTATTAAGTAACTAGCGGTTGTGTGTCTATTCACTTTCAGAATGCAGTGTCTAACCTACAAGGTGTACTATTTTAGGTTTGGGAGGTCTACTTAATGCACTGAGGAAATTTGCTTTTAATGTGAAATCCAGATTTTGAACTCTGGTTTTAATTTTTGTAGTTGAAACCTATCTGTTGATGTTGGATAGGCGTTTTCATCATTTAGGTTCAACGTCGTGTTAAAATTGTTTTATTCAGGTTTGATTATCATGACGTTGCTCCATTCAATTTGCAAAGCTAGTAAGGGGTGATAAATACTTTTTTGAGCACTGCCTGCCGTTTCTAAGTTCATATTCAGACAGTAGTTGTGTATACTACTACTCAACAACAACTAATGTATAGCTAGCTCAGTAAAAGATTTGAGGACGTGGTAAAAAAAGCTTTGGCTTAAAATACTTTCACCTTTGAAATAGTCGAAATAGGTCCTACGTTATATTAATTTGCGCGATAAATTTAATTTTGTTAGCCATATGTTGCATTTCTCCTTTTTAAGTGAAGTAAACATGTATAATTAACTTTCATTTTTCTTACTATAATGTTTAGATTGTCCAGATAAATGCCCTTGAACAAGCAATCCACAACTTATTAAAGCAGCGGACTGCCAAACTTGTGAATAGGCGACAACAAGATATTAAGGATCAAGCGGGAGAATTTTCTAAACTTTCAAGTCAGTATTTTAGTTGTCATAATTACTACCGCAAATAATTACTACGAAATTTTGAATGAAATTAATGACTCTATAGACATGATAATGAGTGTGTGACAATTTCCCTGCAGGTAAAGCTCTTTCCTCTTTGTCTATGGATAATGCATCCAGGGAGAAAGCAGTGCCGGAAGATACTGCATTAATTAGAAGAATTGCTGAACGTGAAGGCAGAAGGTGTGTAAAATGTATTCTGACTAGCATAATCTTTACTTATTATCTATCATAGTTAATATATAAAACGTATATTAATCCTCCAGGAGCAGACGAAGGAAAGCTCGTGAATCAAAGCATAGTGACATTAAACATTATCAAGGAATGTCCTCTGATGATGAAGAAACTGAAGCTGATATTATAAGATTCCACGCTGAAAGAGGTGGCTGCTTAATTTGAAATAGTTTTTCGCTAGTGTTATGTGTAACGTTACTGTTTAACTGGTCCAATTATCACTTTTAGATCGTATTTTGCGAGACGCACAGACTATTTTTGTAGATGTTGTTGACGAGTTTTCGTCGCTGGTCAGAATTAAAGCACGTTTTGAAGAATGGAAAATGAAATATCCGGAAACATATCGTGAAGCTTACATAGGACTCTGTTTACCTAAGTTATTTAATCCATTAATTAGGCTCCAACTTCTAGGTCTCAATCCTTTAGAGGTATTTTGTAATCTATATGGCGTTGATTTTACCTGATTATTTGCCTTTAGTTGGACAATACGTGACTTTTTCGGTTCTTTTTTTTTCCTACAATAGAATGGGAAGTCGTTTGAAGACATGAATTGGTTTGAGACGTTGGTTTTTTATGGTTTTGAAGAGACTGCAGGATTAGATGCATTACGAAATGACAGTGATGTTAATTTAGTTCCCTTGGTTGTAGATAAAGTTGTTATTCCAAAAATTACAGGTGCTTAGGATTGTCATAGAAAACTAGTTTAAAATTGGTAGAAAAGTTAAAATTAAGCTACAAAAACGTTGTTTTTACTCTTTCCCCCTCTAGTACTAATTGAACATGTTTGGGATCCAGTGTCAACTTCTCAGTCCCTCCGATTAGTGCGACTTGTTAAAAAGCTTACAGAAGAGTATCCTACAATTAATAATGATAGTAAAAATTTTAAGGTTTGAAGAATTTAATAATGCGAAGTCATAAAAGAAAGGAATTTCTTTGTTCATTTTGACTTGTTTTTTTTTTTTCAGGCAATGTTAACGGCTGTTGTGACACGAATAAGGAAAACGTTGGATGATGACGTATTCGTTCCTCTCTATCCCAAAGTGTTTGTATTGAATGCTTAAATTCTTGAATGGTAATGTAGCTACACTACTGTTTTTTAACTTGTTATTTTACAAATAGATTATTAGAAAATACATCACTTGGAGCTAGCGCTTTTTTTCAACGCCAATTCTGGGCATGCGTTAAGGTATATAAAGCTAGTTTTGAGCCGTACTGATGAAAATATTCGTAATTATTCAATCTGAACTGTGGTAAATAAGAATAACTTTTGCAATACTCTTTGGTCAGCTATTACACAACCTTCTGAGTTGGCAAGGCATATTAGCTGATCCATTGCTACAAGAATTGGCGCTAGATTGTCTTCTCAATAGATATATTATGCTTGCTCTGCAATCGTGGCCCGGAGGGTATGACACTGAAAGATGTCAAATGGTAAGTTGTCATATAGAAATAGTGTCTAACACAGGAAGATTTAGCCTTTAAGTAGGAATGTAGTTTGTAGTAATTCGAATCAACCTTCGTTATTGTTAAAACTATTTTCATCACTTGTACTTTTAGATTACATCGGTGTTTCCTCGTTTTTGGTTCACAAGATTATCAGGCGATCATACTATCCCCCAACTGGAGATGTTTTGTCGTTATCTTAAAAACTCTGCTGCTACATTAGATAAGCAAAATGTTGGCCCATTAGGCCCAAAGGGGGATGCAAAGTGAGTACTTTAAGCATGTAATAATTGTCGTAGAGAAAAATCGTTTTAGACACGTATCGAAACTTGCATTTAAATTATGAATGGTTTAATTTCCTTTCTTTTTTTCTCCTAGAGATACATTGAAGGAGATAATAAAAATTTTAGTAAACATTCGAGCTATGGATCACGCCCTTTCTCTAGCTAATCAGTTTTCTCTTAAAGATTTGAAATCGTTAGTCACGTCGATTTAATATTCTTCCATTGTTTCCGCACAGGGTTTTTTCCTCGGTGCGTTACTCCTCACTCGCCATTTCAGTAGCTTGTATAGTAATGTGTTTTTTAAACAAAATGCCGTTGTTTTATGGTTATAAACCAAGCCTAAAACTATAAACTTTTCTTATTGAATTATGGTGTATGTGTGAACATAAAAGCATATTTAATTTCTTAATTGCAATGCATATGATTTATTCATTTATTACTTTTAACACTATTCTAAGAAATTAGAAATAATATTTAACCTTCAAAATGCCACACTAACACCTGGTGCACATTTGCGATGACCAACTCCAGTTAAGTGGTAATTATTTTATAGTAACGATGACTAGTTGTGTTAAAGATATTATTTTTATAATAACTGCACACTAAAATCATCGGGAATTTCATCGTCCACAAATTTATTATCCCGAAGAAATTTTTTTAAATAAACGTAAGGACACCTCTTTAGGTTACGCATTCAATAAGTTGCATTGAAGCTATTTATAGGACAGAGATAAAATGTTAATTTTCACCTTGATAATGACACTGAAATATGGTTTCTTTAAATATTATTCGCTTGAAATTATTAAAATTACTTTTTTCTTAAAAAGTAATGAATTATATATTCCTTACGAGGTGCATCCATTCGGTTTTTTATAATAAAGAAACCTTATTTTCTGAAATGTTTGCTTTTCTAGACTTGTTTTTCCTAACGTTTGTGCAGATGGAAATCGATTTTGCTTTTTTTTACATATTAATAATGGTTAAAACGATTTACCAAGTTTAATAGTTACGTCCATTTATTACTGATGAACTGAAAGCACCTTTTTCGTTCAGCAATCGATGTCAGGCATGCCTATGCATTTTAACGGTAGAAACGGAGCATTCACAATATAACTCCCGTTTGGAATCTCATATCATTCCTCAAGTCCAAATCGTTACACTTATTTAGGTAGGAAGAGCCAACATCAATTTCAGGAGGTCGCTTTCAAGATGCTGGGAGGAGGCAAAGGCGGAGCAGTAGGTTGGTTCATTGTCAAAAGGTCCTTCCTAACCCTAGCCTAGTTACTCCCATTGCCCTTACTTGTCCTTGAAGGCCATTTGATGCTCCTATTCTGGCCTTGAACGGCCGTAAAACGAGGTCTAGTAGAGAAATGTAGGTCGAAAGCGGAGCCATTGTCATCGGTATTGGCCGCATTTGCTGAAAATTTAGCACCGATTTGGTGCACGGGTACTATGTCAAGGGGTATATGGGTAGAATTTTGAATACTAGTGTGTGAATGTCCTTTGTGGCTCTTTCATTTCTCCTGCTCTTGACTTACATTTAGACGAGTCTACTTTGACACCGAACAGCAGTAATATGTATCGATTGAATTTACCCACCGTCTTTGTTGTCATCATCCCTACTTTTCTGTAGTAAACCTGCACCACGATTCATAATGAAATCATGCTTTGAGCCCTTGAGGAACTTCCCGCTATACCTCCTTTTTTGTTATAATGATGCCATTTGTTGTCATTGAAATGTGTGTTAGTAGTATTTTAACCATGGATGCAATAGAGGCAGATGCGCATAATGTATTTTAAAGCATGTCTTAAGGATTTCTTAATTTTAAACATTTTTTTTTAATGTTTCGTGAGCATCACCTTTGTATAACCGAGGTTCTTGGAGATGGAAGCACCGCATTCTAGATTTTGTAATACCTGATATCAACACTAAAACGAATCCTTCTCCGTCGTACGATTGGATCTGGTAGCCATGAATCCGGGATTTTGAAGGTGAAACATATAAGAAGGATTAAGTGTGAAGAAACAGGTTTAAAAGAGGCAAAATGAAGGTTTGAGTGGACAGAACAGACTTGACAGAAAATTAAACCTAGGGAAAATCTACAAAAGATCCACATTAACTAAAAAAAGGAACAGACGATTTTAAGGTTTATTTCTTTAAAAATATGAAAACTTACGCGTGAACGGTGATATTACATTTCTGGCTGTCATCTAATTTAATATAAATCTTTTTGTAGCTTCTTATGACACGTAGGGCCTGTTTCCATCTTAGAACCCAATCGAGGATTTAATAGCAGTACATACTCTGTTTCTACAAACATTGAGTTTAATTCAGACTTTAAATGATTATCCACCATAGAAATACTGTATGCTGGCCTAGAATGCCACTAACCATTCATCTCCAGATCCTAATCATATCTTGATTTAAGTATTTAGGTTCGAGACGGACAAGCGATTCTGTTATTCCTATGCAATAGTAGGGGCAGTCTTTTACTCATCACAAGGAAACACGCGCGGATCCAGGATGGGATTTTTGGGGTTGCAACCACCTCCCCCATGCACATATAAACTTATTCGCATAATATGTGAGGTTTAGCTCAACCCTGGATCCTCCACTGCAAGGAAACCTATCAGCTTAGGTCAGATGTGATCCTATGTATATTTAAGCGCGTTCTACGGATTGTGTCCAGCATGTCTAATAGTAGTTCTCTCCAGATGAACTACCGAATGTGGAACAGTCACAAGTGTCGGTGGTGGATTCAGAGGCCCAGAAAGCGAGAGCTTGGAAAAGGGGTCGGAGGGCTTGATTACTATCAGATCAGTCACATTTACTGTATGTTGGCACTAGACGACTTATGCTATGGTCTTTATAAAAAGTAACTGAAGAACAGGGTTGCAGCTGTGAGACCGTGGCTGAATTTGAATTCTTTTTTTTCAACAACATTATATTTGTGCTCCTGTCACATTTTTCGATTCTCTTTACATCTTTATTTTATTTATATCATTTTCATATAATTATATTACAATGGGCGATAAATAACTTCGTGGGAAGAGGTAGCAAATTGGACTATTGTGTCAATCCTGGGTCGTGATTTGGCTTCTTTTAAGCTTCAGTACCCTCTCGAGCCGATGCAATGTTGGATTGGGTGGCACGGAATATAAAGAAGTGTGGCAGGGCAGTCCTAGGCCAGGGTACAGTAGGGGGCACAAGTCAAGGTATGGAAACATGGTGGGGGCAGCTATAAGGGATGAGAAAAAATCCATCACTGGGAAGAGGTTAAGAGCCTAGAGGCAGGTTAGGAATCAAAAGGCATGACATGCACCCGAGGGTCCTTGCCCGAGAAAAGCAGAAGTGTTCTCGGTACCTCCACAGATGTCTCACCTGAGCGGCCTTAGCGAGAGTGTACTGCCACCTTTAAATGAGACTCCCAATGTGCCTTCCGTCACATGAGATATACACGACGTCTTCTGCACGTGTAGAAGAACCCATACTACATGGAGTAAAATACAGATGTAGGAGATCGCCCCCTGGCGTCGGTGGAGAAAAAGTGCCTCAACGAAAAAAACTAGATCGACGAACATAAGAGTTTGCAGCCGCCCAAGTGGGGGTGTACCTAGGGTTGGTGGCACTCCGTGCGGTAAACCTTAGTGCCATCCCCACACACCTCCCCACATCTACACTTGACATTTCCAAAAATTTCGAAAATGAAAGTGAAAAATGTTTGAATTGTCCCTGTGGCAGAAGCCGAATTATGACTTAGAAATAGGGGTATGTCATCCTGTGGGGCAGGGTGGTACTCCCGCAGATAACCCGTCCATTATTTCTGCGCGTCACACTGATAGGGCCCACACTGAGACTGGGGACAGGCAACATGGGGACTCACAATCATAGGGGGAGCGGCTGTATTGATGGTCGGATCTGAAGGTTCTAGCCTTCCACTCCCGCCTATCTCCCACCAGGTCCACGTCTACCCCAACACACTTCCATATTCTTACGGACAACCTGCTCCCACGTATGCTTAGGTACCCCCTTGCCCCGGGTGTTCCAATCACCTGCATTCCTGTAATGGACCGAACCAGCTCCTCCTCCCCTCTTCTCATTTCATGTCCATACCACCCCAATCTACTCTCCCTCATTTTTCCGCGATGTCCCCCACACCCAGACTACCTCTAATATACTTATTCTTAATTTTATCAGCTCTTGGAACTCCACTCGTATACCTCAGCATTCGCATCTAGGCTACTTGCATTCTATGAATGCATACCATACCATAGCTGGCCTAACCACTACCCGGCAAAACTTGATCGGGACCCTCCAATCACACAGGACTCTGCTTTCCTGTCTCCACTTTAACCATCCCCATTGATTCTATGGGTCACATCCGAGTCTATCTCCCCCATTGCTTTGGAGTGTCGCCCCTAAAGAGTACGTTACCATTATTTTCCTGTCCCTGTCCTTCCCAATTGAAAGCTAAATACTCTGTCTTTTTCATGTTTATCGCCATGTTTGTTCTTATTTGAAACCCGTTTGGTTAACTAGTGTCATTTGCTGCATCATTTTCATACTAAAATTTATTGAACCTTGTTTCTTTTCCAACAAATGAAGGTCGGAAGGCAAAGAAATTGTTTATAGAAAAAGGTTGTACTTCCCAAACAGGTAGGTGCTCGGGGAAAAAGTTTTTAGTTGGACTCCAATATATTTGCAGAAATTAATTTTTTTTAGTGGGAAGTCTTAGAAAGTTGAAAGTGTGGAGCCTCTTTGAGCTCGGGGTCTGGATATGAGAAGCGAAAAATCGACGTCTGACCCGCTCCTGCAGATAGAACAAGTAGTAATGCACATGAATAAGTTCCATACGCGACAGTGTGTAGTTTTAAGTTTAAATGTGTTTTTGACTATATTTTTGGGTTCGATAGTCTATACAGTATGACTATACCGGTATGTATATCCCTAGTTGGATTTGTTGTACTATCTTAATGTCTTCTAAAGCAACTCCTAACCCTTTTCCCGCCTATGGCAGGGTCGGGTACCCATTTGTCCCTCTGAATGGACACAGGGTGATATATTGGAAATAGTTTTTTCTGCAGCCGGTTGCCGGTCTTCTGCTGTATAAAAATTGTGATCTTGTCGTTTGGGATCCATTCTCTGCCAGGGCTGTGCGCTGCTTTTAGCCTAGGGCCAACGAAAGCCTTAATCCGGCACAACGGAAAATGACGAGGAGCCTGTGCCAGCTGACTCGAAACATTTCGCACTTCAACATCATTCATTTTCAAGTGACCATTTTCATGAATCATGAATATTTATGCAAATTTTCTCGACTTTTCAAAGGGGTGATTCTATTCTGAATCCTGGAGGTTTTTAATGCAATGACTGCTGCTAAACGACACCGGAAGACGTTTTTGACCTCAGATATTTCTACTGACTTGCTTTGGTGGATCACATGGAGCTTGTTTGGGCATGGTGAACAAGCTTGATCCTTACTGCAGTCAGGGGTTTTATTTGGATTAGATATGTGTCTTCGTCTTGAAGGAAGTGAAATCCTGTCTCGGTCTCATCCTCTTCAAATCTTTGGAATTCATAGATGGTCATGCCCATTAGAGATATGCCACCCGCCAATATTTGTTTATAGTATGGCTTTCACTTTATTCTTGTCGAAATTTTATTACAGTTGTCTAACAGTGCATTCTTTGAGTTGGCATGTGCCTCACTAACATTGATAAGTCATTCTTCCTATTATTATTTATCGAGAACAACAATTTGAATTTCAATTACCTTAAATTTAATATTTCTGCACACCAGTATGAATTCAAATGCGCGTGTTAGTTCATTAATGTTAGAATTGAAACAGCTAAAGTCCTGCATTAGTGAATTAAATCTAATTTCTTATCTTAAGACTACAGTGTATGCAATTATGATTTGTGCGGTTTCTTTTCATGGTCTGTCTCAAAGAAATGTAGGGAGGAGGGCAATCTGCAGTTTACCTCCCAAGTATGTCATCACCTGCAAAATATGAAAACAATTATAGGCCTACTTGTTATTTTCCAATGTTTGCGAAAACTGCGCATGTGATTATTAATAACTCTTTACTTGTTGTTTCTTTTAATATAGGCCTACAATTTACCGTTTGTCGGATTAGAGCCCTTTTACCTTCATGGTCTAACGCTAAACTGTTAAATAATGCCTCTATGCAGTATTGTATATACTGTAGCGTCCCAAAAGTGCGCATCCTTTAGTATAAATCTAGCTAGCAATTGCAGTAGGTCCTCTCCTGCCCCTAAGACATTTAATCCATCTTCAGCGGTCAACTACAGATTGGATTGCAACTGTTAGACTGGTAGTATAGAAATGGGGATAGCAATGTCACAATGCCTCATCAGTTGCGCCCCATTGAGGCTCCCCCTCTGGATCCGCCCCTGGTCTGCCTGTTGTTCCCCCACTGACGCCAGGAAATTTTCGTGACTTACACGTGTATTTTATCTTATGGAGAAAAGATTCTTTTCCGTAAAGTTGATATTCTTCAGTCTGTGAAGGTTTGTCAGGTGAAGGCAACAAATGTTTAGCTGCTGTTTTTGTGGATTCCCGGTTTTACATTTTGCACTTATTAACTCTTTCTTAGCACCTTGTTAATTTTAAAGCTAATTTCAGTCTTATTTCTAAATAAACTCTAGTACAATTGCGTTTAGATGTAAAAATTAGAGTAACTTACGAATTACTGCAGCAACACATCCAAGTATTTTGTCAATCTTTTTCCCAGGACCACATTCATCAGGAGTTACTTCTAAGACAGTGTCAGATGTTAAATTTGTTATTGAATTCTCCGTACTAATTATCGATGACACATTACGTTCCAACGTCAACTGCTCTGTTGTAGTATCCTCCATCGTCTTGTCTGTTTTACCATTTTGTGGCATGGATTGAATACCGTTGTTAAATATCAAAATTGTGGTTGCTAAAATTAAGATCAGAGACAGTCTTGGAAATGGTTGCATTCTGACGATAGCTTACTGAAACTTCTTAATTCTGGTGAAAACGGCAACAATATCTTGTAAATTTTAATTCTTCAGACTTAAAATATGCTTGAATAAAAAAAGTAAGTTACTAGTGATTTATGTTTTCGTCAGTGTGCACAAGATTTCGTCCCAAACCTAAAAGCTAAACCTAGTGACTCACCTTTTCATCCGATGGCTTATTTCGGAGGAGTAACACTTGTTCCCGGTGCTTTATAAATTGCCAACAGCAGACCTTAATTGACGTCAGAATTATTTTAATTGGTTGATAGCAAATACAGCTCATAATATACTGTATACTATATTTTTTAAAATGATCTTGTTTGTTGCACACTTCTGATCAGGCTGATTTTTGCTGATGAAATTAAATTTCCACGAATTTTGCTGTGCCACCAAACGTTTGGTACTTACTTTTAAAACTTCGAAGGCCAAACTTTAGTCAAGTTCCTTTTGTTATGTATGGTGATATAATTATTATTATTAACTAATAGGTCTACAGAATTAATTCACCCAGAAATGTTCGACTTCAACTCCCAAAGCAGTTTTGGATTAGTTTTTGTGGGTTGGGGAGTAAGCCAGGCAGCCATAACAGGATGAACCCTTAGGAGGCTGCCCGCGGGAGATGAGGAGGAAGGTGAAAGGACAAAGGAGAGGGTTAATTTGCAATACCCAACGTTCTTTACCAACCACCCTTGTTGGTACTGAAGTGGGCTTGCACTGCTTAACTTCAGTGATCTCACGGGAACTGGTGTGTCTAACGCAACTTGGCGTCACAGTATTTGCGAGTGAGCAGCAAATTGATGCAAAACCAAATTATAATTCTCCAAAATTAATGTAAAGGATGTGCTCTTTTAGGTCATGCGTTGAACAGAAACCATTTGGAATAAAATATACCTCTATATCTCCAAAATTCCTAGGCGTAAGAGCTCGCCCTGATGTCAGTGGAGGATATCCCAAAGAAAAATATAAGCCAACGTTGTTATAATAAGCAAAGACCGCAGCATTAGGAGAGCATTCGGCGACATAAAATACTGTTCAATGTTACTTGGTATGTTCAGTCTAAATCGGAGAAATGAATACCCAACCGTGCCATAGAAAGAGAGAGAGCCATTGTTTAACATGCCTTTCCTTATCAGTAGACCCTACTAGGAGCTTGATGTACCTTACTAACAAAATATTTAAATCTTACTGGTGTTTACCTTTAGAACATTAAAACAATTTTCAATTTCATCCAATCTACTCTCCGTCTGTTTTCTTTCCGCGATATCCACCACCCCCAGGCTACCTCTAATACTCATTCCACTCATGTACCGCTGCATTCGCATTTCGACTACTTGCATTCTACTTACGTGGTTCTTCTTCTTACTGCCCAACACTCAGATACATATAGCATAGCTAACCTGTAAAACTTCCCTTTCAACTTGATTGGAACACTCCTATCACACAGGACTCCGCTTGCCTGTCTCCACTTCAACCATCCCCACTGATTCTGTGGGTCACATCCGAGTCCCCATTGCTCTGGAATACTGATCCTAAATATTTTCGCTCTTGTATCTTTGTCACCAGTAGAAAGGCATAGGGCAGCAAAGAAAGATCTCCTTGCCATCTTTATTGATTTGGAGAAGGCTTATGGCAGTGTTCCACGACAGGTAGTTTGGGAGGTATTACAAAAAAAGGCGGTGAAAGAAACGTTTATTGGGAATAAACGTTTCTTATAGCAAATATTCTTATTCCCAATAAACGTTTCTTTAGTAATGCAGGATATGTATGATGGTTCCATAGCCAGGGTAAGGACATATTGGGGATATGCTGGAGGCTTCCCAAGTGTCTATACCAGTGGTGGCGAACCGTTTTTAAAGACGTGTCACATTAGCATGAAAAAAATAACAAAAAGTTGTCCGTGGGTCAGGTGCAAACACTATTTAATTTTATGAAAAAAAATTATTATTAATAATGAATAAAGTTTATTAAAGTACCAAATAGAGACCATCATCATAATACCTTTATCCCGCCTGTGGCAGGGTCGGGTCTGCGTACAGGCAACTTCCTCTCACGTCTGTTGTTTATGAGACGATAAACTATATATGATTCACGATCGGGTCACTTAAAATTGCACGGTGAGTCACGTGTTCGCCACCACTGGTCTATACCTTTTCATTCTGTGTAGGAAAAATTATTGACTCCAGGGAACAAGTGAGAAGGGCCTAAACGATTTTAGAGCAGTGATAAAAAAGGGAGGCCAAAAGCAGAGGCGTAACTAGGGGGGCAAGGGGGGACAGATGTCCCCGGGCGCAGAAGGCAGGGGGCACAAAAATGTACAGCAAAAATGCGCTTAGCGGGTGCCAGAGGGCGCAGATTTCGGTCTTTGTCCCCGGGCGAAGAATCCCCTCGGCCTGCCTCTGTACGCCACTGGCCAAAAGCTAAACATGAAGAGGAAAGTGTGTTTAGGTTTCAATTTCGAAGGACAGGAATTTAATGGCGACGTACTAATTCTTCTTTCTGTTTAGCCATTTTAAGAAAGGAATACCAGTGTACAAATTTACTCGGACCTATTATGTCAAAATCATCTGAAACATGGTTTCGAAATAATGGGCAATCCATCAAATTTATACATTATATATTGGTAAGTTGTTTAGTATGGTGGTATGGTGTTCACCCCTTGAACGTACCTCACCGTTATTTCCCTGAGGTACGTAAAGTACTGTACTTAGGATCAGCGTTCCAAAGCAATGGGGAGATAGACTTGGATGTAACCCGTAGAATCAATGGAGGGTGGCTGAAATGGAGGGAGGCAAGCGGAGTTCTATGTGACAGGAGAGTCCCAATCAAGTTGAAAGGGAAGTTCTATAGGACAGTGGTTAGATCAGCTATGCTCTATGGATCACAGTGTTGGCCAGTGAGGAAGAGCCATGTTAATAGATTGCAAGTAGCCGAGATGCGTATGCTGCGGTACATGAGTGGCGTGTCGAGAGCTGATAGAATCAGGAATGCATATATTAGAGGTAGCCTGGGGGTGGTAGACATTGCCGAAAAGATGAGGGAAAATCGGCTGAGATGGTATGGTTATGTCATGAGAAGAGGGGAGGAGGAGCTCGTTAGGTGTCTCCCAGGAATGCAGGTTGCCGGTAGCACCCGTGTAACAGGTTGTCCGAAGGGACATGGCGGTGTGTGGGGTGGATGGAGACCTGGTGGGAAATAGAAGGGAGTGGAGGGCCAGAACCCGCAGACCCGACCCTGCCACAGGCGGGAGGAGGGTATGATGATGATGATGATGTTTAGTATGATGTTGATAATGCACTTTTAGGAGCGTTGTGTCTGCTTCCACGTTGTTACCCAACATAGAAAATAGAGAAAGTAGAAGGAGGTGATATGGGCGTGTGATAAGAGGGAAGGAATTCGCTGGTTAGGGTCATAATGGGGTTACAGGTTTGGAAGGCACCCAGGGTAGAGATAGCGACATGGCGGGGGATAGACAAAAGTAGAGGATGGGAACTTACAGACAAATCCTGTCACAAGTGGGATAAGTGTGTGATGAGGAAAAAGAAGAAATAGGGATATCGTTATCTACTGAGTCATGAAGTGCATATCTGCACGGATTCTGCCTGTTGTTGACTTGTTTTATCTCTGCTTTCAAATTTTTTTCCATCCTTTTAACATCTCAGTTGTAAATTCGTTGTACAACCTTCCCACAATATGTCTCCTCTTCTATTATACTACTGTGTACTGTTTTGTAATTGTAAAATTCGAGTTCATTTAACTGACTTAAATTACTGTGGTAAGAAAAACCTGGGACCAGGATTTTGAAATATCGTCCCCCGGTGCGATCCTGCATCCTACCCCACTGCGTCCTGAAAATCGCTGATCGTGTAGGATAGAGATAGGCTATTGATGAGATGATGACTGGTTGGTGATCACCCAACTGCCCTTCAGCTTCCGTCTTTCAAATGGTTAAGTGTACTGAGGGAGTGCTGCGTATTCTTTAGATTCGGAGTCTAGACATTACTGCTACATGGCAGAGAAAAAAATGAATTTATTTAGAAAGCCTTCCTATAATTGAAGTATTATATTAGCATTAAAACCTCTTACGCGTTTTCACTTTTTAAGTTCAAGGTTAGCTACTAGATCAGCACTACTAGTATACTAAGAATGACCTGTATTTTAAAAATGAGGTTGGTAGAGCACTCGCTCTGTATTTACTGTGTATGAACGAAGTTCATTGACCGATATATGCAGTGATCTAAATAATAAATACTGAACATAATAAATTATTTAAAAACAGTTCCATTATCCAATCCGTGCTGAGAATTTGTGCTAAGACTGTAAATTTGTGATATACCGACGTAAGACCATTGTGATATCTTAAAGTTATATAATAATATTGATAGCATTGCATTGCTACAGCATAACCAAATTTCAAAAATCTGAAGTTATACGTTATAATAAACTTTATTTTTCTAACACTATTAATTAAGCGTTATTTTAATTTCCCATTTAAACCCTTAGTACAGTATATCAACCAATAATTAATTGCGTGGTCTAATAATTATTCAAAGTTGTCACTGTAGACTGATGAAAAGCCGGTCGTTGACTTATTTATTACAAAGTAGACATTTAGAGCTGTATTTTTAACCTAATGAAGTAAATATAAATTATCATAAAACAAAACAAAGTCAAATTTTCTCTTTTTTATTTAGGTCATTTAATGATTAAATTAAGTTCGTGCCAGAAAAGGCCACTGGCTTGGATATGTGGGCCAAATAAAGCTATTAAATATCACGAAAATGTGCAAGTGGAGCACATGAGGTTTGCCAGGGACAACAAAGGACATATCAAAGTCAAAATTGAAACATTTAGGTTACATTTAGGTTAACGTCAGGTTTCACAAACTAGGACATACAACACTTTTAATTTTAACCCAGAAAAAAAAGCCATAACCTTTCACTTTAATTAACTTCTACTTTCGTGGGTTCAGCGACATTTCGAGCTTATAAATGTTTTAAGTAATAACTTGAATAGGTGCTGGCAGGACATAATGCAATAAGCAACAAAAAGGATTTTTATTGAGAGTTCTGTAAGAGATTTCAAGACTATGAGAAAAAACCCTGGGCCTGCCTGCCTACCTAGTGCCAACTTCAACGGCCTGCCTCAGTCGTTTAATAGTAGCGTATTTGAATAGGAATGTCGAAATGACTGAGTTCTGGTCTACGCGCGGTTCCTTCAATCGTGCGAGAAAGAGTGATGTCCCAAGTGTTCCTTCTGTCGGAAAAAAGTAAAGCCCTAAAGTGGGCACCATGCCACCTCATTTCTATGTAGAGTAACCCTAGCGTTGGTAAAAGAAATTGCTTCCAAATAGTAAATGGGCTGATGTTAAATGAGCACGAACTGAGGCATCAGGTCGGAAACCGGCTATGAAATAATACCGTCCAATAATTCGCGTGTATATCCCAGGCACCAATGTGTTTAGGTTCCCAAATACAAGATCTTCCCCTGTCGGTCGACACAAAGTCAACTTCGATGTAATAATGAAAGGTGATCCACCTTACGTAGATCTACATCATATCTTTCATGTTAAGACACATCTGAGATTGAAGGATATCACTTCTTTCTGACGCAAGTTCGCCTTTCTTCGAAGAACTCTTTCTACGTGGAAGATATGAGTAAGATTTTCAGATAAGGAAACAGCGGTATATCTATTGTAGTTGTAACAGTAAATTGTAAATAGTCCGTTAACTAATCTGTTTGATTAGGATTTAACAGGACATAATTTGTCCCCGACCTGTATGTTGAAGTACAGTGTGCAAATGTCCTGTTTTGCTTATCTACTATTTTAACCGGTTAGGAATTTGAAAGTGAGCTTGTTGAATGAAACTCGCTCAAGATCCTTGTTCTTTTTTTCAAAATCATCATTGATACAGCGCCTGCTCTATCACTTATGCCGCCCCGGACAAAAAGACAAATTGTCGCCCCTTGAAGAAGCGCTCTGTTATCACACTTACAGCCAAAATGGCGCCCCTAATTTTTGGCTCCCCGGACAAATGTCCGGGTTGTCCCCCCCTTATAGCGGACCCTGATGTATGCAGTAGTAATATTCAACCTCCTTCTACTGAGGTGAAAGGATGTTCTCTCGATGAAAAGAGAAAAGATGTTCTATAGTGCTCGCCACGAAAGTTGACACATTGGTGGGAGGGAAAAGATGAGTCCTCTTCGAAAAATAGGGACTAACATAGAAGTTGTAATTGCCATTACTGAATGAAGCCTGGCATTTGACCTTTTAAAGACTCCCTAATTTTTGTAATGAACTTTCCTACCTTCTACCTCCCATGTGTCATCTTTCGTGGCGAGCACTATAGTGCAGCAACTTGCAGCAATGCTGTGCAAAGGTTTCTATCATTGATGTTTATGGGTGATATAGTGCCCTTGTTTACCTTAATATTGAGAACAGGCATGGGCGTCCAAAGAAATTTTTTTTTCATGAGGGACGAAATTTGGAGACAATATTCCAGAGGGGCAATGTTCCAGCGGTGGGAGTCAAGTGCCCCGCTTGCCTCACTTTTCGGACAGTCATGAGAATCGGTATTTATTTCATTTTGAAGAGGAACCAAACCGTCGAATTTATGCCACCTGTAGTATACGGTCGGGCGATAAGAAAATGCTGGATTATGAGTTGATAAAAAAGGATAGGTTGGTTGGATCCAGTATGGATGAACATGGTTAGAAGAGCATGTTAGAGTCAGCCTGGGGGTGGTGAACATCGTCGAAAAAATGAGGGAGAATAGGCTGAGGTGGTATGGACACATCATGCGCAGAGGGGAAGAGGAGCTCATCAGGTCCATTCCAGGAATGCAGGTGGTCGGTAGCACCAGGGGCAGGAGGAGACCGAAGCAGACGTGGGAGCAGGTTGTCCGTAAGGATATGACAGTGTGTGGGGTGGACGGGGAACTGATGGGAGATAGGCGGGAGTGGAGGGCGAGAACCCGCAGACCCGACCCTGCCATAGGCGGGAGAAGGGTATGATGATGATGGTTGGATCCAGTATATAAATATACAGTAGATGGTGTGTAAGAAAGATGGAGGGTTCTAAAAGCGATGCTGTCTCATGCGAAATGCAGTTCGATCTTATTTCTGCACAGAAATGGTTCAGAAGTAACTTTAGTTGGCAGTTGAACCCTCCCCTTACTTCCATTTTCAGGCTATTGGGGGTTGGGGCTAGAGAAATCGCCGCAATATTTTTTCTGTGGAACTGTTTCTTTTTCAACCACATTGATTATATTTTAAATTAGTCTTCAAAATTGGATTTTAGACCCGCCTCGGTCGGGCAGTAGGTAGCGTGCTCAATTTACTGGGCCAGTAGTTACAAGTTCGATACTGGATGGAAGTGGGTTGCCTTCTTTCGGGCGAGAGAGAGAGAAGCTCGGAGTCTGCCTTCCTTTAGATGAGAAGTAAAACCGAGGTCCAGCGTGGTGCAACGGGTAGAGAGGCAAAATTTCCAGGTGTAGGAGCTCGTCCCTTGCATCGGTGGTGTCCCAACAAACAGTAGACTGGCGGTAACTAAGCGTAGGGGTTGCAGCTTTAGTCGGCAGCCGGCTGAGGAAAAAAACACCATCCAATATGCCACTCTTGTGTCCATTCAGAGGGACAAGATGGGTATCCGACCCTGCCATAGACGGGAAAAGGGTTAGGAGTTATTTGCCTCTAAAATGAATTTTGAGAGAGACTTTCATGAGTGACCATCCAGGAGGAAGTGTGTGTTTTGTATTGGACGAAACGGCGCCACCATGAGCAGCTTCCGTCAGATGACCCTGTGTGGAGTGTGCAATGTCATTTGTAGGTAAAAAGAAACCTGGTTCAATGGAGAAAAATATAGATCCATGAACGGGAAAATTTATTTGATGTTGGAGGTCATTCTTTATCGTGGATTGGTGGCCTTCATGACAGAAAAAAACCGTAAATAACCCAAAGCTATTATTTGAGGTTTGTAATATGGTATGTTCTCCCATGTGTGTGCATTAGGTCAAACACCATGCAATATTCGAACCAACAAAGCATAAATTTGCATGCCAAAGTTTCTATTTTGGTTGTATAATGCGATGTTGGAACAAGTGAGGTAGGCCGGCATTCCCCTCACAGTCAACCCAACCAATATTCCTACTGGTTCTCGACGCGTGGCTGGGGTGCCCCAAGTCAGAACATGATCAGTGGACCCGCAGACCCGACTCTACCACAGGCAAGATAAGGGTATGATGATGATGATGAATATGGTATGTGCATTAATAATACGTTGCATAATAAGAATTTCAGCCCCGTTACTATTTTAATTCTTTCAATTTAACTCAAGAGATTTTTTTGTATTTTAATTCTTTCTTTAAATGAGTTACCGGTAGGTTATCATTGAGACCTTCACGTCGATGATTAAGAATTTCTTCTCGTGTATGGGTTGAATGTGTCACAATGCATTTATTAATTAAATATTGTGTTACTGATCAATCAAAATTTGATATTTCACTAAGGTTTAATTGTTTGTGATATGTTTTCACTATGTTATCAGGCAGAGAATTTTATTTGGTTCCACGCGAAACAAAGTAACTGCAATATAATGTGTATATATATGTGACATAAATTACAATTTTATCACTTACTGTGGATGTTGTGTTATCTACCTATATTTTTTAATTAACCTTGGTTATCGCCCTATCGGTCTTCGATAGGTTATACAGGTGTCCACACACACACACACACACTAAAGATAAAAGTAAAACTTATCACTTTTTTAATACATTGCGATTAAAATTTTGCTGACAGTTTCGGGTGAATAAAATATGTCGTCATGTAAGGAATGACATTTTTTCGTGCTCAGATTTTGCCAAAAGACCTTCTATAGACCACGTTTAGTTAAAAATGACAATAATAGATGTAGAAACCTGATTGATTTTTGTTGAAATTATATTGCAACAAACTATTTTAAAGAGAGTGTCAGCTGTAAAATTGTGAGTGAACAACTTAATTATTACATGAAAAAGTTCAAAATTGCAACAAACTTTGAGTATTTGAAATTTGTGACACTCATTTTCTAATTATCGACATATTTTGTCACCTATTTTTATTATGCAAAATTAGCATTTATAATCCGTGTTAGTGAGCGTCTCCTACTGCGAGAAAAACATCTTCTTCAACATTTTAAAAGTGAATTTTACTACTGTACTACACAGTTTTGATTAGAGCATACATGTGATCAATCCTTTTTTTACCTTTTTTTTTGTCTTTGAGATTTGACTACTGCCTGTCTACTTCTACTAACACATCAGTAATAAATCGTAAACCGTGCCTTTTTTGTGCAATCTGAAGTTTAAAAAATCCTTGCGAACAACTACATAAAATGAAATTTTTTTTCGATTTATTATCATTTGCAATCAGTGCACCGGACTTTTTTATTCGTTATCGATATCGATTAGGAACACCTTATGCGATACAAAGTGAGAGCAACACAAATGTCTCATTTCTACCAATAAATAATAATTAATTGGTAGCATATTTTGAAAACTGTTAGAAGGATTCATCACAACAAATGACTTGTTTTTCTGCTAATATATATAAAAGAATGCGCTGGAAATTTAGACATTCCCTTTTATTTCTGACTATTATATTTACTTGTGTTATTAATATTTCATTTGGAAAAATATCCCTGGATGACACCACCAATGGATATGAAGACGTTGTAATTGGTGTGGCCGATGACGTAACAGTTGATGAAGAAAACGCTGAGCAAATTATTGACGGCATAATGGTAAATTAAAACTTCCTTATTACTCGTTATTATCTTATAAAACCCTGCAGAATTGTTTGCACGTGTTTCACGGGCTAGGCCAGGCCTAGCGACGTTTATACCACCATCCTGTATTGGTCGGTGTTGGACAGTGCGTATTAGGGGTTGCTGATGAGTTGTAGCAAGACCTCCTAAACAGAAGGCCTTCTCACTGATTCATGACGTCATCCTAAGTAGTGCTAAGACCTACTGAAAATAATGATGAATGCTGACGCTTGCCATTACAAAGCAATGAGATATTTATTCATAAAATATAAAATAGATTTTAAATGCACATGTAAATATTGGTTTGACTGAATAGACAGCATGAAAATATTAATTTATTTTTAAATTTTTGTAAGAAACATGCATTTAAAACGCATACTTTAATGCTTAATTTTCAATTTTAACCTCTTGTAGACGTCTTCCTCTCAATATTATAATTTTGATTTTTTGAATAGCTGTGCAAGTGTCTAAACCATAGGGAGGATTTGCTTATGTGTGGATTGTAGTGCTTCAATAGCATACTTATTAGAAAATTTTTAAAATTAATTTCACATGAAAAGTCATAAAAGGAGCTTGTTGTTGTTGCTTGTTAGGGTTTTAGGGCCCATTGACATCAGTGGTTATTAGGGCCCAGCAGGGGTGGATCCAGAGGGGGAGCAATGCTGCAATTGTTTCTCCCTCAGTGCTTCAATGGGGTACATGTTTCAATTGATGCATGATTCAACTTTGCAACTGATGAGACATTTTTTAATTTCCTATTCCCATTTCTACACTGCCAGTCCAATCTACAGTTGGCTAAACCACTGAAGATAGGACATTGTCTAAAGGGCAGTAGAGGACGTATATAATATATGGAGTCATGGTATGTATTCAAAGGGATTCTGAATATTTAAAAGTATTTGGGAGACCCATTTTTTGAAGGGCTACCCCCTTGATCTGCCCCTGGATCCACCCCTGGGTGCTCAAAAGACATTCACCATGGAGGGAGAATATTCAGAAGGACAAGATGGGTACCCAACTCTACCATAGGTAGGAAAAGGGTTAGGAGCATATGTATAGATGTTAGGCATACAAGTATACAGAACATATCTAACCTAACATGTATACCTAACATCACTAACCTAACCTAACATATATATGCCTAACACAGCTCACCTAACATAACTAACCTAATCTAACATATATAACCCAACATACCTAACATAACATGTATACTTAACTTTTCTACCCCCTATGATTATTCCTTTCTTAAAATATATATGCAACATCTTGGCTGCCATATTCTTAGTTGGAATGATATGCTTTGTGTAAAACATTAGTATAAACATAGTGTATCTAATTTATATAAGCCTATGGGTTCAATATTAAATCTGCTTACCATTCAATGCTTGGTCAATCTGGAAGCCTTTCTGTTACTAGCTATAATCCATTTTGGGGTTTTGAAAAACTGAAGATATTAACTTTAGGTCCACTTCTGTAGTTTCCCTGGCATCCAGGCACAACACAATTACATGGCACAATCCAAATATTATGATTTACATCGGAAAATGGTTTGAGTTAAAAATTCAACTCAAATATCAATTTAAAAAAGACGCTTGAAATGCACACAATATGGTCGTTCACATAGTGTGCTAGCACTACTTTGTGTGACGTCACTAGCCAGTGACGTCACACTGCAAAGGCCTTGTTATCTAGGAGGCCTTGGTTGTAGACGTTGTGGGAAAAGACGAAGAAATAATGTGGTGGTATGGACCTGTTATGAAAGGAGGGAGAGTGTATCTTCCCGAAGATACAGAGCATCGATCCAGACAAGATAGAAAAGAGTAGGTTACTAGGCGGAATCTTGCACTTTCTAGGGTGGACGGAGACTAGGTTCCTCCCCTACCCCGGGTGCTTCCAACCATCTGCATTAAAGGTCTCCACATTCCACGTCCCTAATCTAAGAGTACCCCCTTCTGTAGAGGAGGTTGCTCTCACTGGGAGCATCCCAGCCAGGCGTCGGGTTGTCTGTGGGGGGGCATAACCCACTTATTAGAGACTAATAGGAAGTAAAAATCTCCCACAGCTCCAGGGCCAAACCTGCTTGCTTATGCCTGGTTCCGTATACCCACGCGCTAACGCTATTACCGTTGAATCAGACGACACAGCACAAATAATGGTGACGTCACACTGGTACTTGGGGTGCTGCACAGCAGCTATGCGTGACGGTAGTTGAGTTGACCAGTGGTCAACTCACATAGCGTCCCGCACGTCACGCTGCGTTCTGATTGGCTGGCGGTTGAGCTGTCTGCTTTAAACATGGCGGAGGATAATGTAAGACATGACGGCGGTGTGCGGTTACTCCAAATAAAGCGCTGCACTTAAGGAATTGCGCTGGCGGTCCTTCATAACGCACTAGCACAAAACGTCATCAAAATGTCATCAGTGGCGACGTGATTAGCGTTGAAGTGTGGTGATACGGAACTAGGCATAATGACTTTAAGAAGCAAGTGCGCTCTGCCAACTAAGCTACGTAGATTAGCATGTAAGCCTTCTACCCCTTCTATCCATCATTAATACCTTGGCATGCCTAAACCATTTGAGATTACTTTCCCGCATCTTTTATACAATGTTTTGTATTGCCATCCAACACTTAATGAAATATAGGTTGGTGGATCCTGCCATCTTCCATCGTTCCCTTTCCATCTTCAACAAGCATTTTTCAAGGAAAAGTAGGTACTCATTATATCTTGTAAAGTTGGGCGAAATTCTTAATTTTTCTGAGGAGAACAGCAAATGCTCATATTGGGCGACTTTGTGATGTTTTCATTTAAGCCTTTATTTGACTGACATGATAGGTGGTGCATTCCTGCCTGTAACCTGTGAATTCCTGAACACAGTATAAGATCCACTGTACTTACACTTAGGGGAGATTGATTCAAGGTGATTGCGGCATTAGGTCAATGCCAGTAGCTTTAGACCAGTGTCCAGCAGTTCGTATGTGGGTGTTCCGCCCACCTCGACTATTCAGTGGTAGTGTGTTTGATCAAAGCCAAACCTAACCTAACCTACCCGTATGTAACCTTACCTAAACCTAATCTAAACTAGCTTAACTTATTTAATAATATAGTTATGATAATAATAATTAGTAAGAAATAAATTAATATGAAATACAGTAAAACCCCCATGTGGTGTATATCTCACAGCATCAGTCTTTTTATCAGACTGCTGCTGCTGGGGTGTGATGGACCTCTGGTTGGAAGTGTGCCTCTCTCTGAGTATAAAGGGAGAAAGGATCATTCATATAAACTGAGGGAGATTAGGGCACAGACGGATTCATACTGTCGTTACCCTTGAAGAGGGTAAAGTGGAGGGCTTCCTCAAAGGAAACCCCACCATTGCTAGTATTGTAGGGGGACCATTAGAATTGTAGTCTAGGGTTTTGGGAGCTT
The DNA here is from genome assembly GCA_013389805.1 of Trigoniulus corallinus. NCBI lineage: Eukaryota > Metazoa > Arthropoda > Diplopoda > Spirobolida > Trigoniulidae > Trigoniulus > Trigoniulus corallinus. The sequence continues at coordinate 23,473,018 of JAAFCE010001036.1, forward strand.
TATGGTAACGTATGTAGGAATGAGAGTTTGTCTCTCCACTGCCATATTGGCCATATAAGACTGCTTGCAGTGTAGTGAATTAGAATTAGAATTTGGCAATGAGAAATGGTACCCTTACGTCATAGGGTGACATTAAATCTTCAGGCCTACCTTTCCAAAATGGCTATAAATTTTTCCAAACTATTATAAAATTCATGGCTCTTCAAATGAGAATCATTTTATAATTAACTTACCAATGCAATACATTTTCAAAGTGAGACTAAGCAACTTGTTGAAGCAAACTGATATTAAAGATGTTTGCAACAATATTGGTTCTGTATAAGTTCTGTACAGTATATGACTGCTCTTAATATTAATAAAAAAACATACAGTACTAGACGTATTTGGTTTCTCTTATATCAAGATGTACAAAATGCACAATGAGCCAAAACTTCAAATTTATCACAACCTTTCAAAAAATATACAGTCGAACTCGGATATAAGAGACACCTTGGGAAATCCAAAATAGTCTCTTATATCGAGTTTCTCTTATATCCGATTTCTAAGTACAGCACTGTAATTCTCAATTTTAATGTTGATTATGCTTCATAACATTCCAAAACAGATTCAAAAATCCAGATTTAAAAACTATGCAGTATCATCATCATCATCATACCCTTATCCCGCGTGTGGCAGGATTGGGTCTGCAGGTTCACTGTACATGCTCTGACTGGGGGTACGCCAGGCAGGCGTCTCGAGCCACAGGAATATTGGCTGGGTAGTGTGTGGGGGATGCTAACCTACCCTACTTATTCTAGCATCACATCATACAGCCAAAGTAGAAATTTGGCATGTAAATCAATGTTTTGTTGGTTATAATAGTGCATGGTGTCTGACCTATTGCACAATAACAATGCACAACAGGGATATTCCAGACTGCATGCAGATTAAAAACTATTCAGTATATTACAGGATACTGGTATTTATCCATAGGGATATGGTTAGTTTGGTTGGTAGGTGTTTTAGGGCCCTTCAACTACAAGGTCATTGAGCCCCATCCACTGCATAGGTCTATTACAGAGACTGCATAAACACTACACTAATGTAACGATTTTTGTGTATTAGTGGTACCCAGTTTTTGAAACCAGTCACCCATGGCAGTACTAGCTGGGGTTGCGTTGCTTTACTTCAGTGATCAGACAAGAAATGGTGTGTCCAATGCAATAAGCCACTATAGGGATATGGTGGTGTGTGGGGTGGAAAGGGACCCGGTTGGAGATTGATGGGAGTGGAGAGCAGTAACCTGCACACCTGAACTGGCTACAGGTGGGATGAGGGTATTATGATGATGACTATATATTTAAAAAAATCATTTGAAGAAATCTGTGATTTTGCATTGAACCTGCTTCTTTAATACTTTGCTTTCCACCATATGCTCCACATCATAAAATGCCTGTGCAGTACATCATCTGTGTGCCTTGCATTACATACACTGTTTAGCATGATCACTCAGTCTCATTATTCTCTTATATTCGAGTAACAAATCAAAATTGTCAAAATGTGCTCTCTCATATAGGCGAGTTTCTCTTTTATCCAAGTCTCTTATAACCATGTACATTAACACGTAAAGCATAGGACATACAGATGGGAATTCAAAATGGCTCCCTTATAACCAAGATTCTCTTTTATCCAAGTCTCTTATAAGTAAGTTGGACTGTATACAGTATATCAACTGATACACTTATAGGGCTCTCTCCAGCCTGCTTTCTGCAACCTGGCCCCACGCATGGGCTTTTTGAAATGTATCAAAATGTAAAATGCTTTCTTTCCTACAAATGACCCTGCAAAATATTTTTGAACCCGGCCCCTCAAACGTTCACCCTGACATTGTATCCACTTTCAAGAAAACCTCCTAACAGGTAGCTCAATCTCCTTGCCTGTGAGATGGTTCATCATTAAAACTTCCTACCAAAATCTTTTGAAATATTTTTTACACTCACAGACCATGCAATAGTTCCAGTATGATTGAGAGGACAATAATAATGAAATATACTATTGTGTTGTAAGTTGAAAAGTCATGTACAGTAAGGTGGATTTGTGGATGTGCTCTTCAAAAAATGTTGAGATAAATGTCTATTTTTGGCTCATTTTGTAGAAAATATGATGGTGTCTTCAGGGGTGGATCCAGAGGCAGATCAAAGGAGGAGCACTTAAAAAACGGGCGTCCCAAATATTTTTAAATAGTCAGAATCCCTTGCGTGGGGTAGGCCGGCATCCCCCACAAACAACTTTGCCAATATTATTGCTGGTTCCAGACGCCTGGCTGGGGTGATCCATTGTTTAATTCTAGCTAGCAATTGCAATAGGTCCTCTGCTGCCCATTAGGCAATGTCCCATGTTCAGTGGTTTAGTCAACTGCAGAATACACTGCAACTGTTGGACTGGCGGTATAGAAATGAGGATAGCAATGCAAAAATGCGTCATTAGTTCTAAAGCTGAGTCATGCATCAGTTGAAATATGAGGCACTGAGGAAGGAGCAATTGCTGCATTGATCCCCCTTCTGGATCCGCCTCTGGGTGTATTCATCCTTTATGAATCACTGTAGCCTACATTTGATACACTCTTCAATATTTGCGTGCTTCAGTTATGCGGAAAATTCAGTTGTCCGACATGTGGTTGGTTCCACTGATTTTGGATAACAAGGGCATTACTTAATAATAATTAATAAAACTAACGTTATAGTTGCGCTATACTATGGTCCAGTGGGTAGCACGCTCGGTAATTGCGTTATTGGTTTCAAGGTCCGATACTGGACTGAGGTGGGTTGGCTTCTTTTGGGCGAGAGATAGGCCCCGAGTGGGCCTTCTTTCAAATGAAAAGAAAAACCAAGGTCCCGTCTGGTGTACGATGGCATTTGCACGTAAAGGAACCCTCTCTACTATGCCACGGGTAGTAGAGGCAAATTTTTCAGGAGTAGGAGCTCGCCCCCAGGGGTCGGTGGAATTCCCCAACGAACAGTATACCGAAGATAAATAAGCAAAGGGGCTGCAGCTTTGGCCAGCAACCAGCTGTGAAAGAACACTGTCCAATATAGCGCCCTTGTGCCCATTCAGAGGGACATGATGGGTACCCGACCCTGCCATAGGCGGGAAAAGGGTTAAGAGTTGCTTTCGGTTCTCAACAGTTGTGATGTTCAGGTGTGACTCTGTCATAGGTAGTTGCTAATTTGAATTTTTGTAGCTCTTTCGCCCTCTATCCTATTGCTTCCCCGTGTCTCTATAATTTCTTGCCATCCTTTAGGCCATTTTCTATTCCACCCGTTTACAACGTTAGCTACCAATAACTACAGTATATATTTAGAGCCTACGTCGACTTCGGTAATTCATTTGGAGGAACACTTGTTTGGTCCCTTTCTGATAAGAGGGAAACTTGAAATGCACTTTCTGTTAGGAGGTAAAAGTTTGGAGATGTAAAAGTATGAAGATGACTGTACAGTATTTGGGGCGTGCCCCCTAAACTTTGACAACGACACCTAGGCTGGTAAATTGATAGCGTTCTTGACTTTTGAACTCATGGTGCAGATTCAACTCCGTCTTTCCCCGATTGGTAGTATGTACAGTAACTCAGAGAGCCGGACTTACAGTAACTCTTCGGGTCTCTAATGACCTTGTAGTTGACGGGACCTTAAACACCAACGAACAACAACAGTAACTCTTCCTTTATTACGTTTAGTGAGGAATCGATTTTCCCTTTTAAGAACTAGACCCATACGGTTGCGTGTAGCTTGCTGCCTAAAAGTTGCTTTTTTGTTGTTAAGTGATCCTTATTCCATTTATATACATTTAGCCTATATTGAATCACCCAAATTTAAGTTGCATGCTTAGTTAGAAATTCGACTTATGTTTCTAATTTCATTTTCTTCGTCTTTTTTCCAGTAATAGAAAAGGTGGACAGGTTGGCATTTCGCAGTATTTTTCAAATGTATTGAGGGGGTCCATGTAACTCCCTTAAATTAAGTATTTCGGTCTACAGCGCGAAGTGCAAATGTGAGATAATTTAAGACAAAAACTGTGTTGAAGTTATTTTTATCTGAGATACCACCATTCACTCAGTGTGATGGCTTTTGAAAAAGCACATAAACTTATTGATCTACTCTCCACATTATTGTAGTTCTTCAGATTGATAATTGTTCACTGCCTGTGGAGTACCTTATCGCACATTTTGAAAAAGTGAACTGTAAAGGTGTAATCTAATGTAATTAAAAATATATTGCATGTGTTTGAAAAATGTAATCTTGAACTTGAATCAAACTTACTAATTTATATATAGTATTTGAATCGAAATATGTGGTTTCTTAGCTATTGTTGTATCGTTGCAGGAATTAATGAAGAAATCATCCTCCATGTTATACACAGCAACTCATAATCAACTCTATTTCAAGAATATAACCATATTAGTGCCTTATTCTTGGACAAATTTGAGTAGTATTAATATTGACAGGTTAGCCACTTCGGAAGTGTTAGAACATGCAGCTGTCCGTGTGGGTCGAATGAATCCTGATTATGGAGATACTCCTTATACTTTACAACGCGGAGATTGTTTTGAACAAGGGGATTTTATTCATTTGACTCCAAACTTTGTAACATCTCTAAATAACTCAAGTACAGGCAAGAAATCTGGCAATCCAGGTATAAAAACTATTTTTGATTAATTAGTACAGGTCTGCAACCTTCAACCGAGAAACCATTTAAATTTAGTGGTGAAAATAATAGGCAGCTTTAAAAATAACCATGGGTAATGGAAAGAATGGTCAGAAGGTACCCTGCAGTTTGTAACACTAAACTGATTATGCATTTGAATATCAAGCAACAGAGATGCATTTGTGAGCCTCAGTCCATGAATTCTTGATAAACACAAGTAAATTAAATGGCGATTTGGTGATGGGTAGCCCGCCCAGTTTTCAACTTGTCTAGAAGGATATGATAACGCTTATTACTTTCTTTCTAGTTAAGAGATTTATCGCCGAATGGATTAAATTCCGTTTTGGAGTTTTTTCTGAGGAGTGTGTCGATGTGTTTTATTTTGATCCTGAACAGAACCAATTTTCTGCTTCCTATTGTGGAAATCAAGTCGCAAACGGATCGCTCACGTAAGATTCATGTTATTAACTTTTACGCATTTAAATCAGGGGTCAGTAGCCGAATTACACACGGGAGCTACTTAACAACCTGACTGATTACTAAAGAGTTTCCTCCTGTAACTATCTGTAGCTCACATACCACGGGTTGACAATACCTGATTTAAAAACTCTAACGTAATGTGCTAAGGGGAAGTGATGACGAGTAGGGGGCATAAAAAAGAGTTGCTGCTTATTAGAGAGAATGAATGGACGAGATATCATTCCTGGTAAAGGAATACCGAGAAACAAACGTTATTGTAAGAGAGGATAGCTAGAAATGACGGACCCTGCCATAGACCTGATGACAGCAATGAAATCTTTAATGTAACTTTCCTTGAGCATCACCTACCCGTGTCCCGCCTATGGCAGGGTCGGATCTGCGAGTTCTGGCCCTCCACTTCCTTCTTTCTTCCACCAGGTCCCCATCCACTACAACGCAGTAGCATATCTCTTAGTGCAACCTGCTCCTCCGTCTGCTTTGGTCTTATCCTGAACTGGGTGCTTCCAATAACCTGAATCCTTGTAAAGGACCTAATGGGCCGTGAGATGATGAAGCCAAAATTCCCAGGTGTGGGGCTCAACCTAACGGTAAAGAAGCATAGGGTTTGAAACTTTGGTCGGCAGCCGGCTGCATAAAAATACCGTCCAAAATACCCTGCCATGGGCGGGAAAAGGGTTAGGGAAAAGGTCTCATCTCTCAAGTGGGATTGCATCGAACAACTGGGTGCTACGTCTTCTGCGATTGAAACGTAGATGGATAAGAGGTAGAAAAAGAGGTAAGTTTTTCGTGTCCTCTTAGCTACCCCAAACTAATAGATGACCCGCGATGACACGCAGGTGACAGTCTAATCAGATTTCATGGTATTACAAGCGAAAGAAGAGACCTCTTCCGCTGCATGTTGCTAAGTATAAAATAAGTTGTAACAATGTAATTATTTTGAAAAATGCATTTGAAATTTTTGTTTTTAATTTTAGGAATCCAGAAACTAAAACACTATGTTACTTAGGTGACATGGGTATGCCTCTTGAATACTGTCGATTTGAATTGGATGTGCATGACAACCCAAACTTAGTCTCGTCTCTTTTATTCACCACTTACGTAGATAGTGTATGTGAAAACTGCATCAAATTAAAAGATTTTTCGACATATTCAGTGATGTGTAGTATCGTTTACTGTTTCAGGTTACTGAATTTTGCAATGAAACAACGCACAACATATACTCACCAACTTTGCAGAATCGCAGATGCAAAGCAAAAAGTGTGTGGGAAGTCATGAGAGAGCATTCCGATTTTGATAGTCCTCCAAAGTAAGTTTATTCAGAATTATACCAATAACACTTGCTTATCTATGAAATTGAATATGTATTCTTCTAAGAGCATAGATAGGTTGATTTAGATACTTTATTGTATAGCTAACAAACCAAAGCCTCTCTAAATTTTTATCATGAAGGACAATTTGAATAACTGGTTAGTCTCGATAGCAAAATACGGTTGTCCAGCGGTTTCAGTCAGGACAGAATCTTCCGCTGCCGAATCTTGGCCTGATGAACATTGGGGTGAATGGCACAATAATGAGGAAAATGCCGCAAAAATATTTTACACCTATTAAGAGTAATGTTACATTACGACAGGTGATAGAGAAGCATAGAGCAGCAAAAAAGGACCTCCATGCAGTATTTGTTGACTTAGAGAAGGCCTATGATAGTGTTCCTAGACAGGTACTGTGGAGCGTTTTAAGAAAGAAAGGGGTAGATGAGGGCCATATTAGGATAGTGCAGGATATGTATGAGGGTTCCATTGCTAGGGTTAGGACAGCATGGGGAAACACTCCTGGTTTCAATGTGCAGGTGGGTGTGCATCAAGGGTCGGCACTTAGTCCATATCTCTTCACCCTAGTAATGGATGAGCTGCTGACGGGAGTGGGAGAATGGGCGCCTCAGTGCCTGGTGTTTGCTGATGATGTAGGGAGGGTGGAAGAGTCCAAAGAGGATGCACAAAAAGGCCTACAAGATCTTAAGACAGCAGTGGAAAGAGGGGGCCTTAAGGTGAACATGAAGAAGACTGAGTACCTAGCTTTCAATTTTAGTGACCAGGGGCAAGGGGGAGAGATTCGTTGTGGGGGAGAGGGGATTCCAGCAGTGCAAGAATTTCGTTATTTAGGATCAGTCTTCCAGAGCAATGGGGAGATAGATTCTGATGTGACCCATAGAATTAATGCAGGATGGCTGAAGTGGAGGCAGGCAAGTGGGGTCCTGTGCGACCGCCGGGTCCCAGTTAAGTTGAAGGGTAAGGTATACAGAACCGTCGTTAGGCCCGCTATGCTATATGGCTCAGAGTGCTGGGCAGTTAGGAAGAACCATGAAAAGCAAATGCAAGTGGCTGAGATGCGAATGCTGCGCTACATGAGTGGGGTGTCAAGATCTGACAGAATTAGAAACGATTACGTTAGAGGTAGCTTGGGGGTGGGAGATATTGCAGAGAAGATGAGAGAGAGTAGGTTGAGGTGGTATGGGCATGTGATGAGGAGGGGAGAGGAGGAGCTTACTAGGTCCATTGTGGGACTGCAGGTAATTGGGGGCACCAGGGGTAGGGGAAGACCAAAACGGACGTGGGAGCAGGTGGTGCAGAGGGACATGGAGGTGTGTGGGGTGGGGCGGGACTTGGTTGGGGATAGGCGGGAGTGGAGGATTAGAACCCACAGACCCGACCCTGCCTCAGGCGGGAGAAGGGTGAGATGATGATGATGATGATGATGATAAGAGTAATGTTACATAGATGCATGAAACGTTTTTACATTCTTTTCAACAAAAATTATCCTATAATATTTTACCCTGGCTTCCAAATTGCTAAATATAGCATTGGGAATAGCACTGAGCTATTTTAAGTTTATATGGTCAAACTAATGATAGATCCAAAATTAATAATAATTTTTCTTCTAGGGTCAGTGTTGATGTCACCACTCCTGAATTTCAAATCGTGGCTTCTAGACATTTTCCAACTCTAACATTTGCATTGGATATTGCCTTGAGTGAAAACGCGGTACATATCTGCAGATTAGATATTCAGTACATTAAAATAGCACAATATTTTTTAATAATTCTCATCATATTTTTACAGTCTTTAATGAATCCTGTGATTGCAGCGTTAAGCACTTATTTTTTATTTGCCATACCAGACAATACCACAGTTACAGTGATGACCATTAATGACGACGTCAATACGATTTGTTATTCTGTAACTGTGTCGAATTTCAATAGCAGGCATCAGTTGGCCAACGCTGTCTCAGACATTTTAAAGAATGCATCTAGCATTTCTAAGGAAACACAGCAGGTCAGTCTAATGGCATTTGCATGCGGAATGAGTGTATGATTGGGGGCCACGGTCTCAATCCGAAAACCCGACATATGAGTCGGCTCTACTCTCCCCATTTGCATGGTCTCTGTATTTCAGTGTCAGTTCTAAATATCAGGCATTCCGGGTATCATACCCCTTTGCCCAGCTGTCAAACGTTTCAAAGTGCATGGTTATCAGCAAGGCCGACGAGTCTCCAGAGGGGCGCTGCTACGATGTTTGCAGGCGGGCGCTGAAGACTCTAACTTCTGACCAAAGAGATAAATTATAATAATGAGAGCAATTTGCGTAGGTTTCCGCATGACATGTGGGGCACAAGATTTCAGTTTTCAGATGTGGGTAGGGCGCTTGCAGAAAATCAACATTAATGGCTAGCAGCTCAAGCCAGTACAGTAGCCAAAAACAATTGGGGCCTCCATGAAATCGTTGCTGTGGACTTGCTGGGCACCTAGTCACTGCTCGCCTAGTAGAATGAATCTAGACCTACTGTAATTATTTCAGAAGGCAGAAGAAGACTGGGATAATGGAATTGTCGTTTATATAACTGGATCTGACCAATTCAAAGGCAATTGGTCTTGCTTGAATGGAGCAAAATTTGCCCCTATTTTCCTAAATGCTAGTCCAAATAAAAATTTAACTCATTTGGCTGATAATACTGATGGTGAAACGTATGCTTTTTATGGAGATGAATGGGAACTTGAAGAAGATTTGGATTCTGCTTTGTTTGACATTAGTAAATTCTGGGATGGCGATCGTATTTTACAGGTATGTGTCTCTTCTTCTTCATCATAAGTTACATATCGCATTTTTATGCCTTGCATTATTTCAGGTGACTAGTACGTTAATGGCCAATAAAGGAATACCTTTAAATTACGCAATAGATAGAGATATTGCGGGATATTCTAAAATTATTGTGTCGACACCCATCAATACTGTCTCTGAGGATCAATTAATTCTAGTATCGCCCAATAATATATATAATGGTGAGTGTACAAGAAACGTTAGCATTGATGGGAAAACTTTTTTCACCTTCAACATTGATATGAAAATGGTAAGACAACGGATATATTGCCGTGTTTGTCATATTGTTAAGTGTAGAATCGCGCAAAAGCATATTATTCTTTAGCCTGGGTTGTGGAGCTTAAGAACAACTCATCACTTAAGTGCCAAAATGAAGTTGGTGGTCAAAGTGATTGCTATAGTTCAGCGTGCAACATCTGCAGTTATAACTGGAGTGAGGATCAACAAAAGAGATATTCGGGTATGTGTTCCTTATCATATTGTTTCGAAAAAAATAACAGTATGACTTTTATTATTTTTAATTTGTCATTAGCCCCATAATGGCGTATTTCCTGTGCCAATACTAACTGTCACTTTAAACAAAGGATCGGCATATAGTGTTGCAACCAGTGCTATTGCTACAATTTATGCTCCGGCTATCGACCGGGAAAGCAGTACAAATTGTACGAAACACTTAAGAGATGATGGAGCAGGTGGGTTGTTTTTTTATTCAATATAATTAGAAGAGATGCCGCCAATCATCAACTATCTTGAATTTCTTGATACAGGTGCTGACGTGGTTAAGAATGATGGCGTTTACACTACCGCCATTAATAAAATTGTGACTAATGGCATCTACAGAATTACTACTGCTATCGAAGGAGAAAATAATGCAGATTGTGGAACCGGGAGAGAGAATACTTGTGGTGATTTCATTATTATGAATTGAGCACAACATAGAGCTAGTCCTTCAACATATAAGTAGCCGACATGTCTCTGCAGCTGGGAATTGATTTGGCGTCATTTGGGTACCCGGCAGATGATAAGTTCATTGCCGTAATTTGGGAAGAACGTGCCATCCCGATAGTTCATTAGTCGTTCCTTGGTTTCTAGCGATGAGAACATCTCTGAAAGCCTAAGCCAACCTAAAAATGTTTAGTGCTCACGACAGCGAGTTCTGACAGTCCGCTCCACATAATAACACGTCCCGTCTAATAACCTGCTCCACAATTTACCCTACCGTTTTTCTCCATCTATTTTTATTGCTTTTTCGCGCTGCCGCCCAAATAGATTATCGTAAAATCTCACGCAGTGCCCGCGGATTATACGCGAAACATAGGGTCATTTAGTGCGGACTATATGCGAGGGCGGACTATAAATGAAACCCAGGGTTCTCAATGAAAACTGCTCTTCATTTTCTGAACATTTTATTACACTTAACAACACGATTTTACACAGTACGTTCTTATTTATATGATAATGCAATATAAAATCTTTCACATTTCAATTTCATCGTCAGGGCAATCTGACATTTCATGTTCAAATTCATTTGATCCCATTGCCCCTACCAGTTGTGCCACTGACTACAGTAGGAATTTTAAAGTGCGGACTATACATGAGTGCGGACTATATTTGAAACATACCCATCGCTAATGCGGACTATATTTGAGGTGCGGACTTTACGTGAGATTTTACGGTAATTTAAAATAGCTGGTCTACCCCTTGATTCTCATTGCACCCTTCAGTCACGCAGATCTCTTCTTGCCTGTTTCCATCTATCCCGCATTGATCGTATGGGTCGTATCATATCAGAAGCCATTTCACCGTTGTATTAAATAACTAATCCTAGGTATGTAAACCCTACTGCTGTACCTTTTTCCTTTTTTTCACCACCACCGATTATTTTGCCTTTAATCCGACCGACGTCGGCGTATTACGGCAGTGCTTCCCTCTATCAGGCATGATTTCTCCCTATTATTAGCGGATTCTTCCTGAAACAGCATATCAACTATAGCCATAGGGGCTCCAGTTGAAGCTTAGTCACAGTCAGTGCCGGATTTAGATATTGAGAGCCCCTAGGCAATTTCAAGTTTGAGGCCCTTTTCTTAAGTTTTGAAGCCCACTAAATGTTAAGGCCCTAGGTTTCAGCATACGTAGCCTAGTGGTAAATCCGGCACTGGTCACAGTACACGTATTAATACAACTGGAGAACTATTACAATTAGATGTTTACAGAAAAATAACCCACACAGATCAGTACTCAGGTTTCACTCACCATTCAAAGTCTACTCTCACAGGCGTAGTGAGAGGCACGGCACTAAGGGTTAAAACCCTCTGCATAAATGCAAAAAACAGAAATATTAGAGAAGACTTCACAGATGGTACATATCACATAGATCTTAGACATTATGGTTGTGTAATATGACGAAGGTAAACAGGAAACTGCATGTGCGAGCGTTTTCAATTCCTCCTATCAGAATTTTCTTGAAAATGCACTGCGGTGGATTCCTTCTGACGAAAAAGGAACACCTTTTTCTATAGCACCTGCGGGACCCTACCCGTACGCTTTCTCTAAGTTAGTGACAATGACATGAGGGAAACCTGACATGACGATTCTAATTTACTGCCTTTATTTCTCTATTATCTACCTATTAATAAAGATAGGCTCCAATGTGGACCAGCCAAACATGAACCAAAATGTCAATCAAATGGAAATGATCACAATCATTGTGAATCCTACAGGACTTATTAATCCTAACCATTGGACGCCCCTCAATCTAACGCGAACAATGGACTGCGATGTAACCGCATAGCGGCTGACTGGACACCAGCGAACCATTGCAGTTGTTAAAGTCCGTAATCGTAGATCGGCCCAAAATAAATCCACCACAGTGCATGAATGATGTACCTAGTTGATTTACTTGATGGTTCTTGAGCAGCGTCAATGCTTGGAGTAAGATAACTACCTCAAGAGGTACAGCCTCTCAGTCAAGTGTTGATGGAATACCATGATTCCCACAGGTTACGAAATGGGCAACAGGTGGATATGGGGAATTTCGATTGGCTCTTGCGAATAAGCAATTTGAGACCTCTCCCTACGTAAAACTGCTGTATTTTTTAATTTGAGACTGGGATTATCTTTCCGTTTGTTGGTACTAAGTAGATAACCTCTGCCCGGATACAGAACTAATTCAATATATATGTGGTTCTTCTACTAGACTTCTTCCAGAGGGAGCCTTGTCCTTTATACTTCGAAGTGCATGGCTACTCCAAGGGTACTGATGACAACATATTGCCTGGCAACATCACAAATCTTTTCGGAAAAGTGAAATTTAACAAAAATAATGATACAATAGTGACATTAATTTGGACTGCTCCTGGAGACACCTCTAAAGATGCAATAAGTAAGTGCTATTACTCCAACAAGGTTTTCATAATAATAATAATTTATTCGCATAGTCAAATACAATACAGTATATTAAAACAAGTACACAAACTCAAGACCCATCAATGGGGCAACACAACGACTACTGCAGGGATTACGGACAAGCAAAATTGCACTTAAATCTGTCCCTTTAAAAAACATGACAAATCCAAATATTTCAGTCTGTCCAAAAACAGGCGTCTAGAAGGTGCACTGATTACTCTTTCTGGAAGTGAGTTCCAAATAGGTACAATACGATTACAAAATTCAAATTCCCTGACATTACTACTAACACGGTTTACATACAATTTACAAGAGTTTGAAGCCCGATTCGAGTTCAAATTTGGCTTAAAAAATTCAAAAAACATCAACGACATTTAATTTAATTATTGCAAAAACCACCGCCAAATCTACATGAATACGTCTCAATTCAAGCCGTTGGAGTCCCAGTTGTCTTGGTAAATAGTGTGGTAAAACTTAAATGAGTGGTCACTACATCTTCTAGATCCATCCATTTTTGTTTGTGATTAATATTTTTGTATTTATTTATTAGTTCTTGGATATGACATGCAAATATTCCCGACCTTTGAAAATGCATCAGACTTCCTTGGGGGTACGACGGTGAATGAGCACATGATTGTAAGCGGCTCGTTAGCCCCAGAAGCCGCAGGTGAAACCCAATCCGTGACTGTAAAATTTACTTCAAGATCGTTTGGTTATCTAAAGGCCGGATACATTTCTATTCGAGCTTATGATGAAAATAACAATTTTGCTTATGGCTCCAATATTGTTGTTATTCCTCTCTCATCCATCAATGACCCTTCAACCACCCAACCAGCGTGGACCACTGATTGGGAATCAACGAACGCTACCGAAGATAGTATTCCAACGGCACCTGTTTATGCAGGTGACCACGCTTATGATGGCATAATAGCATCTGGAGTACTGCTGGTGTTTGCAGTTTGCTGTGGCTTTGGAATTTATGGTTATCACAAAGTTATCCACGCTAAAACTAAAAAGAGGCGTAACCGTTATCAGCCCTTTGTTATTGGATACCCAAGTGATAGCAGTGTTTAAGTTTTACATTCTTTCATCATCACTTTTCCCATGTTGATAGTTTATTGTTAAATATGCTAACTGCTATATGTCATTGCCGTGATTTTCAAATGTGCTATTAATTAATTTTGATTTAGATTTCTGGTTAGAAGGTCTTCAGCGCTTTTCTTAGTCTTCACTTCAAATTATGTTCAATTCTCATCTCCGATTAAACACCCGAAAAATTCGTCTAAATACTGTCCAATAATAGTAGCGGACATGAATAGTAATGGTAACAGCCTTAAGGCGTTTATCAAGCCTTTAAAGTTAATAAATCATAGCAAGAAATTCATCGTTTATAAACTTTCGCGAGTCACACAAGCATGTAATTATCTTTCTTCCCAAAACAATGTAGTAGGCCTACTCCTTGAATTTGTGAGTAGTCAAGGAGAAGTACTGTATATTAGTAAAGGTACTGTATGTAGTGAATCAATGGGGGTGGTTAAAATGGAAACAGGCAAGCGGAGTCCTGTGTGATAGGAGGGTCCCAATCAAGTTGAAAGGGAAGTTTTACAGGACAGTGGTTAGGTCAGCTATGCTATATGGATCAGAGTGTTGGGCAGTGAAGAAAAGCCATGTAAATAGAATGCAAGTAGCCGAGATGCGAATGCTGCGGTACATGTGTGGCGTGTCGAGAGTAGATAGAATTAGGAATGCGTACATTAGAGGTAGCCTGGGGGTGGCGGACATCGCCGAAAAGATGAGGGAGAATAGGCTGAGGTGGTATGGACACGTTATGAGAAGAGGGGAAGAGGAACTCGTTAGGTGCATCCCAGGAATGCAGGTGGTCGGCAGCATCCGGGGTAGGGGAGACCGATCACCTGCATTCCTGTAATGAACTTAACGAGCTAATCATCCCCTTTTCTCATTACGTGTCCACACCACCTCAATCTACTCTTTATTTTTTTCCCGCTATGTCCCCCACCCCCAGGCTACCTCTAATATGATCATTCCAAATTCCATTAGTTCTCGACACCCCGCTCATAAACCACAGCATCCGTATCTTGGTTACTTGCATTCTATTTACGTGGCTCTTCCTCACTGCCCAAGGCTTCAGCTCTAAGTCCATACCTTTTCATTCTGGTTATGGACGAGCTGCTGACGGGAGTAGGAGAATGGACATCTCAGTGCATGGTATTCACCAACGATATTGGAAAACTTAGTTACTAAAGAGAACAAGTAGAGAAGGACCAAAACGATACTACAGGGGCGATAGAAAAAGGGGGGCTAAAGATAAACAGGAAGAGGACAGAATATTTAGCTTTCAATTGGAAAGGACAGAAAAATAATGGTTACGTATTCTCTAGGGGCCAACTGGACTCGGATGTGACCTACAGAATTAACGGGGGATGGTTGAAGTGGAGAAAGGCAGGTGTGGTCCTTGAAAAGGCTCGCAGTAAAAACTAGTATCACAATAGTTGTATTCAGTATTTTAATTCATATTACATTACATCATATTACAAGTTCATTTGGAATAGTCATAAGGTAAAATAATTATTCTCGTACATTCTGGTACATTAAGAAGACGATTATTCACTTAACTCTTTAGCCATAACGGCAATAAGGCCCCGTGCAAGATTTTGTAGTGGTATAGGGTCGATAAGTAGTTAGGTAATGCGATTGTGTGTTGTTTGATGCGGTTCCTAAAATCAGTGTAACTGAAGTTGCATGCACTTCATCATCACCAAATGTGGGGTGCGTAGCCTTACATGTTAATTCCAATTGTTGCCACGAAGAAGGAATATGCATCAAAAGTGGTAGTTCACTTATTAGTAAACCTCTATTTTTGCTTAAATGTAGTTGACGGGCACTGGTCAATTGTGTATTATTTAGAAACCATTGAAGTTCGGCGGCAGGGTAACCGTTTATTGCCCAGCACGAAATACGTGGTTTTGACTCCAATAATGAAATGTAAACGTTGTCATCATTTTTCACCTGTAAGTTACCAACAGCTATGAAAGGGCCAGACGGTGTTACTAAAATACAGAAGCAAAACGAGTATTTAAAATATCTGAAGTGGCGTCAAAACACTTTAAACAAAACATTTTAAAATATCTATTACCTTTAACTGTTAAATTGGCAGTTCTAGAGTTCAGTGGCGGTCGAACTTCTGTACGTGGAAATCCACACTTATATTTACCGAAATCGAAGAAGTTGACGTTGGCAATTCTTAATGAGCAGTTTCCCGTTTTTGGATCGTCTGCAAACTGATACCGGCCTTCGAGAATCATAATGTCCGAATCTTTGCTCCAAAAACATTGTGGCGCCGGTTTTGAAAATTGGCAATGTAATACGACATCGTCTCCACTATTGACTTCGGTGTCTTGTGGTTGAACATCAAATGCCATCATCGCTTGGCTAAAATCTTAAATATTAGTTAATGAAAGTTGTGGTCAATGGAGTTAAAGACATCAGCTTCACTAAAAAGCGAATTTAACCCTAGAGAGATAATTCTCTCTTTGCTGTTACATTAAAGGTAAAGGGTAGTCTGTAAGATGTAGCAGATGTGTTTGCACCTTCCATAGCTTGACTTTTGGTTAGGGAGGGGCCTTCGGTCTCCTCCTGCCCAGGGTGCTTTACAACCACCTTAACAAACTCCTCCTCATCTCTTCTCATTACGTGTCCATACAACCTCAACTTATTCTCCCTCATATTTTGGGGACGTCCATCCAGTGTCCACCACCCCCAGGCTACTTCTAATACACTCATTCCTAATTCTATCAGCTTTTGACCCGCCGCTCATGTACCACAGCATTCCGCATCTCGGCTTGTTGCATTCTACTGAAGTGGCTCTCTTCACTGCCTAACAATCGGGCACTGCAGCCAAATTTTCCATTGGAAAAGTGTTGGGCTGCCCCCATAATAGTGCTGCACCGCAAAGTGAGGTTGTTATGCAGAGCTGCGCTGCTACAGCAGCTTTACAAACGTGGATGGTTGTTGTTTGTTGGAGTTTAAGGTCCCGTCAACTACAAGGTCATTAGAGACCCGTCCACTGTATAGTTCTAATGCATATACTGCACAGACACTACACTAATGCGACGATTATTGGGTATTAGCAGTACCCAGCTTTCCCGAGCGACCACCCATGTCAGTACTAACTGGGCTTGCGTTGCTTAACTTCAGTGATCAGACGAGAACTGGTGTGTCCAACGCAACTCGCCGCTCCCAACGTGGATGGTAAAGGTAGTCTGTCAGACTAGCAACTACCAAAAAAAAAAAATATACAGATTGGAATTAATTTATAAGTAAATCATTGCATGGACCGTTATTAATTATAAAAGAATGAAGGTAATGAAAATTTCAGGGACATCGCATGCTTAGAAACCAATGATCAGCGACTTTTGAAAGATGCAGGTAGTCTGTCAGACTACCCTTTACCATTCTATGGTTAAAGTAATAATGTGTTTATTACCAAATTCGTCGAAATTCAATTTCAATTTGATATTCAAGGTAGATGTATTGATCACTTTCGAAAAAACACATCTCCAGCTGCCTTCGTCAACTGGTTGCACTCCGGTTATGACAAGAGAACAATCTTCGACACTCGCACGTGGAATCGAATATCGCTGTGACATTGAAATTCTTTTGTCGTTTTTCATCCAATAGCAGTTGTTTGCAGGTTTGTTCCAGGTGCAATTCAAAGTGACGTTGTACCCAACTCTAACAGTTTCATCTTTTGGATGGATTACAACAACTGGCGTATCTGAAATCACCACATAAGTATTTCATTAGTACTCTTATTTCTGTCAGTGCATAATTCATAATTTCAATTACTAACCGCTTACTGGTGAAGCTATCGACATAGAACGGAATTCTGCCAATAATGCAAGTCCCAAAATGCACAAGTATAAAGCCATGTTGCTTCTCCGCGTAGTTCACTAGAAATAATGTAAGATGTTTTTCGTTGATGTTATATGTTCGGTCAGTCCTTTTGAACTTCTTGGAAATGGAGGAAGTTTTATAAGAAAAAAGCGATGGATATCTCAAACATGAAAAGTTTGAACATCCTTAGCATTAATTCGGCGAAAAGAAACGCTGGCGTTTCCTGTTCTTTATTAAGGTTAGTCAGTTTTTAAATATGAATATAGTGTAATAAGATCCTTGTATCAAATTTTTTTTGATTTCATCAGGATGTTGACTTTGATTTTACTTTTAAATATGAAACTGTGTGACTATTACTTCACAACTGTAATTCACATTGGGCTCTTGCGTTATTTCTGTATACATGTAGGCCTACTTGTATGCGCAATATGGTTCAAATATGAATGAAATTTGTTTGTGCGACTTTCAACGCCTCACCTTCTTGAAGATATTAACCACAACTCGCAAACCAGTGCCTGAAGTTGAAATAATCAGAAATACGAAGATATTGGAACCACCCTAATGCTTTCAACACATGTGGCGAGGCCCTTTGTCAGGGTATTACAGTGGTCCAGACGCTCTCTGGGCTACTTCACTGTCTCCGCTGTTGTGGTAGACGACACATTCCTGAATCTTGATAAGAGATTGACACATACAGCAGAAGGTCGTCGAATTGTATGGCTAGCTATGGCGGTTCGCCCCTTTTTCAGTAAGATAAGTGAAATGCAAGACCCTTTAGCCCAGTGTTTTTCAACCTTTTTATTGAAACGGAACCCTTGGGAGCACTTAGACTTGTCACGGAACCCTTTGGAACATTTAGACCTTTCTCGGAACCCCATACAGTGACAAAAAAACCATTAATTGATACAGGTGTGTGTGTCAGCGTAAGCAGTTGAATTCGCGGCCTAATGTTTGAGAGAGACACCCGAAGTTCATTTTCGACAGACAAAAGTCGTTCTCGTTTCTTGTGTTTTCATTGTTATTTTTATATTTTACCTTGCCATTGGCGGAACCCTTGGGCAGACCACACAGAACCCTGGTTGAAAATCACTGCCCTAGACCATAGAATAGAGCGGATAATGCGGCGCATGATCCAGATTTGATGTCTAGGTCTACTGAGAGTCTTGGGAGCGACTGTATTGCGTTGGGCATACCAGTTCTCGTCTGATCACTGAAGTTAAGCAACGCAACCCAAGCTAGTACCAAGGTGAGAGAGAACTTTTCAAACTGGTCAAGGCTAGAGACAGGGCAGCTAAAGATATACCCCGAGCCATAACGGTATATACTCCCTGCTGAGGTAAAGAAGAGGTGGAAAGAGTATTTTTTTCTACAGTCTCTTTAATGCTGCAGTGGGAGAGAACGACATTACCACCAATCCTACTATTTCTGGGGTGGTCGGACAGGGTAACGGAAGAGGAAGTAGTCGGGGTTCTTAAGAAGATGAAAGGTTCAAAAACGGTAGGCTCAGACAGGGGTTTTCATCGACGCGTGGCATAGCCTACGAATCAGGTGGCTAAGGAAACTTTTGAATAAAATGTCTAGCGGCGATAGAATGCCTTCTGCATGGCGTTGGAGTTGGGGACTTAGGGTCGAAACTCCACCCGCTGGCATGTCAGAGCTGTCCTGTCAGTGCAGGGCGACCCAGAGACGTCGCAGGGGAGGCGTCCCCTCAACCACAAAGATTCACCTTCGCCAGGGATTCGGGTCTCCACGAACGACAAACACGTGAGTAGACGTTTTCTTATGATCACCTCCCAATGGAGCCTACATCGACCAGGACCTATTATGATGTTCCAGGTTAACCATCCCTTGGTCTGCTCTGTTTAGTCACCTTTTACGATATTCGCAGGGAGAAAGTGTCGTGTGCCTATTCTACCCCGGGCACTCACGTGGTATCCTCAAATAAATGTACTGCTTCAATTACAATTTAATCACAGAAACATCTGTAGGCTATTTGAACACCAAGTTAAAAATCACAATCCTAAATTACTCTTACTGTGATGTCACGGCTCAGGACGTGTGCACGTGACGTCATTAACACTTGCAGTTTTACTTTCAAACTGGTCAACAACCAGAGGCGTAACTGGGGGGGAGGGGGGGGCAAGGGGGGACAGATGTCCCCGGGCGCAGAAGGCAGGGGGCACAAAAATGTACAGCAAAAATGCGCTTAGCGGGTGCCAGAGGGCGCAGATTTCGGTCTTTGTCCCCGGGCGCAGAATACCCTAGGCCTGCCTCGGTACGCCACTGTCAACAACGCAGGACTAATTTGCTTGTATTTTGTGGTAAAGTGATTTGTTGGATTTCAGTGCTTTCTTGTCACATGGTGTTATTACCATTCGTTATAAAGAATGTTGTGACGTGACAAAAAAAAATCGTTTCATGAACTTGCTATAGGCCTAACTTCCAGTAATTACACTGTAGAACAGCCAAAAAAAAATACGGAAACACCAATAGAGCTATTTTATGTATTTTTGTATGCTGTTCACGAAAATGACTTTCGTTTTACTGTGTGACCCTCAAATTTTTTGTAATTCCCCTTTTTTAAAATTTTAATGACAGTTGTCAATAAAACAGTAAATGACATACAGTATGAAAGAAATCTGGCTGTACTTTAGCCTACCTATTGTCACTGGCCAGCTATTCCTCCTAGGTAGGCCTTCTAGGATGCAGCTAGTGACCAGTTGATAGTGGAGTTTTGTTTCCCTGACAGATTAGTGAGCCACTGGGAACATGATTGCGTTATAATTTAATTGAATGCCCTGCAAGCAGCCCTTATGGGTCAAATTGGCAGTGGAGAGAATGACTCTCATTCCTAATTTGTAACCCACCTGACGCATAGCATCTATTGTCATGCATTACCTACTTGCTGTAATGGCACTTTCTTGCAGAAAGTTCGCCACAGTATCCTCACCGAGAGCATTCCATTGCCAAATGACCCTTGGAAAAAGACCAGTAATACAAATGTGTTTGTGCCCTGATCCCCTTCAATTTGAATGGATGATCATTTCTCCCTCTATACTCTGCAAGGGATAAGCTGCCAAAGACGTTCTGTGATCATGTGTGAGACACTCAATCTTCGAGAGAAGTGATGTAACACAATTCTTGCTGCCCTCCTTTGAATCATTTCAATTTCCTAAGATAAACCCTGCCTAAAAGGGATACCAAATTGGACTACAGTACTCTACAATTGGCCATACCAATGAAAAACTTTCCTTTGTGCTATCCCCTAGGACTCTACTAACCAAACGAAGGGCATGCCCAGTATTCCCAATCAATTTGTTGGTGTGCTCCCCCAGGTGACCATAGTATTTAGAATAATTCCAAGGAACTTCTAGATTTCAACCATCTTAACCCTCACACCACCTATGCAATAAGCAAGATCAAATCGCCTTCAGGACCTGTTTATCATAAGAAAGCTACATTTGTGCAGGTTTAATGTCAATGACTCCCACTTTATGCTCCAGGTATGCATCTTGTTTAGGTCCTGTTGCAATTCTGTGCAGCAAGATAACCCTTCATCCACCACCCTTGCAATGCAGGTGTCATCTGCAGATAGCCATATGTCATTAACATAAATGCCCTATATCATGTCAAGTCCTATATTATTAACATAAATTATATAGAGTATGATATCTGAGGTATGATGTCCATTCGCAATTAATGTTTTAATGGAAGTGCAGCCCTATGAATTACCAGAGAACTTGACGTCCTAGGGCAGTGGTGGCGAACCTGTGTCCCGCGGGTCACGAAGTGACTCACTGCGCAATTTCAAGTGACCCGGGCGTGAATCATATCTAGTTTATCGTGTCATGAACAACAGACATGAGAGTAGGTTGTCCGTATGCAGACCCGACCCTGCCACAGGCGGGGTAAGGGTATTATGATGATGGTTTCTATTTGCTACTTTAATAAACTTTATTCATTATTATTATTAATAATTTATTTTATTCATAAAATTAAATAGTGCTTGCACCTGACCCGCGGACAACTTTTTGTTGTTTTTTCGTGTTGCTATGACCTATCTTTAAAAAAAGGTTCGCCACCACTGCCCTAGGGCAAAATGGAGAACAGATAAATAATCAGCATAACTTATCCTTCACACAATATTTGATGGAAAAGTGCATTCTCTATGCAGTATAAGATTTTTTATTTATGTAGGCTACACAAGTAAGAAACTTCCATCTGTATCTCATTTCTCTTAAGTTGAAAGAAATTATGATTTTAAATTCTTAAGTGAATACTTGAGACTTGAGAATTGGCGCCTGACTAATAAGCAATAATAAGCTGGACACTTGTAGAAAGACTTCCATTGCTGTAGGCCGGATGTGATGCAATACAAGTGATATTGTGTTGCTGCCACCGTTCATCGATGCCATGCCTTTTTAGCTCAAGAGGTGAATACGCAGTTTTAAGAAATGGGTGAACTTTGTTAATATATACTTTGTTGTATTGATGGTATCCATTTTGTGTAAGAATACCGCTGTATACGTGTCCAGTTATTCGCCATGTAATACTCGTTGCTGGATTTCCGTTTTCAGACCAACAAGATACCGGTAGTTGTTGATGGAAATTCTGCAAGTTCAAATACAGCTTGTCCCCGTCTTTTATTGCAATACCATTGATGACAAAAACAGGCTTTTCCGGTGCAACTGAAGTAATAAACATCGTTTATAACTGTCAATTTCACTATCAAGCTTGAATTCAGCAGGAGAGCGACTTACCCATTGCTAGTAAATACGAACGACTTGTCTTCAACATTCCCTCTGAATCTGTTCTTGGATATCCACATTTCCACCAACCGTCATCATAATGAGTTACATTTGTGATCCGTATTGAGCAATTACCTTCGTCCTTATTACCAATGAAACTGTATCTGCCTTTCACCACAATGATATCGTTGTCCACCATCCAGAAACAATGAGGAGCGGGCGTAGAGAAGCCACAGTGCAAGACAGCATCTTGGCCAATGAGGACAGACGTATTTCTCGGCTTGGCAGTAAATGTTTGTGATGTTTCTTGAAGTTCTGGATATTCTATTGAATAGAAATGTGAATGAGGTCAATTGAAAGGTTTAGCTACGCCTAAAACACCTGTATAATGAGGATTTTTATTTTCGTCGTGAGGACATTATCGTTCACCGACGCCTGGGGGACGAGGTCCTATACCTATAGGTTTTATGGACCCACCTCGGTGGCTCAATAAGTAGCGTGCTCGGCTTTCTGCACCGGTGGTTATTAGCAGTGGCGTCACTAGTGGGGTGAGGAGGGTGCGGGCCGCACCGGGTATCGCCACTCGCACCATGAAAAATGGGGTGACACCAAAACAGAAGGAACAGAGCAGCTTTTTTTCGGGAGAGGGGGGGTGACACCATGGTGTCACCGCACCGGGTGACGCCAACCCTAGCGACGCCTCTGGTTATAAGTTCGATAGTGGATCGAAGTGGGTTGCCTTCTTTTGGGCGAGAAAGAGAGGCGAATGCGCCTTCCTTCAGATAAGAAGTAAAACCGGGGTCCCGTGTGGTGTAGATGGCATTTGCACGTACAAGAACACTCTATACTATCCATCGGGTAGAGTGGCAAAATTTCCAGGTGTAGGAGCTCGCCTCCTAGAGTCGGTGGACTGCCCCAACGAAAAGTAGACCGACGATAACTAATCACAAGGGCTGCAGATTTGGTAGGCAGCCGGCTGCGGAATACACCGTCCAATATATCACCCTTGTGTCCATTCAGAGGGACAAGATGGGCACCCTGCCCTGCTATAGGCGGGAAAAGGGTTACGTGTTGCTTTTATATAAGAGACTCTTATGTGCATATGACATCGTATACATCACATGGGACCGCGGCTTCCTTCTCGCCTTAAAGAAACTATCTCCCTAGCCAGCATTGATCCTGCAACCATTTAATTAGGAAGTGTAGTAAACAAGCTACTTTAAGTGAAGATTAATTTGATGCCTTTTTTATGAATTCATTTAATTGGTAACTTCCGAGAAAACGGCTGTGTGTTAACCGCAGCAACAAGAACGAGTGACGTAAATAGAGCTAATGGGTTATTCTTGTATGTTGCAAGAGGAGTCCTGTGTGTTAGGAGGGTCCGAAGCAAGTTGAAAATGAAGTTTGACAGGGCAGTGGTTAGGCCAACTACGGTAATGAGGAATGAGTACATTAGAGATAGCCTGTGGGTGGGGGACTTCGCAGAAAAAATGAGGTGGTATGGACATTGAATGCGAAAGGGTGAGGAGGAGCTCGTTAGGTCCATTACAGGAATGCAAGTGGTTGGAAGCACCTGGGGCAGGGGGAGACCAAAGCAGACGTGAGAGCAGGTTGTCCGTAAGGATATGGTAGTGTGTGGGGTGGACGGAGACCTGGTGAGAAATAGGAGAGAGTTGAGGGTTAGAACCCGCAGATCCAACCTTGCCACAGGCGGGATAAGGGTATGATGTTGTAAGAGGCGACCTAAAAGGTCATCTGTCTTCTCTATCTTTATTTTACTGCCAGTCTCTCCCTCCCTCCTTACTTTTTTTGCCCAATTTTTGCATTTTCCTTTACTCTCTGCTTCGATCTTCTTTTTTTGGGTCCAACTTTGCTGTGGACGAATTTTTGTGATTATTTTACGTAGGCCTATCGGATTTCGACCACAGCGGCAGTGCCGCAACTGGTATAATCAGAGTATTTAACTTCTCATTCTACGGTGATCTAAATTTTTCTTTTCTATTTAAGGATGATTGATGGTATGTGTTGGGGGCGGAGAGAATGAAGACATGAACTAATGAGGGGCATTTTGAACAATACTTCTTACCTGATAGGGATGCCTACCTACCGGATAAACAACTTTTAAGATGACAGTGTTAACAGTGAGCGCCCCAATTATATATTTCCCTTTTGGATGTGTCATGTGATCATTTAGACAACAGCAGTATTTCGCTTGATTTCAGCTAATTTAGTGTAGCGAAGACATTTTTTTTGCTACGCAAAAAGACACTTCTCTGAATTGAAAATTTTGTTTACTGCTGTTAATTTCTCAAGCAATGTTATTATAATTTTATTGCTTACCGTTTTGTTGTAAAGCAGTTGAGAATTGTTTCTGGTTTGCAAAAAGAAAAGCACAAAGCATCAAAAAACGTAACATGACTACTGTGATCAGCCTTCAGTCGTTTCGATTTTCAGACTCTTGGACTGATCACTGGTGTGGTTGACCACTATGCATTTTATACGAATAAATGAAAACCAGTAGGTGCAGGACTTTGATATCAGGCTAACTGCGTGGTTTCTGCTAACGTTGAACAAAAATAAAATTAAGATAACCAGGTCCAAGAACTGTCTTCTACTTTTTTCTGGGGTGTAAAGAATGATCTGTCCCACAGCAACGATTTGTTGTTACAGCTAAATTTATATTTCATGGCCTCTCCTAGAAAATTCAAATCGTTTCAGAATGATGACGTTTATTAAATTTGATGATACCCACCACTGAACTCAAGAGATACTGCAATTGATGATGGAAGTATTAATTACTTTATTTTCAATTTGAACAACTACGTGTACTTCATTTTATTTCCTTTACACAACATACAGCATATGATAAAATTGTAGTCTAACATATAACGCATTCTACTTCTCCCATTCTATGCAATTATGACACAAATTAAGATTAATTAAAGTGTTCCTCTCTTAAAATCACGTATGCAATTGTATAACGCGGAGTTTTGAAAATGGAGTGTTGGACTACACAAAATAATGCTTGTTGTTGCCATGTCCTATACACAGTAAACTCCGGTTTTAAATATATGTAGTGAGAGTCTTCGGTTGGAATACTTCTCAATGTCCCACTTTGAATTTTGCCATTGACCTCCCAATAAAGTGAAGGCAGCGGATTACCACCTTTTGACCAGCAGGATATGCTCCTAATGTCGTTTTGAGAATTCAAGTAAATTTTGCTTCCATTGTTGACTGCTATTCCATTGAATGCAATGACAGGATCAGATGGTGCCACTGGCGTGATTGAATGGTAATAATTTAGGCATCGGAATGAAATCTAAGAGTCAGTGGAATAATAAAACATTTTTTTGCTAAAATCTTACCTCCAATTTGAATTACAGCTTTGTTGGATATTATACCAAGTTTAGTTGAGGTTTGAGGATAGCCACATTGCCATTGTCCGTCATCTCTACTGTTGGCATTTTCGATTTCAAGAGAGCAGTTACCAGTGTGTGGATCATCTACAAAATAGTATCTACCGCCAACTGCAATTAATTCACCGTCTTGTTTCCAATAGCAGTCTGGTGCAGGGGCATCAAATATGCACGTCAACACCACGGTACTTTCGGCAAGAACAACTTGATCCTCAGGCTCTATTACGACTTTTGATGGAGTTGTCATATCTGCATCTTATAGAACAGTAGTGTTATAGAAACTAGACATTGCTTAACATTTAATTTTAACATCCATACACTGGACGCAGTGTTTCCTTGCATTTATATTCATTATGATTCCTAACCCTTTTTACACCCATGGTAGTGTTGGGTACCAGGCACACAGTGGCAAATTGTTGAACGGCATTTTTATGCAAGTGACTGCTGACCTAATGCTACAACCCCAGTTTATTTAACATTCACCTAACTTCATCCCGAGGACAACTTCTTTTCAAACGCCAGGTGCGATCTATTACACCTGGAAACGTTTTTGCCGATCTACCACATACAGTGCCGGATTTACCACTAGGGTAATTAGGCTGAAGCCTAGGGCCTCAACATTTAGTGGGCTTCAAAACTTAAGAAAAGGGCTTCAAAAGGGTTTCAAAATAGCCTCTTAATATTTAAATCCAGCAGTGACCACATATATTTTATCCCATGTAGATAAGGCTCGTTTACGTGTATGGGACATCGTACACACTACGCCGAATCACAGCGTTACCTCCACATACCGATGGAAGACGCAGTTGTTTCCCTCTCCCCCAAAAGATGCTATTCCAAAGTCCGCTAGGATGAAATCTGCAGGGAGGGACTCGCGAGTTCGGCCAGCAACCCACTGCGACACAGAGACAGACTTTTACCCATATTTATATCATAGTGGGTAGATTTCTATTTTATACAGTATTCGACAATTTTCAAAACTGCATTTAGAAATTTCAATTAAACCTACCGATTGTTATTTCACATAGTGATTTTCCAATTAAAAAGCCACATACACATACCAGATGAATAAGCATGGTTGTCATTATTTTCTTTCGAAGACAACTTTCTTTCAGATAAATCCAGTATAACATTAAAACACGTTTGTAACTGATGGGCGAATACTAAATTAATTAAAAAGTTTGATTTTGAGAGATGTCAAAAAAAGATCACGTGACAAATGCTTCAATGTCTGTAGAAAATCGAACTGTGAACCAGCAGTTGCGACGCTCCCGTTATACTTTCAAGACGTTTATCAAATACTGTGTTTATCTTGCAAAATGACTGGAGGATATATCTACGTACTGTAGCTCTCGGTTGAAGCCATGGACTGTGCTCTTAAAAGCAAAAAAGTAGAACCTCGATCTATTTTTCCAGTATTTGCTGTTCGCCATCCTTGGTCCAGAATTAAGTTCCATATAAAGTTCCTTATTTATTCCTCCGTCCACGGCTCCAGCACAGCACTCCCTCACGGATCGTTTGAAAAATTGAAAACTGTTCTTCATAAGGTATCAGCAAACACAGGCATCTAAAATTCCAATTGATGGAGGGAACGGCTGGATTGCGTTGGACACACCAGTTTTCGTCTGATCACTGAAGTTAAGCAGCGTAACCCCAGCTAGTACTGACATGGGTGGTCGCTTGGGAAAACTGGGTACCGCTAGTATCCAAAAATCGTCGCATTAGTGTAGTGTCTGTCAGTTTCTGCATCACAACTACGTAGTGGACGGGGTCTCTAATGACCTTGTAGTTGAAGGGCCCTAAAACACCAGCAAACAAACAATTCAATTGATGGGGGGAACGGCTGGATTACGTTGGACACACCAGTTCTCGTCTGATTATTGAAGTTAAGCAAAGCAACCCCAGTTAGTAGTCGCATGGGTGGCATCTTGGGAACACTGGGTACTGCTAGTACCGAAAAGTCGCCATAACAGCATAGTGTCTGTGCATTGTTTGGTGGTGTTTTAGGGCCCTTCAACTACAAGGTCATTAGAGCCCCGTCCACTGTGTAGTTCTGATGCAGGGACTGCACAGACACTACACTAATGGGACGACCCTTTGATACCAGCGGTACCCAGTTTTCCCAAGCGGCCACCGATGTCAGTTCTAGCTGGGGTTGCGCTGCTTAACTTCAGTGATCAGACGAGAACTGGTGTGCCCAACGTAACTTGCCGCTCTAGTGTCTGTGCAGACTCTGCATTAGAACTACGCAGTCGACGGGGCTCTAGTGACCGTTGTAGTTGAAGGGGCCTAAAGCACCAACAAATCATTCAATCAAACCAATTGATGGAACCGCTACAATTAAAAATTTACAGTTGCCTGGCTGAACATTGACAGTTTTAGTGCATTCAATGGCTGGATAACTACAGTATATTCAACGATAGATATGAGTGGTAGCGTGACCGATGGCAAGTGGGACCCTTGATAAAGTGGGTCTCTGCAACCATTAGTGATACCCTGTGACTAATTGTTGTAGTAGACCCACGGTGTCCTCTGGGTAGTACAGTAGGACCTACTATTTTTAGACCCAGTTCACCACTGCTGGTGCCATGATGATGAGCCAGAGCTATTCTTCAACGTGCTTCTTGGTTAACCTTGTCATGTCAATCATCCTAATGTCAGACTCATCGTATTCTTATAAGTAATAGTGATTGAATACTCAAAAATTGTCATTTGAGGGAAATTTCCAACTCGGTACAAAGGACGATTTATTTGTTAATTAAAAAGAAATATTTAATATAGTGCATTCAATTAAAACTACTAAATGTTATTGTTATTGTGCAATAGGTTAGACACCATGCAATATTATAACCAACAAAGCATTAATTTACCTGTCAAAATTTCTATTTTGGTTGTATAATGCGACGTTGGAACACGTGGGGTAGGCGGGCATCCCCCCACAGACGACAAAGCCAATATTTCCTCGGGGTTCCAGACGCCTAGGTGGGGTGCCCCCAGTTAGAGCATGTTCAGTGGATCCGCAGACCCGACCCTGCCACAGGCGGGATAACGGTAGGATGAGGATGATGGATCGTAGTTATGATATAGTTTCCGGGATTAATCCTTTATTTTCTCATAGCCTTGAAAACTAACTACGGTACAGATCGAAGGTCTTGACCGAAGATGATACGTATTAGGGTCCCGTACAAATAAAAAGGTATCTTTATAGGTTTAATATAGAACGCAACAGAAAAGTTCGTGTACATAGTAATTTTTAGTTGCTTGGTTATCTGTACTATTATTATTTACATTTCTCACCTTTAAAATTTTGAAAACTTGAGAAGTAAATAAGTGTTTGGTGAGAAACAGTTTTGCGCAGTAGGGGCGTTGCTAGGGTTGGCTCCTCTCCCGAAAAAAGCCGTTTCTTCTGCTTTGGTGTCACCCCATTTGTCATGGTACGAGTGGTGTCACCCCGTTGCGGCCCGCACCCCCCCCCCAGTGACGCCACTGTTGCGCAGTACGTTGGAATGTGTTCAGAGCGTAGTGAGCTAGACGCTTTAATGTTTTAAAGTCTCAAACCTAAAACAAATTTTCATAAATTTAGAATCATTTTATAAGTAATTTAGTGTATTTTTTGTTTTGACTTATATTTGAATCTTGTCCCCACACTTCAACCACAAATTCCTACTACTATTTCTCGATACATCTCCAACCTCACCTCTTTACCGTTTGGGCCATTCCCCCTTCATATTTTCTTTAATATCACTTGTCTCTTAAGTTTCCCCGAATGCACTCATTTGTCATTCACCTCTCCTAGTCACTCCTAGTTACAGATCCCTTCCGTAAACATGATGAAGAAGTGTCCGACATTTATTTACTGTATCTCTGTTTATATTTTTGCTCAATTCACATCTTATTCAAATAAAGGTATGCTCCCTTAAAATGAAAGTCAATACGCTGCGTTTTCTACGTCAGATATTTTCTGTACAACAAGTTTTGCAGAAATGCAGTTGTTATGCGGTTCAGTATAAAATAAATCCAAACTTTGATGACTAGTTTTATGATTGCAAAATCATCATCATACTCTTATCCCGCCTATGCCAGGGTCGGGTTTGTGGGCTCTGGTCCTCCACTCCCTTCTTTCTAACACGAGGTCCCCATCCACACCACACACTAACATATCGCTTCGTACAACCTGCTTCCACGTCAGCTTTGGTCTCACCATGCCCCGGTTGCTTCCAATAACCTGCATTCCTGTAATCGGCCTAACCAGTTCGCCCTCCACTCTTATTACAAGACCATACCATTCTCAATCTATTCTTTCTCATGTTTTCTGCGAGGTTCCCTTAAGCTCCCTACAGTACAGCATACTCATTTCCAATTCTATCTGCTCTCGTACCGCAGCATTGGCATTTCAGCTACTTGCATTCAGTTTTCCTGGCTATTTCATACTGCCCAACATTCCGATTCATATAGCATAGTCGGCCAAACCACTGACCTGTAGAATTTCCCCTTCAACTTCATTTGCACCCTCTGATCACACAGAACTCCACTTGCCTGTCTCCATTTCATCCACCACACGCAGATCCTATGGGTCATATCTTAATCTATTTCCCCATTGAATTCCTGACCCTTTTTCACTAACACACCCACAGATAGTACGTCACCCTTAATTCTCTGTCTGTCCCAATTGCAAGCTACTGTATGTACTCTGACTTCCTCATGTTCTCCTTCAGACCCTCCCCCCTTTTCTATCACTGTTCTAATACATTAGGTCCTTTTTTACGTCCTCTTTGGATTCACCATGTTTCTCCACATCATCTGCAGAAACCACCACTGCAGTGTCCATTTCTTTACTGAAGTCTGCAGCTCGTCCATAGTCGCCTATTTCGCCAGTTAGTCCTTACTCTGACTATGGAATTATCATACATATCCTGCGCGATCCTGATGGTTTCATGACAAAAGACCACAGGAAAAACCCCGCCCAACAAAAGACCACAACGGACAAAAGACTGCAGGCTGACCCTGCCATAATTAGGAAAAGGGTTAGCAGTTGCTAGTTTTAACAGTCCCGTACTTAGTCTCTGTCCGTTGATTAACATATTCGTTAAGCAGAGCGTAGAAGGGGAGACTGGGGCTGGTTGTGACATTTTAAGCAAAACGTCGCTACTCTACGTTGCTTATGGAATAATACAAGATTTTAATGTGTGCTGGATACAGTAATTAATCAGCTCCTGAATACATGTAATTGATTTGATTTCGTATCTAATACAACTATCAAAAATTAATGATTTAATGAAAAGGTGAGAGTGTAACGTTTTACCCCACTTCAGGGGTTAGTTGTTACACTACTGTATAAGGGGTAAAAATGTGACAAGACAAACATCTTTATTAATCACTCCTTTCAATAGGAATAGCATTTACATTATCACAAATAATGGTTGATTCCTTCGAGTGGACTATAATAGTAATTGAACAAACACTCTTTGCAGGGCCAGTGAAAGTTTTTGTGTAGCCAGGTTCAAAAATTGTTGTGGGGCTTTACTGACAATCGGTGGCTAGTTGATTGGTTGTGGTTTTGGGCTGTTCAACTACAATGGTTATTAGAGCCCCGTCTGCTGGATAGTTCCAAAGCAGAGTCTGCACATACACTATGCTGTTACGACGTTTTTAGGGTATTAGCAGTAGCTAATATTCCCAACAGATCACCCATGATAGTACTATCTGGGGTTGCGTTGCTTAACTTCAGTAATCAGGCAAGTAATGGTATGTCAGGCAGCTAGGATGGGTTTGCTGCAAGTCCTTTCCTTTGTACAGAAATGGCCTTACCAAATATTTTGGGTATTAATGTGAAGTAAAGAATCGCAGGGTCTGGATCCTGTGAGTGTGCATAACCCGCCTTGCGCCTGCTTATTTATCATCGGTCAACTGTTTATTGGGTTCTTGCACAACGCCAAGTGGCGAACAACACATATTACAAGCAAAAGAAATTATTTGACATTAAAATGAAACGTCAATGCATAGTATTGCACAAATTCATAACTATAACTGTAAAAATAGGGAGTGTAGACTAAAATTATTAGAAAAATAAAAAGTTGTAAACTTTCACTTATTTAGCACCTGTGCACACCGGTTCCTCCTTCTACAGATGTGTTACAACTGGCACTGTTACACTGTAACTTCTTACCCCTGTAACGTTTAGCCCCAGTCTCCCATTCTTCTGAGGCAGTGGTTACCAAAGTGACGAAATCGATGAGAATTTAAGGGTGTTAATGCATTGGTGAGAAATCAATTTATTTTAAGGATATTGTTAGAAAATATAATTGAAAATAACATAATCGAAAATACCAGCAAACATTATTGTTATAAATATATTCCTTGCTTTATTTTCAAAAACTGATTTAAAAAATATTTAATATCAACATTTTCATTGGAGGTCTTTGGATAATTTGTTGAGATAATTTCAATATGATGATACTTTGAAAAATTGCCACCATTCTCTTGCCGACCCTGCATGACTGCTTCATTTTCATTGTATGGCCGTCATCTGGGGGGAGGGTGTCCCCAAGACCGTCAACAGTTGCTTGGCTTCTGGAGCAAATTGTTATAATCAGGATTCGTCACCTGCGATGATGTCAAAACATTTCTTTGAGAGATTCTACTCTGCATTCCTGCGTCAGATTGTGTTCTGAGAACGAAGTCACAAGAGAGCACATTAAAATGACAACAGCATTTTATTAGGATTTATACAATCGCATAGTAAAATTTATTCTAGTTTCATTTTTGGATACAGTAGGATAGAATTAACAACTACATTAGCAGAGTAAAAATATTGCACTGCAGTCAAGGCTAGTTTGCATAATTTTCGTTCTTCAACAGTCCCGTAACGAGGGTATGAAGCGCCTGTGGCAAGTGTCTAACTTGCGCTTCCCCGTAACCCAATAATGACAAAAAAAATTTAAATTTTAATGTAACAAGTTACAATTTACTAAATGCAGTGTGACAGTCGGCGTTGGTTCACGTAGGTTAGAATTGTCAAATAAAATAAAAACCACGTGCAACTCTCAACCGGGTCGGTATCCTTTGTTGTGCGTCCCAAACCTAGTTGCGCCCGTGGCGGGCGCCTTTTCGCCACGCCCTCGTTACGGCTCGTCGGGTGTTCTTCAATAAGCAATAATCAACTGGATGCTAGTTGAATGAGGTTGGCCATCTTTATAAGAAGGATGTGAAGCACTACAAGTGATATTGTTATTTTGCCATGACTTGTCAACACCAATGTTGTTTATCTTTAGTGGTAAAGTAGTTAATTTAAGAGAATTTTGACTCTCTGAGATAGGATACACCTGCTGCTTAATTTTTTGATTGTAAATGTTGGAATATCTGTAGCTGTATGAAGTTGTTCGTTCATATATTGTGGCGTTGTATTTATCACTGATTCGAAACCATGTAAGGTTTGCAGCTGGGAACCCATTTTCAGACCAACAAGCTATATTGTCTATTAAACTCGATAATGATGATATATACACTTTTTCGCCATCTTTTACTGGTACACCATTGACGACAATGACTGGGTCCTGCGGAGGAACTGAAACCAAAAGTAATATTCTAATGCTCTTAAAATTCAAACTGAAAATAAATTGTAAGCAGTGTAAAATGGACTTACTTAAAACTACCAAATGTGAACGAATGAATGTCACACTTGGTTTTGAATCCGTTCTAGGATGACCACACTTCCACCACCCGTGGTCAAATTGACTCGCGTTAGAAATCTGCATTGAACAGTTTCCGGCAGTCTTATTACCAATGAAATTATATCTTCCATTAATCATGACAAATTCCTCGTTTTTCGTCCAAAAGCAGCTGGCGGTCAGCATTGAGGAGTTACAGCTCAAAACAATATTTTGACCAATAGTAACAGTGGTATTCTCTTGCCTCACACTGAAGTCCTCGAATGTTTCTTGACATTTTATGAAATTGAAAAAAATAAACATATTTTGTAGGTCATGGCTGTCTTTACTTGCTCCTTTCCCGCTTATAGTAAGGATAGCTCATACGGTTTGATGCTAAGAGCGGAACTGGTAGGATAAAATGACAATTAAGGAATATTCGGGCATGTAATGGGCGAACTATTTGGCCGGTGGTTTTAAAAGGCATGCTGTGACTCTGTTGCCTTTGTGAATCCGTGGAACTCACTTGTGGATTTCTGTTCTTATGCTTAAGGTTTATTATTTATTACATTTTCTGGATTCACTCATTATGTAGTCTACTACGATTTGAAGAGCAGCGCAGACATTTAAGTTACCGGTATGAATTTTCAGGGATTTTCATGAACTATTTAAGGATGCATGCGTAATAGAGAGCAACACGCCTATTTTACTAGTTCTAAATGACAATTTACCTGCTGATAAAGTAGCAGAAAACAAAACTGCTTGTAATCCCGCTAAAAAGAAATGAAAACAGTAAATGGTAGCCCACTTAGTTTATATTCAAAGTCTTTGTTATTATTTCATTCTTCGTAGTTACTTACTTACCTGTCAGTATTAAAAAGCGGATGGCATATGTAGTAGGCATCTTTAAGAAATCCATAATGAGAAATGAGATGTGTGATTAAAATAAAACTCTGGTATGAATATGGCTAACACACATCTTGAGCACAAAATATGCTCTAAGTTTATCATAAAGCATATTTACTCTTTTTATTTTGCCTACTATTCAGGTGGAGTTTTGATAAAACATGTCTTTCTGACTGGTCGAAAATTGATTATAAGCACTCCATACAAATTTTGATCAAAAAGAACGGTTTCATGTTATGTAAAGGAAATATTGGCCACATCACGCCACTTACTGGATTGAAACTGAAAGAGTTTGGTGTCATGGGATCTGCGAAACTGGACATTCGGCGGCATCAACAATGATTAAATTAAAATAAATGTATTCACCTTTAATAACTAGGACATTATTGTTATAAAGGAATTGGTCAAGGTAGGTCACAATGTTTGGAGTTTCCAAATAGGCGAGGAACTGTAGCCAAAATTTCTAATAGGTGAAGGTCACACAACTGATGTTTTTAATGGTTTTTCAGAATATTTTTAAGCACTTCGTTGTTATGGAAAGATACGCCTTATAGGCAAAGTAGACTCAGACGTTACCAATAGGATTAATGCAGGGTGGCTGAAGTGGAGGCAGGCTAGTGGAGTCCTGTGCGACCGCCAGGTCCCGATTAAGTTGAAAGGCAAAGTTTACAGAACTGTCGTCAGGCCTGCCATGTTGTATGGCTCGGAGTGTTGGGCAGCTAGGAAGAACCATGAAAGGAGAATGCAAGTGGTGGAGATGCGTATGCTGCTCTACATGACTGGAGTGTCACGAGCTGACAGAGTACGAAATGATTATGTTAGAGGGAGCCTGGGGGGTGGGTGACATCGCAGAGAAGATGAGGGAGAGGCGGTTGAGGTGGTATGGGCATGTAATGAGGAGAGAGGAGGAGGAGCTTGTTAGGTCCATTATGGGTTGGCATGTGATTGGGGGCAC
The DNA here is from genome assembly GCA_013389805.1 of Trigoniulus corallinus. NCBI lineage: Eukaryota > Metazoa > Arthropoda > Diplopoda > Spirobolida > Trigoniulidae > Trigoniulus > Trigoniulus corallinus. The sequence continues at coordinate 23,508,319 of JAAFCE010001036.1, forward strand.
CAGAGGTAGGGGAAGGCCAAAACGGACGTGGGAGCAGGTTGTGCTGACGGACATGGAGAAGTGTGGGGTGGGGAGCGACATGGTGGGGGATAGGGGGGAGTGGAGGAGGAGAACCTGCAGACCCGACCCCGCCACGGGCGGGAGAATGTTGAGATGAGGATGATGATGATGACGCCTTATAGGCAAAAAATGACGCTTGCCATCTGGACATAGAACCAGTTTGAGGTCTGATCCAAGGAAACACTGAGTTCTCACTAGCCGCTGTGACCAGCAACTCACAGGTTGAAATAAAGGCACGAGCAAGTTCCCTCACTGAATCAATTTGGTTTTGTCAGTGTTTCTGCTCGGAAAGTCATTGGCCAACACATGGGGATAAATTCTACACGTGGGAATTTACCTAATGCACATTGATATTCTTCTCCAAAACCGACTAGGTGGCGCAGTGGCAGCGTGCTCGACTACTGTATCAGTGGTTACAGTTGTGATACTGGGTCGAGGTGGGTTGGTTTTTTCGGGCAACAGTGCGCCTTGTGTCAGAAGAGAAATAAAGCCGTGGCTCCATGTAGTGTACCTTCTCTGCTATGCAGTGGGTAAGAGCTCGTCCCTTGCCGTCGGCGGAGTGCCCCTTAGGTCGGCAGCCGGCTGCGTAAAAATACCGTTCAACAGATCGCCCATGTGTCCATCCAAGGGGACGAAGATAGGTACGCGAAACATCCATTCTTCTTCTCCCCTTAGAAAGAGCGGGCCTCCTTTAAGCAGGTGATATCGTACACACCACGTAAGACTGTCGCGTCGTTCACAATTCCCATCCAATGGAGAGAGAAATTTTAAGTTTTCTTTTGCAGGTGAGAAATACCAACCTTCCTGTTTGAAAGCCAAGGTGAATGTCGAACTCAAGTGACAGGCGTACTAACAATTGCATTGTTTTTGCCGATTGCCAGATTTCTGATGCATGCAGCCAGTAACGGAACACCGTGATCCAGTATTTCGCAAATGAGTTTCTGGTGTCCTTGTTCCTCTCTTCTCTGTCGCCATGCTTACTATTCTGTCTTCTTTTGTCTCCTACCCTCTTTTCACTCTTTTTTATTTCTGATTCACGTTCCTTAACATATTCGAACCCAACCCTTGTCATAGGAAAGTAAACGGCTAAGTAGAGACATCACCCACCCACTTGTACAATATCATGACAGTGGTGGATTTACCACTTGGCTAAGTAGCCTAAAGCCTAGGACCTCAGCATTTACCGGGCTTGAAAACTTAAGAAAAATGCCTTGAAAGGTCTTGAAAAGGGCCTCAAAATTGAAATAGCCTAAGGCCTCTTAATATCTAAATCGGGCACTGCTCCCTAATCTCTTATATTGAACCTAAAAGGTAAGTGAGCGCTACCAGAGGTTGTCAGGTTGCAATTGCCGTATTATCTCGTGTATAATATGCAGGCTAAGTTTGCCAGTCATTTCAGATGACGATTCTGAAGAATTTTTAGGGTTTTAATATCGGTATTGTTGGACATAACAGGACATACTCATTTTTATTACAGTACTTGCTAATTTTTTAGTAGTACTCTAGTATTATTATATCCATGGTTATGCTTGTATTGATATATCTATGGTATGAAGGTAAATAAAGTAGGTAAATAAAAGAGCACATGGCCTTGCATTAGCCAATACATGGTTCAGGAAGAGGGAGAAGCACATGATCACTTTCCAGTCACCACAAGGGAGGTCCCAAATAGACTTTTTCATGGTTAGGAAGCAGCACAGGGCAGAGATCCAAGACTGCTGGGCACTACCCAGTGAGGATTTCCAGAAGGAAAGTGGTCATAAGCTACTAATGATGGACTTACTAATGAAGGGGACAGGGAAGCAACATACCTGGAAGGGAGAATCAGTTGTTAGGTGGTGGAAATTGCCCACCAAGGCTGATGAATTCCGACAGGAGGTTATCAGCCAGGTTGACTGGGACTGGGATGGACCAGCCAGTGCCATGTGGGACAGGGTTGCTAGGAAGATTAGGAAATGTGGTGAGGCACTGTTAGGTAAGGGTAGAGTAGGAGGAACATATCAGGGTAGACAGACATGGTGGTGGAATGAGGAGGTGGAAGCTGCCATCAAACTAAAGAAGGTAGCTTTCCATAGGTGGAGGGAACTAGGGGATCAGGTTTCCAAGACAGACTATGTTCAGGCAAAGAAAAATGCCAGGAGGACCATTGCACTGGCCAAGTACCAGAAGTATGAGGCCTTATATGAAAAGTTGGGGACAAGGGAAGGAGAGAATGCAGTTTTTAGACTGGCCAAGACCAGGGATAGAACTAGTAAGGATGTTACCAGGGCTATAACAGTCAAGGATACACATGGCAGGGTCCTCTTAAAACCAGTTGAGGTAATTAAAAGGTGGGAGGAATACTACCACAGCCTCCTAAATACCACTACCTGCCAAACAGTCACAGACACCAGCCCAATCACCACCCAGGCAGTGGACAAGGTGAGTGAGGATGAAATAGTTGCAGCCCTTCAGAAAATGAAAGGTCACAAAGCAGTAGGCCCTGATAAGATCCCCATTGATGTTTGGCACACATTGGGGACTACAGGCATAATATGGCTGGGGAAGCTTTTTAATAAGCTAGCAAATGGGGACAGGATGCCATCTGCATGGAGAGAAAGTTGGATAGTTCCACTGTTCAAGGGCAAAGGTGATGCCCAGGACTGTGGAAACTATAGAGGGATAAAGCTAATGAGCCATTCTATGAAGCTGTGGGAGAGAGTAATAGAACGTCGCCTTAGAGACAAAACTCAAGTCCGGGGGAACCAATTTGGGTTTATGCCAGGAAGGTCCACCATGGAACCAATCTTTATCCTATGCCAGATGATAGAGAAGCATAGAGCAGCAAGGAAGGACCTCCATGCAGTATTCATTGACCTGGTGAAGGCATATGATAGTGTCCCTAGACAGGTGTTATGGAGCGTTCTAAGGAAGAAGGGGGTCGATGAAGGCCATATCAGAATAGTGCGGGATATGTATGAGGGTGCCATTGCTAGGGTGAGGACAGTATGGGGAAACACTGCAGGCTTCAATGTGCAGGTGGGTGTGCATCAAGGGTCAGCACTTAGCCCATATCTATTCACTTTGGTAATGGATGAGCTGCTGACAGGGATAGGGGAATGGGCCTCTCAGTGCCTGGTATTTGCAGATGATGTGGGAAAGCTGGAGGGGTCAAAGGAGGATGCACAAAAGGGCCTACAGGACATTAAGATGGCAATGGAAAGAGGGGGTCTCAAAGTAAACATGAATAAGACAGAGTACCTAGCTTACAATTTTAGCGGCCAGGGGCAAGGGGGTGAGATCCGTTGTGAGGGGGAGTGTATACCTGCTGGGCAACAGTTTTGCTACTTAGGATCAATTTTCCAGAGCAATGGGGAGATAGATTCAGAAGTGACCAATAGGATTAATGCAGGATGGCTGAAGTGGAGGCAGGCAAGTGGAGTCCTGTGTGACTGCCGGGTTCCAATAAAGTTGAAAGGCAAAGTTTACAGAATGGTCGTCAGGCCTGCCATTCTGTATGGATCAGAGTGTTGGGCAGCTAGGAAGAACCATGAAAGGAGAATGCAAGTGGCGGAGATGCGTATGCTGCGCTACATGACTGGGGTCTCACGAGCTGACAGAGTACAAAATGATTATGTTAGAGGTACCCTGGGGGTGGGGGACATTGCAGAGAAGATGAGGGAGAGGTTGTTGAGGTGGTATGGACATGTAATGAGGAGAGAGGAGGAGGAGCTTATTAGGTCCATTAGGAGTTTGCATGAGGTTGGGGTGCCAGGGGTAGGGGAAGGCTGAAGCGGACTTGGGAGCAGGTGGTGCAGAGGGACATGGAGACGTGCGGGGTTGATGGGGCCATGGTGGGGGATAGGAGGGAGTGGAGAATGAGAACCCGCAGACCCGACCCCACCACAGGAGGGAGGAGGGTGAGATGATGATGATTATGATGATGATGACATAATAGAACCACAAATTTTGGATAGAATGTAAGGAATGAGGTACTCCAATCATGTGCAAAGCGGCATAGCTGTAGCTTTAATAGACAATGAGATACAGCAAAAAGAAAAATGGAGTTTTTACATTGTAATCAATAGGAAAACACTCTTTGTATGATATTTTCTCTCCTATACAATATAGAACTGTAAACTTTTGTAAAAATGTAGGAAATGAGGTACTCCAATCATGTGCAAAATGGCATTGGTGAAGCCTGAATAGAAATTGAGATATATCATGAAGAATAATGGTTTTTACATTGAAATCAATGGAAAAACACACTTTGTGCAATATTTTCTTTCCTTTGCATAATAGAATCATAACTTTTATCCATAATTTTGGAAATGTGGTACACTTAATTATGTTCAAAATGGCATAGCTGTAGCTTTAATAGAAATTGAGATATAGCAAAAAGAAAAATGGAGTTTTTATGTTGAAATCAATGGGAAAACACACTTTGTGGGATAATTTTCCTCCAATACACCGTAGAACTGTAAATTTTTGGGAGAATGTAGGGAATGAGGTACTCCAATCACGTGCAAAACGGCATGGCTGTACCTTTAATAGAAATTGAGATATAGCAAGAAGGAAAATGGAGTTTTTAAAAGGAAATCAATGAGAAAACACACTTTGTGCGATGTTTTCTCTCCTATACATAATAGAATCATAACTGTATAGGTTATGTGCAAAACGGCATGGCTGTAGCTTTAATAGAAATATAGACAAAGCAAAAAGAAAAATGGAGTTGTTACATTGAAATCAATGGGAAAACACACTTTGTGCGATATTTTCTCTGCTAGACAACATAAAACTGTAAATTTTGCGAGAATGTAGGTAATGATG
>JAAFCE010001036.1:23521639-23879828 GCA_013389805.1 Trigoniulus corallinus
GAAAGAAGCCACACTCGGGGCCTCTCTCTCTCGCCCGAAAGAAGCCAACCCACCTCGGTCCAGTATCGAACCTAGAACTACTGACGCAGTTATCTAAGGTGCTAACCACTACATCACCGAGGTGGGTTTGTGATTCATTACAGTTTTGTAATAAAATACCGGTACACTATTCATAATTTGATGAAAAACCATACTTTATTAATGTGTTGAAGCCTCGCGTCTCAGAAAGAAGGTTGCGGGCGAAGGTAATAAAATATTTTATTGTTATAAAACGCAAAGAGTATGTTGCTATCATTTATTTAAACATGTCAATAACGCTAATAAACGCAGGTAATGTGGTGCAATCCAAACCAGCGTAATGTATTGTGGGATTTAATAAGAAGTTGATGTTCAAATGTCTTCCAAATATTTTATGTGATGAAAGAATGCCGCTTGTTCATGGTTACCTACCCATTTAAAAAGGTTGGCTCGTATAATAAAAATCCCTCTGAAATACTGTATCGTGATTTGACACATCACATAAAAATCTCGAAATAATATAAATTTCGAAAAAAAGACTAGTGCAAAATTTTACTCTTATTATAATATTACATAGTGTTAATTTGATAGTAATGGCCCATTCACCCTTGAATGACAATTGCCAACTGGGGAAAGCCCAGTATCCTCGCGGGCTAGCCCAACTCGGTGAATGTGTCGCTTCGAGAGGTTTTCGTAGTTGGCTGCGGCTACTCACTGGTAGCGTGCTTGACGAATCCATCGTTACAGGCTCGAATTTGGTTGAGACAGGTTCTTTGTTTCGGGTGACAGCAAAGGCCCAAGTGCCTCGTCTTCGAATAGAAAGTAAAACCGTCCTTGTATGTCGACGGATTTTCCATGCGTAGGTAGAGGAGTTCATCCCCTTGTGTCGGCAAATTGCCATCAGATGTACTGTAGATAGACCAATGCTGCATTGCGAGAGATGGGTTCAACATTCTGCAGTTTCTTATGTGGACAAGAAAGATGAATACCAGCTCCTAACATTTCTGTGACCTCCAACTATAAATGAAATTGAAAAGTTAAAACTTGAGTAATATTGCATGTACTTCATATGAATGTGGGTGTTTTTAGATATTTACACATCCTTCCTTCCTTCCTTTAACGATCTGTTGATAAGTCACCACTCACCCTGAATGCCGACTGTTTTTAACTGATATAACACCGCCAACCATGACCTTTATGCATATGATTGCGTTGTATGAGCTGCATTTTTCTACATTGCCGACTATGATATAAGCCTTTTATTCTTCGTTTTTCTTTCTTTTAAAAATTAGCATACATAGTCACGCTTTTGCCCTGCAATCACTGTACTCGAATTCTTACCTGTGGAGAATGATTTAGCATTGCAAATTTGCTGTAATGAAGGTATTTGCTGCGTTTCTGACGTCCAACCACCGCAGAATATGATGGGTCGACACTTTTACTTCACTATTGTGAGGGATCCCATTTACAGTACTGTATATCGTAAAAAATAGTTGAAGTGTTTCTTATCGCCGCATGTGTGTGCATTGCATTGCTTATTGTTATTGTGCAATAGGTCAGACACCATGCAATATCATAACCAACAAAGCATTAATTTACCTGCCAAAGTTTCTATTTTGGTTGTATAATGCGATGTTGGAACAAGAGGGGTAGGCCGGCATCCCCCAACAGTAAACCCTGCCAATATTCCTGTTTGTTGTTGGTGTTTTATGGGCCCTTAAACTACAAGGTTATTAGATCCCCGTCCACAGTACAGTTTTTATGCAGAGACTGCACAGACACTACACCGATGCGACGATTTTGGGGTATTAGCAGTACCCAGTTTTCCCAAGCGGCCACCCATGTCAGTACTAGCTGGGGTTGCGCTGCTTAACTTCAGTGATCAGACGAGAACTGTTGTGTCCAACGCAACTCGCCGCTCCCCCAATATTCCTGCGGGTCCCAGACGCCTGGCTGGGATGCCCCCAGTCAGAGCATGTTCAGTGGACCCGACCCTGCTACAGGCGGAATAAGGGGCCTGTGGCAGGGTCGGATCTGCGAGTTCTAGCCCTCCACTCCCGCCTATCTCTCACCAGGTTTACGTCCACCACACACTACCATATCCTTACGGGTTGGAATAGCATAGCTGGCCTAACCACTGTCCTGTTCTTTTGCTCTTTCCCAATTGAACGCGAAGTACTCTGTCTTCATGTTTATCTTTAGCCCTCCGTTTTCTATCGCTCCTCTAATATGGTTTAGGCCATTCTCTACTTATTCTCTGGAGTCGCCCAGTTTTCCTATATCGTCGGCAAATACCATGCACTGAAGGGTCCATTCTCCTACTACCGTCAGCAGCTCGTTCTTAGCCAAAATGAAAAGGTATGGCGTGTACTCCAACCTTCGCTGAGAAGCCTCCAGTATTTCCCGAAGGAGTCCTTACCCTGTCCATGGATCCATCATACATATCCTGGCTTCTTCTACCTCTCATTTGCGTAATACCTCCCAAATTACCTGTCGTGGAACACTGCTGTAAGTCTTCTCCATGTTAATAAAGATGGCATGGAGATTTTGCTTTGCTGCCCTATACTTTTCTATCATCTGCCTCGGAATAAAAATTGGTTCCATTGTGGCCCTACCTGGTAGGAACCCGAACTGATTTCGACGTACACTAGTTCTATCCTGGAGGCGACATTCTAATACTGTCTCCCAGAGTTTCATGGAATGGCTCATAAGTCTGATACCTGTATTGTTACAACAGTCTTTGACATTACCCTTGCCGTTGAAGTGTTACTATCCAACTTTCACGCCATGCAGAAGGCATTCTATCTCCAGTAGCTATCCTATTGAAAAGTGTCCTAAGCCACTTAATTCTTATGATTCTTAGGCTACGCCACACTTGAACGGCAACTCTGCCTGGGCCTAAGGCTTTTCGACCTTTTCATCTTCTTAAGGGCCCTGTCTACTTCTTCCTGCGTTACCTGTCCTCCACCCCAGAAGTAGTAGGATTGCTGTCAATGCCGTCCTCTCCCACCGTAGCATTCAAGAGGGTGTGGAAATACTCTTCCCACCTCTACTTTACCTCAGCAGGGAGAAACAGAACCCTACCTTTGCTATCCCTCATTGTTACGGCGTGAGGTATATCCTTTGTTGCCCTATGTTTTTTTAAACATAGGCTCAACACTGTTTTATGGAATCCTTCCACGGGCCAGATAAAATCCACAGGGGGCTGTATGTTGGAGACCCCTGGTCTAGCTAATCATAGAGGGCCTTATACTTCTGGTAATTTGTTAACACATTGGTCCTCCTAGCTGTGGTCTTGGCCTGCTTATAGTGTATTTTAGAATCTTATCTCAGTCAACCTTGGAATTCAGCCTTCATTTGTTTGATGGTAGCCTCCACCTCGTGATTCCACCACTATGTCTGGCTGCCCTGGAATGAAACCACTACTCTAGCCTGGCCTAGAATGGCTCTCTCACGTTTTCTAATTTTCTGGCGACCCTGTCGCGCAGCTGTCCCCTTCCAACCCAAGTCTCCTGCCTGTGTACTTCCTGTTGAAATTCCTCTGGTTGGGTGGACAATTTCCACCAAACTGCTCACCTTTCCATGAATGTGACTTGCCTGCCGCTTTCATTTGGATTTCTAGCATAAGTAACCGATGGCCACATTCTTTTTGAAAATTTTCGCTGGGTAGAGCCCAGCAGTCACCAACCTCTGTTCTATGTTTCGCTTTGACCATAAAGAAATCTGTGACCTCCCTTGTGGTGACTGGAAAGTGATCAGGTGCTTGTCCCTCTTCCTAAACCACATATTTGACAATGCAAGCTATGTGCTCTTGCTGCCTCAAGGATTGACTACCCTTCTTTGCTGACTGGGGCGTAGGCACCGATGAGGTGGGGAGCGGCGAAATGCGTTGTACACACCAGTTCTCGTCTGATCACTGAAGTTAAGCAGCGCAACCCCAGCTAGTACTGACATGGGTGGCCGCTTTGGAAAACTGGGTACTGCTAATACCGAGAAATCGTCGCACTCGTGTAGTGTCTGTGCAGTTTCTGCATAAGAACTGTGCTGTGAACGGGGCTCTAATGACCTTGTAGTTGAAGGGCCCTAAAACACCAACAAACAACGACAACCGATGAGGTGGAGCACTACTCCCTGCCAAACTGCTGTAACTAACATTAACCTACTATTTATTATTTTAACTAGGGTGACCCCTTGCTGCAGCTCGCTGTTCAATACTATACCCACCCCATTTTTTACCCTTTCACTGGCTGTGTACATAATCTTGTATCCCTCAATAGGACCCTTGATCTATCCCTCAATAGGACCCTTGATCTATCCCTCAATAGGACCCTTGATCTATCCCTCAATAGGACACTTGATCTATCCCTCAATAGGACACTTGATCTATCCCTCAATAGGACCCTTGATCTATCCCTAAATAGGACCCTTGATCTATCCCTCTTACAAAAGCTACACAAATACTCCTACGCTTTAGGATACTAACTAATTCCCGGGTTTTGCCTGTAAGGGTCTCCACATTCCACTTTGCTAATCTAAGATTAGCACCTATTCCTCATGAAACTGCTCTGACTGAGGGCACCCCAAGCCAGGCATCTGAAACCCGCAGGAATGTTGGACGGGTTATCTGTGGGGGATGCTGGCCTACCCCGCAGAAGGCACTCGATACATTATCTGCCATGGGAGCCGAGGTCTGCACTCCCATGGCGTTGCGGAAGCATGATATATAACAACGGCCCGGAGCCCGCCTGTTTTAGAGCTTTTCGGGTTTTAGAATTTCCAAAAAGGATTGTGAACCTGTATTATCTTTCTCTTTTCATTTGAACATCTATTCGTCCCGTCTCGGTGGGGCAGTCTGTAGCGTGCTCGTTAGGTGAGTCAGTGGTTCAAGGTTCGATACTAGACCGAAGTGGGTTGACATCTTTAAGGCGAGAGAGACCCCCAGTGCGCCTTCCGTCGGATGAGAAGTAAAAAAAAAACGAGGTTCTATGTGGTGTACGATGTCATTTGAACGTAAAAGAGAACCCTCTCTACAATTGCAACGGTTAGATGAGGCCAAATTTCCATGTGGAGGAGCCCACCCCCTGGAGTCGGTGGAATTCCCCAAAGAACAGTAGACTGACGATAAACAAACATGAGCTGCAGCTTTGTTGTCAGCCGGATGCGTCACCCTTGTGTCCATGCAGTGGGACAAGATGGACACCCGACCCTGCCATAGGCGGGAAAAGGGTTAGGAGTTGCTTTTGCTTGCTTTCAATTTGAGCGTTACACTGAAAATCCCACTATTGCCGTATCGTCGAAATTCATTGATTCTACTCACTGAACGTCCTCATTGATTCTGTTATGCAGCTAAGTTGCGTTGTGTGCAACTAAGTTGCGTTGGACACACCGGTTCCCGTGAGATCACTGAAGTTAAGCAGCGCAATACCAACATGGGTGGTTGGTACAGATCGTTGGGTGCTGCAAATTAGCCCTCTCCTTCGTCCTTTCACCTACATCCTCATCTCCTGCGGGCAGCCTCCTAAGGGTTCGTCCTGTTATGGCTGCCTGGGTTACACCCCAACCCTTGAATCCAATCCAGTTATTATGTTACACTAACAGCCAAGCAGCCATAACAGGCCGAACCCTTAGAAGGCTGCCGGGTCTCTAATGACCTTGTAGTTGACGGGACCTTAAACACCAACAAACAACAACAACAAATTAGAAGGCTGCTCGAGGGTGAGGAGGAGGTAGGTGTAGGGGATGTAGGAGAGGGTAAATTTGCAACACCCAACGTTCCCTACCAACCACCCATGTTGGTACTAACGTGGGTTTGCGCTGCTTAACTTCAGTGATCTCACGAAAACTGATATTCCAACGCAACATGATTTATCATTTCTAGTAGGCATCCCTAAAAATACGATCTTGTGGTGATTTAAAACCTGAAAAACCTGATGGCTGCTTTAATCCCATTGAATCAGTCGTTATACTTGAATTTAACTTCAAAGGTGACAGTAGAACTCTGGAAGCCCATGTCATCTTAACTCCTCAACTTTTTTGTTTTTACATTAGCCTTTCTTAGGCCGGTCGCTCACTGGCAACTTTTTCAAAGTAATTTTTTATTGCTGAAATGGAAAACATGTCGTGTTAACGGACACTATATTACAATACAAGGTATTTTGGGATGCAATGCCATATGACGTCTTGGTCATTTGAAATAAGCAAATCTGTCGACTTGTAATCGTGTCCAGGTTATTCCATCGAGCGTGAAGGCAGTCACAACATACAGTACGTAAGTTTAGGACGTAATGCACATCCAATTCTTGTAGTATCCACCGTAACCTTGAATAGTAAAAGATTAATTAATGTTTGAGATGGCATTGAAAATTGTGTGCATGAGCCTCGAAGAGAATTTGGAAACAGGCATTTAAAGAAATTTTGGGAAAGTGGTAAGGGCAGAAAACGGACAGATGTGAAGTTAGAATTGTCCTTGGGTGTGAAGCGCTGACTGTCATATTTATTATTATGATGATGCCATTTAAAATTACTGGGTTGAATAATTCATTTCAGAATGTGTTCGTTTTTTTAATTAACGACATTTTATATTCTTAGGTGGATCGACAATCTAGTAAACACGGTGGTATGCTAGTAGCGGAAGTGCTCAAGGTATGGTTTAGTCAGTACAACATTTTTAATACCTCATAAATTTGATAGTATGCGAGATTAATGACGTAATGTAATGTAATATACTGCACAGTGTTACTTGATTTTATGTGCCCCCTTTGATTACTGTTCGTTGACGGCACTTGTCCATAGAAAGTGAGAAGGAAAAAACTTAAGTCTTGACTAAACCGAGTGATGAATTGAATTTGATTATGGCATTTAATGTAATAAGATTTCTACTTAGAAGTTTATGAAAGTAATGTGGTTGGATAAATGTTCGGTAGCTGCTGTTAAATGATTCGGTTTTGTTTATCACTTTATTATTTATTTGTTGTAATGTTTTCCATTACTATCCCATTACTAGCAGGAGGTCATTCCTTATTTATGAATTTCCTTTGTTTCATGGGGACAATGACAGAATATTTATCACTGTGGGCTGTTTTCGTCGTCACTTACTTTTTGACTTGTCCTTGTAGTTTAATATACCGTAGCTATGCTAGTATACATAGTGTGTGGGGAAAACAAGGTTTTAGAACTGTACTTTTGTTATATTTGGATATATTATTTTTAAATTTATTGTTTTCAGAAATGTGATCGAGAGATAATTAAAAATGTTTCTTGTGCCACCAACTTCATTAATTAAAGCTCTTATTTTTCACTGAATTTTGTTGTTGATATTCTTTTGCATTTTATTATTGTAGGCCCATGGCGTAAAGCATGTCTTCACCCTTTGTGGAGGGCACGTGTCACCTATTCTTGTATCTCTGGAAAAACTTGGTGTTCGTGTAATAGATGTACGACACGAAGTAAGTCTTTATCCTGACTGTTTGATGTTTTATTTAAAATAAGTGATTTACCACCACACATACAGTATGTAGTTAAACGTTTGTGTTTAATTCAGGCAACTGCAGTTTTTGCTGCTGATGCAACGGCACGAATGTCCGGTTCTGTCGGAGTGGCTATTGTGACTGCTGGACCAGGTTAGGGAATTTAAAGCTTACTGAACCGTAAGATTGTATCTCCGCAGTAAGGTGAGGATTTTACTTATTTTGCAGGTTTAACAAACACTATCACTGCGGTGAAAAATGCGCAGATGGCTGAGTCACCTGTGGTAGTCATTGGTGGAGCTGCAGCTTCTATTCTCAAGGTCGGCTATAAAACCTTCCTTTTAACGATAACTTATGTTCTAGGCGTGTTAGATACAAAAAATTCATTAACTTTCGAAAAAGGGTACTTTATTTGACCATTTATCATAATAAACACTCGTAGATTAGGTCTTGTGGCGAAACTACTTCAATCCTTTCTTCTTCTGTAACCTACTTGAAAAATATGCCAATGACTAGTCAGAGGACGACTTGTAAACAAAATAAACAAGTTTCTTCTTTCTAAAACAAATCCATTTCCTGCTAATGGTAGAGTCAGATACCAATATACCATCAAATGGACTAGCAGAAAACTGAAAAGGAGAACTAGATGTGATAGAAACTGGCAGGATTGAGAAGGAAAGATTAATCGGTAGAAAGAGGAAACGAAGAGAATTTTTTGACCAAAGCTCTATATAACTGACTACCCACCTAACCCTTTTAGTCGCCTCTTATGACAGGCATGAAGAGATAAACACGGTCTTACGTTGTACTTTGGAACCTTATTGTGACAACCAGAGAAAGCAAACATTTTACAAAAATAAACTTTCAGTAAGAATATTTAACAGCGAAATCGCCTTGAAAGTTGCAGCTATTAATTAAGAGAACATCGTAATGATGTGGGAATGGGATTCCTAATTGGCGTTAAAAATTTTGAAGCAGAATTTCCTCATGTTGAATATTCATATCTCTACATATTCTCAACGTCATTTTAGATTTTAATACACTGCTTTCCACGATTTTATTTCTGTAATTTTATTCTGACCTCAAGGGCCGTGGTGCATTGCAGGACATTGATCAAATGTCCTTATTTAAACCACTTTGCAAATTTTGTGGAACAGTAACTTCAGTTCGTCAAATAGTACCTACAGTTAAAAAAGCATTATGTATTGCTCAGTCAGGCACTCCAGGTTGGTAATATCTTGTCTTGCTTATGTTATCCTTGAAGATGACACTTAAACTTTCAAATTTCCGCCGTGTCTTTCCTGGCTTCAGGCCCAGTTTTCCTGGAATTTCCTATTGACTGTTTGTTTCCATATGCAGCAGTGGCAAGTGAAGTGGGAATGAAAGGCGATACAAAGTCCATCAGTCAGAAATTTGTTAAAGCGTATGTTTGCATGAGTTGTTTTTTTGTATATAAAAGATATTCCTTTAAACATATGAAGGGCAGTTTATGGTTTACAGGTATCTGGACAATTATATAGACAACGTTTTCAATAATGCATGGGTGAATACCGATTATAATCCACTACCGGTCGATATCCCATTGCCATCTAAAACACAAGGTAATTAAGAATCATAAGTAGTTTGTCAATGAGAGGTTGTCTTCGTATTGTGAAAAATTATGAAATAAAACAATTTATTGTGTGACATTTTTTTGTAGTGCAGGCGTGTGCAGAACTTATTCAGGAATGTAAGCGGCCATTGATTTTACTTGGAAGTCAAGCTACTCTACCGCCTGTTCCTGTAGCAGAATTAAGCAGCGCTTTAAAGGTCTGTTTGCTCATGCATTGGGCACAAACTCGTATTTTAATTTTGATATGTGGAATGTTTTGTGAAATGCTGACAGTTTTTAGAACTCGAATAAAGCATCAGATTTTATTATGTCCTCCGCTGCTAAATCTATCAATGTCAAGGGGTCAAACCAATATAAACATTTAATTTACATGCGTAAAAGTAGTTGGAGCAGGAATTTAAAGGCTTTCTTAAACATTACATAGTATGATACAAGAAATAATGAAAGTAATACTGTTGTTTATGATCAATACGTTTCAGCGACTAGGCATCCCATGTTACTTAGGTGGAATGGCCAGAGGACTGTTGGGGCGTAATTGTCCAATACAAATGAGACAGAAAAGAAAAGAAGCTCTTAAAGATGCAGATCTAGTCATACTTGCAGGTATATGAAACATCCATCGCACACAAGGGGTACCATAACTATGTTGAAAGATATGATTACTGATTTATAGTTTTTTCACCGAATAACAGGCGCAGTTTGTGATTTTCGATTGTCTTACGGTCGAGTGCTGAATAAAAAATCGAAAATAATAGCAATTAATAGAAATAAAAGTCAACTATATAAGGTAAGAATATTGTTTTATATGCTTATTTTTGATTTTAAGGTCTTTGCTATACGGTCTCAAACTGTAATTGAAATGCTTGTAAGTTATATCCAGCGTTTTGGTCTTCTTAAGTTATATCACAATATTTGCTACTGCTGGCTCTGGTTGTTTGTTGGTATCTAAATAGTAGGGTTTAGTAGGTGGTTGGAATAGTTGGTAACATTGTTCTTATGCATGTTTGAATGTTTAGTGCTGTTTACTTTCATCTTGACTGGTTTTACATTGATAGTGTTTCCTTCTGAAAAATATTTTTGAATCTTTTCGTATGTAGTCGTGTTGGAAAATGATTTTCTGTTGTTGAAAGTTTTGGAATCTAATTTGTTCTCTTTCTACAAAACCTTTATAAATTACCGGATGTGTGTTATAATCGCCCTCATCTTTAATATGTAACATTCTGCGTTTTTATTGAAGAACTCAGATATGTTTTGGAAACCTACTTTAGCTGTACAGTGTGATGCTGCAACATTTTTGGTTGAAGTTTCCAATCTTTTAGATGGTTACTCTTGTTCAACTCAGTGGATCCAAACGTTAAGAGCTAACGAAGATGAAAAAGAAGTAGAAAATAGGTTAAAATTATTTTACATTAATTTCTTTTAATGACGAGATTCCTGGCACACCCCTTACCTTGGCTCATTGCTAAGATGCTTAACTTGTTTTACGTAGTTAACGATCGAAAATTTATGTTTGATAGAAAACTATCTGAGGAAAGACCTGAGAAAGACCTCAATCCATTAAAGGTTCTATCTGTTCTAGAAGAAAATCTGGATGATAATGCAATATTAGTTGCAGACGGAGGCGACTTCGTCGCTACTGCAGCATACACTTTGAGGTGAATATCTCTATTGTTAAAGCATAGAAGAAAATAGTTCATACTCTAGAAGTTTCTTAAATTTCCGCTTGCTTGTTTAAGGCCTCGTGCTCCTCTTCATTGGCTTGATCCAGGAGCATTTGGTACTTTAGGTGTTGGTGCTGGATTTGCACTTGGCGCAAAATTGTGTCGTCCTGAATCAGAAGTTTGGATCATTTATGGAGATGGATCATGTGGCTACGGTATCATTGAATATGACACCTATGACAGACACAAGGTTAGTTTGTTCACTTATATAAACTGTAATGGTTCATTATGGCATCGTTTATCATGGGGTCATGCTTCGTCATGGCGTCGTGGGTGCAGGGATCATCTCTTACAAAGGGAGGGAGGGAAGTAATACTACAGTACAGCTACATGGCAGACAAAATTGTTAGGTTTTAGGCTCCCATGAGTGACATCGATAACAGGTAGATTTTACACACTTCATGTACTTTATCTAATTCTCTGTAAGCTGCTGTGCCTTTGTAGTGGTCAGATGCTTAATTGAGGCCATATAAATTGGACGAGAAAAATACTTTAATATATCAATTTCAGTGAATATTAAAATTGTCTTTAATTCCAGACTCCTGTCCTATCGTTAGTTGGAAATGATGGAGCTTGGATGCAGATTGCTCGAGACCAAATCCCACGTTTTGAAAGTTCAGTTGCTTGTATGCTTGTGGTAAATTTAATTTATTGTCTTGTATGGATGGTTGATATTTTCTTAATTACTTGGTTGAGATGTCATTGAAGCATATTGTATTTGTTCAGTGTGTTATATACTGATAATACTGTTTTCCTAATAGCAATCTGACTATCATAAAGTAGTGGAACCCTTTGGTGCGAAAGGTTTCCTTTTGCGCCGAGAGGATGAAGGCAGAATTGAAGAAATTTTTAAAGCTGCTAGAAAGGAATATCAGCAAGGCCATAGTGTGCTAATCAATGCATTGATAGGCCAGACAAGGTTTCGAGAGGGGAGCATTTCAGTTTAAAAAATGGTGGCTTCTACATAGATTTATGTCTTCGGTCTGTTTTCCTAAGAACGTCAGCAGAATGCTCCTAAAATTCGAAACCTGCATTTATTAATTAATTATAGTACGTTGTTGGCATTTAGAGCTTATTTAATTATGTTGATAATTTTATTTTTGTTGTTTTGAATTGAACTATTTTTGATACTATCAAATTTTTGACTGTGATGCCTTGAAAAGGTGAAATATTACTGATAAATTTGGAAGGAAGCGATGACCACTAAAAATATGCAGGCAGCCCGATGGCATTCGCCGTTCTCATAAGCTGCGAATAATATTCGCGAGTCTTTGCAATATAATAAAAGCTTTGATTGCAATTTTGCAACTTAACATGTTGAAATGTCATTACTGCAGACTGACAACTAACACTTAGGTTATTGCATGCTTTAAGTCATTGCTTCAAAATTTGATGCATTTTAAGTTAAATTTGAGATTAAGTACAATCCATTATGGTTAACATTTAAATCTAAATGCTACTGAAATTGTAGGGGCTAGATTAATTCTTGAATGCCAAAGAAGTTCGTTAGTTTAATTTATATTTACTTTTTTATTAGTGATACCAAATTGTGGATAAGTAAGTGGTTAGATGTTAATTTTAGGCCTTGGTTGAAGTAGAAAACCATTAAAATTTCCTACCGTTTATATTTTCGTATGTCGTAGTTAAACTGTGTACCGTGTGAGTGGGAAATTTCTAGACTGAAGTGATAATGACAGTGAAAACAAAAATTTTCAATTGCACTATTGATAATTAAAATGTTGTTCACAATTTCATATATATTGTTATAAACTTGCAGACATGGCACGAAGTGATAAGTCAAGTTAATTTGATATGAAATTTTATTAGTTGTTAGGTACAGTGGCGGATCCAGGATTTTCGCCGGGGGGGGGGGGGGGGGGGGGGGAAAGGGCGCCTATATTGTGTGGATGAGTTGGGATGGGCATGGGGGGGGGGGGGCTGCAACCCCAAAAACCCCATCCTGGATTCTGGTGTCCTCCAATGTAGTCCCATTAATACATGTTTTACTTCAGGTTATTGTGGAAAAAAATAGGAGGCTTGGATTTTGTTATGGCGATAAGAGAAACCTCAAGTGTCCTTCTGCCAGATGAAAAACTATAGGACCATGGGAGTGTATGATATCACCTGCACATGTGAAAAGGCATTCTCTACATGGAGTGAAGTGCAATTTTATAAAACTGCGGATTAGAAGCCTTCCTTTTCTACTCTCAACTGGCATCAGCAAGTGGCCTCCGAAGCTGAAAGTTCCATGTGAAATGATGCGAAGATCCGTTAACGCTGATGAATGGACCACACACACGGTTTTCACCATCACTGTTAACTTGTCGACTTGTCGTTCGAGAAATTTCTTTTGATCATCCTGCACTTCCCAACATGACGTTAGAGTATTTCTGATTTTATTTATACCGTATTTGGTTGATTTTAAAGTTTGGCATAATTGCCTCATGAGGCAATCGCTCCCACTTTCCGCGGGGAAACATGTTTATCAGCGTTATTATAAGATCTGTTAATTACTTCAAGGAAGAGGGTTGGGAGTTGCCTTTGGGGGATGGTATCAAATTGCCTGCCATCTTTCAATGTGGTGTGATACTGACAGAAACGGAGAGAGAGCTCTAAGAAGAGCTAGATATATGTGAAGAGGGAATACCAGTTAGAGTTTGGTCAGGACAGAACAAAGTTGATGATCATAGGAAAGGATAATTCACTACCTAGCGAGGGGATGGATACCAATAAGACTTGGGAAGAGCGATATAAATATAGTGGCAGAGGTTACATCCGGGGGGGGGGGCGGTTAAACTCACAAATGATAGGGGATACCTTAAAGCAATGGAGGAAAACATTATTGGAAAGCTAAAAACCAGAGAAGGCTTAATTAGAAAACTGGGATTTGCTTCATCTTCAAGGTACGAAATGGTTAGCGGCTTGTGGAAAGGTTGGTTAGAGATGGCCCTGGGGAAAAATAGATTTGCAGCAGTTGAAGCATTTAAGGGGAATATGGGGTGGTCTACATTTGAAGAGAGAGAAATGAGTAGTAAGTTGACATACTCTTGCAGGATATGGGGGCTACATACAAAAAATCCATTATGGCAGGTTAATGTATGGGTAAGCATGGGTGTCTACCAGCTAGATGAGGCTAAACAGGATAAGGACGAAGTTAGGCATAACATTTCACCCTGGGGAGGGTGACGACGAGGAGGAGGAGACAACAGCAATGCAAAGAGTAGTACAAGAAAAAGGGAAGGAATGGTGGTTCGGGCGGTGGCGACAGAACATGGAGGGAGAACAGCAAAGAAAACGCTGATGGTGTATGGGAACTCTAGATAGTGAGGAAGGTAATTTATGATAATACGCGGGAGAGTTCACTTCTGTTTCGGGCAAGAGCTGGGTCACTGGAGACGGGACAGGATGGCAAAGATCACTCGCGGGGGGGGTTGTAGATCGTGTGGGGATCTAGTGAAGGATGTTAGACATGTGATGCCTGCATGTCCAATGCTGGACCAATGCAGGTTGGGGAGCCTCCACATTGGAGTATGTCCTGGGAATGGTGGGTGTTGGGGTGAGCTGGTAGAGATGTAGACATATGGGTTTAGCATGAGAAATCCCACTAGCAAGGTATCCGTCACAAAGGATTACATATTCATATTCATTCATAGGATTCCGTCAGAACTTAGGAATGTTTTTATGATTTATCTGCAAAAGTTCTTCAAATGCTGACTGACCTTCATGATGTTTGTCAATGGAAATGACTGTCCATCTTCTACATTGAGCAACCTCATTAAATTGTTGACCTAATGATTGGTCGTTTGGCACGGAACATAATGGTGCGAAAAGAAACATTTTTGGTTGTACTCATTGTCATTTTTTACTGGTCTCTGACATGCTCCTAGTCCTGAGAATTTAGCCAATCTAGTTTTTATGTAGACAAGGCAGTGAGCCCTCGAAAGAAAAGGTTAGAGTTTTGGGTAGGAAATATCATACTTAACACCCAAAAGCCATCAGCTTCAGTTGGGATTCAGCTTGCACCATGACCTACTGTACCAAATAGCACCGTTGTTATTTAAATTGAGTAGGCGTTCCAAGGGGCAGAGTTGAGGAGGTCTGACCTGGTTCTGGTCCTATTTTACGACAAAAATAGTGAAAATTTCGCAATTGTTAGTACAGTACTAACTTCTGAAATGATGACATTAGTAGTTATTGAAACTTTCATCATAGTGTGTTTTTCTTATGACTACCAACTAGGATTGTATTTCAGTCGAATAGTCATAAGATCGACGTACCACCGCTCTTACATGCGCAAAAACTGACCCCCTTCCCGTCTGTCATCAACAACATCTATCCTACCGTTTCAAAGTCCATTTTGGCCACCCTGTCCGTCCAACAGTTTGACTCTCTCATGAAGACACTTCCAACAAAGTATTTGCGACAGACTACTGTTAGAGTTGTTGTCATTCCGAGTGACAGGAAACCTCAAGGACATCCTTTGGACAGGAAGTAAAGCTGTTGCCCGATGTGTCAGATGTCTAACTGCATGTAGAACGCTACACTGCCAAGAAATGTGTAGAGCTGTAAATTTCCCTGGTGTATGGGTTCACCTGCTTCTTTTTTCGCTTTAGGCCTCGGCTGATGGCTCTCTGAGCGGCGAGGTCGACAATAAATAACGCTACATATTAATATAACAATAATTATCGCCATCATTATTTGACTATAACTCTAAATGCTATAAAATTTTAATTTTAATCAAAAGTTTCTGTGTGTTTTGTAGTTCAATCTGATCAGATTGAATGTGCAGTAGTTTTAGGTAATTGTTGAATTTTTTTAGTCATAAATCAGTCACTAGTCAATATTTTTATTGATTGCATCAATTTTGACCGAATATTATCGTGCAGTAGCAAATATTGTGTATTTCGAACAATGGACGAATAAGGTTTCAATAAAAATTATTAGAAATGGATTAAAATTAAGCAGTTTAAAAAGTGAACTTGTGTTAAACTGCAACGTTATACTGTACACTGCCATGGTAAATGTTCGCTTAAACAGAATTGGACTGACACTCACCCTCCTTACGTAAGTTATTCCCTCTATTGTGTCTGGCATTGTTATCCAGCAGACTTTTGCAATCAAATTTGTAGGACGCACTATCTGTTGACTTCAAAGCATGCAGGTTCGCTGCTGGCCGCGGTTCGTAGTTCTCGTTTAAATGGGAAGTTCGGATATAAAAATTGTTGTCCGAATCGAGTAACAGCAATGAGGAATGAGTGAGCAAAATGCCCTTTTATCTCTTCATAGGCCGTTCCAACTCTGTATTAGG
This sequence comes from Trigoniulus corallinus, assembly GCA_013389805.1. Lineage (NCBI taxonomy): Eukaryota > Metazoa > Arthropoda > Diplopoda > Spirobolida > Trigoniulidae > Trigoniulus > Trigoniulus corallinus. Next base: position 23,537,765 of record JAAFCE010001036.1, read on the forward strand.
CACCGAACATTTACTGAAATACCAACTTCAATTTAAAGTATAAAAAAGACCAATCATCATTTTATTAACGGTTACGAGAAATTTATGTGATTTCGTTAACGTGAATTTATTTTTTATAAGAACTATCCATTAATCTGGAGTCCAACTATAGCAAGCATCGGTGATGTTGCGTCGTTTATCATACAACTTGGTACTACTCTTGAGGGTTACGAGTGTAATAAACAATGGATATGTACTCTAAAAGAAAGAGAACTGCAAGTAGAAAATGACAACAGGTAAATTAATTTATCTAGATTCTATAGTCTAGACATAAATATATTTCAGGTAGTTTGCGGGTGCGGGACATCGCAGAAATGAGGAGAGAGTAGATTGCTGTGGTAAGGGCATGTGATGAGACGAGAGGAGGAGCTGGTTAGGTCTATCACAGGGATGCAGGTGGTTACTGGAAGCACCCGGGGCAGAGAAAGACTGAAGCAGGCGTAAGAGCAGATTGTATGAAGGGATATGAGTGTGGGCGGATGAGTGCCTGGTGGGCGATAGACGGGAGTGGAGGACTAAAATCCGCAGACCCGACCCTGCCTTAGATGGAATAAGGATATGATGATGATTTAGACATAAGTATGATTAGGTACTTACTTTCATGCCTTTCACTCGATGTCCTGTAAGACGCAATTTGAGTGCTTCATACAAGACTACCTTTACCGGTTGCGTTTGGTTTGTTTTGTGACGTACAGTACTTTCTCTGAAGGGCATTTACTGTGCGACTCCGACTAATGAATTATCACATTGAGACCGACTTCGTCAGACGTGTTCAGAAACACTACCACACAAACACTACCTGCAACATATATACAACCTGCTCCCAAGTCTGCTTTGGTCTTCCACTACCCCAGGGCCGTAGGTGCCTCCAACAACCTGCATCCCCGCAAAGGACTGAAGGAGCTACTCATCCCCATTTCCGTAATGTCCCCCACTCCCAGGCTACCTCTAATGCAGCGGTATCAAGATTGCGGCCATTGAACCCTAGAGTTGTGGCCCGCACAACCTGTACCATGTAGTACACATACATATGTGGCCTCCACTCAGTCGTAACGAGATTGGGACAGTAGCCCCGGCCGTAGCTGCAAGGTTTGACATGCCTGTTCTAATATATTCATTACTATCTGCTCTCGACACCACACTCATGTACTGCAGCATTCGCAGGAAACACAAGAAACTGGTACAAGCAAAATGTCCATGCGTTTCAGTCTACGCAAGTCGCACGAAGTCGGACGAAAAATCCCAACCAAATGGGATCTAATCGGAAGCCGGAAGTGTATGCCCGTAGTTGGACTATTAGGACTTAGAAACAAAGGACTGGATCACTCCTTATACAGTCAAACTCGGATATAACACACACCTTCGGGACTGCTCGTGTCTGTGTGTTATAACCGAGTGTGCGTTATAACAGAAGCAATGCTAAATGATGCCAAAGCTATGTTAACTGAACAAAAATATGCTAATTTATAGATGCATTCAAAAAGTCAACCTAGACTTGTATACTTCAAGACGCACACACTTGCAGTCAGCTGCAATTTTTTTGCCAGATTCCACACTGCTGAGAATTTTATCCTTTTATCATCATCATCTCACCCTTCTCCCGTCTGAGGCAGGGTCCCCCCCCTTAAACTTCAAATTGTCCTCTTGTGGGGCGTGCGTCCCACGTTAGGAACCACTGATATATAGACTTTTCATCGTCATATTCTCTAAAATGTCTGATGTAGTTATATTTGCTCAGTTAACTTTGATGTATTTATTAGGAATAAAAGTGATGAGGTTCCGGAAAAGCATCTGAATCCTGTTAAAGTATTAATGACTTTAGAAGAAGTATTAAATGAAGATACAATACTGATTGGGGATGGAGGGGATTTTGTAGCGACGGCTGCGTATATCTTGAGGTTGGTTGTCATATCGTATTAAAAAGGAAATGGAGTACCATGTAACATTTTCTTTGTTATTGAAGGCCACGTTCTCCTCTATCGTGGTTGGATCCTGGAGCGTTTGGCACTTTAGGTGTCGGCGCAGGCTTTGCTCTGGGTGCCAAGCTCTGCAGGCCCGATTACGATGTCGTCGTTATTTATGGAGATGGTGCTTGTGGTTATTCTATAGTTGAATTTGACACCTTCACGAGACATAAGGTAAAGAAGTTTTATTTTTTTATACGCGAATCATTGATTACCTTGCTGTAATTCCAAGTCTTTATTAGTAATGGGGAGTAATGTATAAATCATCATCATCATGATCATCATTGTACCCTTCTCCCGCCTGCGCCAGTGTCGGGTCTTCGGGTTCTACTCTCCCACCAGGTCCCCTTCCACCCCGCACACTACCATGTTCTTGCGGACAACCTACTCGCACGTCAGCTTCGGTCTCCCCCTGCCCCGGGTGCTACCGACCACCTGCATTCCAGGTATGACCCTAACGAGCTCCTCGGCCCCTCATCTCATTATGTAATGTGTAAGTCATTTCCAAAAATACTTTTCGAGAACTTGCGAACGTACAAAATTCCATAATATGCGTAATCGCAAGAAATGTCCAGATATGAGGACCTACCAATGCTGTCATCAGTGCCGGATTTACCAATAGGCTAATTAGGCTGAAGCCTAGGGCCTCAACATTTAGCGGGCTTCAAAACTTAAGAAAAGGGCCTCAAAATTGAAATAGCCTAGGGCCTCTCAATATCTAAATCCGGCACTGGCTGTCATAATGATACTTATGGACAAAGCTTGTGGCAAATTGTCTGCTGCATATCATGGAAGGCAGTGGTTAAGTTGTACTAAGGAGAGCCACAGAAGCCATAACGTGAAATTGAGGTAAAGTTATTCCTTTAGTTATAGAAGTGTGTTAAGGGATTTTAGGAAACGGAAATGCAAAACCGTCCAACTTTGGGAAAAGCAAACGCTGTTTGTTTGTTTCTCAGATTCCAATCTTGGCTGTGATCGGAAACGATGCTTCTTGGATGCAAATGGCGAGGGATCAAGTTCCAAGGTTTGGTACTGCTGTAGCCTGTGTCTTAAAGGTAAGTTTGGCATGAGGTAATGATATTGCGTACTTAAAAAATTTTGGCTTAGCAATTGACAATATACCCTTTCTCATCGTGCCGTCACAAATTTTATGTCCGAAAAGTGTACCGTGACTTCAAAACGGGTTGAAATCCACTAACAATACTATATCTTGTTACTCTACAAGTAAAAATGATAAATAACTCTCAAGTCTCCAAAGCCATTTTCCAATGTACAATGAAGACTTCTACTTGAAAATCAAAATTGTTTATCACATTGTAGTGTTGTATCCGTGTGACTTGAAGTCTCCACGCATTTGTAATGTCCAAAATTCCGTTCAGTCAGAACCGGCGCAGACCTTGATTTTTTGGGCCTCAGATTACTTTCTGCGGCCCGACAAACATTTTAATCAACCTTGTGTGCGATCAAAGTCATATTCATGTACAGTATAATAACTGGGATCACGTCAATTTGGCGCATGACAATTTGGCGTATGGCAATTTGGCGTAGTCAATTTGGCGTACATACACATTCGGCGTATGACAATTTGGCGTACGGAAAATTTGGCGTACATACCGATCTCTTGGGTGCACACATTTGTTCAAAATTGCAACTGTCATAACCAGTGGCAGATCCAGGATTTTCGTCGGGGGGTGGGGGGGGGGGTTAGCTAATACAAGGGGGTTGAGCTAAACTTCACATATTATGCAAATATAAGTTTATATGTGCATGGCAGGGGTTACAACCCCAAAAACCCCATCCTAGGTCCACGCGTGGGCATAACAGTCATTGCAACGGTCCCGTATAACACAGTTTGGTTTGTTTGTGTTTTAGGGCCCATCGACTTCAACGGTCATTAGGGCCCTATAACACAGTTATGGTAGGCATTCATTGTTCTATTACCTTGCAATGACTGTTGAAATATGTTGTTATGACCGTTGCAATTTTGAACAAATTTGGGCACCCAAGAGATCGGTATGTACGCCAAATTGACGTACGCCAAATTTGTATACGCCAAATTGACTACGCCAAATTGTCATGCGCCAAATTGACGTAGACCCATAATAATTGCAGACATTCGTTGTGGCAGCAAGCAATCAATAATAGTCGTTCATTTTTTTAAACAGCATTCAGATTATCATGAAATTTCTGTGGCATTCGGAGGCAGAGGATTTCTACTTTGTCAAAGTGAGAATACAGATGAAAAGATTCGTAAAACCTTTAATGCAGCTATACAGGAATTAAGAAATGGAAACAGCGTAATAGTTAATGCATTAATTGGTACAACCGATTTTCGTCAAGGCAGTATTTCGATTTAGTACAAAAATAGTAAATGCATTACGGTCATTTCACGTATTAGATGCCATTTGGATTTCCAAATACTTAATAATAAAACTTATTCAGTAATTGTTAATTAAATAATCTTTGACAAGAAGAAATTTGATCTTTCCTGAATGAGGTAATAAAATAATGTGTCAGGAGGTAGGAAAGATGAAAATATCAAAGGAAGGGAACACATGAAGAAGCTGTTGACTAGATGATGATTTCACTATAATTGGTTGCCAGCAGAATCAGATAAGTTGCATTATTATTAAAAATTTCAACAGATGGTTAGGCGAATTTTCAATCATTAATTGTTTTGATTAAAATGATTGATGTGATGCATCCTCTGCTTTGTTATTATTATACCATATTTCTCACTTTGCTTCAGGCACTTCTGATTTTATACGTTAGCATTTGGGTATATGTCTACAAATGTATGAGGCTATTTTTTTCAAGGTCCGCTCGGTTGCAAAATGAAAACCCCAGTGAAAATATTAAAGTGTTTTACTTGGAACATGTAGGTACACACATTCCAGCTATTTCTCTAGATAGTCACCTCCCCGACTGAGACATTTGTCCTAGCGTGGTAGTAACTTTCCTATACCCTTGTCATTGAAGGTAGCCGCCAGTCCTTTCAGCCAACTCTGTACATTGGTCTGCAGCTCGTTTGAGTCCAACTTCTGTCCTCCTAGCCAGCGTTTCATGTTAGCAGCGAGATGGTGGGTGCTGAAACACTAGCTAGGAGTACAGAAGTTTGCTAACATGAAACGCTGGCTAGGAGGACAGAAGTTTGACTCAAACGAGCTGCAGAAGTGAAGACTCCAAAGCCAGGGTAAGGACACCTTGGGGGTATACTGGGGGCTTCCCAGTGAAAGTCGGGGTGAACCAAGGTTCAGCACTTAGTCCCTACCTTTCAGGCCTGGCTCGTGAGTTTCAGGCGCCCTAGGCAAGTGGGTCCATCGCCACCGACCCATTAAATTTAATGCAGTTCTAAATTGTCCAAGCGTTCCTCACGCCCTTGGTATTTGTCCCATTGCCAATGCATTGCTATGACTCTACAACGGGGCGCCTCGAGAAAGCCAACATTTAGAAAAGGCTTCATCAATCAATCAGAGAAGTTTGGTAACCCCAGGACTATGAACATATTAAATGACCGATAGACTGCATAGCAAGGAAGTACCTCTGAAATTAGCCGCCCCTTCGAAATTTGCCGCCCTAGGCAGCCGCCTAGGTTTGCCTGCCCCACGAGCCGCCTGTGCTACCTTTTCATCCTGGTTTTGGATGAACTGCTGACGGGAGTAGGCGAATGGGCCCCTCAGTGCTTAGTATTTGCTGATGATATCAGAAAAGTTGGTGACAGCAGAGAACAGATAGAGAAGGGACTAAACGACATTAAATGATCGATAGAAAAGGGAGGGCTAAAAGTAAACATGAAGAAGACAGAGTATTTAGCTTTCAATTGGGAAGGACAGGTAAATAACGGTGACGTCCGTTCAAGGGGCGAACTGGTGAAAAAGGTGCAAGAGGTAAGGTACTTAGGATCTACTTTTCAAAGCAATGGGAAGATAGACGCTGATTTGACCCATAGAATCAACGGGGGGTGGCTGAAGTGGAGGCAGGCAAATGGGGTCCTGTGTGATAGGAGGGTCTCAATCAAGTTGAAAAGAACGCAAATAGAATGCAAGTAGACGAGATACGGATGCTGCGGTATATGAGCGGGTGTCGAGAACTGAAAGAATTTGGAATGATCATATTAGAGGTAGCCTGGGGGTGGTGGACATCGCTGAAAAAATGAGGGAGAATAGACTGAAGTGGTATGGACACGTGATGAGAAGAGGGGACGAGGACGTAGTTAGGGCTATACCAGGAGTGCAGGTGGTCGGTAGTACCCGGGGCAGGGGGAACCCGAAGCTGACGTGGGAACAGGTTGTCCGTAAGGATATGGCGGGGTGTGGGGTGGACGGGGACCTGGTGGGAGATAGGCGGGAGTGGAGGGCTAGAACCCGCAGGCGGGATAAGGGTATGATGATGTTTCCTTACAGAATAAATCTCTGTTGGCAGTTAAAGATGTGTAGTTGCAAACTTTTAGAGGTCCCAAGCGCATGTTGCTCCTATGCAATGATCTGCCACTGTGCAGCAATTTATGGATACGTCTGTCTCGTAACAATTTGTAGCATGTAGGATCCTGAACGGGTAACACCATTGAAATGAGAGATAATGAATCCCATGGTCTACACGGCTTAAAAATTTGTTTGCCCCTTTTGGACTCCGGACTTCAAAAGCCAAGGCAGAACCAGCTACTGAGATATTTAAATTCTCGAGTTTTAGAAGAGAAAGCTTACTGAATTTGTTCATCTGCAAATAAAATATTTTAAAGATTGGAATTGAAATACAAATTAAAAGTTAGGATATATTCCTTCTGCAGTTAGAGAAGTAAAAAAACAAAGGTCGAAAAGTAATTGTTTTACAAAGGATTATTAGGGTCAGGAGAAAGCACTGTACTTATATTGTGGATCTAGGAACAACAACGCAATATAAAAATTAGTTTGAAAATTTCATAACCCCGAAGTGGCTTATTTTTTGGCTTAAATATTTATTTAAAAAGTGTCAATGAAAGGAGAACGTATTGATATTTTATTTTTAATACGTATATATATATCAAATTCATGTAGGACGTCTTTTTTTATAATTCTCATAATGTGTCTACAAATGCATATAACATTTTTAGTCTGTAGACATGTTCTAGCAATTTTACATCAGCTATTTCACAGCAATCGTGTGCCAAAACGTCTTTCGACCCTCAATTTCAATTCTCTTCGGTAAATAAAAATAACAACTCCAGCGACAAGTATGGCAATTGTTAAACAAACGGCCAAGGCGGCAACTGTACTGTGATTTTGAGCAGCTGAAGAAGTAAGTTGGGCACCTGGTTGCAAGTGGAAACAGTGTGTAGTGTTGAAAAAGACTAAAGAAATGTTCTTGGTAAAGCCGTTATCAAGCGTCATGGTACATGTTAATTGAGTCATGTTTACTAATTTACCAATATGAGTTATTAACCAGTCTCTGTATTTTGTAGTGAAATCACAAGAACAGTCCCAAGGGTTATAATTCAGACCCAAGCTATTTATCGCAGGCAGTTCAGTGAAGGACCAAACTGGGAACTGTGTAAGTTTATTGCTTTGAAGATTCAAACTTTGTAATCCTTTTAGTGGAGCGAATACTTTAGGGTTTAAATCAGCTAGCTGATTAAATGATAAATCTAAATTCTTAAGTAGGGTGAGATTTTTAAAGACGTCTATTGCTAATGTTTTCAGGAAATTGTTTTTTAGATTCAAACTCTCCAGATTATAAGTAAAAGAAAATGTTCCATTTTCTATTTTAAATATCTTACTAGAATTCAAAAAGAGATATTTTAGGAATGTCGCAGCCTTAAATGCTGATTGATTAAGAGTTGGAATGTCATTTCCATCAAGGTAATAAGATTTTGTTATATTGGGTATAGACATGGGCATGGTGGTGAGATTTGCTTTTGAGCAGTCGATTTTAATAACTGTCCATGAGAAGTCTCGATAACAAGTACAGTTAGATGGACATTGGTACCGGCAGACCTCATTGTTGGGTTGGGTTACACAAATGCTGTGATTACTTAGATAGTCTTTGAAATCGCAGAGGAAATTGTGATTTTCGGTAATGAGAAGTGGCATCTGTTTGTCAAGAGTCTTGTTGAAGAGATACTGGCATGTCAAAAATCGTGAGTCGTAAACTAGGAAGGGCCTATTGATGCTTGTTTTTAACCAGCTAAGTTTACAATCACAAATCCAAGGATTCTCTCTAAGTGTAACTATTGGCATACTGGTTCCCATGCTCATTTGAGGTAAAGTAGTCAATAAATTGTTGTGCAGATATAAGTACTCGAGATCACTAGTATCAACAAAAGAGTTAACATCTACTGTTAGAATTTTGTTTTTGTGTAATAACAGCTTTTCCAGGCTTGGAGGAAATTGCGATGGAAGAATTCTGGCGATGGCGTTGTTGGACAGATCCAGGATGTGCATGTGAGGAGTGGGGTCTGTAATTTTGTCATAAATCGGAAGTGCTGTAATGGAGTTGTTGGACAAGCCGAGATACACCAGACTATATGGAAACCATTCGTAATTAAATCTTGAAATAGCATTTGTGGAAAGGTTTAAGAAGAGTAAATATCGCATATAGTGTAACAAGTCCATTCGCTCGATGCCAATAGCGTCCTTATAAACATTTTCCTCAAAGGTGATGTTGTTGTTCTGTAGAAATAAGTATTTTACACTGTAAAGGCTGTCGAATGCTCCATTGCCAATACTTGATATTGAATTGTTGGACAAATCCAATTTCATGAGATAGGTCATGTTCTGAAATGTGACATTATTTATGTATCCGATATTATTGTTGCTAAAGTCCAAATAGAAGACATTGAAACAGTTTTGAAAGGCAGTTTCACTCAGAGTTGAAATGTTGTTATTTGAGACGTAGAGAGCCATTAATCTCCGGGCATAGATAAAATCTGGTATATCCGTTAAGAAGTTGTTGTTCATAGAGAGTATGGTCAGTCGAGGGTTATACTTGAAGACGTCCTTGGAAATGGTTGTCAAGGAGTTGTTGTCCACTATAAGATGGTTGAGATTTAAAAGACCAAATAGATTGTCCGATGACAAAGTTGTTAGCTCGTTGTTGTCCAGATGAAGAGTAGTCAGTTTACTCAAAGAACTCAAAACGCTATCAATTTTAGTCAGTAAATTGGAAGACACGTCCAATTCGACGAGGTTTGGCAAAGTGCTGAATGCATGTTTGTTTATGGCGATGATTTCGTTACCGTTTAGGTATAATTTTGTTAAATTAGTCAAACTCTTGAACACAAAACTTGGAATATAATCGAGTTTGTTATTCGACAGATAAAGGGTGGTAAGGGCAGCTGTATTCTTGAATAGATGAGGATCCAGAATAGAGAGTAAATTATTGGACAAGTCTAGCACTTCAAGGCTTGCCAATTTGGAGAATGCTAAAGGGCCAATCTTAGTGATTCGATTATTACTAGCGTTGAAAGTCTCAAGGTATGGAAGACTGCATAACATGTCGTTGGTTATTTCAGTGTAATCATTGTTAGCAATGGACAAAGTAGTGATGTTGATTCCACAAACCTTACTAATGTCTATAGGACACTTGGATTCAAAGCCGAGAGAAGCTCCTGTTGTCAAAACATTATTTCTGAGTAGCAATGTGCGAAGTAATGGTGTGTGACAGAAAACTCCATTGGGTATGTAGGAAAGGCCTCCGTCAATTGTGAGGTGCAGCAGATACGAAAGATTGTAAAAAGTTCCTGTTTCTATTTCCGCTAACTTGCAGTTATTGATGACCAAAATAGAGAGGAAGTCGAGTCCGGCAAAACTTTGATTGGAAAGCACTGATGGCCCACAATTATTTACGATCAGTTTAAAAATGGGTTTTAGTTCACTTGTATTAAAGGCTGAAAAATCAGGCACTATCTCTTGGCACATTACGGTTCCAGATTCGTGTTTCATGTAGACACAGTTATCTGGTAAAGAAATCGGTGATGTCCCGAGTGCTGTTGACGTGAATATCACGAAAGTCACAAAATATAGAACGTGGACAAGTTTCATGTTCATTGTTGTGAATCAAGTTCTCAATGTTGAGATTGTATATGTAATTTAAGGCCCAATACTTGCAGAGCACTTGTCAGAAACTTGCTTTAAAAGGATCTATCCTGTAGCTGGTTACTCGTAATTCAAATAAAAAAAGATCGAGTTCATTTCAGGATAACCGAGATATATGAATTGATTATATACAAAGATGGACTTGAAGATTGCTTCATAATTTTTGGCGTTACTTTGTCATGCTTTTTTTTTGCACCAATCTTGTTCGAGTAAATATACGTACGTAGTTGATCTTTGTAGCTGGAAGTGGTCAATTAAAATGTTTCTTGGGTTAATGTAACCAGTGTGAAATGAGACGAAAGAAGTTAGGTCTTCAAATTTCAATGCTATGTTATCTACATAGAGAAAGACTGTTGGGAAGTTATTTTAGGTAAAATGATACTGGGGCCTCTGACTGTTGAAGTGGTCATTTTACAGTTTATTGATATTAAGTTACTTATTTATATGATTACTGTACTTCGAAACATCAATTTCATCTTGACATTCAGTTAACTGCTATAAATATTATTTTTAGATTAGGAACCTAACTTTTGGTTATAGGTGTGAGCCTAGCCTTAAAATAGTTTATGGTAAAACTATAAATATTTGACTCACAAAACCCTGTACAGTCATTGGTCTGCCAAATTATCATCATCATTCTTGACCCTTCTCAGCTTATGACAGGACCAAGTATCCATTTATTCGATTAGTGCTGGAGACACACGGTCGAACTGTCGGACGATATTGTTACATACCCGGCTGCCAACCTAATTCTATAACTATTACTTACAGTATTTAACGTCAGCCTATATTCTGTCTAGGGACAATTTCATTTACCGGCACCAGGGGGCAAGATCCTGCTCCTAGGGGGTTTACCTCTCTATTTCATTCACGTGTAGGTGATAATGTGCTGAAGTGGAGACAGGCAAGCGGAGTCCTATGTAACAGAAGGGTCCCAATCAAGCTGAAAGGGAAGTTCTACAGGGCAGTGGTTAGACCAGCTATGCTGTATGGATCGGAGTATTGGGCAGTAAGGAAGAGCCACGTCAATAAAATGCAAATGGCCGAGATGCGAATGCTGCGGTACATGAGTGACTTGTCGAGAGCTGATAGAATTAGGAATGCGTATATTAGAGGTAGCCTGGGGGTGGTGGACATCGCAGAAGAGGTGAGGAAGAATAGGCTGAGGTGGTATGGACACGTAATGAGAGGAGGGGAGGAGGAGCTCGTTAGGTCCTTGCCAGGAATGCAGGTTGTCGGTAGCACCCGGGGCAGGGGGAGACCAAAGCAGACGTAGGAACAGGTTGTCCCTAAGGACATGGCAGTGTAAGGGGGTGGACGGGGAACTGGTGGGAGACAGACGGGAGTGGAGGGTTAGAACCTGCAGACCCGATCCTGCCACAGGAGGGATAAGGGTATGATGATGATGATGACGTAGGTGCTATTATGCAGGCGACACGGGACTAAGGATTATTTCTCGTTTGCTCTATTTGTAAGAGCAGTTTCCTTAAATTCCACGCAGTCTTCTAACACAGGGGTCTCCAACAGTTTGGGTCGGCGTCCCGGATTAGGAATTTTTTCAAAGCTGGCGGGGCACAACCCGACGGTTTGACGGTGCTCCACAGAGACTTCTTGCTCGACGGCTCATTACTGTTTTATACCCACACTTTACCATTGAGTTTGGAAATTAAGGAAATTTAAATACATTTATTGAATCCTTCCGCGGGCCGGATTACATCGACGGGCAGGAAGCATGTTCGAGAGACCGCTGTTCTAACACATTAAAGCAGTGGTTCTCAAAGCGTTTTCCGTGAAACCACTTCAAGTGTTCCGCAAAAAATTTAATGCACAAATAAAGGTGTTGGAAAAAAATCGATACAATTTAAAATAATGTTTGGATGGGATTGTAATCAGCAAACGCAAATGACATAGTTGTTCGTTTTATAGTTATATAAAGTGGTAGTAAGTACCAAGGTAGTTGGGAGGTATGGCGAAAAAGAGGGGGGGGGGGGGGGAAGGAGGGTTTATTTGAATACTCCAGGGTATGTATGATGGCTCCATAGCCAGGGTAAGGACACCTTGGAGGAATACTGAGGGCTTTCCAGTAGGAGTTGAGGTGCACCAAGGTTCAGCACTTAGCCCATACCTTTTCATCCTGGTATTGGACGAACTGCTGACGGGAGTAGGAGAATAGCCCCCTTAGTGTTTGGCATTTGCCGACGATATAGGAAAACTTAGGTGACTTCAGAGAACAGATAAAGAAGGGACTAAACGATATTGAGGGGCAATAGAAAAGGGAGGGCTAACGATAAACATGAAGACAGGGTATTTAGCTTTCAATTGGGAAGGACAGTAAACTAACGGTGACGTACGTTCGAGGGGCAAACTGGTGACAAAGTTGCAAGAGGTAAGGTACTTAAGATCAACGTTCCAAAGCAATGGAGAGATAGACTCTGATGCGACACGCATAATCAATGGGCAAGGAGGTGGCGGAAGTGGAGACAGGCGAGCGGAGTCCTGTGTGATAAAAGGATACCAATCTAGTTTAAAGGGATCTTTTACAGGCAGTGGTTAGACCAGCTATGCTATTTGAATCAGAGTACTGGGCAGTGAGGAAGAGCCACGTAAATAGAATGCGAGTAGCCGAGATGCGAATGCTGTGGTACATGTGTGGCGTGTCAAAAGCTGATAGAATTAGGAAGGAGCATATGTGGAGCACCTGTGGTGGACATCGCCGAAAAAAATTAGGGAGATTAGGCTACGGTGGTATGGACACGTCATGTGAAGAGGAGAAGAGGAGCTCGTCAGGTTAATTCCAGGAATGCAGGTGGTCGGTAGCACCATGGGCAGGGGAGAGACCAAAGCAGACATGGGAACAGGTTGTCCGTAAGGATATGGACAGTGTGTGGGGTGGATTAGGACCTGGGCGAGAGATAGACGGGAGCGGAGGGCTAGAACCCACAGACCCGACCCTGCCACAGGCGGGACAAGGGTATGATGATGATGTAGTAAGTACAGAAGCAAGTGTAGAAAGTGTTCAACCCGTTTAAAGTTTATGTTGAATTGTAAGTGTTCCGTGTAGTGAAATGTCACAGTTTAGTGTTCCCTGACTTCAAAAAAGATTGAGAACCACTGCATTAAAGCATCTGTAATTAGATAGCTTCCAATTGATGATTCTTCAGGCAGTCAAATTTCTAAAGTTAGAAAATCCAAGTCAGAATTACTCTGGAACTTGGCAATTTGTGTAGTGTTCTATTTTGCTGCAATGTTGATCGATTTCCTTGAGGTTTTGTTATAATATCTTGTAGACTTAAAGCTGGGTTTACACTGCGCGAAACATACTCGCCACAACTGTTTCCACGGCCTTGCGGCAATCTCGCCCACCCTGTTTACATTGAGCGAAATATTGCGCGAAGGAGTCATGCAAAATGTATCTAGAGTACCAGTACACGAAGTGGGAGTGACGAAACCCTTTGATGCGTGTCCAAAAATCGACAGTTCGGTGGCTCACCACGAGGCTGCCTCGCGCAGCAAATTTTGGGGCGAGTCCCCGTTTACACTGCGCCAGTCTTTTTCAATGAAAAAGTTGCGCGAGTATCTTGCGCGCAATGTAAACCCAGCTTTATAGTGGCGTAACAATAATGTGGCAGGACTGGCAAAACGCCAGGGGCGTCGAGTGCCTCGTCCCATGGCATCTTTTTGATCCGTAGTCTCTAAGTCTATAGAACTTCAGTGTAAAACCACAGATCCGTTACAAGCATCAAGCTTCTTTCAGGGCTCCAGTCAAAAAATTTGCCAAGGACCTCACATTGTGATGTTACGCCGCCCCGTTGAGGTTGTATATATGCCAGTGCTTGATTCCATAACAACTCAAGAATTTTTTTTTAAATTCATAATTAGTTAAGAATCTTTGGGAGTGGAAATTTTTGGATGATTTGGAATTTTCCACAATCGGACAGCACTATCACGTAATCTGAATTTATTTTCAAGACAAAATTGTGTAATCTATGACGGTATTACTTGTTAAAAATTATTCAGTAACTCATATATTATGATATAAAGAAATGACCTTTCGCCTACATTAAATCTTGCATTTTATAAGTAAGATTTTTTTAAAGAAAAATGACTGCAAAGTGAATCTCACTCATCTATCTGATTCTCTAAATGTGTGTATCTCTGTGTTCTTAGCTTTTTTATTTTAGGACTACTTGTTTCCCACCTACAGTATCTGGAACTCACGGGTATCCAACTCTTGCATAGGCCCGGTACTAGTGGCGTAGCCAGGATTTTCTGAAGGGGGGGGTATATGACTGTCGATAGGGTGAACCAGCATTTTCTGACGAGGGGTATATGACTCGATAGGGTGTATACCGCTTCGTTATATTCGAGGCCCCTCCCCCGTGGCTATGCCACTGCCCGGTACCGTTTTAGTATTGATAGTACAGTATCTAATTACTCTAGAATTGTAAGGACTAGTGGTGTGCCTACCATGCAGCTTGATTGTTATTGTAGTTAGTGTTTTAGGGGCCGTCGACTTCATTTGTCATTAGGGCCTAATGTAGCTGGAGAAACAACAAAGCTTCCCCCCACACATCCGTTAAATGTTTTCCTTGGTGCATTTCATTTTTTTATTACCTAAAGGCCCGCATACACGTTCAGTTTTATCTTCAGTTAAATCTCTTTGCCACTCCAAAAGATCTTCAGTTCAAAAATTTCAATTGAAAATTCGATGAGATTTCCCCACACACGTAGAGATCTAACTGTACAGTTCGAACTGAAGATAAAACTGAGCGTGTACGGGCCAGGCCTTAAAGCCTGGTTCATTGCCACGTGCCATAAGCGGCAGTAGTCCACGAGCAGACAAAGCAACTCCTAACCCTTTTCCCGCCTATGGCAGGGTCGGGTATCCATCTTGCCCCTCTGAATGGACACGGCGATATATTGGTCATAGTTTTTTCTGCAGCTGCACCCCTACGCTTATTTATCGTCGGTCTAGTGTTCGTTGGGGAATGCTACCGACGCCAGGGGGCGAGCTCCTACACCTGGAAATTTTGCCTCATCTACCCGTTGCGTAGTAGAGAGGGTTCTTTTACGTGCAAGAGCCATCGTACACCCACACGGGACCTCGGTTTTACTTCTCATCCGAAAGAAGGCAGGCACACTCGCGGCCGAGCAGACAAAACTGCTTTCAGTGGGTGGCACTGGTGAGCGCATACGATTGGCTGATTGCAATGCAGACGACACCCATTGCATAGTTTGAAAAAAAGGAAGGCGAACAACATGCTTGTTAATTAGTTCACAGTAATACAGTATTGTATATTAGCCATCCAAATTACAAAAATGTAATGAAACGGAAGGAACTTTGGGAAGAAAATGGCATCTGTATGATACAGCATTTTCCTGAAATGACAGGTAATATATTTATTACATTAGAAATTGTTGGAATATTGAGTCTATACCCCAGATTTGGCATGCTCTGACTATCATGTGTTCACAAATCCAAAAATATTTATGGGTGAAATGTGTTTGTTGTGAAGTGCAGTTCATAGAAGCTGTAACGCCTATTGTAAAGAGCGTTTATTGGGACGTGGTTATTACTGGTCCAACAATGCTAATGTCATGGAATAATGTATTGAAAAATAAAATGATGTTTTCCAACATAAATAAGTATTTGATTACTGCTCCATGGCCTTTTTGAACTGCATTTGTAAATCTTAATAAATTATTATTTGTTGTGTATGTTTGCTAGCTAATGCTTGCAGAAAGAGATGGAAAATTATCAGGGACAAGTATTTTAAAAGAAAACGGGGAGGATCTCTTTGGTGAGAATTTGTTTTGGTGTAGTTTTCAGTCTTCTTACGTCAAGTCAAGGTGATGGCACGTTTTGATTTTAACTGGTTTTGTTAAGGTTATTCCTTTGGCAAGTCTGTTTCTTGTGCACTGATATTTTCATCTTTTCAGGTTCACCATCCACTGGTGATGGAATTTTCTCCTTTTGTGAGTTGTTTCCTCTTTTTAATAATTTTTTAATTTTCCTCTTTGAAACTTCTCATAAGTTTCACTCTTGTGTCCACTTCAGGAGTCACAGACTATTCTGCCGGTTCTGAAGTTTTTCAGCCCTCCAATGGCTAACCTGACCAGGGGTTTGTTTTTTTTGGGGGGGGGGGGGGGGGGGGGGGGGGGTAATCTTTTTGCATTCTCAATGTTGGTGGGCTTTGGCAATTTATTTTATTAAAATTAGTTCTGTTTTCCTTTTGTCTATTTTCTCAGCTGTTGTTGTAAGATTAAGATCTCAGTCTTCATTTCAACTTTGTATCACTGGCTGTGTTTATTTTTGTATCTTAAGTTATGTCTTGTGTAGTTGTGAATTTTTATCTGATGGTGTGTGGAATTTTTCCTTTAGTTGCTGGTGGTCCTGGAATTCTGTGAAGATTTGAGGTAAGTTTCAATGGAATTATTGTTTATAGTTCCTTTTGAGTATTACAACTTAACACATCCAACGTTTGCGTTTCTGCAACCTTCAACGTTGCAAAATACATTGTATGATGACAAAGGTAATGTTTTGTTATGTTATACTAATGGGTTAGGGAGTAAGCCAAGCAGCCATAACAGGCCTAACCCTGAGGAGGCTGCTCACGGGAGATGAGGAGGTAGGTGCAGAGGATGGGGAAGGGAAGAGGAATGGACTGAATAAGTTGCACACCAATTAGTATGTGTCTTCAATGCCAGCATCAAACCCCATGTATTTTATTTCAACGTCACCCAGCAATATTAATGCTATTAAATTAATAAACATTACCTCAATGGAAGATGTCTGTTGGCAAAGTATTACTGAAAAGTAATATTAAAACATATTGTTGTTATTTTGTCAACTATATCTGATCTAACATCATCTGCACCTTACATTTCATTAGTTGTTATGTATATGTGTTCTGTACATCACCTAGTAGGCATTTTCAAAAAAACATTCAGTGCATGTCGTATTTGTTGCCTACTACTGAATTAGTACAGGTGCTATTTGTCTTAGCAACAGTGCTTGATGTAACCATTTGGCTGGTTGTGCACATGCTATTTTCACTTGTTGTACATGCTACTGAACCAGGCTTAATACCAAAAAAATATGGACAGTGATTTGCAATGTGCTCCATTTGTTCTTGCATGCTTTTTAAAACGTGAGTCTTCACTTTATTTACACAGGCAGCATATTTGATTTGCAGTGCGTTGGTTCCATTCACTACATTGAAAAATGCTTGATAGCCTAACATTTCCTAGTTGTGATAGCAGGATGGATGTGCCGTTGTGCTCTGAAATTTTGTTATGGCGCCTGAGAGGAAAGTAGAAGTGTGACTTTAATTTATCTTAGCCTTTGTTTTTCATGAAACAAACTAGGTGATTTTTCTACATGGGACACAACATACGTCAGTCCTGGAAGGAGTTCAAGAATGGCATCTTTATCACGTTTCCACAATTGAGAATTGAATTTGATCTCACTTGCATGTAAGATAGACCACTATTTGAGCTATTTGTCAAATTTTAAAGACAACACGTCAATGACCAAGTGGAATTTTCATGGCAAAGTATATTTGTGTTGCTGAGTCGAACTGTGATGCATTTCAACTGCTCTCTAAAATATTTGAAGCTGAGATAGCAAGCCTACCAAAATACATTAGTCCAAGAGCCTCATATATGTAGAGGAATAAGAGGGATGTGAATTTCAAACTTTCATACAGGATGTCGTCTTGTGGGTGGGTGACATATGTAAGGTGACCTACAACATATGAAAGGAAGTTTCCATGTCCAACATCTATGCGGTGGTGAAGGATACGCAACTGTCAGGCATGGCACTCTGGGTGGCCTGATGTAGGCCTTGCCCGACTCTCATGGTTCACTGGTGCTATCTGTTGTTCTCAGCTAGCGTAATTAGCGGATGTGGACACTTGAAAGTGATAACTAGCTAGAAACTGTTGAAATCTGTTTGTCCTTTGCAGCTATCATGAGTATTAATTTGTGCCCAGTGGGCATGTAATATTAAAAAAAGGTGCAAAGCACAAGGATTGTCAGGTTTAGCAACTTTGCAAAGTATCTATTTGGATTATCATTGTGAATTACATTTGTCCCAAATTACAAATACTGGTAAGACCTCTATAAGCTCACTGTCTCGTTGTGCTTCTAGAAAACGGTTTGAACGGCCCTGATATGCTGGTTCAGCTTTGGAAGATAGGGATCAGAGATGATTGCATTTGGTGACAGGGACGATCTGGTGGTGAGCACTTAGTCGGACTGAGAAAACGATCATGAAAAACCTTTAAGTTGACTTGAAGCACTGAAAGTATACAGTATCATATATTATGCTGCCAGAAGCAACTTGTCCAGATAGCGCATGATTTGAAATAGGTGTAAGAGACATGGGCTGCATTGTGCCATTTTAATTTTTAATTGTATGTAATGCCTCTGCATTTTATACTGTAGCACATGATCTTTTTGTTGGTGTACACTCCCTTGTAATGTGAAGGTCAACCCGCCAATTCGACTACTAAGCAGTTTCTGGTGTCAACAACGAGATAAGGGTACATGTCCCCTCACTCTGCCATAGAATCGACTACAGAAAAAACAGCTAATGCAAGCATTCTCCAGTAACAACCAAGAGTCAGGCTCATAAGTCTGTGATTTTTGTAGACGCACCGTGTTATTCAGCCTGTTACAATGTTGAGAACTTTCAAACTTCGAAGTGCGGCATTAACTATCCTGTCCATTAAGACCTAAACGTCAACCTAATTAAAATAAACTTAATTCATAATTATATATTTTATTATCTTCATAAATTCGTTACTGAAATGTGTCCTGCCTTCCTTTTACAGACTTTGCATGTAACCCGTGAGGGGAAAGGGTTACTAACTCCTGATACAAGTACATGGTATTGAATTTATAACTATTTCAGACAATAATTTCACGCATGTTGATAAGAAACATTGGTAGCTCAAAGAACGGCATAGTTTAGTTTTTAAAACTGGATGTGAAACGATTACCAGTAATGAGACATGTAATTCATCAGACCCAAATTCCTTGTCCCACGACCTCTCTATACTCATTAATTATAAGCAGGCCATGAATTCCTTTTGTTTAGGTACCCAAATGTAAAGTAACAAATATCACTTACGGATTCTTGCCAAAAACATTTACAAATGTTAGATTAATTATTGGCGAATAAATTTCATTTGGCAATGTCACGTAATAGTGAAAATGAACAATTGATTGTTATGTAATGACATATAACAATCCTTCATTTGTTCTTTTACACAGCGTCTCTTCACTCTCATCTGCATTATAATTTTTACGTCTCACATCTTCTGGTTACTTTTAGTTTGTATGCAGGTGGTATGAGCACAAAACCGTAAGGAGCTCGCAGTTCTGGATCAGGTGCTCCAGGAGGCTTGGCAAAGTGATATCTTTGTAGCAAAGTAGCTAAAATCAAGAACAATTCCATTTTCGCCAGTGATTCACCAGGGCATGTCCGTGGTCCTAAAACAGAATATGATATACAGCGTTAAAATGGTTTATCTCATCTGACAGGACTGTTACCACTGCACTAATAACGCTAGTGCAATTCCGGTGATTAACGTTATAAAGCTTTTGTAAATCGTGATGAATTCAAATTTTGCTCACGTACCCACTGCAAAAAAGACCCTAAACAAGGGGATTTGCTACCATCATCACATCTTTGTTCTGTTTACGACAGGATCAGGTCTGCAAGTTTGGCTTTCCCCTCCCTCTATCATATCTCACCAGGTCCAAATCCACTTTTTTTCTTTCGTTGGTATTTTAGGGTCCTTCAACTGCAACGTCCTTAGAGCCCCGTCAACTGAATAGTTCTAGTGCAGAGACTGCACAGATACTACACTAATGCGACGATTATTGGGTATTAGCAGTACCCAGTTTTCCCAACCTGGGGTTGCGTTGCTTAACTTCAGTGATCATACGAGAACTGGTGTGTTCAACGCAATAAGCCGCTCCCTCCATATCCGTGTAGTGGCATAAGAACACAATGTGAGGCCCTTAACTAATTTTTAGATTGAGGCCAATGAAAGAATTAAGCTCAATGCTTGCTATAGATCTGTGGTTTTAGACTGAATATCTTTAGAAAATACTGTACGTCTTTCTGTATTCAAAATATATTTTTGTACTTAGCTATACCACAGGACGGGGCCCTGGGGTTCCCCTCAGCCCAGGGCCACTGGCATTGTGCTCCTATGCCTGCTTTGGCCTTCTTACTATACAACTGTTCTTTCCGATAGCTTGCATACCCGTGACGGAAACAACCACAATCTTCTCATGACTTTCTCGTATCACCTCAGTTTTTTCTCTTATCTACTCTACAATGTCCGCCACACTCAAACTACCCCTAACGCACTCATTCCTAATTTTATTCGCTCTTCACACCTCACACAATTTGCTACTTTCATTCTACTTTTAATGGCTCGTCCATACTATCCAACGCTCTGATCTGTAAAGCATATCTGACCCCTTTCAGCTTTGTTTTTGGAACCCTCTGATCGCACAGGACTCCACACGCCTTTTCTCCACTTCATCTACCCTGCATTGGTTTTAATACTACTGATAGTTTTTGTCTATTTCTAATTACATTTCCTTATTCAATATTCACCCTATCAGATACACAGACCTGCCATTTGCAGGAAATATGCCACGAGCTACTGTAGTAACTTAAATTTCAAAAAGTTCTGAAATCTGATTCTGTTGTTCAATTTAATTAATAACTATGCAATAATTTGCTTGAGTTGAATAATAATGAGATTGTGTGCCACGTTCTTCATAACTACTCGCCCTATAGCAAACAAGATTAAATTTCACATGCTCTACAAATTTAGTATCGGACTGATCGGAGCTATCGTTTCGTTTGACCGTACTATAATTACTCAGGAACTCTGAATAGTTTAAGGAGTTGTCAACGAAATTGCATTAAAATGGTAGAAGAATGTATTAGCTGCTCCATTTACACTCCATAGACATCCCTAATCAGGTTGTTGGTTTGGTTACGTGATGCACAAATTGTATTTTATTGTTCCCCATAATATAACTGCTTTCGTACATAATGACATGAGCAATCTCCCTTTTAAAATATGCTGTACGTCATTTGCTGTCAGAGGAAGATCATTTTAGGCTGTTAACGTGGATCAGTCGTAAGTTTTCTTTTTAGTTGATCTAGTGAACTAATATGATGTACTCCCTGTTATTTAGGTGTTGGTTACAGGCCAAGTGTACCTTGACACGCACGAGGTGGCAAGGACTTGCTGTAGAATGAGGTAAGCGGTTAAAGTTATAAATTCAGGGCCAAATAGTTCTCCCATAATTCCCCAATGCCTTCCTCATTCTCTTGCTACTCTTCTGCCAAAATTTTGGAATTTATCCCTGCGCCCTCCCAAATATTGAGAATTGGAGTTAGGAAAAGTTAAAGAAAAACATCGTTCCTGTGTTTCATAGCTAGTAGCAAAAATGGTTATTATTGTTTAACTTACCTATGGAAAATGGTGTAAGATAATCTGGTTTTTCCATTTTTCCTTCACCATTTAGAAATCGTTCTGGCCTCATGACGTGTGGGTCGTTACCCCACAATGCAGGATCACGAAATAATTTCCACATGTTTTGCAGTACTATAGCATCTTTTGGGATGTCGTATCCCAATAGAGTAGTTTGCTTCGTTGTGCGATGACTAAGGCCTAATGGAAGAATGCAGGCGAGTCGTTGAATCTCATAAATTGTTGCATTTAGGTATGGTAAACTGTTGGAAGACAAAATTGTTTTTAAATCAATCCGTTCATAATCGTAAAACGTATTCAATTTAATTATGTAGTTATAAAAGTTACTCAATGCATAAGCAATTGCGCTGCAAGACGTTTTGGTTGTGTAAATTAAGTTTTCATCGATACGTTTTTAGAGATGCTATATGGCTAGCATCCACATTTGGAAATTTCACTGATGATTTAATCATTACATTTCTATATCAGGAGGGGTTCTTTCAATAATAATATGGGAATGTTAATGTAATTTAGTCCTCTTTCAATCGAAAAAAGGCTAGCTGCAAATCTACTTTAATTTGGCATGTTATCTGACTTTCGTGTGTACTTGGTCCTCCTACCGGAAGAGGAAGTGGGTCTGTGTTTTAAAATTTTGACATTGTGCTTTCGTTAGATTATGCCGCCGATTTAATTAAATTACTAAATAAATTTCTAGTCGACGGTATAATTGATATGGAATTTAAAAATCATGACTTTTTCTTTGGTAAAATCAAAATAGTAATTTTTCTAAATGGTAACTACCAACTTTCTTATACAGTCAGGTCTCTTTTTATGCGGGGGATACGTTCCTCAGAAAATCGCATAAAACGAATTCGCATAAAATGAGACTATAAGTCTATGGAAAAATGAGGGATACGTTCCATAATTTTTAAAATTCGCATAACTCCGAAATACTGAATTAAAATGAGTGTACAACCGCATAAAAAAAGTTTGTTGGTGTTAAAGAAAATAGGTTTCTTAATAAATTTCTTTGGGAAGCTGAAAAAGATTTATATGAACCCTTAAATAAAATTGTATTTCAATTCAATTGTCTATCTGGTAAGGGAGGGTATACACCAACTGCAAACTTTGTAAATCACTTTCATCATCAGAAATAACTGTCTTTGCAATAGATCTCTTTGATATAGACGATACATTTTCACAAACATATTTTTTTCTCACTCTCTGCAGACTTTTGTTTTGACCATCATCATCATCGTCATACCCGTATCCCACTTGCGACGGGGTCGGGTCTGCAGGTTCCCTGAACATGTTCTCATTAGGGACACTCCAGTCAGGCGTCTGGAACACGCAGAGATATTGGCTGGGTTGTCTGTGGGGGGATGCCGGTGTCACACGTCAGAGTGTCCGGGGTCCACTTGAAAGTGTCCGGCGGGACACTGAGACAATTTTTGAGTACCTTAAAGTGCCCACCATCTAGGTCGGAATGCAGAAGCTCGAATTTGTCTCTTTTCTGCAGAGCGCATGTGTAACGTGAATCAGCGCGAAATTTCTATCAAAATAACTTACCCTGGGTAATGGCCGAGACACTTTGACGTGAAAGCGGACACTTTGAGGTACGCCACAGTCGGGGTAAGGGTATGAAAGTTAAGTGTCATGTACAAGTGCGGAACCCCCTATTATGTATGCTAATTTCTGACAGACTAAAACGTCTTTGACTGGCTAATACAATGGTCGGTGGATTTTATCAGTGTCATGGGCCTTAGACTGACTATACTTCCTGAACAAGCATACAGTATGCATATTTGGCCAAATTGTTTTAACTAAATGCAAACTGCGTAACTTGGAAATCGCATGAAAAGAACCCGCATAAAAAGAGAGCCAACTATACTGAGTTTCTTAGTTAGCACTGGTTATAACTGCTACAAACTTGAATTGTGTGGTGCCGAATGCGAGACAGATGCTGTTTTTAAAGATGCAGCTTACCTGTTTCGATCTGCCCATGTTGGAGTTCGTGACATTCCAATGACGCGATCTAGTTCTTCATGTAATTTTTTCTGAATATCCTGGTTAACTGCCAAATATATGAAACCCCATCCCAAGGTGTTGCTTGTGGTATCAACTCCAGCTATAAAGAGGTCCATCGCCACCATCACCAGATTGTCTTCTGCAAAATAATCAGAATGAAATGAAGAACATATTTAGGTACCTTTGCCAATATTTTATAAAAAGGTCTCATTGAGAAGTAATGTGTTGTTATACCGAACATGATAGGTCGCAAAAGGAGTAGGTATAAATATCTCCGAAGGGTAATTTCCCAGTTATGGAAACATGTTAGTAATGGTACCAGTCTTGGGCCCCAAGTAAATTTTATCATAAATGCGAAGTACGGAACATGCCATGTAGCCTACATCGACTATTCAGTATTAATGCAGCTATATGTTGACTGATATCCAGCTTAATCATTTCAAATGGCAGATACATGTATGTAACCCCACCAAGGGGTTGGGGAATCGGCCAAGTAGCTATAACGGGCCGAACCTTGTGAAGGCTGCTCGTGGGGTAGAGGGAAGTAGGAGTGGGGGATGTAGGAGAGCGGAAATTAGCAGCACCCAATGTTCTACCAACCACCCATGTAGGTTATAACTTGGGCTGCGCTGCTTAACTTCAGTGACCTGACGAGAATTGGTGTATCCAACGTAACTCAGCCGCTCACATGCACTGCAACTAATTATAATATTGCTGGTTTTATTTAGTTTAACAATAGATATCGTTGAAACCACTTGTGTGGTTGCTCATTTGCTCCATGTGAAAGCAAAGTCATGACAACAGCTAAGGAAAACATAACGCAGATAGACTGGCAAAATTGCATCTGAAGTTTAACTGAAAAGTCGCTAGTGCGTGCAGGTCCATGCCTGCACGAACTCCAATTTAAAATAATGTGTTTCATTTCTATAGTTAAATAATCGTGCGATTTGATTTTCAAAACGCAAGTGCGCGCCGAGTGGAGTGAGATAGGCTCGAATTGCAAAGATTTAGGCAATTATTGAATTTTGTCATAGTTGGAGCCCAGATTGGCAAACTGGCCTATGAGCCAAATCCTGCCTGCCGTCTGTTTTTGTATGGTCTGGAGCTAAGAATTGATTTTAAGATCATATGCCTGGAGATTCATATCTGTATTTGGCAGTACCTACTGTGTGAAAAGACATTTCAAAAATCATCATCATCATCTTACCCTCCTCCCGCCCAAGGCGGGGTCGGGTCTGCGGGTTCTTATTCTCCACTCTCGCCTATCCCCCACCAAGTCCCTCTCCACTCCACACGCCTCCATGTCCCTCTGCACCAACTGTTCCCATGTTCGTTTTGGTCTTCCCCTACCCCTGGTGCCCCCAATCACGCGTAAACCCGTAATGGACCTAATCAGCTCCTCCTCCTCTCTCCTCATCACATGCCCATACCACCTCAACCGCCTCTCCCTCATTTTCTCAGCGATGTCTCCCACTCCCAAGCTGCCCCTGACGTAATCATTTCTGACCCTATCAGCTCGTGACACCCCAGTCATATAGCGCAGCATTTGCATCTCTGCTACTTGCATTCTCCTTTCATGGTTCTTCCTAACTGCCCAACACAAGGGAAAAGCCCCAACACACAAAAAAAAGCCGAAAACAACAAAAGACATTTCAAAAATGAAATATTTAAAAATCTCAAAACAGGTCAGCACTAACAGATCAACATTTGCAATCAATTGTGGTGATAGGGAGTACTAATTTTGAACCCAAGTTTGGTAAAATGTGCTCCCAAAAAAAAAAAAAAAAAATTCCATTCCTCCCATTAGTATAGCTGCATTGCAAATATTTGTAATCTTTTTTATTGTAATTTTGATTATTATGGTACACTCCACACTCTATAAGCATACCCCAGGGGAAATTGAATTCCAATGGCTATAAAGAGAGTTTCTTTTTGGGAAACTTTCCCTATAAGAATAAGGTATGACTATAAGGTGTTGTTCACTGCAGCTGACTTTCCATATACTGTAAAGACAATTGATGGCTACAAAGAGTATTCCAAGAAATATTTTTCATTCACATGCAAGTATGATTATATTACAAGCAATTAAATTAATTCACCAAGAAAACGTATTAATGTTTCTGAAAAAAAGGAATCAATTCTAGTCTGTTTGGAGGTTTTGAAGCCACGATTAAAGTAAACTTGATCCAAAAAGTCGATCCAAAAACCTTAACTCTTTCCTGAACTAGCCAAGATCACAAATTTGTCATTGCAGCAAATGCCCCTTTGGTAGATACAGGTTGACAAACCTCCCCAGCTTGCTCTTCCTCCTCTTCACCAACTACCAAAACCGCTCTAGTATTTGGATTCAGACTTGCCACAATTTCGTCCTCGCTGAGATCCCCAGTGGTAGTAAGACTCATCAACTTAAGCAACCAGTGGACAATGGTTTTCACAACTCATGGTTGAAAATATTCTTATAGAGTGTAGAAAATAAGTGCAAGGGAGTGAAATTTTCCATTACTATAGAGAGAGTATTCCTATAGGGAGTATTCTTATATGGGAAGTATTTTGCATTGAAAATCCCAGGGGGGGAATGGACTGCATCACTATAAGGAGAGTATTCTTATTGGGGAAGTGGTTATAGAGAGACTGGAGTGTATATTGTTTTCAATAAAGTTGTAGAAAATGTATTTTGCTTCTTATTTTACATAGGTAGGGTATCCCTTTGCCTGTGAAAACCAAAATATTTACTAATTGACCCTTTATAAAAAAGTTTGCCAACCCTTGTTTTAAACTAAATGGAAGGTGTCATGGTATGATTTCGTTTCTTTTGTAGAATATTTAATGATCAATGTTTTTAAAATAATTAGGGACAACTTCAAGTAATCTGCCCAGGGCGTGAAAGTTATTTAGTAAGGTCTGCTGTCCATATAGCCCTAATGGTAGTTACTAGATCCATAAATGCAAACATCTCTCTGTTATAACAGACTTATGGTGTGTTGTTTGAGGGAAATATTAAAGCAGACTGGGGCAGTTTTACAGGAAAGTTCAGGAGGCCAAAAAAATGCCATTTGGTTATCATGACTGCCTTTTGGTTTCCTGAAGGAGTGATGGGTTGTCATTTAATGTTAATTCCAAATTAAAATTAAAAGTGGAAATGATATTTATAAAAAATCATTTTACCTTTCGTTTCAATGCCAGTATAGCCGCGTTTCAGTTTTTCTCTCGTGTTGTATAAAAACACATCAATCAGGTCATTTAGTTCCGCATTGTCGGAATTATTAGCTTCATGTCTTGTAATTTCTTTAATACAGAAATTCCTAAATCGGGAAAAGCAGTTAAGTAATTTTACTTCTTGTTCCTGTCCGAGTCCAGTAATTTTCCTTATAATCTTGGGAATGAAGAAATATTTATGAGTGCCGATTAGGTTAAGGAAGTTTCTCACGATGTCAAGTAGCATTTTCCCTTCAGGATCATCATACAGAAACTGCCTTCCTGAAATAGAAAATGAAATCTCGCTGATCTCTTATCAGGTCAAATTGCTGTTTTTTTCAACGGTGCCTGGACACATTATTCTACCCTTTGCTTCCACATATATCTCCACTACCTCAATTTTATTTGCTCTGGGAGGAATAGCATCTCACTTGTTGCATAAATGTCTTTCTCACACGGTGTCATTAGCCTTGGCTAGCTTAATGTACAATGTCCCTCCCTCGCCCATTAACAGTACTGTACCTTTTAGGGCATCGAACCGGAACGAAACCGAAAACCTAAAACTGGTAAAACCGTTATTTTTGGTCGGAATGAAAAGCGGAACCGAACCGAAAAAAAAATATCGCTCTTATCGGTTCGAACATGGGGTCCGGGCGCCATACGGGCATCCGGACGTCCATACGGGCACGAACATAAGGTCCAAAATCATTCTAACCATCAAAAACACTGTACATGCTGTATATACAAAAAATTTGCATGTACAGCGTGTCCTATTTCACAAGCAGAGTCCTGTGTGCAGTGGCGTAGCCAAGGGCCTCGAATACAGCGAAGCACTATACACCCTATCGAGTCATACCCCCCCCCCCCTTCAGAAAATCCTGGCTGCGCTATTGCCTGTGTGATAGGGAAGTTGTACAGGACAGTGGTTCAGCCAGCTGTGTTATAAGGATCAAAATGTTGGGCAGTGAGCGAGAACCACGTCCACGAATTCTGTCACGATCTGACAGAATTCGAAACGATTAAGTTAGCGGTAGCTTAGGAGTGGGAGACATCACTTAAAAGATGAGAGAGAATTGGTTGAGGTGGTATGGGCATGTGATGAGGAGGGGAGAGGAGGAACTTATGTGATTTGGGGGCACCAGGGGTAGAGAAAGACTAAAATGGCCGTGGGAGCAGGTGGTGCAAAGGGACATGGAGGCATGCGGGGTGGAGGGGGACTTGGTGGGGGATAGACAGGAGTGGAGGATTATAACCCGCAGACCCAACCCTGCTTTAGGCGGGATAAGGGTGAGAGGATGATGATGAATATTTGAAGTATAATGTACTGTATTTTAAAATTATGTTTAATACATATTAATTTTATTAAATTAATACTCGGAGAGAAACCGTAAACCGGAAAAACCGTTATTTTTTACTGGAACGAAAACCGTAACAGAACCGATATATTTATTTGACGTGAACCGTAACCGAAACCGGAACGAAAAGAAATAACGGTTCGATGCCCTGTTACCATTTACTACTGAAAGTCTTCTTCCTCATGCACCTCGCCATCTCATCCCATTCGTGGTAAACCATTTTTTCCCTATCTGTTCTATTGACTAGTTGAAGTCCAGGGATCCCAAAACTCTGCCTGTTTGTCGGATTTAACCCTCGACGAGGCTTTATCCGACCCGCTTGCTTCTAAACATTTTTTTTTTAAAAAACATAGCGATTTACCAAATATTTTACTTTCGTTTCCCGATTTGAACTGAAGCCAGTCGGTCATATTTAATTGAAAAGGAGGTCCCATTTTCTCGGAAAATCACGTGGCTATGTCGTTTGTAATTTTGCAAAGTAATTTTGAAATTCAGAGTAAAACATTATCGCGAAATTTATTATCTTTATATAGTATTTAAAACAGGTGCTAAGATCATCATCGCCCTCCTGCAGCTCTCAAATAAGCGACCTTCGCCATAATGTTAATAATCCACCAATATTATAGGAGCGCCCACCTGCAACGTAGACTCTGATGGCCAGCTTCCACTAGCCCAGATTATATTTTCTTTAACCCTTGCACTTTCCAAGACACCATCAATAATATTGTAGTCGCTTTAAGATTTAAGAAAAATAGTGTACCTGCCGTCATCTCCCAAATGATGTTGAGTGCAACGAAGAATAGACTGGGTGTAATGTGTATACTGTCATTTCTATTCTTATCTATTATCTGGCATAAATCATCAATTTGTAGTTGAATTCGAGGTTCCAGAATATTTTTTCCAAATCCGAGATCCCGAAGACCGCTTAAAGACAGTCGTCTGTTGTATTTCCAAATGTCTCCTTCGGATCTTGCTATACCTTTAAAAATAGAGTAAGACTCGTTAATGTATTTATCAACTCATAAACACCTGTTATGGATCTCAAGGGAAGAACGAGGGTGGTCCTATATAACCATCGTTCGCAGCTTATTTATGGATTAAAGCAGTAAAGAACCCTGCACATGGATGGTCAGATGTACCCATGTAGAAGAAAATAGAGAAATTTAATTCACTTTTCATAGAAAACAGCAAAGCTGGTTGTATCTAGAGAATTAATAAGAGACAGAATGATACTTTCGATCAAGAAGTGTTTAGGTAACATTGAGGATTCCATGGAACTCCTACACGTCAGATATTTGGTGGTTTATAGATTGTTACCGCGTAAAAGTGGCATTAGCTTATCCGCTGTACAAGGTCCATGGAATTACTTATCATCCATTAAGAGAAAGGTGCTGTCTATTATTCTTGTCTGAAAGAAACAGGGCTATAGGCCTTCAAATTTCCTTCTCCATCATGACATGGTAGCGCCTGCAGAAGAGATTCATCTCCCATGACTCTTGAGTCATGTCCTCCTCAATAAATAAGGTCACCAAGGTCTTCAAGGTACTGTGCCAACTAAATAAAAACCCCACCGATTAATCCTCGAAAATGGTTGAAACCTTGTAAGTAAGCATATCATTGGTTTACATTTGTGGTAGACTGAGTGTTGCGGGGTTTCGGGATTCCTCCTTGACAAGTATTCCTGTTAAGCTAATAGGGTTGTTATTAGAAATGTTATTGGTTACTACAGTTGTATTATACTAGATCAGCGGTCTTCAAACTGTGTTCCGCAATACATCTCTGGGGGTTCCGCGAGTCAAAATGAAAATTCGTTAGCAGTGCAAGATATACTTTTCTAAAGGTGGGATGGGGGTTCCCCCGCAAACAACTTGTAGTTCTAAGGGTTCCGTGAGTCGACAAAGTTTGAAGACCACTGGACTAGATTAATAGAAAAAAGGCAATTTATTAATTTATTTTTCGCAAAAATGAGTTACTTCCTAAGTTTTGAAAAAAACTTATTTATGCAGGACACCTTCTCGACTGATTTGTTGGCGTTTCGGGGCCTTTCAACTACAAAGGTCATTAGAGCTCCATCCACTGCATAGTTCTAATGTAGAGTCTTCACAGACACTACTGGGTAATAGTGGGACCCATTGTTCCTAAGCGGCCACCCATGTTAGTACTAACTGGGGTTACGTTGATTAACTTCAGTTATCAGGCGAGAACGCAATACAGCCTCTATTTCTTGCGGTTTGGAAGTTTACTTTTGGTGGCTTTCATGATTATTTCTGGGGTCACTTTCGTTTATCTGAACTTTTTCCTTTGGCTTTATTTTTCGCATAGTTTGATAGGCAATTGTAGTCATAAACTTTGTTCGGGGTTTTGCAGTAATGTTACTAGCTTTTAATGTGATGATCGTCATATATCCTGAGATGGCTTCCTAAATTAAGGAACCCACTTTCTATCTACTGCAAGTTTGTGTACTCTGAGCTAGAAAGGACTAAACGGATTAGGTGGACTAGCACTATCGTATCCACACATCATCATCATCATCTCATCCTTCTCCCGCCTGAGGCAGGGTCGGGTCTGCGGGTTCTAATCCTCCACTACCGCCTATCCCCCACCAAGTCCCCCTTCACCCCGCATGCCTCCATTTCCCTTTGCACCACCTGATCCCACGTCCGCTTTGGTCTTCCTGTACTCCTGGTGCCCCCAATCACCGGCAGTCCCATATAATGGACCTAATAAGTTCCTCCTCTCCCCTCCTCCTCACATGCCCATACCACCTCAACTGATTCTCTCTCATCTTTTCCGCGATGTCCCCCACCCCCAACATGATCGTTTCGGACTCTGTCGACTCGTGACACCCCACTCATGTAGCGCAGCATTTGCATCTCAGCCACTTGCGTTTGCCTTTCATTGTTCTTCCTAACTGCCCGACCCTCTGAGCCATACAGCATAGCGGGCCTAACGACTGTTCTACAAACTTTGCCCTTCAACTTTATTGGGACCCGGTGGTCGTACAGGACCCGACTTGCTTGTCTTCACTTCAGCCATCCTGCCTTAATCCTATGGGTCATGTCAGAATCGATCTCCCCATTGCTCTGGAAGACTGATCCACTATCGTATCCACACAGTTGCGCAAAATAAATGAATGTGGCATATACTGTATTATTTGTACTTCATAATTACACCAGGTTTTTTAATCTCTCCCCTATAATAAATGCAAAAGTATGTAAGATAGAAATTTAGTAGGTAAAATGCATGCCTTCGGATACCCATCCGTTTATTTCCTGGTACCTCTTGTGCCCACGGTAGTGTTCACAAAGTAAAGAGGAAATGAGAGGAAGGAGATGCAAGTGCAAAATATTGGACAAGGATTGTATAATACTGGAAGCAACCACCTTTTTTTAACCGTCTAGTGCAGTGGTGTCGAACCTTTTTTTGAAGACGGGTCACGATAACACGAAAAAAGAGCTCAAAAGTTGTCCGCGGGTCAGTTGCAATCACTATTTAATTTCATGAATGAAAATTATTATTAATAATGAATATATTATTAGTTTATTAAAGTAGCAAATAGAGAACATCATCATAATGCCCTTATCCCGCCTGTGGCAGGGTCGGATCTATGAGTTCTAACCTCCAGGTCCCCGTTCAATCCACACACTATGATACGATAAACTAGGTATGATTCACGTTCGGGTGGGTCACTTAAAATTGCACGGTGGGTCACAGGTTCACCACCACTGATCTAGTGGCTTTGTCAAAGTATATACGGGGATAAATTCTGGGGCAAATTGGGATTACAGTGTAAGAGTTTAGTCCATTGTCTTGAGAAGTACAGTTAGTCCGTTTCTCATTCAGACTTATTTTCTTGACTGAGAGTAAGTAGAGGATGAAAAGTATCTCTGGCCCCTGTGAGGTGCCTGCAGTGCTGGATTATGAGTTGTAAAACAGGAATTATATTATTTAAGGGAAATGTACAGTAGAATGATTCTAATGATGGGATTTGTGGAGAATGTGCTGATTTAATTGAGCCGAAAATAGGCCAACAACATTTGGAGGACATTGCGTTTAATTCTGTTAATAGAATTTGCATGTTAATTGAAATTTAAAAGCATCTTACCTCTATAGTCTTCGAAAACATTAAAATAGAGATGGTTGGGTCTACCAGAAAATGTATCGGCCTTGTCTACAAACGCTGTTTGGATGGCATTCCAGTCATTTAATATAATATATAACTTATTACCCAATTTTAAAGAAAATATTGAGCCATATTTTTTGCTAAGTTTTGTAAATTCTTCGTGGGTTTGACGGCTAATAAACGGCATATAGCCTAATATAGGTATTCCAGTTGGTCCAGGTGGAAGTCGAAGTCCGAATAATTTTGAATAAATGAACGAGCATAATAAGTAGATGAATAATATCCAAGCAGTGGCGAAAATAACCCCGGACATATCCATGGTGCTATAATGTAATCCTGATATTCAGGAGTCAAAATGAATTTGAGTACACTTCGACAATTTTATAAGATTCGTCGATGATTTTGTCAGAGATGCGAATCAGAAAAACGGCCAATGAAGTTTCAGTAATCGCGATGCAACTTCGCTCTTTGCAACTTGAGTGGCAAAAGTGAAATTGTCAACTTCAAGCGTCAGTTGCGTATAATTTATAAAATAAACGCAACCTAACAGCATTATGGGCCCCTGGGCAAATCAGTGTGCTGGGACCCCTACGACAACCACTCGCAGGAATAAAAGGTGACTAGTCAATTACATAGAATTAATTTAAATATCAAATATATTTGCTGTGTAGTAGTAGCTATTTATTTATGGTAAGTCATTCGACATACACAGATTAGAATTGAGCCCCTATGCTCCTGAGCTCCTCGGGCAAGTGTCCAGCAGTCCCATGCATTAAGACCGCATTACTGTTATGCCTTGACACGCTAAAGTATTGGAAAGACAGTTCTTGTTGCATAATGGTCAAACCTCGTGTTTCCTCCCTTCTATTAGTCACTATCTATTCACCCCTATGGCTGGGACGCGTCAACTAGTCCTCGTCTTGCATTCTACATCATATCCTCCCCAGTGGCGTCGCTAGGGTTGGCTTCACCCGGTGCGGGGACACCATGGTGTCACCCCCTCTCCCGAAAAAAAGCCGCTTCTTCTGCTTTGGTGTCACCCCCTTTTCTCATAGTGCGAATGGTGTCACCCCCTTTTCTCATAGTGCGAGTGGTGTCACCCGGTGCGGCCCGCACCCCCTAGTGACGCCACTGATCCTCCCCATCCGTCACTCACTGTAACATGCGCAGCCATATAACATTTTTTTGTCTCCACCTTTGTTTGATCTACTGCCTGTGAAAACATCTTCCTTAAATTATCTGGAATCCGTGTTTCAGAGTAATGGCGATATAAATTCAAATGTGACCCTGTGGGGTCAATGTAAGGTGAAAGAAGTTAAGTCCTCTGTGATCACAGGGTCCCAATAAAGCGGAAGGGGCAAGTTCTACAGGGAAGTGATTCTGCTGGCTATTCTATATGGATCAGAATGTTAGCAGCCAGTAAAAAGAACTATGAAAATAGAATGGGAGTAGTAAACTACATGTATGTGGAATATCAAGAGGACATAAAGGGTATTCTGGTCATTAGGGGTATTCTGGGTGTAGAGGAAATTGCGGAAAAGATGAGAGATAATGGATTGAGATGGTACGGGCACTTTATGAGAAGAGGGGAGGAAGAGCTGGTGCGGTCCATTACACTGATGCAGGTCATTCCTGCATTCCCGATTATGCTGCCAATAAGGAAATATCCTAGGTAGAGGAAGACCAAAGCAGACGTGGGAGTAGATTGCACGGGTGGATATGGTAGCGTGGGGGCTAGTGGATGGAACCTGGTAAGAGATAGGCGGGAGTGGTGAGCCAAAACTCGCAGATACGACCGTGCCACAACTCCTAACCCTTTTTCCCCTCCTATGGCAGGGGTGGCTGCCGACCAAAGCTGCAACCCCTATGCTTAGTTATCGTCAGTCTACTGTTCGTTGGGGTACTCCGCCGACTCCATAGGGCGAGTTCCAACACCTGGAAATTTTGCCCCATCTACCCTTTGCATAGTAGAGAGGGTTCCTTTACGTGCAAATGCCATCGTGTACCACACAGGATCTCGGTTTCGCTTCTCATCCGAAGGAAGGCGCATTCAGGATTTCTTTCTCGTCCGAAAGAACCTGGAACCACTGGCCCAGTAAATCGAGCACACTACCTATTGCGGAACCTAGAGGAACACCATAACAAGGAAATTTGATAGAAGCAATCGTTACGTCATCATGTGAATGAAGTGGAGGCCGCTATTAGCGACTCATTTTTAAGCATCTCTTTTATATCACTGCTCCAAAGTAGTTTAGGCCTTTCTCAACTTGTTCACTGGAGACGAATTATGTCCTGCACAGGTGAACATGTCCTTATTAGGAATTTTGCACAGGCGCAAGACGTAATTCATTAACGGATCACTCATCTCGCTATTATGTAGGCCTACATTATGTTTTTTTTCTTATTTTTTGGCCGTTAATCAAAAAACTGCCATAATTGCAGAAGGCCGCTATAGCGAGACTATCATGAATACTATGGTAGGGAGCAAGAATTCCTGGAAGGCAGTGTCACACTGCATAGCGGACATAGTGTGAAAAGAAGACTGAGGTACCTCGAAGAAGGAAAGGCCTAGTCTGAGGTAATATGCTAAACGGTTCCGGGCTAGTGCCCAGGGAATGACGGTGTTGTAGTCAGTAGTCCGTCAACGCGAATCCGACAAAGTGAGTAAATACATTTTACCTGCTCAAAAAAAGGGGACGGGGCATATTATACCCCAGAACTACACTTACCGTAATTTATTGAATCCATAAGTAAGGCCGTTGTGTGCTACGTCAAAGCCTATTTTGGTTCCTTTTTACCAATTTCATGGTCTCATGAGTAGGCCTATTACTTTTTTGGATTGACTAAATTCGTTTTGAGCACTGTGTCGAACTCCCGCTGCATGAATACCGACTAAAACACCTACTGAGGTATTCTGACCACTACACCGGAACCGTTTATCATGAATACAGTTGGGCTTCTCCCCTGCCGAAGACGGTGATGGTGGAATCGATACTACAACTACGAATGAGATATTTCTTGCTATGATGTGAGAATCTAGCCGTTGAGGAACAGACGTGCCAAAATTGGAGAACTGAGAAATATTCATTACTAGAAGGGCTGGAAAATACCTAAATTCGCGCCTGCCCTGAAGGGGCGATTTCTTTTGACCAAGAGGAAAAGGATTACCATGCGCCAATCATCACACTAGGGATAAAGACATAGCGGTATGACATTTCATTTAAATACACCCTAATGAAGCGGAATTGTAATGATTACGTAGGTGAAATTTCCGAGTGTAGATGATCGCCATATTTTTCTCTGAACAGTTCGCTTATATGCAACACTCGTGCGCGCTGCGATTTCCTCACCGGGGCGAAAATATCATCGTGCCAGGTCTCAGTATAATTGCTAAAAAAAGGTCAATACAAGACTCCTGGAGCAAGGCAGCATCCGGCGTCCGGGGGGGGGCACTAGTTGTACAGTTTCTACCCGGGCGCTAAATATCCTGGGTCTGCCACTGGAATGAGGGAGACATTAGGAACAGAAGGGGTGAAGCATTTGGCTCGAAATTTATAAAATAGATCATCGATGTGATGCTACAGCACCTTTTTTTTTCATTTAGTGCACTTGACAAGGCACACTTCGCCTTGTAGCCATAACCCGAAACAAAAGGAAAAGCTACATATCTTAGTTCAATAGGTCGACTAAAAAGGAAAAATATGACCGATCCACGTGGGCCTCCTGAAAAAAAATATAACTGATGCACATGGACTCTCTAAAATGACCTTCCTCTAATTTTTTGATGCGCAGCAAATAGTAAACACGACAGCAATTGGTAGTTGGAGTGGGAGGGGGTGCTTGCATTCCCTTGAAATGGCATTAGCATTATTCCTTTCAAGCAATTTATTGCAGTTGGTGAGGAAGGGCGTGGCTTATGGCAAAATTCAGTTTATGTACCCTTCGCGACAACATTTGAACACAAACGGTAGATTCCAAGATAGTATACTGTATGTCTCTAATTCACCAGTTCCATTTTGGGAATTCAATCCATCTGCTTTTGTCCAGTTTACTATAAAGGGAAATGGGGGTAGATGGAGGTCATATCACGATAGTGCAGGATATACATAATGGTTCAAGTGCTAGAGTTAGGACTGCTTGGGGGAAAATTAGAGGATTCCCGGGGAAGGTTGATTATGGTTTTCACCTTAGTTATGGATAAGCTGACGTCAGGTGTAGGGGGATGGGGTGTACGGGATGTCGCGAGCGGACAAAATTAGGAATGAGCATGTTAGAGGTTGCGTTGGGTTGGGGGACATCGTGGGAAAAACGAAAGAAAGTAGATTGAGGTGTTATATTATGGGGATGCACGATGTTGGCAACATCCGGGGCAGAGCAAGACGAAAGGACATGGCGATGTGTAGAGTGGTTGGGGACCTTGTGGGGGACAGGCAAAAGTAGAGGATTAGAACTCGCAGACCGACCCTGCTATGGACGTGAGAAAACTGTAGTGCACACAGTAAAGAAAAGGTGTAAAAAAGGAGTAAAAACGGGAGCAAACTCAAAAATTACACCTTTTATTCATGATTTTATTCCTCAAAAGAAGTAAGGCCCCCCCCCCCACACACACCAAACTGATGTGTGTGTGCAAAAAATGCGTGTGCTCACACCAAAAATTTTAACTGACGGTGTGAAGAAATTCTATCGCATCGGTGTGTCACTTCGGACTGACGTCAGTTAAAAGTGAGCGTGTGTGGGGGTTTGCTCACATCAGTTCTTCACATTAGAGGGTCTGTGCATGCCCAAACATGGATAGAATGTCATCTTTAAAAAATTACACAAAGGCAATGGTAGAATTATTGGTTGATGTGGACAATCAAATGACGTCACATGACGTTTAACGAAAAGGAACATAAGAACGTGACATACCAAACTGATCATGTGTGGGCAATTCATACCTTCACACCAAACTAAATACATCGATGTGAACACACCGAACTGACACACCAAACTGATCATGTGTGGGGGCCTTTATAGCAATAAGCCACTTATATTCTAGCACGGATAACCTGCACATTCACACAGTGAATTCTAATTTACAAAATATTCTGCATTCAGAATGGAAAATAAACAATGGGTCAAATTTCTGAAAGATGATTACCTGGAAATTAATAATTAAAGAAATTTGGTTATAAGAGGAAGATTGATGGCAAAAACACTGAAAATTACAAAAATTGCAAATTGTGTCACACCAAAATAATGACATGAATTCAATTTACAAAAAAATGATGAAAACTAAGATACAGTCAGGTCTCTTTTTATGCGGGGGATACGTTCCTCAGAAAAGCGCATAAAAGGAATTCGCATAAAATGAGACTATAAGTGTATGGAAAAACTTAGGGATACATTCAGTAGTTTTTAAAAGTCGTATAACTCTGAAATAACGAATTAAAATGAATGTACAACCGCATAAAAAAAGTTTGTTGATGTTAAAGAAAATAGGTTTCTTAATAAATTTCTTTGGGAAGCTGAAAAAGATTTATATGAACCTTAAATAAAATTGTATTTCAATTCAATTGTTTATCTGGTAAGGGTATACACCATCTGCATATTGTTTGTAAATCACTTTCATCATCAGAAATACCGTAAAATCTCACGTAGTGTCCACAGATTAAACGCCAAACACAGGGTCATTTAGTGCGGGCTATATGCGAGGGTGGATTATATATTAGTGGGGACTCTAAATGAAACCTAGGGTTGGTTCTCAATGAAAACTGCTCCTCATTCTCTGAACATTTTATTTCACTTAACAACACGACTTTACAGATTGCATTGTTATTTATATGATAATGCAATATGAAATCTTTCACGTTTCAATTTCATCGTCAGAGCAATCTGACATTTCATGTTCAAATTCATTTGATCACATTGCCCCTGCAAGTTGCGCCACTGGCTACAGTAGGAATTTTAAAGTGCAGAATATACATGAGTGCGGACTATATTTGAAACATACCCATCGCTAATGCGGACTATAGACGGGTGTGGACTACATTTGAGATGTGGACTTTACGTGAGATTTTACAGTAACTGTCTTTGCAATAGATCTCTTTGATATAGATGATACATTTTCAGAAACATTTTTTTCTCACTCTCTGCAGACTTTTGTTTTGACAATCATCATCATCATTGTCATACCCATATCCCACTTGTAGCAGGGTCGGGTCTGCAGGTTCCCTGAACATTTTCTGATTGGGGACACTTCAGTCAGGCGTCTGGAACATGCAGGGATATTGGCTGGGTTGTCTGTGGGGGGATGCAGGTGCCACACGTCAAAGTGTCCGGGGTCCACTTGAAAGTGTCTGGCGGGACGCTTTGAGACAATTTTTGAGTACCTCAAAGTGCCCATCATCTACGTCCAAATGCAGATGCCCGAATTTTTCTCTTTTCTGCAGAGCACATGTGTAACGTGAATCAACGCGAAATTTCTATCAAAATAACTTAACCAGGTAATGGAAAACGGCCAACACACTTTGACGAGAAAGCGGACACTGAGGTATGTGTTAAATTACCTCAATGTGCCCGGGGACGCTTTGAGGTATGACACCAGCCTGCACCTAAAGTTAGCTTAATAATATCATCGTCATTTAAGACATCATCTACCAGCAGTTCTTCTATATCATCATGGTTAAAAATGTTCAAATCACCTCCAAAATAAGTTTTAATTTTAGAGCATGTTCAGTGGAACTGAAGACCCGACTGTGGCACAGTTTCTCTTCTGGAGTAGCAATGTGTTTGTTAATCGTTGTCCAGTGAAGGACAAGTGGTTAAAAACTGGAAGGATCTCTGGAACAACAACTTGTTCCTAAAACATTCCATATTACTGTATATACCCTGTATTTGCTTACTGTCATTTCTGTGCATGTTTAATTTTTGCATTATTGCTTGAATCAAATAGGGGCTTTGTAAACAAATTGGCTGCCAGGTAAGGGCTCTGCAAACGAACTGCCTGCCAGGTAAGGGCTCCACAACTCCAAGTGTGTTGATACTTTTTGCCACCTTCCCTCAGCCTCTGACAGAGTCATTAGTGGCGGTCAAGTTGCATTGGACACACCAGTTCCCATGAGATCACTGAAGTTAAGCAATGCAAACCCACGTTAGTACCAACATGGGTGGTTGGTAGAGAACGTTGGGTGCTGAAAATTTCATGTTTCCTACATCGTCTACACCTACCTTCTCATCTCCCACAAGCAGCCTCCTAAGGGTTTGGCCTGTTACAGCTGCTTGGCTTACTCCCCAACCCATTTAGTGTAACATGGAGAACGCCTCGTAACCTCCTTGATCTGTGTGAGATACCAGCCACTATGTCATTTTTAATGTAATTTGGTAAGTAGAGAATTTTGGAGCAAAATTTGTCTACAGAAAGGTAACAATGATTCAGTTGAGGCCATCAGTCACCTTTTTCTAAAGGCTGCTTCACAATAGCAACGGGAACAGGAACGTAACATAAATGGGAATGGGAATAAAAGTTAAAATCCCAAATGCCAATGGCGACCTCCACAATACATGGGAACGGCAACGGACGGCAAAGTGGACCAACTTTCCCATTTACACATAAGCCATAAGCCATTTACACGTTTGGCCAATAGGAGCACACCTCCACCACATGATGTACCTGCTGCCTTTTCCCCTTGCACAAAACATAGCTGCGTTTCGTGATGTGGAGTTGTGTGTTGTGTTTGTCCACCTTTTTTCTTCTTTTTTTTTTGCTTATCCGTTTAATGCTTTGCCTTCATTTGTTGTTGTTTGTTGGAGTTTAAGGTCCCGTCAACCACGAGGTCATTAGAGACCCGTCCACTGTATAGTTCTAATGCATATCCTGCACAGACACTACACTAATGCGACGATTATTGGGTATTAGCAGTACCCAGCTTTCCCGAGCGACCACCCATGTCAGTACTAACTGGGCTTGCGTTGCTTAACTTCAGTGGTCAGACGAGAACTGGTGTGTCCAACGCAACTCGCCGCTCCCTTTGCCTTCATCTACCTTGCAGATTCCACATGAGGACCTTCCTATAATACTTATAAATATTTTGTGTTTTATGAGGCTTTCTGCACCTGTATACCGGCAGTGCATATCAACAGTGCTTTAGCTATGTTCCATCCATTGCTTTCGTTATTGGGGGTTATTGTGGAGCTCGCCTTCCCGTTCACGTTCCTGGGTACGTTTCTGTTGCCGGTCCCGTTTCTATTGTGAAGCGGCCTTAACAGTCATACTGTATCCTTCAAGGCGTGCTTTTGGTGAAGTGAGGGTTCAGGATTTAAAGTCAATATCCCCTTGTGGATCCTCCCAACTGAGGATTTCTATTGTTGCTAGATCTATGGGAGAAATGAGCTGGTAAATTAGATTTATAGCATGGAAAGTGGAGAGTCCCATTAGAATTAAAGAGAAAAAATTCTACAGGGTGGTAGTTTTACCAAAAAAGCAACTCCTAACCCTTTTCCCGCCTATGGCAGGGTCGGGTACCCATCTTGTCCCTCTGAAGGGACACAAGGACGATATATTGGTCATAGTTTTATTGCAGCCAGTTGCCGGCCATTTCATTGTCATGCCATTATATTTCATCCCATCAAGATAAATGTCCCTGGACTGTGGCGAACTTTATTCCAGTTAGTCCATCCTAATAAAGACTCAACATGATGCAAATTTAAGAGGAATTGGGCTTTTCACCCCCCCACCCACTGCACACATTCTATGATTGTCAATAGACTAAGGTTTCTTAGCTCCGTCCTTGAACCACCCATAGTTTATTACCAGTCAACCTATACGTCCTAGGGTTTTGAAGTATTTTGGTTCCACTCCTGACACAGGAATTACAACGTAACTTGAACCATTTTTATGTATCCTTGAATAAACGTAATGCATGTCGTGTGTGATTTTTGTCGAACGTTCGCATGCCACACGTTGTGATGCTCACTGGACTATGTGCTAATAATGGTATCACACAAAAATTAAGCACCAGAACGCATGCCTCTCTTTTTCAAAAGTTAATCGCAGACTGCACTATTTGTTCTGCATTTACAGTATTTGTATATGCATGACATAAAAATTACAAATCTACAGTTAAGCTAAATACAGTATGCAGCTCTCCAGAGTTGGGCCTGATGCATATTCATTAATTTGTAAAGGAAATTCTTGTTTTGATGATCATTGAAGAGTTTCGTTGCAATAGAATTAATTTTCTTTAATATAAGTGTAATCATAACAACTAATACTAATAAAATGATGCCAGGAGAAATTCAGATTTGTCAGACTGAACTAAAAACGCGTCCAGTTTTAACAGCTACTGTGTAACAACTGCCTACCGTTCAGATAGTTCCTTTTTCTCTAAAAATTTTGGATTCCCATATTCGTTGTACAGGGCCATTTACACGTTACGTCTTTGCAAACCTGTTTGTGCACACAAAGATGTAGCGTGTAGACGATAAAGACTCGCGGCTTGCATGTACAAAACGCGGCTTGTACGACTTCCAAGTTGGTTGGAAGTCAAAGACGGAACAATTTGTGGTCGTGCATTTGACTTAGTGCGTAAACATTCACACAGTTTTTTCCAAAGTTTTCATGAACTAAATACACAAAATTTCACCTCCGTGGTGCAGTTCAATACTGGATCGAGGTCGGTTGGCTTCTTTTGTGCGAGAGACGACCCGAGTGCACCTTCCTTCAAATAAGAAGTAAAACTGAGGGCCCATTCGGTGCACGATGGCATTAAAAGTAAAAGAACCCTGCCTATAATGCAACGTGTAGAGGCTCAATTTCTGGGTGTAGGAGCTCGACCCTTGGCGTCGGTGGAATTCCACAACAAACAATATATCAGCA
This sequence comes from Trigoniulus corallinus, assembly GCA_013389805.1. Classification (NCBI taxonomy): domain Eukaryota; kingdom Metazoa; phylum Arthropoda; class Diplopoda; order Spirobolida; family Trigoniulidae; genus Trigoniulus; species Trigoniulus corallinus. The sequence continues at coordinate 23,579,904 of JAAFCE010001036.1, forward strand.
TAGGGGTTGCAGCTTTGTTGGCAACCGGCTGCGGAAAACGCTGTCCAATATACGTATTACTCATTTGCCGAGAGCTGGCGTGGGCTTTTGCAGGACCTTCGGAAAAAACATTTTACATTTTGTAATAGAGGTGGGGCTGGGTTCTGACGAATGTGGTGAGCTTTGTGAGACAGGACTATAAAACATTTTGGGCGGTTGGAGTCAGTATTGCTGCAGGTTTCAGACGCCTGGCTGGGGTACCCCCAGTCAGAGCATGTTCAGTGGACCTGCAGACCCAACCCTGCCTCAGGCAGGACAAGGGTATGATGACGATGGAGGCGACATAGTACAGACTCCCATACAGACACACATAGAGGACACAGTACAGATACAAAATCCCATCTCAGTGGTGCAGTGGGTAGCGTGCTCAGTAACAGCTTTAGTGGTTCTAGGTTAGATAATGGACAGAGGTGGGTTGGTTTCTTTTGGGCGAGAGATGACGAGAGTGCGCCTTCTTTCAGATGAGAAGTAGAACTGTCAGTGGAATTCCTCAACGAACAGTAGGTCGACGGTAGATTAGCATGGGGGCTTCAGTTTTGTTGGCAAACCTGCTGCTGGAAACACTGTCCAATATATCCGCCTTGTGTCCAGAGCCAGCGTGAGCATTTGCAGGGGGGGATTTGTAGGAAAAAACATTTTACATTTTGAATAATAGAGGCCTGAGTGCAGGGCCGGGTTCTGGCGAATGTGGTGAGCTTTTCAGAGAGTGGGGTAAAAAATATTTTGCAGGGCATTTTGTAGGAAAAACAGTGAACCAGCCTTGCTCTGACCCTTCTAGTGTTGAATCAGAGGGACAAGATGGGTACCCGATCCTGCTGTAGTTGGGAAAGCAGTTGGCATTTTTATCTGTTTTTCTTTAATAAATGCACACAGCTAATATCGCCATCCATACTTGACCACGTTTGGATTGCAAATGAGAGAAAAACTTTGGAAAATCTGTGGAAAAAGTCGTAACTGTGTAGACGCTATGAAATTCGCACAATCTTCAGCTCGTTTTGTTTGCACAAACAAAACACAGCTAAAAGTTGTAGCGTGTAAACGGCCCTTACCTCTAGGGCTCAAGATTATTTGGGGCGAGGCAAATGAAAATAAGCACAAACACAGTCGCCCTTAACAATTATGGTGGAAATAAAGTTCATTATCATCATACCTTTATCCCGCCTGTGGCGCGGTTGAGGCTGCGGGTTCTGACCCGAGTTGCGTTGGACGCACCAGTTCTCGTCTGATCACTGAAGTTAAGCAACGCAAGCCCAGTTAGTACTGACATGGGTGGTCGCTCAGGAAAGCTGGGTACTGCTAATACCCAATAATCGCCGCATTAGTGTAGTGTCTGTGCAGTATATGCATTAGAACTATACAGTGGACGGGTCTCTAATGACCTCGTAGTTGATGGGACCTTAAACTCCAACAAACAAACAAACAAGGTTCTGACCCTCCACTCCCACCTATCTTCCACTAGGTTTCCATCCACCCCACGCACTATCCTCTATCCCTTCGTGCAATATGCTTCCACGGGTGGCCACGACTACTTTGGTCTCCCTCTGGCCCGCGGACTGGTGCCAGTTCGCAAGAAATTATTAACTATCTGCGAAATGCTTTCACCCGACTATACTGCTGAACCACATACTGTATGAGCAACCCCTGGCCCTCAACTTGCTTAGATCACGCCCTCTGATCTGCTATCGTCAGTCATCGGAGCGAAGCCATTACCCTGTTACAGTATTAAGTCACTAATGTTTTTTTGTAATAAAGTGTGAGTTTTTTTTTTAATAATGTCAGTGTTGTAGGACCGCTTCCGTTTGAATTTTGGTAGCAAAAACACCATCTGGACATGTTTATTAACCTCGAGATTCATTATTATAACTTACTATCGAACTGCAAACACAATAAAGATAGAAAAGTAAATGTCGAGTGTACTCCGTAATATACTGTAGCTCTTATGGGTGGGAGATGTTTAAATAAACTAACTAACCTTTTGTATACCAGAGTAATATAAGGGGGATTGTAATCAATAAAATACGTTAAGTATATATGAGCGTGCAAGTGCTAAAGTGTTTGGTAGATAATTTTTGTTTGACTAGACTGATGTAATATGCTTAATTTGGCATATAATGCACATTTTGTTGACAGTTTCCAAGCTACCTGTTGTTGAACTCACCATCTAATTGACAGATTATTTTTAAAAACTAAACGAAGAATTTATTATTTAACGAAAGCTGTTATGCAAACTCGGACCAGACCCATGAATAGAACACGGAACTGTCACAATCACTATTCCTAACCCTTTCCCAGCATAAGGCAGACTTTGGTACTCATTTGTCCCACTGAGCCGGAGAGCAAATGGGCGAGCAATTGAATGCTATTTCCATGCAGCCGGCTGACAACCTCATGCTTCAACCTCTTGCTTATTTTAACGTTGGCCTGTTTTCTTCGCAGGGGGGAGTTTGATCTTCTGTGATGCTGAAAGCAATAACCGACGTCAGGAGGCGAGCTCCTATACGTACATTTTTCGAGCATACATTTTACTTCCTGTAAAAAGTTGTTGCGTTCTCAGGCAAGGATGATGATATTCATACAAGAAAAGAAATCAGAGGCACGTTATGTGGTTCGATACCTTGTTAATGCTGGAAATCGCTTTGAGCTCAGATTTTCAGGACACATTATGGTATATCAGATAATGCATACAGACTCTGTGCATCAGACTGTAATGACGGAAAGTGTTTTGCATAGACCGTGTTAGTATGAGACTATCATGACCCTCCCCCACCCAAATGTCTTTTTATGTATCCTAATTGACCATTCCAGAGGCCCTTGGCTGTGACTGGACCCTTGTGACCAAAGGGTATCATGACTCACTGCCAAGAGACCGTACAGGATGTCCTAACAACAGGGGCGGATCCAGAGGCGGGTCAGGGGGAGCATTTCAAAAAATGTGCGCCTCAAATATTTTTTAAATATTCAGAATCCCTTAGTATAAATCTAGTTAGCAATTACAATAGGTCCTCCACTACTCCTTAGACTAGTGGTCTTTAGAATTTGTTGACTCACCTAAGGTTTTTTTTCGGGGAACCCCATCTCACCCTTAGAAAAATATAGCTCGCCACTGTCAGCCATACTCGGATGTGACTAGCTAGATGTGACCCATAGAATCAGTGGGGATGGTTGAAGTGGAGACAGGCAAGTGGAGTCCTATGTGATAAGGGTCACAATCAAGTTAAAAGGGAAGTTTTACAGGGTAGTAGTTAGGCTAGCTATGCTATATGGATCAGAGTGTTGGGCAGTGAGGAAGAGCCACGTCAAAAGAAAGCAAGTAGCCGAGAAGCGAATGCTGCGGTATATGAGCAGGGTGTCAATAGCTGATAGTTAGGAATTAGAAAATTAGAGGTCGGCTGGGAGTGGAGGGGACATCACGGAAAAATGGGGAGAGTAGGTTGAGGTGGGAGATAGACGGGAGTGGAGGGCTGGAACCCACAGGCCTGACCCTGCCACAGGCGAAATAAGGGTATGATGATGGGGCGGACGAATCGGCAACCCACACATGAAGCTTCCGATTAATTTTCAAATTTAACTAGTAAATGTTTCGAATTTTTATTGTGACTCCCAGAAATGTACTGCGGAACCCCGGGGTTCCGCGGAACAGTTTGAAGACTCCTGCCTTAGACAATGTCCTATCTTCAGTGGTTTAGCCAACTGCAGATTGGACTGGCAGTATAGAAATGGGAGTAGCAAATACAAAAATGTCTCATCAGTTGCAAAGTTGAAGGATGCATCAGCTGAAATATGCGCCCCATTGCTTCCCCTGGATCCGCCCCTGCTTATCAAAGGGTTTTAAAATTACACAATTTTAGGATCTATTCTTATAAAAGGAAATTAAAACAATAGAGGACAGATAAGGAGGTAACGAAACTGTTAAACTATCCGGATTATTTACCAACAGGGGTGAGTGAGGGAGCACTTCATAAAAGTGCGCCCCTTAGTATAAATCTTGCTAGCAATTACAATAGGTCCTCTACTGCCCCTTAGCCCATGCCTTAGACAGTGTCCTCTCTTCAGTGGTTTAGCCAACTGCAGATTGGGCTGGCACTATAGAAATGGGAATAGCAAATGTCTGATCAGTTGCAAAGTTGAATCGTCCATCAGTTGAAATTTGCGCCCCATTGAGGCACTAAGGGGTGGATCCGGGGGGGGGGGTGAGCAATGTAGCAATTTGCCCCCTCCCCCGTTAAGAATTGAATCATATAACGAATAGTGAAGGGTCGTATAGTGGGAACATGTGCATATGTAGGCCTATATGCTGTTGGCTGAGAGTAGGCAGCTTCATATCTTATAATCAACTGATTCTTATAATTTAAGTCAACGTATGTGTTACCTAACACAGATGGCATTGATTAGGCGTGATTGTGAGGCGTTATTACTCTGTTCCCACGCATGTCTCAAACTACAGTCATTCTTGATAAGGAAGACCATGACGCACCCCTTTCACACACCCCTGCTGCTAAAAATGTGGCAGTTTCTGCCCTACAACAGATTGGAGGAGACGATTTGCAGTTACCTAAAATTATGTAGTTTGTAATCGAGCACTATTCAAATCGAGCAAAATGTCACATAATGATATTCGAAATATGTGTATGTTTTGTGCTGCCATATTGCTAAGTGTTTTGGGCTGCGGGTTGGATATCCTTGCTTTACAGGGCACAGGTGACATTCTACACCCCACACAGGGTCACAGCTTTACTTCCCCTCTGACGGAAAGCTTTCCTGTTACCCGAAAGAAGTCGGAGTCGTATCTGCAGCCACGCTACCTCTATGCCACCTAAGCGGCCAAATAGGCCCTCGTCTATTAATAAGTGTGGGGCCTTATAACATGATGCGTCTTCTTCCGGGTGACGAGGAACGGAATCCTGTCTACAGTAAATGCTCATGTTGTTGTTTGTTGGTGCTTAAGGGCCCTTCAACTACAAGGTCATTAGAGTCCCGTCCACTGCGTAGTTTTAATGGCAGGAAGCACACAGACCCTACGCTAATGCGACGATTTTTGGGTATTAGCAGTACCCAAATTTTCCCAAGGGGCCACCCATTTTAGCACTAGCTGGGGTTGCGTTGCTTATCTTCAGTGATCAAACAAGAACTGGTGTGTCCAACGCGTTGTGAATCCATAGTTCTGGTCAACTCCAGCTAAAGTTTACTATCAACATCTCCACACATTAAGAGAATTAATAACCTGTGAACAATACAAATGTGGAAAGCAATTAAAGTTGGGTTCATTTTTAAGCCCAAACCCAGGACTGATCCATCCATAGGTTCAAAGAACGCAGGCGGCTGCCCTAATGGGGATGGCTCGATACTAGACCGAAGTGGTTCTGCTTCTTTTGGGTGAGAGAGATCCCCGAGTGCTCCTTCCTTCGGATGAGAAGTAAAGCTGAAGTCCCATGTGGTGTACGATGGCATTACCACGTAGAAGAACCCTCTCTATTATGCAAAGGATAGATGAGGCAAAATGTCCAGGTGTAGGAGCTTGCCACATGACATCAGTAGAATGCTCCAACGAACAGTAGACCAACGATAACTAAGCATATGGGTTTCAGCTTTGGTCGGCAACCGGCTGTGGAAAACCACTGTCCAATATATTACCTTTGTGTGAGGGACAAGACGGGTACCCGACACTGCCATAGGCGGGAAAAGGGTCAGGAGTTGCTTTTGCTTTGATGCTTCAGGAAATTCTTTCCGTGTGCTGGCAAACAAGAAAATGAAAACGATTTCTTTACTCAAACAAAACAAAGTGAAAATATTTTGAAGGGGGCGTCCTCTACATAATTGCACGCGGTCGGCCGAACCTATAGGACTGACCCTGCCCAAACCGTCTCTCCAACACCTGGTCAGAGCATCCCAAGCACCAGCATTGAACAAATACCTGTAATAGCCGACAGAAGTGCTTTAGAGGAACTTCATAGCTTCTCTGACTCAGTGTAGGAAACCAATATGAGTCCCCACAGTGGCGTCACTAGGGGGTGCGGGTGATGCGGGCCGCATCGGGTGACACCACGCACCATGAGAAATGGGGTGACATCAAAGCAGAAGAAGCGGTTTTTTTTCGGGAGAGGGGGGGTGACACTATGGTGTCACCGCACCAGGTGACGCTAACCCTAGCGACGCCACTGAGTCCCCACTATATGGTCACTGCAAAGTGCGTATGTGTAAAAAAACATCCCTACCCATCTATGAACAATCGGCTTTAACGGACAACCCCTCCCCTATAAGTCCGTAGATGAGAGGGCTGTCTGTAATTCAGTCATATCCGTTGCATTTACGGAAGCTGTTGCATTTATTGCATGTCCTTGACATCATTATACTCATAATTGCGGACACACGCGCCCGCCGTGTAATTATTAAGATGCGATAGCTGATGGCCAGATTCTAGTGACCTATTGGGAATTATTTTACTGTAGCACGTGCAGAGCAAAGTGCAAATTATTCAGTTACAACAACATGCTTTATCAAATGTGAAAAGTTACAATTACAATATTGTCCTTCTTTCTAAAGCGGGACCAAACTATCACCTTTGCGGTCCGTTGTACCACCTAGCGACAACGCTGCATTCCCTCTCTTGGAGGGTGCATTCACGGTATTTCGCATTGTAATTACAAAGTGATCACCCGAAGTTCTCTGAATACGGTTATACTGTATACAGTAGGCCTACTCAAATACCTGTATTGCTCCTAACATCGAATTTGTTTCGCTTGTGTTTTAGGTCCCTTCAACTGCAGCGGTTATTAGAACCCTGTTCACTGCATAGTTCAAACGCAGAGTCTGCTCCGACACTACGCTTTTGCGAGGATTTTGGGTATTAGGGTAGTCTCACACTGGAACCGACTACGAGCGACTTTAGTCGTGCGTAGTCGTACAACTACGCACGAACGATCCCATTCTTTGTTTCCTTATGAATCCTCTCACTTTGGCTGCGACTCAGTCGTCCGACTACGTGCATACACTTCCGACTTGCGGCTAGATCCCAACTGGTTCGGATTTTTCGTCTTTTTCGATTGTGCGACTTGCACAAAGTCTCTTTTGTGCTTCTTGTCAATGCTGCAGGACATGAGTGGGGTTTCGCTGACGCAAGTCGTCCGACAAAGTCGTGCGTAATGTGAGAACTCAACTCGTACGTAGTCGGAGTCGTACATAGTCGGCTCCAGTGTGAGGCTAGCCTTAGCAGTACCCATGCTAGTTCTAGCTGAGGTTGCGTTTTTTAACTTCAGCGATCAGACGAGAACTGGTGTATCCATCGCAATACAGCCGCTCTCTTATCATTGAAATTTGTTGTCATTCCAACGATATGCCAGAAAATTCACAACAGCAACGAAGTCCAGGTCTTTGTTGAAGGATTCTCTGATCCAACTTTATGCGCTAAAAAGTAAGATTAAATCCGACACTCGAGTACCCAACCATTAGAAAAGTAACGTTTTTAATGGCTGGGTATCACCATACTTTATGCTTACTCTTACCGTTTTTTAATTAGTTTTCGATCTGTGATGACTTGTCCTCGTCTTATTTGTAGAAAGGCAAGGTTGGAAAGTAGGATAGGTAGAATATTTCGCTGAATTTATTAGTAGACTAACACTATTGTACGTTTCTGTAAAGCTACAAACAAATCCCTCTCAGCACTCGTCCACTTTAGGGGCTCAGTGGTAAGATGCACACACTCGTGAGGGTAAACCTGTGAAATCCAATTCGCTGCAAGCCGAAGCGGAAGGGGAGGATCCAAGATCCCAATCCGTCTGATAGAAAGTAAAACTGCCCCTCTATGGTGTGTACGGTGTGGACTCCGCGTAAAAGAGTAGGCCTACTTTCTACACGGATTAAGTCATGCTGGTATAGGGTTGTCATAATTGTCTGACCACTGACCGGGACATCCCCCCTTAAAAATATTTTTTTCAACAAAATAGCAAGAGTTCATATTATAAACATTCATAGCATATTAAAAAATTCCATAATCCTTTCACTAACTGACTGAAATATAAATTATTTTAGAGGACCCAAAAAAGCGTTGGGATCAATCAGTGGCCGATCCAGGGGCAGATCAGGGTGGGGTAGCCCCTTTAACAACGACCTACTGTATCTTCAGTGGAATAGCCAACTACAGATTGGACTGGCAGTATAGAAATGGGGATAGCAATGCAAAAATGCCTCATCAGTTGCGCCCCATTCAGGCAGTGAGGGGGGAGAAATTGCTGTATTGCCCCTCGTCTGGATCCGCCCCTGGGATCAATGGTAGATCATCCCCAAACAGTCGGTTTCACTGACAAAATGTGATGTGCTTTCATGGACGAGTCTGTTCCAAATCTCTAGGCATGCACTGTATATGCGCAGTACTGAATGCAATAATATTATCGGCAAATAATTGTTTGACATGTGAAAATTTTAAATCAACCGGGACAAATGACTGTCGGGCCGGGACACTGGGACGCAGACCTCAAAACCGGGACGTATGGCAATCCTATGCTAGTACATCGACAAACGACAGTAGCCCTACAAGCGTCATTTATTTACCTTCAGCAACAGACATAGACGTTTAATAACTTTTTAAACCAACCACCCAACCTATAGAACCACTTATGCCATAGGTGGTGTGAGGGTTGAGAGGGGCGGACCCATAAGCACCTTGGTCCTCTGGTTGGCAGTTTATCCCTGGTAGAGTATAGGGGCAGAAATGATCATCCCTTTAAATTGAAGGCGATCAGGGCACGGACAGACTCATATTACTGATCCCCCAAAGGACCATCAAGAGAGCTTTCTGAAAGATAGTGCCATCATAGCAGGTAGGTAACGGGTGGCTTTGTTTGTTCTCCGACTGTTGTAACTTGATTTTTAAAACTGATTGAGTAAAATTGGGGTTCTTCAATGTAGATATTGCTGATCAACTTGCTAACTTCCAGGGTGAAGCATTCCATGATGTATTAGTTCACACCTTCCTTTTCCGGTTTACTGATTTGATGTACTGTATATGACATACTGTACAATAGTTTTGACATTGTTTATCTGCTCTTATCCTTCTTTACCATATAAGGTGATTTCAACTTTTCATCATGATACCGAATTCCTACAGATTTAACTGTTAATAGGACGGGACGTCCCAACAAGAGAATCGATTATACTATGAAACACATCCGGTGCAAAGTCGTAAAGTGTGCAATAAGCATATTGTGGGTATTTATAGATATGTATAAACAAATACAAACTACAGTAAGAAAAATATTGATCGTCGTCAGCAACATCCTACCATCCTACTTTAGTCTTTCTTAGTCATCCAATTCTGTTTTTGGCGGTGGGGTGTTGGACTTAAAGAAGATTGGATAGGTTTTGTCTGTGTGCGTGTGATGCATTCCTAGACTTCCAATTTGGTATTTATGCACATAGTAGTAGGCAAAGGTGTTGATGGCAATCAACAATTATTTGAATTAATAATGAATTTCTGCCTATGGTTTATATCAAAAATTTGAAGTCCTTTTTTCAAAAATCATTTTGTAATTGGGAGGAGCGAGAGCTACTCCGAATTTCACTGGTGTATCCGGTTTCGGTGCTCCAGGCGGTAATTTAAAAACAAAACGACGAATTAAATTGGTTAAAAACAAGAAGAGTTCCATTTTGGCTAGTGACTCTCCAAGGCAAATACGAGCCCCTGAAATTTAAATAAGAAAGAGAAATTTTCAGAATTTTTGAAAGTAATTTGTATTACCACAAAATTTCTTTCGGCATAACTACCAGCAGAGAATGGTATAAAATATTCAGGTTTGATCAAATGTCCTTCACTGCTTAAGAATCTTTCTGGACGGAAGTTGTCAGGGTCACCCCATAATTCAGGGTCATGCAAAACGTTCCAGAGATTAGGCATAACCACGCAGTCTTTCGGGATGTGGTAGCCAAGAAGTGTCGTGGATTTCATATTTCTGTGAGCTATTGACAACGGCACCAGAGACGAGTATCGTTGAACTTCCATGATCACGGCATTTGTGTAAGGTAATCTGTAAATAAATGTGTGATTATTATTGATATTATAAAGACAAGTGCAGCTCTGTTGGGCCAGTTCTGAAGGCATGATATTGGTCATTGACTTCAATCATGTCCGCTAAGTCCCAGCAAGACGCACTTCCCATCTTAAAGACTATCCTGGCAATTGTATTACACTGTTCTTACAACGTTCGATCACTTAGTGTTGGTAGTCTGTCCTCTCCCAAATTGGCCACTATTTCTTGATCTACTTTCTGTTGTACTTCAGTCCAAAACCCCAGATAGAGTATACTCCATCCCAAAGTACTGGCCGTTGTCTCTACGCCAGCCAGAAAAAAATTCGATGCTAGTAATTTTAGATGAGATTCTAGTACATGAAATTATAAAGTTATTATTGATTAATTGATTGCTTGTGAGAGTATTGATAGATTGTGCTTTATTTGTCTGAATCCCGTTTGCGGAGTAAATACCTGACAGAGTTTGATTCCTTGGGTCTGATGAATTCTGCTGTTGCCTGGCCATCTCGACCAAATACGAATCCAAGAAATCTCGTTCCATGTCAGGTACTAGGGTCTGACGATGTTGTTCAATCTCTTTTTCCATGTAGGCAAGCAATTCTTGCACAACTTGTTTTCGACGTAGTCGAAGGCTTTTTCTAAATCCCATTTGGATGATAAATTTGGGCAAAAACAGGAAGTCGCTCACTCCACTAAGTTGGATGAATTCTGTCAATAATTTCTTGAAATACGGTAAATTTTCATCACCATATTCGAATCGTTTGCCTGTGTAAAGAAATTTTAAACAAAATATCAGCCCAATAACTGAAGCTAACTATAGGGTCAGGTGTTTAAACTCACTTGCCACCAATGCCCAGATGACGTTTAAGAAAGGTACAACCAGAATTGATTTGACGTCGATCCCCTCTTTTCCATCTCTTTCAATCAGTGCACATAAATCGTCTACTTCCTGTTGAATGATGGATTCCATATTGCGTTTTCCAAAGCCAAAGTCTTTTAATCGAGAAAGTGAAAATCGTCTCTGATGTTTCCATGGCTGTCCATCTGTGCCAATGATTCCTATAAAAGATCGAAGAAGAAAATATCAGGGAAATGTAAGAATTACATTATCACTGTAACCAGATGACTTTTACACTTATTAGAGTTCCATTGTTGCTCAGGTTATTAAATTATTTAGTGACTTTACCCCTTCTCCTCTGCACGCGGGCTTTTACTACGGGTACGTCACTTCCCAAATACTAGCCAACAGTGGTTTTGATTCTTTACTATATTTACTGAAATTTTAATTTTTATCCCTTAAGGATGTCGTTACAGTTCCTAACCCACTATGGCCATTTTCAATAATCATTAATTGCATTGTTTACAATGAAGGGTCTGAAACGGAAGTATTCTCCTGCACTGGCCTTGATCTGCTCACCTGTTGATGACGTGCCCCCTCCAAGATAAAGATCTAAAGAGCGTTTTATTAATACTCTATAAGCAAAATTTGATGAACAACAAAACAGCAGTCGTAATCCTTTCCGAGTGTTGATGATTATTTTCATTTCCTGGGAAATTTCTTTAACCTTCGTATTTGTTTAGTTCATTTTATTTCCGATAAATGTCATGAGGCACTCACAGTACACCATATCCGAAATTCTCACAGTCAGCCTTCATATCTGACATTGATGTTGAAGCCGGGGAAAATACTCTTCCATGCGCGACAGGTGACGGTTATAGGGTTTCACAATCCGTAGTCGACATTAGGGGTTTCTCGGAGTGCGAGGAAGGAAAAGTGCACTTTTCATCACAGTAGGGTAAGTGTGGAGTCCTGTGGCTCTTTGTGATTTCATGATTGCAAGCAACACTTCGTCCAGTCCATCTCGTGCTCGTGGTTCACTACAGTGAGTGAAGGGTAAACATTTAGTGGAAAATGAATTGGTGCGTATACTTGGGCCCTGAGACCCACTAGCATGAGTGGGGGATGCCTGAAACAGCTAAGCCTTGTGAGAACCCAAGGCTGTGACCACGAGATCTCAATCATACAAACAACTGCCTTTGGGTTTGCACAAGTTGCCTTCAAATGGTCGCCTCGGAACCAATGGAAACAAGGCGTTTTAGAGAATAATGGGTCAATGCCCTGCACTACTTTTATCATACTGCGTAGGAAATGCGCAGAAAATGACTGTAAGCAAATACAGGGTACACCATACAGTAATTGGACAGTTGCCGTTTACATCATAAAACAAGCAATGTGAAGCATTAGTTAATAGTTCAAGTGCTTAGTTAGAGGTGGCAGTACTTGTATGTTGCTTGCTGTTCATTTCAATGCTTCAGATTGCTTGTTTCTATGATGTAAAAGCAACTGTCCAATAGCAGTCCACTGTCCAATTACTGTATGGTTTACCCTACTGTATAATATGGTAAAATGGAATGTTTTAGGAGCAAAAATATCGTTGAAGAATTATAATAATCGGTTTACCTACGGGTTATCTGTTTATCTCACGCGAGGTAGTAGTCACTAGTGGGCGACCAAGATCCAGTGTTGGGCGAGAACACAACTACTCAAATGTAAGACGCACAAGTTCAAAGTGGAACACTTGTATTTTCTCAAGCAAACAACACTTAGAGGTTTAGATAGAGATACTGTAGGTGGCTGGCGCTTGTGGAGCCTCAAAACTCCTGCTATGGAGCTCTAGGGCTCCACGGAGCACCAGTTGAGAACCGTTGGTCTAAAGCAGTGCTTCTCAAAAGGTACGCCCTAGAACATTTTCAGGTGCGCCCTGCGGTATACCAAAGAAATACTGTATGTGTCCAGATATATAGATAAATACAGTTACTCCATTACACCATTTCATTTCGAATATATTGCTCTTTTTTGTCAACCTGGTTTTTCTTGCAAAGAACAGCCTTCTCCTGGCTTGGAATCAGGCTTTAGATAACCTTTGCAAACACACATAGCGAACATGTTTTGAACAACTCTACAAGTTTAGCTCAAACTGTGATTTATAGTTCACTGTGGCCAACACCTTAATGCCATAGTCGCTTTTTTACTACAGTATTTGTAAAGAGCCTTGAGTTGACCACCAGTATATTCGTATGTGAGGCGTTGGTAGTGGATGTGGTATTCTTGCCATGCATATTACTTATTTCAGAAGTTTTGGAAGTTTTTATCACATTATTTGTATTCTGTAATATTTGACGTATCATAACATATTTGTCAGAAATTTGTATATGGTGCGCATCCAATTATTATTTGTAGGATTTTAAATGCCCACAACTTCAAAAAGTTTGGGAAGTACTGGTCTAGACAATGGCGCACGTACCTCATTCCCGGGGGACATGAGTAGAATCAGGGTATCATGATGAATTTAATAAATCTAATATTTCGGCCTTCCGATTTGCAAAAGTACTAAGATTTCATAACTGATACAGTACTGTTGAAATTGTGATATTTCTTTTATTTATATTCCTGAGAATGGGACATCTTTACTAAAAAAAAAAGTTTGGTTTACTATTAAACATGTTCATTTCCTTCTACATTACTGATAACTGTTTTCAAAACATACGCCGATATGCATCCTGTTTATACTTAGCGGTACCCAGTTTTACCAAGCAGCCACGCACGTCAGTACTCTACTAGCTGGGGTTGCGTTGCTTAACTTCAGTGATCAGACGAGAACTGGTGTGTCCAACGCAATAAGCCACTCCTTGAACAATTACTAAATGTAGTGTGAAATAGATTAAAATGTCCGTGTAAGGAGAAGGGTTTTGCTTTCAGTTAATATACCTAAAAATGTACTTAATGAAGGATAGATGAAGAGCAGACGTTAAGGCCTCTTCGCAACAAGTGATCTCAGTGTGGGACACTTGCCATCTAATAAGTCGTCTGCACTGAAAGGATCCAGGAATTTTTCTGACTGCAGGACTCTTTCTGTGGCCTACGCGGCTCTCAAGGATGTAGAATATGGCGCTATGTAAACGACTTTGTTTTTTGGAATTTTTGCTTAATGAATTTTTGGGGCTATGGAAACATCATACATATCCTGCACAATCCTGATGTAATTCGGGTTATTAGAAGTACCCGGGGCTAAGAAAGACCAAAATAGACTTTGGAATAGGTTGTGTGGGAAAGGCGGGGGTGGACGGCTTGAACCCGCAGACCCTACCCTGCTATTGGCGGGACAAGGGTATAATGATGATGATCATTTTTGAGAGTTTGGTGGTCCGTGTTCATATACAGTGCTTGGTGTACGGCGGCCTTTAGAAACCCTTTGTTACAACCGTCATACCATAATCTGTTTAATTTAATTTCTTTGATTACAGTAATATATTTGACGGGTTGGGGAGTATGCCAAGTAGCCATATCTGGCCGAAAGAGGCTGCTCGCAGGAGAACTGTGCATTGTTTGCCCGCACACAAGGCTCAACATCAGCATTACTAACCCTATTGGTAGCGTATTCGACCTTGAAACTCGTGATTATAGGTTCGATTCTAGAGAGAGGTAAGTATACCCCTCTCTCTCAAGTGTACCTTTCATAAATGCGCAAACTCATGAGGGTCTGTGAAACAGGCTTCAGGTTGACATTTTCATGTAAACTGAAATTCTTAATGATGTTATGTTGACATCTGATGCAATGGAAAACACATTTGTGAAGCAGATAACTCGCGACCCATTAAGCTTCAGAATTTTTATGTAGCACTGATGGATGTAACATCTCAGAGTTCAAATTTGTGACAACATAACTTTACTTCTAAATATTGATTTTTTTCTGACATATAAATATGGTGATGGTATCCTGAGACAACAAATAAAGGAAGTTTACTGAAGTTGTGGACATCCTTTTTTTTGTCTGAAAAGAAATGTCACTCAAATGTTTATCCACGGACAGCAGGTAACAATTCACGGCATTGTTAATTGCCCGAGTCTCGTCGGTGGGAAAGGCACATATACCGGTGTAGTGTTACTTGTAGACGGAGAAACAACATCCTCTGGGAGCGGCTTATTGTGTTGGACAGACAAGTTCTCGTCTGATCACTGAAGTTAAGCAACGCATCCCCAGCTAGTACTAACATGGGTGGCCGTTTGGGAACACTGGGTACCGCTAGTACGCAAAATTCGTCGCATTTGTGTAGTGTCTGTGAATTCTCTGCATTAGAACTACGCAGTGGATGGGGCTCTAATGACCTTGTAGCTGATGGGCCCTAAAACACCAACGAAACAAACGAAACAACATTCTGCTCAACAAGGTTTGTAAACCTGCACATATTTCCTGATGGAGAGGGTATTTTGTATTAAATGGCACCACTCACCAATACTTTACCGCCTTTAACCAAGAATTCTTTGGCTGGTGATCTATAGGTTACCGACTCCAGGTCTAACATTTCAGTCTGCAACTGCACCTGCAGATGTCCAACGTCAGAGTGAAACAATTTTTAATTTAGGTTCCATTTCGTACCTAAATTGTTACTTATCAACTTTCCACAGCAGCATGTGGACTCAGCGTCTTACCAATTAATTTTTGGGAGAAGGAATATGGGAGTAAACTGAAGGATCCCCATTTCATGTTGATGTTTGCCGCCCTTTCTTGGTTCTTGTGCAGCCTCCATTTGTTCGTCAAATTTGTAAGCCCTGACATGGAGCATAGGTTTTATTCATCATCAGGTAACTGATGGTGCAACTGGGTATGTTGAACTCGAGGCAAAATACCATAAACGTTGGACTACCGATAGTGGCGTGCCAGTACTGTCTGGTGCCTGTGTGCAAGACCTTATTTGGCGCCCCTATCCTACTCCTCTAGCCTAATACAAAATCGCTGTATAAAACAAAAGTAACACTAAGGGAAAAGTAATTTATGCAATTTGGAAAGAAGTCATTGTGAATTACGCCCTTTATAGATGTTCAGAGCAAATGCAAATCTTTTCTTCTCCCCTGACATCTCTGGCGCCTGGGTAGCGGCGAATTGCGTTGGACACACCAGTTCTCGTCTGATCACTGAAGTTAAGCAACGCAAGCCCAGCTAGTACTGACATGGGTGGTCGCTCGGGAAAACTGGGTACTGCTAATACCCAATAATCGTCGCATTAGTGTAGTGTCCGTGCAGTCTATGCATTAGAACTACACAGTGGACGGGTCTCTAATGTGGACGGGTCTTGTAGTTGACGGGAACTTAAACACCAACAAACAAACAACAATCTGGCGCCTGTGTGCGTTGCATGCACTGCACACTGTGCCAGCGCGCCACTGACTACCGATACACTTTACAGAACTTTTGAAACGCAACTCTACAATTTCTTGGTGACGTGGACTATGTAAGAATATGGTATGAGGATAAAAAAAGAAGAAAGTGTACTTACCGAACCTTCCACCAACGTCGTTAATAATATCCAGGATAGGTCTTCCAGAGAAAGTTTCCGATTGGTCAATCAAAGCGGCTTTAATGGCTTTCCAATCGTTCAAAACGATACCCAAATTTGCACCCATCTGAATACTAAACACGTTTCCATATTTTCTTCCTAAAAGACTGAGCACCTTATGAGGTTGCTCACCCAAAAATGGAAGATAGCCCACGATCGGCAAACCGTAAGGACCTGGCGGTATGTTAGCATCATGCCGGTCAAAAAACCGTTTGATTAGCCAATAAATGAATAAAATGAAGGCGAAAGTACAGAGCACTAATGTCAGGTGCATGAATTTCTATTTGTCAATGTCAAACTAGAGCGGAGAGCAAACACTCTTGATTGCTGTTGATGATAGTAATATTATGTTAACCAAAAAAATGAGTAGAGCGTCCCGTTTCGGAATTATATGCCAACATGAACCTTTTCTTTTCTTCTTGTTTTCCAGACAGGAAGTAAAACTAGGATATATAGTTTTACTTTTCGGTGTGAGAAAATTTGGATAATAGTTTTTACCACATTTGGTGAATCGGCCCATGTGATTAACATGTTTGATTGGCTGTTGAGCCGCTACGTTTGTTAGGATTTCTACGTAAAGGTGTGGTGGTAGTGGGTTGTCCAACTGAAAAATAGGTTCCTCCTTTCTAAACGCCCTCGTTTTCATCTTTGTGTAAGTTTAAGAAAAAAAAGATAGTCTGAGCAACTGAGGAGAATAGAGTCGTCTTATATGACGTCATCTAACATCTGTAAGGACTGGGCTGGTGGTTAGGAAGTTGGAGTTATTGAACCCTCCCCTTTCTTCCTCTTTAATAATGATTTAAGTCTCGCCTAGGATTTGTAACTCTACAGGATATCTAAATTTAATTCAATTTTCCGTCTCTATAGTATTTACCACAGTAACAACAATTTCACTGCCCTAAAAAAATATTCTTGTTTTAAAGTAGCATTCAGCTCCTCAGTTTTTCACCTGCTGCCAAAGAAAAGTGACCTCAACTGACCGAATAACCCACTAAATGGAAAGCGACAGTGGAAGCGCATGTACTCACACCATGCGACCAAAGCAATACCACTTAAAAACAAAACCGTGAACGGAGCACTGACCTTGTTTGAAAAAAGTGGACAGTCTGCTGAACGATAGGTAGCAAGTGCTTAACCTAACTTTAAAGCAGCACTACAGGTTCGACTCCGAATCAAGGCTAAAGGGCCCCACACACTTTCCAACTTATCGCACCGACAGTCAGTACAACCAATTTGGAGGTAGACTACACATTGTCCGACAGAATAACCTAATTTGTCATAAGCGTGATTGTCGAACTAGTAACATGCCTCCGATGCTCTCTAAATGGCAAAGAATCGGCATTTCAGTGTTAGCATGTGATGGTATTTTTTGGTATATTTCTAATAAAACATTAGAGAGTTAGTGGAGAACGTCGACGATGACGATACGAGGTCAAATGAGGCAACTGTGCATGCTCACGAAAAGCAGACCAGCAATTGAGCTTGCGCATTTGCCTCATTTCACCTCGTATCGTCATCGTCGACGTTCACCACTAACTCTATTAAATTCCTGATTTTTCACATCTCTAATAGCGTACTATATTTCGCGACTTTACTCGTTGTATTCCCACGCCATGTTAAAATGCCTTCAGTACTTGATACACATTCACTGAGAGGGAGTAAAACAAAAGAATGACGTTTCTTTCGTTGGCCGGTTGGGCCAACCATGACACAGACTATACAATGTGTTGGGTGATTGGGAGGAGGAGCCAGCGGTTGGATGGTTTCATCCAACCAACTTGCCCGACTGTCGGAATGGTCGCACAATACGCCTACAGACTACACAATTTGTTTGGTTGGTTGGGAGGTTTGCCCAACAAGTTGGATAGTTGTAGTTTGTCATCTCTTAAGTATTTGCCGTTTTGCAGATGAATACCAACCACATTCTTGCCCCTGCCTACACATTTATTTTCCTCGAAGGACTGGTTTACTGTTTCAATGACTCGGTATTTGAACCTGCAACAGTGAATTCATGAATCCAGAAGTGTAGGTTCAGTGGGGGATATGGGAGCCCCAAGGGATCTATCTCTCGGGAAGCAAAGTCGTGGGTCTTGTATAACGTGTACGATGTCACTTGCGAGAGCTTGTTTTAGCCTCCCTCCATTAGTTTAATGTTTTTCTATTCTGCTGAGGGAGCCTGTGAAATTTCTTTCATTTCTGCGGGGTTACTTTTGCCTTTCTCTGTCGAAGGATACATCTGTCTTCTTTAGAATTTGTTGTATAATCTAAATATTTTTTTGACCCGAAAGCACCTGCCACCCCACTACCCTCTGCTCTAATAATACTGCCTGTCGTTTCACAGTGCTCATAATCAGTCTTAATTTAATTTGAAACTGTCCTCCGATTAAATTACATTATCAGAATTTGCCCATCCGACGACAATTTCTTTAACAGGGATAAAGGAACGATGGTAAAATGATGACCTCATAAGCTATCTAAAGACACTTAACTACTATACTGTAGTTGACGAGGAGGTCTCTTTTAAATAAAGAGTTCAAATTATTACGCTAATGGGGTAGGCCGGCATCCTCCCACAGACAACCCGTCCAATAGGCCTATTCCTGCGGATGTCTACTCTGAGAAAAGGGGCTACTGTTAGACGAGTATCTGGTGGGAGAGAGGCGGGAATGGAGGGCTGGAGCCCACAGGCCCGACCCTGCCACAAGTGGGATAGGGGTATGATGATTGTGATGAAATTACTACGCTTAAAATTTAAAGACGAATTTCATTAGTTAAATCAGTTTTAACCTACTTGTAAGGATATGACTACTAGTTCGAACCTGATTGTATTTGGCAATGTGTGCATAAAGGATTTTTAACTAATCAACTCTCTTCCCCAAATGTGGCAGGGTCCTACTCTCATGACTTCAGGAAGGGGAAGGAAACAACTGTTTAGAGCAACGACGGTGGGAGAAGGGGGAAGATGAGGTGGGCATGGAAAACTAATTGGAGAATTTGTTACCATACATAGATTTACAGGGTTGGCTGTCGACCAAGTGCCACAACCTTTTGATTCGCATTGGGCGACTGATCTGGTTACGAAAGTATTGGAAAATGGAGCTAAATCTTATGTCTGTAAGGACGCAAAGACGACACACTTTGCAAAGTAATTCCTTTGTTAGTCGGGGATCAAAGGTGGAATAAGTTCGATTCCTAGTTTGGAGACCTGTTTTCCTCCCCCACCGCTAGGTAAAGTCTGTGGATTATAGGAAGTAGGTCAATCACTATCTCGACAAGTAAAGCCCTACCTATGTGTGTGATGCGTCCTGCGTGTTAAAGAGCTTGTCGGTCGGGGTTCTGCAGGTGAGCGCATTAAGCCCCCTGCTCTTTGCCATTTTCCTTAATGATCTTTTCGTGGCACTTCCTGCGAATGTCGATGTACTGTCATTCGCGGACGGTACCCCCAACTATATCCTTATTGTTTCAGCAGTGGTACCCAGATACTTCGTACCTCCTTTATTAAGGATTTGGGCATTTATCTAGATGCAAATTGACCTTTCACGCCCACATCTACCATCTTTTCCTACCCACAAAGGGTCGGCTTGCAGTCATCAAAGGTTTGGGGGATATTGTATTTATCGTCACCCGCAGCTGCATCTTTTTCAAGTGATAGTACTACACAAGATTCTATATAGAATCCCGAGCGGCTGAGTTGCGTTGGACACACCAGTTCTAATTCTATTTCTAATTCACTGCAAGCAGCCTCTAAGGCCAATTTGGCAGTGGAGAGACTAACTCTCAGCTACATAAGATACTGGAAAACTTCTAAAACCCTAAGCTATAGTTGTTGTGTCTCCCTACAATACTTGCAATGGTGGCCTTCCCTTTCAGCAAGCCCTCCACTTTATTCTCCCCGAGGGTATTCCATTGCAGAACGGTCCTTGGCAAAAAACACTACCAGTAGTGTGAGTCTCCCTGTGCCCTTATTTCTTTCAATTTATATGAATGATCCTTTCTCACCTTATGCCCAGCGAGTGGTCCATTGCACCCCATCAGCAGCAGTCTCATGAAAAGACAAATGTTGTGAGATACAAACCCCCGGCTCAGTGTGTCCCACCCCAATTCCCTAACCATGTCAGACGCACTTTCCCTGCGTGACAACCTGTGGAGTACAATTCTTGCTGCCTTCCTTTGGATCCTTTCAATTTCCCATGATAAGTCCTGCCTAAAGGGAGACCAAATTGGACTACAATGCTCTAAAATTGGTCGCACCATTGAAATATACGCTGTATCCTTTACCTCATTTGTGCTGTCCCCAAGAACCCTACTATTCAGACTGTAGAATTGACCCGCCATCCCAATCAATTTATCAATTTATCTGGATATCCTAAGAAATCTAAACTTTTGGAGGTTTAAAGGCAATTCCCATCTTATGCACCAGTCATAAATTTTATCTAGATCCTGTTGTAATCGTGCACAGGACGATAACCTCTCACCCAATGCCCGAGCAATACATGTGTCATCTGCAAATAGCTCAAGGAAGGAAACATTATCTAGTCCTATGTCGTTTACATAGAGAATGTGCAACAAAGGACACAATACACTTCCCTTAGGGACCCCAGATGTGACTGGTTTCCATTCAGATGCACAACCCTTGAACAGGACCCTCTGTTGTCTACCAAGCAGATAGGCCCTTATCCATTGAGTAACCTTACAATGTATCCCTTTAGTTCTCATCAGATCACTGAAGTCAAGCAACGCAGCCCAAGTTAGTACAGTAAGTCCTCGACTTATGCAATTTCGACTCAAGTGATTTCGGACTTACGCGATTTTTTTAAACAAAAAAAAATTTTTAGGCTAGGCACACACTGTATAGTCAAGACTGTTTGACGACAGTCTATGTACTATGTACGTAATTGTTAATCAGTTTTCACTATTAGCCGCCTTGCTACCCATTCGTTTTCATTGCCTGAGCTGAGCACACTGACTGCCATCAGACAGTCTGGACCAGCGATTCTCAACCACTGTGCCGCAGCACTTTAGTGTGCCACGAGATTCATAAAATGTGCCGCCACTTCGAAAACCCATGCAGAAGTGACGTCAGGCAAGTAGTTCAATCAGTTCTGCCTTCCTAGGAGGAACAGGCTGAACCAAGTTCTACTGGCTAACAAAGCTATGTAGTCTACTAGTCACCTGCTTGATGTATGCATAGGGCTAGGTTACAAGTACAATAACTTCTAACCCTCTTCCTGCCTATGGCAGGGTCGGGTACTCTTCTTGCCTCTGAGTGGACACAAGAGCGATATATTGGACAGTGTTTTCCGACAGCCGGTTGCCGACCAAAGCTGCAAACCCTTTGCTATTTATTTTATTTCTGCTGTTCGTTGGGACATTTGACCGAAGCAAAGGGGCGAGCTCCTACACCTGGAAATTGTGCTTCCTCTACCCGTTCCATAATAGAGAGGGTTATTTCACGTGCAGATTCCATCGTACACCACACGGGACCTCGGGGACCACGGGGACTCTCGCCCAAGAAAAAGCCAACCCACCTCAGTCCAGTATTTGTTTTTGCATAGGGTTAGGTTACAACTTGTATATTTTCTTTGGCGTTTGTGTGGCCCAAAATGTATCGTTGTGTGCCGCCAAATTTTTAAATTATTAAAAATGTACTGTGACGAAAAAAAGGTTGAGAATCGCTGGTCTGGACTGTAGTGAGCGCCTAGCCTTAGGTGTGACACTGTGGTGGTGGGGTAATTCAGCTGTGTGCTTTGCTTTCTGTAATGTCCAGCAGTCTGTAATGTTTACCACAGAATTCGCATCTCGGCTACTTGCATTCTGTTGACATGGCACTTCCTCACTGCCCAACACTGATCCGTATAGCATAGCTGACCTAACCACTGCCCTGTAGAACTTCCCTTTCAGCTTCACTGTGACCCTCCTATCACGCAGGACTAAAAGACAATTAACACTGGACCAATACTTGAAGTAGTTCATGATAAATACAGCATGTATGCAGATTGTTATGTGCGATATGTCCAATAAATATGTGCAATAAATAATATTTTCTTAGGTTATCTAGATAGAGCTATTTGACTTTCACCTAACGTTTAAAACTAAAATATTTTTTGTCAAAAATGCTAAATATAGTGCTTTCCTCGACTTACGTGATTTATCGACTTACGCGAAAACCTCCGGAACCAATTAATCGCGTAAGTTGAGGACTTACTGTACTGGGTTCGGTTTTTCATTGGGTGCTGCTAATTTCCACTCTCCTACATCATCTACTCCCACCCCCCTCACACCCGCCACAAGGTTCGGCCCGGTATGGTTGCTTGGCCAACTCCCCAACCCGTTAGTCTAATTCCTAATCAATTCCTTGGCTGCCTGTAGTCCATCCCTATTAACCAACCTTAGACGCCCACACGATCACTTAACTACCAGCCAACTGGTTCCAACTGCTGCTTCTTGTCGGTCTCTTTCTATTCTTGATCCCACCCCTAGGGCGAGAGTACACTTTAGGGGCTGCCTGCCTTCAGAGCACCTGATTGTCCTATCTTGGCTGACTATCTTGGATGTCTCATCCATCGGATCCCTCTCCTGTTGCAGGAGTTTAATTTTCGGGTCCCACCGCGGGGTACCAGATCATCTGACTTGTTTGCTACCACTCCTGGTTCCAAGCTTGCAATTCATAAACAGCAGGCTGATTTCAATAGGGTTCAGTTGTCTCTCCACGATCTCCTATTGTCGGCAAAAAGTTTCACTCGTTTGGTAACTACGCTTGGTTATTTGTCCCTAGCACATTCCGTCTCTGAGCCTTACCTACTACTCCATGACTGCACCCTCTCCTTTAGGCTGTCCTGGTAAGCTGGTCTGCCTCTTCTCCAATTCTTGGAACAACCAACCACTTACCCAATATTCCCATTTGATAGTCCTTGATTGTGTCCCCTTCCTGCTTCCCGTCCCTTGTATCCGTGACCACCCCCCCTTAGGCTTGCCTTACGTTTACTGCCCTACGGAAGTGGAGGTACTAGTGGCACCCCTTTTGAAGGACTATTGCATAAATTATATGAATTGACACAAGAAATACTGTATTTATTCGAAGGTACCACTGTTTAAATAGGCATCTTCAATTTAGAGCCTCTTTAGGCCCGGTGCGAGTGCTTTCCTACCATCACAAATGGCCCTGGTAGAACTACCAACCACGTCAGGTCTAATCAGTACACAACAAATCGATGGTCGAAATGCTATCCAAAATCAAACGAATCTGTCATTATTCACAACACCTACGACAACCTACGCGGTCGTATTTCTCACTTTGTTTATTTTTTTAAAATAAATATCGTCATTATCTTGCAAAGCATTTGTGGGCGTTCGTCAGTCACATTAATACGACGGTGGAATTGACGCCTACGAAACTGTATTTCATCTCTGAAATCCTCTTATTCGACCATCTTTTCAGCAACCGGGCACCCCGAGTTACCATCCTGCACTCCTATCCATCAATAAGTTCTTTTGACCCATTTAAAATGCACCATTTGTAGCTAAATTCCTTGAATATTGATATCTTCAAGAAAGTTCGGTGTCAGTTTTACTTTTAACGAAAATAGCTTTTGTCTTAGTAGATAGACGCAATTTGTCATCTAGATGGCAAATGAACTTCACTCAAAGAATCAGCCATATGATAATGAGTCCTGAACCAAAAAAAAATATGTAAGCCATGTCCAGTGCGCTGATAATGATCAGTGACTGAATGTAAATCGGGGACAAGGTGACACACACACATAAGTGTGCCGTCACAAATGGCTAGATTGCATAAATATACTTTTGACACTTTACTCGAACATTTTGCCAATTATTCAAGATGTGTGACTTCGGGAAAATCCATGGTTGCTGTTGACTAGGTGAAGACTTTAATAAATTTTGCATGGTAGATACGGTCATATTTTATCTTTCAACATTTCCTTGTTGCTTCTAGATACTGCAGGTAGAAATTATCCGTTGCCCTGGGAAATTGCAAAAAATACAGGTTCACATGTTCCAAAGTGGCCTTGTCGTATTTCTTAAACAAACCTCATTTCTCGGCTATCGCAAGTAAGATCGGGAGGTTACCCATTAGATAAAGAGGACAAAGCAGAAACAGACTGAGGTGTAATAGGCACGAAACAAACTGTAGCAGCGTAGAAAGACAAAGACAGGAAGAGAACTCATTATTGAACTATTTGATGGTGGTTATACAGTGATAGCTATCATCCAAATGTCACAGTAACCCTTTTAGTTACCTCTTACAACGTTCAAGGATATGAACTGGCCTTGGCTTGATTGCGCAGATTCGGTCCTAGCTATGACCAAAACATTCGTTCAATTGAAAGATAGACGAAACCCCAAAATACACTTTCTGGAGGCCGAACAATCAAGCTAATGTTTACCGTGTGTAAACGGCATATCACCTGCACTTGGAAGAACCTTTCCACATGGAAAAAATCTCATCACCTCCTGCCTCAGTACTTTCTTTCGGGCGAGAGGTAAGCCTCGCGTAACCCTCTTTCCAATGGGAGGTACAGCCGTGAACCCACGTGTGTTCAATGCCATCTGAGAGTAAAAGAACACATTCAATACAGAAAAATTTATGTGCGTATCGTCGAAAAAAATTTCCAGATTAGGAATTTTGTCCTCTGGCGTCGGTAAACAAAAACACGTCAACGTTATATAAGTACAAGTTTTGGCATTAGATCGGCAACCGACTACGCCAAAATTCCCTCCAACCGTCCCTTCTGATCCCAGTATGAACAGGTCGAACAGGTGCCCAACGCTTCCATAGGTTGTTAAACGGATAGTCGTTAATTCACACTTTCAGTTGAATTAGTTTATGTGGTTATTCAGTATAACATCAGTATGTAAGCTCTGAAAGCAGTTTTCCGATGACCTTGGGGGGAAGGAAAGGGAGGAAACCCAGATAACATGTACTTCCTTTTCCTGTAGAAAGAGTTTTCTTACGTGCAGGTGATATGATACTTTGAGGATTTTCTGATTCAGATGTTCTTGTTTGCAGGACTTTCATAGTATCATATCGCATCACGAAATATATCGTCAACGGTTCTAGTTTGTTAGTTATTTTCATCAACGTCATCAACATTCGGTTGAAAGCAGTGTCCGTGTGTGCCCGGAGTTGTATAGGCACACGGAACTCGTAAACGGCGACTAAACGGGGCAGATCCAGGGATGGCCAACCTGCAACATCATAATTGGCCCTGGTCGATATAGTGACCCGAATCGCTGGCGAAAGCGGATCCTGGTGGTTGAGCGGATGCATCCCCTGTGACGTCTCTAGGCCACCCTGCACTGACAGGACGGCTCCGACACGTGGAGAGATGGGGTTGCGACCCTAAGCCGCCAACACGCCACTTTGGTCACTGCTTCAGTGGAAAACGGGCGGTCAGACGATTACCCGGTCTGATCAATAGGCTGGAGGGGGCGGGGCGTTTTCCTCCTTTCATTCCTCAGAGATGTCATTTTCAGCCCCCGATGCCTAATGGTTCTAGTACTTGGGGGTCATAACTCTCTGCGGGTTACCTGTTTGAGTAACCCTTGTGACCCGAATGGACGTCCCCATGTTGGAATCTGTGGTTGGTTGGGACTGTGGACAGGGAATTGCAAAATACCAAAACATTTGATAATTAATTTTGAAAACTTCAAATCTATGATGCAGGGGATCAAAACCCATTCCACAGGTTGATTGAGATAGATCAGGAGTCTAAACCACACTATAGTCAGGTCAAGACCACAGCTAGGAGGGAGGACCTTTGCGTTGACCAAACATCAGTAATAGGCCCTCTATGGTCGGTTAGAGGCCAAGGAAGAGGAGATAAAAGTTTTTAAACTGGCTAAGGCTAAAGATAGGGAAACCCAAGATGCACCCTGAGCTACAAGAGTGAAGGATAGCAAAGATAGGGTTCTGTTTCTCCCCAAGAGGACTACATTTTTGAACATATCTTATTCTACTCTATAATGGGGTATCTGTAAAAGAATGCCATCCTTAGCAATAACCAGCATGGATTTAGGAAAGGGAGGTCATGTGACACCCAAATGGCTTGCTTGATGGATTATATTCAAAAGGCTTTAAACAATTGCAAGCAGGTTGATGTTGTATTCTTGGACTTTGAACAGGCTTTTGTCATGGTTCCCCATGATAAGCTGGTTTCAAAAATGTCCAGCTTGGGGATACATAGTAAGGTTACTCAGTGGGTAAGGTCCTATCTGCTTGATAAACAGAGGGTCCTTTACAAGGGTAGTGGATCTGAATGGAAACCAACCACATCAGGGGTCCCTTAGGGAAGTGCATTGGGTCCTTTGTTGTACATTCTATATGTGAATGATATAGGACTTGATACAGTAAAACCTGCCTAAACCGGACCTTGTATAAACCGGAAACCTGTCCAAACGGAAAATAAATTTCAGAACGGAATAATTTCCCATTTAAAATACTACCCTAAACCCGGAAAACTACCTAACGCGGAAACGGAATAAGTTTTGGGAACCGTTTGCATAAATAACCTGACTAAGACGGATTATTTTATGCATAACGCTACAATGCAGGCATTAATTTTGAGTGTGACTGTACATGCACCAAAGTTCTAGGGACCATTACAGCCATATACACACAGAGCTACCCAATAGCGAAGCAACGACAAAGTACTTCAAAAGACATGTGGTGACAGGGGCAGATCCGGGGGGGGGGGGGGGCAATGCAGCCATTGCTCCGCTCTGTGCCTCACTGTGCATCTGTCAACTGATGCATGATTCAACTCTGCAATGGATGAGACATTTTTGCATTTGCTATTCCCATTTCTATTCTGCCAGTCCAATCTGCAGTTGGCTAAACCACTGAACATAGGGCATTGTCTAAGGGGCAGTGGAGGACCTATTGTAATTGCTAGTTAGATTTATACTAAGGTATTCTAAATATTTAAAAATATTTGAGGTGCAATTTTTTGAAGTGCTCCCCCCTGATCCGCCTCTGGATCAGCCCCTGTATGTGGGCAGAGTAATTTTTTAGTTTATAGACTTATTTTAAATTTCATCATCCTAATATAAGGTGATCATATTTTTTGTACTTTGTTTCATTAAAACACAGCCCTTTGTAAAACGGAAACCTGTGAAAACGGAAAAAAAAATTTGGGAACGATCAGGTTCTGTTTTAGACAGGTTTTACTGCATTAATTCCTTCCTTGAACTATTTGCAGATGACAAATGTACTGCTTGGGTATTCGATTAGGAGTTATCATCCAGCACACAATTACAACAGGACCTAGATAAGATTTACAATTGGTGTGTAAAATGGGAATTGCTTTGAAACCTGAAAGTGTGGGATTCTCATGATATCTAGATCTAGGAAGCTACTTGATTTTGATTGCTATATAGGTGGAGTGAGGTTTGAGAGAGTTGTGACCCATAAGCACCTTGGAATTATTGTAAATAGTCAAGGTACCTGGAAGGATCATATTGGCAAATTGATTGGGAGGGCTGGGCAATTCCTCTGTCTGATTAGTAGGGGCCTTGGGGACAGCACAAGGGTGGTGAAAGAAACAGCATATATTTCAATGGTGCAACCAATTTTGGAGTATGGCAGTCCAGTTTGGTTTCCCTTCAGGCAGGATTTATCTTGGAAGATTGAAAGGATACAAAGGAGGGCAGCAAGACTTATACTCACCAGGTTGTAGGTTTTCTCCCAGGGAGAGTGTGTCTGACATGATTAGGGAATAAGGGTGGGAAACAGTAAGCCAGTGGCATATATCTCACAGCGTTAGTCTTTTTATCAGACTGCTGCTGCTGGGGTGTGTTGGACCTCTGGTTGGAAGTGTGTCCCTGGCTGAGTATAAGGGGAGAAAGGATCACTCATAAATTGAAGGAGATTAGGTCACAGACAGACTCATACTACTGGTCTTTCTTACCAAGGACCATTTGGCAATGGAATAGCCTTGGAGTGGATCAAGTGGAGGGCTTCGTCAAGGTAAACCCACCCTACCATGCTGTCAAAAATAACTTGACAACAAAGTTTATGGTTTCTTTGACGAATAATAAAGGTGAACGCCGCCATGAGGGTGCGTCAATAGGCTAGTGCCCCGGTTCTTAACAATCTTGTAACCTTAAATTACTAAACACTGGGGTTAATATCACTATAATTTTTAATATTAAAGTATGAAATGGAGTATGGCGCAATCAGATCCACGCTATGAAAACTCGATTTGTGACGAACTTCCCCCTCGTCCAATCAACTTGTTTTCGAAATGAGTCGTAAATCACCTTTTAATGTGGTCCTAAATTCATTATTGTGTCCTTAATATGTTTGAAATGCGTAAATGCGTGGAATGACCTCTGCAGAACAAATATGTAAAACGTAAAAAATTACTTTACCTGATGTGCAAATGAATGGACACACTGCAAAGGTCGTACAGAACATCTATTAATTCTTGATCATTTTTGGTATGAAATAGTATTTAACGTTAAAAGGAAGAAATCTACAAATATTTTAACTATAAATACTACGTATCAGGCATTTAAACATCCAGGATTACTCGGGTTACCGTTTTGGTGTGGACACTTGCAATCCGCCGCTATCTTTTTTTAAATTCGACTGTCAATTCGTCATGGATTCTCGTCGACAACTTATCATTTCCAGCTTGGTCATTTATTGTTGCGTTTTAGGAATTTGGTCATCTGAAGCAATGTCTCTTCCTTTTCAAGACACTCTTTTACCAAATGGAGGAAGAAACTCATTTGATAGAGTTGGTATGAAATCTGAAGATGAAATTTATTTAGATGATACTCCTCACTTTTATCATAAAACAATTGATCATCACGCTAAAAATCCATTTCATGATGGTAAGTTCTAATTAAATAATAATTCAAATGGCTCTTCAGCCAAATTAGTGGAAACATCGATCCTAAATGGCGGTGTTGCACGTGCGTTGTTAATACAAGAGGGCATGTTGAGGGAACGTTTAAACAGCCCTCTGACGATCAATATTACTGCCAATATTTTACAATACTGACAATAATAATGGTCATCTGAGAGAAAATATTGATGTAGTGTCAGTATGCTGAGATACTTTCACGGTCCTGAAATTATTGTTACAATATTGTGGGAAGAGTCAAAATACTGATGCAATATGGACCATTTGAGTACTATACTGTCAATATTCAGCCAGTGTGAATATTCCACGACGAGTCCACACCACTGGTGTCTCCGATGTAACAAGATAAATACTGCGAGGAAGAAAAACGAGGCTGTCAGACAATATTACTGTCAATATTTTACTAATCATCCCGCCTCGGTGGCGCAATGGGTAGCGTGCTCAGTAACTGCTTCTAGATTCGATACTAGACCAAGATAGGTTGGCTTCTTACGGGCTGGAGAGAGCGGCTCTGAGTGTACCTTCTTTCGGATGAGAAGTAAAACCGAGGTCCCGTGTGGCGTACGATGTCATTTGCACGTCAAAGAACCCTCTCTACTATGTAACGGGTAGATGAGGCAAAATTCCCAGGTGTAGGTGCTCGCCTCTGGCGTCAGTGTAGTGACTCAACGAGCAGTAACCGAGCATAGGCGTTGCTGTTTTGGTAGGCTGCCGGCTGTCCAATATATCACCCTTGTGCCCATTCAGAGGGACAAGATGGGTACCCGACCCTACCATAAGGTGGGAAATGGGTTAGAAGTTTTTTTTTACAATAATACTGATCGTCTGAGGGCGCCTTATGAATAGTGATAAAATATTGCCAGTATTAAATACTGACAGTATTTTGATCGTCTGAGGTCTTTCAGTTTTAAAGATTAATTTACCGACGTCAGCAAAGGGGTCGAATAATGCTGCAACGAGTCAGTTCAAAACCAAGGCCAGGAGGTCTACTAAAACATTCCGGGTCTTGTCCTCTCTGCTAGGAAAACAAGCACATCATGCGCATACCACACTAGTATGCATATGATTTATCGTGTCTCGCGCTTCATACCCCCTTTCTGAGGGGAGCGGCGAGTTGCGTTGGACACACCAGTTCTCGTCTGATCACTGAAGTTAGTACTGACATGGGTGGTCGTTCGGGAAAGCTGGGTACTGCTAATACCCAATAATCGTCGCATTAGTGTAGTGTCTGTGCAGACTATGCACTAGAACTATGCAGTGGACGGGTCTCTAATGACCTTGTAGTTGACGGGACCTTAAACACCAACAAACCAAAACCAACCCTTTCTGAGATCTGTTAATTAGAGTGCTGGAAGACCTTGGCTAACTAACTAAATATGTATTTTTTTGCAATAAAGTAACGTCCACACTTTCTTTGAGTAGGATTATTGATGGACATCTCTCAGTCTTCAGAAGAATATGATGAAACTTATGACTACGAACGTCGACATCAGATCTTTCCAAGATTTTCAAGGTCTATACTTCAATATTTATAATGGAATTAATTCAAACTGATGTGGTAGGTCACTTCCATACTTGCGTAATGTTTGAAGCTTTCATCAATGAATCAGAAGCCGCCTTCTGCCGCCTCTTATTAACAAATGAATTGTTTCAATTTCAGTGACGTCTAAATTCCTACCAACAGCCATTTTAGTTTTATTCTATAATTTAAAAGAATGGCCAGTGAATATCTCGACGGCATAGTTTTTACACAAGCATACAGTAAATTTCCTTTGCTGATAAACATAAAACTCGTATGAAGTAAATTGTTTTCAAAAGTGGATATTCAAGAAATAAATTAGTTACCGCCATGTTTGCAACTTTCTTGGAAGACTGAGCATTCCATTTCGGCATTTATGCACCTGAATAACAACTAGGGGGAAAGTTGGAAATATGGAACGGGTTTTGTACATTGTAAAAAGAAATACATATTGAAGCAAATTCCATGTATGTAACAGTGAAACATGTTTGCAAAACAATTCATTTTTATTGTTTTTGAGAGAAAAAATAAAAATTGACAGATATAAAAAATTATCAAGCCCATACATAAATCTGAGTACAGTATTTGAAACAGGGGTGGCAATGTGGAACTAACGTAATACAAAGCAAAATAGCACTAATAACTATTGAAATTATTAAAGAGCCAATAACATAAGATATAATAAGAATATAATAAGAATTAAAAAACAATAGTAAAAAAGTGTTTGAAATATGAAACAGTTTTCATCTTAAGGGTGCTAATGGGAAACATGAACATTCTCATCAATTAAAGTTAAATATGTATTCATTCAGTTTATTCAAAGCATATTTTTATGTTAATACAAAATCGTTATGAAAATTGAACTTGAAGCTCACCCTGTTAAAAGTTTTAAATTGGCAAAAGCAACAAACAGTTGGTATAGCCCCACACTTCAGGTTACACTCATTTCAGTGCATTGTGGAGGCCTTCTAAGATTCTAAAGCAACAAGTTCCATTGACTACCTATAAACAGTTCCATATTACCAGTTCATATGCCCACCTTCTCCCCTACTACAGTAATTCGTTTCCCACCTATGGCAGGGTTGGGCACCTACTTTTTTGTCCCTCTCACATGGGCGATCTGTTGCACGTTATTTTTATACAGTCAGCTCCTGACCTAAGCTGAAACCCCTATCCTTATTTATCGTTGGAGCACTCCACGGACGCCCGGGGGCGAGCTCATACACCTGGAAATTTTGCCTCATCTACCCGTTGCGCAATAGACCCGCCTCCGTGGTGCAGTAGGCAGTGCGCTCGGTAACTGCAACAGTGGTTCTGGATTCGATACTGGACTGAGGTGGGTTTGTTTCTTTTGAGCGAGAAGTAAAACCGAGGTCTCGTGTGACGGTATTTGAACATAAAAGGACCCTCTTTACTGTGTAGGAGCTCACCCCACAAATAGCAGACCAATGATATATAAGCATACGGGTAGTAGCTGTTGGCAGCCGGCTGCGGAAAAACACCGTCCAGTATTCAGAGGGACAAGGTGGGTACCCGACTGAAAGTTCTTTTACGTGCAATTGGCGTCGTACACCACAGGGGGCCACGACCGACGGAAGGAGCACTCGGGACCTCTCTATTGCACGAATTGCGCCTCCATCCAGTATAATCGAAGTTGAGACCACTGAAGTACAGTATCATGTTTCTCCGAAAATATGACCTACTTCAACAATAAAACCTAACATAATTTTTTAGGATGCTGTAAAATAACCCCCACCCTGAAAATAAGCCCTAGTGAAAAATACAAATTATACAGAAACAAATGTTTCATGAGATCAGAAAATTTCAAAACCAATAATGTCTATTTTCCCTTATGGCAAACAATTACTTATCTCCATACATTTTAAAACTCAGGCTACGTGGACAAGAAGTGTTCGCTTAGGGAAAGTTGTACATTACTAAACATGAAGGATTGGGGGGGGGTCACGATTCTACAAGAAATGGATATGGAAGAAAATCAGTCTGAAGTTCGGGGTTTCATGAATTATAACGATGTCCCAGAAGAGGATGAAATGATCGTGTTTGACTAAAAGTGTTAATTTTTTAATTGCCTTCTTTTTACATGAAGACTTTTTATTTTTTTCCCCTAAAATGTAAGACAGCCCCCCTCCCCCCGAAAATAAGTCTTAGTGTGGTTTTTTTGGTGACAAAATTCATATAATACCAGGTCTTATTTTCGGAGAAACCCGCACGAGCGAGGCAGGCCCTGCTCCTGAACCTAGAAATAATTTAACATTCCTGACACACACTCACTCTCTCTCGCTCTCAAAGTAGATCAATAAGTATCGGTTATAGGTGGTCTAATGGTATTTCTAATAGGTGGTCAATGTGGGCAGAGTATGTTATGTTATGATCATGCCTAAGAAACCGTGTTGAACTCTCTGGCTTTATTCAACAAATAAATTTTTGAAGTGTAACCGCATGGAAAAGCCCGCTACAACGTGCAGAAAGTAAGTCATTACTCAGGGATGCCACAGGCGCTTCATACCCCCCGTTACGGCACTGCAAAAACGCCACATTATTTGCAAAGTTGAATCGATCATCGGTTGAAATATGCGCCCCATTGAGTCACTGGGGGGGGGGAGCAATTGCTACATCGCCCCCTCCTGGATCGGCCCCTGTAATCACTACCGTATATTAAAGAATGTGTTAATAGTGTTCTTCATTAATGTAGATGAGAATAAGTCAATACGAAGAAATGGTATGTACAGGGCCCGCTGTAAGGGGGGGAGCAACCCGGAAATTTGTCCGGGGCGCCATTTTGGCTGTAAGTGTGAGAACAGCGCTGCTTCAAGGGGCGGCAATTTGCCCTTTTGTCCGGGGCGGCAATTTGTCTTTTTGCCCGGGGCGGCATAAGTCCTAGAGCAGGCGCGGGGTATGTATGAATATAAAATGAATTATTGTTTTTCTTCTCTTTATGTCCTTTCGATCAATACAAGATTTTTGAGGTTAAAAGCTATTCGATTTTTTATATTTCAGGTGATAATCAACAAAATATGTAGACATGTCATTGCTTTTGAAAATGGACGTTACCATTCATAAGCTTGTAAGCATATACAGTACAGTACTTCGCATTTCAGTCACTAGATGTCGTAAGATCATAGTGGACGCTGGGGACGCTGGTTCAATACTAGCAGCCGATGGACGATGGTGCATGTTTTGCGAAGATAGTCACACAATGTGCGATAAAATATTATTTTCAGTTAAAATTCAAACAACGATGCCATGGTGAGTGAAAAGTTGTTTTTTTTTTCAGGACAGTGATGTTGAATGGGAAGGGAAGTGTAATAATGAATCTGAATTACTAATAACGAACATTGCAAGCATTTTATTGACCGATGAAAGATATTACTCTTTTAGATAAAGATACTTGCTTTCATCGTCCACTCCGAATTTCTCATCTTCCAAATCTTTGGCAAAGTTTGCCAGAAATTCAGTGAAACTTGAAGCGAGCCATGTGAAGTAACCACCGTCGTGATACCAAAAGAAAATCTGGCCCACGACACCTTGTGCTCCTGGTGCCATGTCGACCACAATATTATTTCCAGAATTGTCATTGGCGAATGGAATCCACTTAGGATCCCACCATTTATTTATGAATTTCGACTGAGCTTCGTTTGGATCGTTGTAATCTTCATAACCTTCGTTCGGATTGTTTTTGTCAATGATGTCTTTTAACATAGTCCATTCAGAAATAATCCCCTCGATGGTTAAGAATTCTAGACTTTGGAAAAATGGAGCTCCAGTGGCGCCGTTGTGGATAGAGTATGAAGCTTTGAAACACTGTGGAAGTTCTACTTGACACTTTTCTTCCAGTTGTTGAATTTGTTCAGTCGTAGCTCCGGCACTCAGACTGGATAACGTTACCGGAGAGTTTTTGCCCAACCAACTGTGAATCCGTTCCCAAATCGAACCTATGTCTGCAGACATTGTTAAAATGTATGTAGAACCCGGCGATTTGTTGACTATAGTAATTTACTTCCGGTCTGCTTTTACTTATAGGTCGTTGAGCAAATCCATACTTGCATTCCCTCGTTCATTGGTCTTGTATGAGCTTCACAAAAGAGATCAATACTCGGTAGCAACACCTACTGAGAGCAACACAAGGCAGTATCAGATTGATTTTTCTGAGAGATTCCTGGGTCTTTGACAACTTCTTCGCCAATGCAATGGGTCTTTAACAGGATCATTATGTGGTCAAGTTATTTGTACACCTTTATTTCCCCCTTTAACAGAATCGAACTAGCACCCAAGAGCTCATGAACGGGTGTGCTGGTGCCTAAGGTATCGATTAACTTGTGTGTGCCTGGTGTGACATAGTAGAGCACTTTTGCCTCGAAATTAAAGAAGGAAGTCCCTCTCCTTCAAGTCAATGCCTTTCATTAAATACAAAGGAAAAACTCCTATGTTTGAGCGTGCAAAGCCACTTGCCTGTCCCAATCTCTGTACACCCGAATTGGATAAAAACAAGAGGTGAAAGTCAATGAAGATAATGAGGCGGATCAAGGGGGAGCACTTAAAAAAAAGTGTGCCCCAAATATTTTTAAATATTCAGAATCCCTTAGTATAATTCTAGCTAGCAATTACAATGGGTCCTCTACTGGCCCTTAGACAATGCCCCATCTTCAGTGGTTTAGCCAACTGCAGATTGGACTGCAACTGATGGACTGGCAGTATAGAAATGGGGATAGCAATGCAAAAATGCCTCATTTGTGGCAAAGTTGAATCATGCATCAGTTGAAATATGCGCCCCATTGAGGCACTGAGTGGGGGCAATTGCTGCATTGCTCCTCTCCCACCCATCCACCCCTGGGGAATACTGTAAATGTTATTATACATCTGTTATTCAGGATATAAGGTGGGGAGAGCAGTAATTATTACTCAAATTCGGAGGCAATGCAGCCTAACCCTAACAAACTTCCCCTAACCCTCATCCCGCCTATGACAGGGTTGAGAACCCTCCTCGTCCCCCTGCATGGGCAGTTGGATGACATATTGGACACTGCTTTTCCGCAGCCGGCTGCAACCCCTACTGGCTAGCCTCACACAGGCGCCGACTATTTGCGACTCCGACTGTTTTTCATTGGGGCGGAGTGTGAAATGTACAGTGCTTTATAAATAAATGATATTACTACTAGGAACTACACCTACATACCTGTAATAATGACTTCATTATGCTTTTTTAACATATCTGGTGGAACATGCAAATTATAAGGCTCGCTACTAAACAGTCAAAAGTCCTGACAACCTCAAGTAACCAACATAGTCGCATATTATGCAGTGCGTTGTTGTCACTCAAAATATTGTCACGCCATCTATCGAGAAGTTATAGAAAGATTTGAACGTTTACTCAACTGTATTTGAAGTTTCAAGGTTGGACTTGCCTTTAAGGTGTCATTAAGAAATTTAACACAAAATTATAAAAATAGAATAATAGAAATATGTTTGGAGTTTGTTTGTTCTTATAGAAATAAACCCGTATTTGTATCTTGCTCTTTTGTAGCTCATCTCCAGGCATTATTTCTGTCCAGTACGCCTTGATTGTTGCAACTCCTAAGGTTGGCAAAAGGTGGCGAGGGGCTGAATTTCCGCTAATTGTTCCACCCCTTGGCAACATTCTGCACAACTCACTTTTTGAGGAGTTGCCTCAGACCCAAAGAAACCAAAAATCTACTGCATCTGTATCAAAATTTGAACATACAAAGCAGAAGGTTAAGGAGTGGTTGGTGGGACGGTCACCCCTCCTCTTTCTATGTAAGTACGTAAAAAACATTTTGTTTATTTGGGTATCGAACGCCATCCCCTTCTCCTCTGCCAGGAGGAGGCCGAGCTCCTATGTGCAAGTGAAAGTTAGAGTTTCTCCCTTGCCTTGACAAAAAAAATACCTCCTGCGGTCAGACCTGCTATCACGTACTCACGAGGCATATACTACCTTTGAGCCTCCGAAATATATTTGATGTCCTGCTCCCAGCTAATCTAGGGTTGCCATACGTCCCGCTACACCGGGACATGTCCCAGTTTTTAGGTCTGTGCCCCTGTCAGACAGTCATTTGTCCCGGTCGTTTTAAAATTTTCGCATGTTAAACAATTATTTTCTGATAATCTCATTGCAATCAGAACTACGCATATATACAGACAACCCTCTCATCTACGGATTCCCCCCCCCCTCCCATCAATGGATTTCGGATGCAACGGACTCAGAGGAAGAGGTGGTAGTGAAACAAAAAGTGTCTCGTGTACGATATTCTATTGACACTCTGTTATAATTCGTTAAACGACAGATAATCCTTCAATTCATCATCATCTCATACCCTTATCCCGCCTGTGGCAGGGTCAGGTCCGCGGGTCCATTTAACATGCTCTGACTGGGGACACTCCAGTCAAGCGTTTGGAACCCGCGGGAATATTGGCTGGTTGTCTGTGGGGGGATACCGGCCACCCCCACTGTTCCAACACCGCATTATACAACCGAAATAGAAATTTTGTCAGGTAAATTAATGCTTTGTCGGTTATAATATTGCATACGCAAGCCCAGTTAGTACTGACATGGGTGGTCGCTCGGGAAAGCTGGGTACTGCTAATACCCAATAATCGTCGCATTAGTGTAGTTTCTGTGCAGTATATGCATTAGAACTATGCAGTGGACGGGTCTCTAATGACCTTGTAGTTGACGGGACCTTAAACTCCAACAAACAACAACATATTGCATGGTGTCTGACCTATTGCACAATAACTATAATGCGACAGGAGTTAGGCTTATGCCATAACCTCTGCACATTAAGAGCATTAATAATATAATTTGTGAGCAGTACAAGTGTGGAAAGCAATTAAAGTTGGATTCATTTTTAACCCCGAAACTACCTCAACCTTCTCCAACACCTGGCCAGAGCATCCCAAGCACCAGCACTGAACAAATACCTGTAGTAG
This sequence comes from Trigoniulus corallinus, assembly GCA_013389805.1. Classification (NCBI taxonomy): domain Eukaryota; kingdom Metazoa; phylum Arthropoda; class Diplopoda; order Spirobolida; family Trigoniulidae; genus Trigoniulus; species Trigoniulus corallinus. The sequence continues at coordinate 23,617,733 of JAAFCE010001036.1, forward strand.
CCACCAGCAGTGTTTAGCTACTAGTACATACTGTAACTACTTATAGTTACTATAGTGGTTTTATAACTCTTTTTGGGTCCTCTCAAATATTTTATACTTCAATGAGTTAGGGAAAGGATTATACAAATTTGTTGAAAATATATTTTAAGGGGTAGGGTGTCCCGGTCAGTGGTCCAACAATTATGGCAACCCTAAGCTAACCGCATGATGGACTGCACATCTGCCTGATATTCAGGTGAACCTGGCTTAAAATCACCAGTTCCTGAGATACTGTTTATGGTGGTGATGAAATCACTCTTCTGTCTCAGGGAGATTTGTATCTAATGTGCTTCATGGCACTTAAGGTAGCGTGTGTTGTCGACCAAGTTATCCGTTTACGCGATTTGCTGAACGTCGAAATATTACAGAGGAATAATAATTAATATGAGGTATCTATTGAAGGTTGCGCAAATAACCTTTATTATAACACTTGGAACAGATTACACGAGAAACAATTATAATGTATTTAATGAAATGTTATAATGTACATTATGAAATTAATAAATGAATGCGAAAGTTAAAGACATTTGTTAGTTCGCGTTGCCTATACTTACAGTGTAATACTTTTTTCTTTTCGACAAGCGAAATACACATACCCTGACCTTTGAAATAGTTTGATTCTAATTAATACTTGAAAATTGACCCAGATGTGGCATTTCATTTAATGTCATTGTTCAGTTTTGTTGCAGAAAACAGACTCCTTTGATCCTTGCCTACCATACGTGGTGAGTGAAAGAGTAGCATTAGGTATGGAGCAGCTGTTAGCGTAATGGCTCGTCCGTGAGTCGCTGTTGTCTTCCTTTGTCTTTTTAACCCTTCTATCCTTTCTGTTTGCATCCTTCCACTCCTATTTCCTAATTTGAAATTGTATGTTGATGAGTACCTCTCTTTCTGCTATAGGCGAGAAAAGCTGTGTTAAGCAAATAAGGCGAAACCACCAGACACAAACCTGCTTCAGTCCTTTATTTCACCTTAAAAATTTGCAAATTTCACGCTAGTACGATTATTCCGCATGTGTGTGCATTGGATTGCTTATTGTTATTGGGCAATATGTCAGACACCATGCAATATTATTATAACCAACGAAGCATTAATTTTGGTTGTATAATGCGATGTTGGAACAAGTGGGTTAGGTCGGCATTCCCCCACTGTCAACCCAGCAAATATTCTTGCAGGTTCCAGACGCCTGGTTGGGGTGCCCTCAATCAGACCATGTTCAGTGGATCCGCTGACCCGACCCTGCCACAGGTGGGATAAGGGTGTAATGATGGTGACGTGATGCACGCAAGTAAGATTACTTTTAATGTGTAAAGGTTGGGTGAGTATGCATGGATTAGTTTGCTGGATTAATTTAATGGGTTGGAGATTAAGCCAAGCAGCCATAACAGGACGAACCCTTAGGAGGCTGCCAGCGGAAGATGAGGAAGTAGGTGAGGAGGACATAGGAGAGGAGAAATTTGCAGCACCCAACGTTCTTTACCAACCACCCATGTTGGTAATAACGTGGGCTTGCCTTGCTTAACTTCAGTGAGCAACTTGGTTGCACTGTGTGTACTGTAATCAAGAGACAGACAGAGGATACTGAGATCATGGCGCACAAGTTTGACCGGTCGGTTGTTTCTTTTGACTACAGAGAATAGAAAGTGAAGTTGTGGTTCCTTTTGCTGTTTCTGATTCTAAACAGTGGCCTTCAGAGCTGAATGATTGATGCTGAATAAACTAATCATCACACAAATTCTTGTAACATTCTTAACTAGTGACTAAAAATTTACATACAACTTTGTAATACACATTAAAAGAGAGTTCATCAACTAATTTTCGAAAGAGTTTAACATAAATGTTTCAGCTAAGAGATGAGGATGATGATGAAAATAGTAGGGTGTCGCGTAGCAATTCATTACTTAAATTCCTTCTCGATTTCTTCCAGAGTTTTTCCTTTAGTTTCCGGTACTACAGTGATAACAAATACGATAGCAATGGCAGATACAGCAGATAGAATCCAATAAGCACCATAATCATTGATAACCATGCAGACAACCATAAAATACTTTGACACACAGAAGAAGAATATTGACCAAACAGTGATACTAATGCCACAAGTGATTCCTCTGGTCTTCAGTGGAAATAGCTCACTGGCCATATAGAATGGAATTGGCCCAAAGCCGATATTCAAACCAAAATTATACATGATGAGACTTAGAATAGGTAACCAGTAGATGACATCCATAGCATATTGTAAGTTGTTTTCTTTGACCATAAAAAATCCGCCCATTGCACCCATGCTTATTGCCATTATGACAGCAGACACTATGAGCATCGCTCGTCTTCCCAACCGATCTACCACCACAGCTGTTATGATGTTAGACAGCACTCCAACGAAACCCACGATGGCAGTCTGCACGTAAGGACTCAGGTCAATACCAGATGATGAAAAGATGGTTACTGTATATTCGTAAACAACACCATAACCCGAGAACTGCTGTACGAACATGAGCGTCAAGATGATGAACAGGGGTTTGTAAAGAGTTGGTTGCAAGAAATCTCTCCAAGTCACTTCTCCAGACGATACTCGAATGTTTTCCAAAATTTCCTGTAATTCTCCATTAATGTTTGCTCGTTTACCTCGCAGATGTTGTAGTACTTCCACGGCTCCTTCTTTATAGCCTTGAGATAGCAACCACCTTGGTGTTTCTGGCATGAAGCACATAAGAATCATCATGACCGTAGGGACGAAGGCACAGGCTGTAGCTAACCAATTGAAATGCAGGATGCATCCTAACCCAAACACATAAAAAATTCCGAGATTTACAAACAACTCATAACAGGAACCAACAAAACCTCGGATATCTGCCGGGGACACTTCTGCCAAGTAAACAGGAACTGCGACGTCCACCACACCTGCGCAGACTCCAGTGATAAATCTACCGACGTAGACACAAGGCAAGCTGATGGAAGCGGCTATGATTAACCATCCAATGACCATAGGCAAAGTATTTACGATGATGACCGTCTTTCTTCCATACTTGTCCAAGATGGGCCCAGAGAAAGCACCCCCCACCATTTCTCCTAAAGCTATGATGCCAGCGAACCATGAAATCTCTTCCATATTGTTTAAATGAAATGGATTTGGATGACTGTTGATGTCCAGAATTGCTGGTGAAGCATAACCTATAACTGTTCCTAGAGAGGCAGCTCCGATGCAGGCTGTGTAAGCTGCAATAAGGGCACCCCGGCGACTTTCTTTTTCTTCATGCGAAATTTGAAATGTTTCAGGTCTTCCGGTTGTGACATTTGTCGAACTTTCAATTGTGGGGTTTCCATCAGATTTGTAAGATGTGATAACGACGCCATTGGTGTCACCGTTTGACTTAGACGATATAGAGTTTGACATGTTGATGTTATTCACAATGCTGGGAACAAGTGATATAGGTACAAGAAAGTCGATTTGAAAGCGATGATTCCGAATTTTGAATGTCATAAATTTTTTTTTTCACACTAGTCCTCTAGTGACGATTTTATGATCGTCCACGGTGGTTGATTTGCTGATTGGTTTTTCGTTTACATTCGACAACCCAATCCAAGATCCTACCTAATCGATAGACGAAATACAATGTAGCAGGCTGACGAAATACTAGCCACTTTTGGCTCTCTCAGTGGCTATTCATATGTGGATTTTTTTTTAAATTTAAAATCTGGTTGTATCTATGTTGGCCTATATTCCCACGAGTCTCTACTGTCGCAACAAATCCAGTATTTTTCTTAAATATAATGACTGCAAATTTCTTCGCAATTTTTCACTTGCCTGTATTTATCTTTTTCTTGTAATAAGTGAAATATTAGATAATTGCCAATTTGAAACCTATTTAATGATAGGTAGTGTCATTTAACGAGGACAATCTAACAGGGCAGGTGCTGCATCTCCGACCGTAGAAAAGGAATTGATATTTTCATATTTCAGGTGCAGAAACAAATACCATACAAGGACAGTTACACCCACTGTACTTTAGGTACTTCAGGTTTCCAGCTTCGTCTGAAAGAAACAAACTGCCTCAATCAGGAAGTAATTTATTGGCTAAATTGGCGATTTAAGTATTCTAGAAGTGTTATGCACATCAGATCAAGACATTTTCCAGATATATTTCAATAGAAGCCCTTTTCCTAAAGAGGGAAACGATTTTCAGAATAGACAAGTCGACGTTAAATAGCCAAAAAAAAAAAAAAACACCGAACCGAATACTGTATTTATGACTATTTGGTGACCGAATGTCACAACCTTCTTAAGTCATTCTTTGTGAATGTTTAGGGATACAGTGGACCTGAGAATAATACCCTGAGAACACCTCTTTATCCTATCTCTCTCTTTCTCCCTCTGTTCAACATCACATTAACTGCATAATGTTAAAGCAATTTGCAACTTAATGCTAAATACTAATTTGCACTTTGTTAATGACATGTTTAGTGATTTAATAAATTGCAAAATACAGTAGCTATAGGGAGCATTATTCAATTAATATTGTATTTAAGCTGCATATGCACACGAAGCTACTCTAAAGAAACTGATTATTGTCGTCAATCACTTTTGACCCCGCAATGAGTAACTGTCTTTGTAGTTCAATGGGATACTACAGACGGCACTACTTGTTGGAACGGATTTGTAATCAGTTCCAGGCGACTTAGCTGCCCAGTCACTTTTGAGTGACTGTTTTCATGTTTTGGTAGGTATTTTCGACTTTTCTTGTACAAAAAGTAGAAAAACATCCTATTTTATACAACTTCAGGTTTCCAGACTTCCAAGAAAGATTAGACAGAAAAGGTGTAGAGTGAAGTTGCAAAAGAAATGTGTATGGCATTTAATTTTTTGCATGGGTACAATGCAAAGAATCATCACTCGGCCACAATGATTGTGTTTGTTGTTTGTTTGTTGGAGTTTAAGGTCCCGTCAACTACGAGGTCATTAGAGACCCGTCCACTGTATAGTTCTAATGCATATCCTGCACAGACACTACACTAATGCGACGATTATTGGGTATTAGCAGTACCCAGTTTTCCCGAGCGACCACCCATGTCAGTACTAATGGGCTTGCGTTGCTTAACTTCAGTGATCAGACGAGAACTGGTGTGTCCAACGCAACTCGCCGCTCTCACAATGATTGTGGCCCTGAATCTATGATCACCCAGGAAACTGGTGATGTGCGTGTAGCTCCGTGTGTATACGGCCCAAGTTAACTTTTGTGATGTATATTTTGAGCAAATTTACACGAATGTTATTCTTACTAAAAAATTGAAATTGAAGTTTTACAGGGCAGTGGTTAGGCCCACTATGCTATATGGATCAGAGTGATGGGCAGTAAGCCACGTCAATAAAATGCAAGTAGCCGAGATGCGAATTCTGCGGTATACGAGTGGAACGCCGACAGCTGATAGTTAGGGATGAGTTTATTAGAGGTAGCCTACGGGTGGGGGACATCGCAGAAAAAGGAGGAAGAGTAGGTTGAGGTGGTATGGACACGGAATGAGAAGAGGGGAGGTGCAGCTCGTTAAGTCCATTTCAAGAATGCAGGTGGTTGACAACACCTGGGGCAGGGGAGCCGAAACAGACGTGGGAGCAGGTTGTCTGGAAGGCTATGGTAGTGTGTGGGGTAGTCCCGACCTGGTAGGAAGTAGGCGGGCGTGGAAGTCTAAAACCCGCAGACCCGATCCTGCCACAGGCGGGATAAAGGTATGATGATGATTATTCTTACTGTCAAATGCAATCACCATCTGTGTTTTTAGACATAGTGAATGTTTACAGTTTTAATTCGCATCATCAAGTGACAGTAGTTGGATAGTCAAGGATGAAATTCAGACTTCCAGGAAGATGTTACTTTTGACATTTCTACAGTACATTTCAATACCACACAATTGTGATAATATATGCAGCATATACATCATAACGTTTAATAAAGATAGAGTTCATTGTTGATTTCTGCACTTTGCATCAACTTTTGGACAACGGTAAATAACCTCACGAGTTAGCTTAGAACTTACTTACCGGTCCAACGGGTTAACATGCAAACAAATAAACAAGTATTTAAAATATACCATTTGGTATCTACTAATAAAATTTAAATGTATTACTGATTTGTTTATTTGATGTCAGTTTGTGTCTCCTGGAAATGCCATTTACTGATACCAGGGACTGAGCTCGTACCAGGGCCGGCCATCCGGGGGGTGCAGAGGGTGCATTGCACCCGGGCCCCACGATTGAGCGAGGCCCATTATCGGTTCGCATCAGGGCCCAGATTATTGCTAATATTAAAGGTTTAATAAGTCATTGTAGGGGCAACGGCCCTCATTCGACCCTGCCAATGCAATATAAGTTAAACGTAACCTAACAACCCTGCCATTAAACTATACTAGGGTTGTACAACCTTTCCAGTGTTGTGGGTCACTCGGCTTCTCCATGAACTGATTGCCAGCCACAAGCTGTCAAAACCAAAACGGGTGAAACGTTAGGTGTTACATAGCAGGTAGGAAATAATGCATAATTAGAAATGATGCACCATGGGCTACATTACAAGCTGGGCAACCCAGAATTAGAGGTTAAGAGTCAATAATTTAATAATGTTATTATTTTGGGGTTGTTAAAACCTAAATACCTTTAATAATCAGAAGTGTAATAAAAAAACATATAATGACACAAGTCCAACTGAAAATGTTCCAAGGTGTGGACGTCCACATAAGCTTTCAGACCAACTCATAAATGCAATGGCGACATATTAGGACACATGACATCATCCAAAAATGTAGCCTAATACCTTCCAAAATTAGGAAGGATCTCAGAATGGGATAGGAGGGCATCTAAGAGGAGTCCATTTACTCTGAATCCTTTAATTTTTACTTTTGGAAAAATATTTTGTTCCCCAAAAGGATTTTTGCACCCGGGCCCCTTTATAGAGAAAGCTGGCCCTGGCTCGTACACATGAGATTTGCGCTGATCTACACCAGTGATCTTCAAACTTTGTCGACTCACGGAACCCCCCGAGATGTATTGCGGAACGCAGTTTGAAGACCGCTGATCTACACCAATAGTTCCACTAGTATATGAACATGGGCGACCAAATTTTGTCTAAGAGTCTGCGGGCCTCAGACAAAAAGCACACGGGCCACGGGCCGCATTCGAGGGTTCTTTAAATTATTTTATTTCCGATCCACGAGTTCATGACTGGAGAACGCTACCAAATGGAAGACCGAGATCGCGAAGAGTAAATATTTTAAGGATTCTTCCCTTCACAGGAGTTATTAATATTTTGTCTTGGCCAGGATTGAACCTCCACCTGCTCAACTAGATTTAAATCTTTGTAGAGGTCAGGTGCAATTTACTGTAATTTATCTTTCGCAACTAAGCAATATAATCTGATTGAGTTACAATTTAGCTAAACTAATGGTGTGTAATATCACCTAGTAAGTTGATATTTTTCTCACTTGATTCCTAATTGAAGGAGTCTTGAACGCATCCATAAAGTGAATTTTGTCCCTAGTATACTGAATTCACCATTGAGATTATTCACAATAGAGGAGTTATTACTTTATATACTCATTTGCTACAACATTTTGCATAAAAGTGTGGAAGGCTTTGACAGTATTTCTAAATTGCATATATAAAAGCCATGTGGGATAAATTTTTTAAGCTTGTATATTTATATGATGAAAAATACTGATGTATTGCTTGCTCTAAGGACTGACTACCTCACGCAGTTATGTGAACTTACTGCTGATTAAATAACTGATTGTCAAATGCTGATTGTTGTAGTTTTTAAGCATATACAGTATGTTGAATCCTCATATATAAATTCTCTGCACTCGATTGTCCCCGAGGTAGAAGAGGCACCTCCCCCCAGTGAATGACGTAAAATGCGGCAAAACAGGGCAGACACAGGGAAAGGTAACTTGGAACATCATAATTGGCCCTGGTCAATCTGACCATTGGAAAACGCTAACCCACGTGTTTGCCGTGCGTGGAGACCCGAATCCCTGGGGAAAGCGGATCCTGGTGGTTGACTCAGATGTGACCCATGGAATCAATGGAGGATGATTGAAGTGGACAGGCAAGTTCAGTCCTGTGTGATAGGAGGGTGCCATTCAGGGTTGAAGGGGAAGTTTTACAGGACACTGGTTAGGGCACCTATGGGCTATGCTATATGGATCAGAGTATTGGGTAGTGAGGAAGAGTCACATAAATAGAATGCAAGTAGCCGAGATGTGAATGCTGCAGTACAAGAGTAGGGTGTCCTGAGCTGATAGAAATAGGAGTGAGTATATAATAGGTAGCTTAGGGGTGGGGGACATTGTGTAAAAATGAGGGAGAGCAGATTGAAGTGGTATGGACATGTAATGAGAAGAGGGGAGGAGGAACTCATTAGATCCATTATGGGAATGCAGGTAGTTGGAAGCACCTAGGGCAGGGGAAGACCAAAACAGACGTGGCAGCAGGTTGTACATAAGGATATGGTAATGTGGGATGGACAGGAACCTGGTGGGAGATAGGCAGGAGTAGAAGGCTAGAACCCACAGACCAGACTTTGCCACAGGTGGGATAGGGTATGATGATATTCTAATTATGATTAGAGGGATAGAGACGGCTAGAGGTCATTGTGTAGTGAGCTTGACTGTGCTGGTGTTGGTGATATTATAACACAAAATGCAGTCTTTACATCATGTACAGTGCAAATTTCTAAGTTGTCACAATATAAGGTGTTTTGCAAAAAAGATACCACCAGCAAAGAAATGCAGGAAAACTGAAAACAACCCATACTAAATGAATGTAACATAACTTGAAATTAAATAATATTATTTAATTTGTATGAGATAGTTATGGAAAATCGTCTAGTGCTTGTAAAAAGCAAAGAGCATAAAAAGTCAGAAAAACAACTGTTGCAAAATGATACAACCACTTCAGTTAATATCCAGCAAATGATCCATTTTTGGAAATTAGATGGAAAATGTGATCTGGCATTTATTGTACTAGATTTTGAAACACAGCAGGCTGAATCTCTTCCCAAGCTGCAATTATAGATTTCTTCAACTCTGCAATGTTGCTGTACTGCTTCCTTTCACTGGTGAATTGGCTGGTCAGTCCATTACCTGCATCCCATTATCCAAGAACCACTCCCATGTGGATTTTGCTGTGTGAATGGGTGCATTGTCTTGCTGGAAAATCCAGAATGGTCCTCCAATTTCTTCTCCAAAAGGCAAAAGATGAACTTCCAACATGTCCTGATAATCCAAAGCATTTAGATGACCTTTTGGAAAGGCCAGATTTGTTTTTCATTTAGAACCAAACCCACCCCCAAACCATTAATGAACCTTCTCCCTGATGCCTCTTCAAGGAGACTTCATCTTCCTTTCACATGTCATGCCAATAGTAGCTACAGCCATCAGGCCCATTGAGATTGAACTTTTTTCATCACTAAACACTACTCTCTTCCATTCTTTCTTCCATGTCATTTGAGCTTGTGCCCAAGCGAGTCATTTCTTCTAGTGGATGCATGAAAGTTTGGTGTGGGTTGCTTTCTGTTTTCCTGGATTTCTTTAGTGGTTGTATCTATTTGCAACACACTTTATAAGAATCACATAATTCTTAAGTCCATCATAGTTATTGAAATTCTAGTAATGCATATGGGAAATGCCACATTTCTTTCTGAAATTGAAATAGCCCATTGTGATTATTTAAAGAAGTTATGACAAACTTTTTCTTATTGTAAAGATTCACATATTACTAAAAAGTTATTGCTAACCTTCATTTTGAATAATGACTGAGGATTTTGTTTTTAACATTACAGGAATTGCCATTAGAATTAATGATTCATCTACAAGTAAAATCAAAGATAGATTCTATATAAATTATTTTAAACATTTACTTTTCCACAACTGTTAAATCCACCAATGAGACTTTTACAAATATTGAAATAACCAGGTTTGTTTTCTGCTGCTTCCAGAATCCTTGCACCAAATTTTTTATGCAGGCATTTACACTGTTAGCTATGCTTTTATTATTGACCCTCATAAAATAACTATAAATAGTTATAAGATAACCCAAAAGGATATTTTAGTTATGGAACTTCTCAAAACATTTATTTTCATGTTCAGGGGTTATTTTCTATTCTGAACATAAAACATTTTGAAAATTAGAATTCACCATGTGCATGTGCCTATTGTGATATATTAAGGTGCTGTTCCACTAAGCAGTAGCTGCTATAAAAGTTGCTGTTATAATAGTAACTATTACGTGGAACATTCCTACTCTTATAAGAGTTGAACTGCTATAACAGCTACTTTTTAAGTGGCTTGTGTGCACGTGCTTATTATAAGTGGTTTATTGCTATGACAGGAGTAATTTACATTACTCCATTGAGGGAGTAATAATATATCAAAGAAGGACTATTTGTCCAATTTGCCCCTTTTTTACTCCTTTGGAGGAGTAAAAATCATGAAAAAGGGAGTAATTTTTGAGTTTACTGCCCTTTTTACTCCATTTTTACACCTTTTCTTTTCTGTGTGCAGTATTGTACTAAGAACTACTGACAGTTACTGAGTGTGCTACCCACTGTGCCAGTGAAGCAGGTCTAAAGTAGCGAATAGAGAACAAACCATAAAATAATATTGAAAACAAAACATATTCATTTTATATAATACATCAGTGTAAAATTTGCTGTTGTTTATGAGACCATAAACTAACTATGATTCACGCTCAGGTCACTTAAAATTGTACAGTGAGTCACAGGTTCACCACCACTGGCATAAGATTATTCCAATGCCGTCTAGATTGATTGTCTTCATAATAAGTATTCAAGCGAATCCCAAATGGCCAATAGATGAATATGGTGTTCATGAAAACGAATTCAAAACCAGAGTTGTTCCTTTAATAATATGAATTTTACTTTCAGATGTACATTACAGAACGTTAGAGTAAGGTGGGGCAAGACGTCCATATGGGGCAAATTATTAAAAGTAAGTTGTAGTTTTGTGGAAAGGTTATTTTTGTGGTTTCTTTCATGTGAAATTTGTATTGTCTGTTCTTAATCATGTGTTGCGGCTGCATTAATGCAATACATTAAAAGATATAGCAATACGTTATATGCCATGGTTTTGTGGTTTCTTTTGAGAAAGCCCCATGTGCACTTGGGCCCTGTTGTGTCTGTGACATCGCCGACATGTAAAAATGAATCTCTTGCCCATGGAGTGTTGAATTTCTACATTGAAAATTTAGTAAATGTAAAAAAGGGGGCATCGTGCACATCGGACCATGGATTTACTCTTCATTCTACTGAAGATGCAATTGGAAGTTTTCGTCCCTCTTTCCCCAGAAAAGCAATGGATCGAATCCTGGACACTGAATACCATTATGAAATACCATAATAGTCACACCCTTGAGCTCCAGCTTGTGCATCAAGAAATTCACGTAGAGGTGTTCTGTAAATATATGATGTTCAGAAAAACAAAGTTGTACTCATTACCATCGTAAAATTATTGTGATAGCAGCCCAGTTACTGATCCAAAATATAGTATACAGTTGTCATCAATAAAAATAATCATAATTCGAGCAGAATCCTTGGTAAACTATATATAACCATGCCAGATTTATTCCTGTAAGAATATACTTCCGTTGTATCTATTCTACAAAAAGAAGTACAGCAGGAATTAATTTTAAAAAGACTACTTTATATTAATACAATGCAATATTATGAAGTGCCCGACCCTGCCTCAGGCGGGACAAGGGTATGATGATGATGAGGATGCAATATTATGAAGTAGCTACTTACGCAGTTAATCATCTTTTCGTTAGCTTTATATTGTTCGTAAAGGAGGTAAAAGAATGAAGTAGTCACTATATGGCTAGCTACGAAATATTCACCAACTCCACACGTCAGACCTATGCAGGAAGAAATTTTAATTAAATTTATTGCATTTAGCCTATAATATTTTCAAATTTCATTCCTTTATTCTATGGCAATAATGGTTTCGATTCTAGATAAGGTTGAATTCTGACATCAAAAAGTTTTGGCAATTTATTCTTACTACTGCATCCACCTAAGAACAGTGGCGTGACATGTAGGGGCAATGGGGTCAAGTTGCCCCGGGCACCAGACAAAGCCCTACCCCCCCCCCCCCCCCCTTGGGGGCGCCTTGTCCGCCTTGCTGGAAATCAGCCGCCGCGACGGATTGTGTGTACGACGACTTTACGGCATCTAAAAAGTGCCTACATACTGTAGGTGCAGGAGCGGATCCAAGGGGGGGGTTTTGGGGTTGAAACCCCCCCCCCCTAAATTTTGGGTCGACATTGACACTGACAAATGAAAATTGCGTTTCCAATCGCTGCCTATGGCTCAACCCCCCTCCTGACGAAAATCCTGGATCCGCCCCTGTAGGTGTACCATGTCTTCTCAGGACAAGCAACAAGGGAAGGGGGCGCTTCGAATGCCTCTTACCCTGGGTGCCACAACTGAAGTTACGCCACTGCCTAAGGACTTCGTCATAATTTTCCATTGTTTTACAATTATATTACATTACCACTAATGCTAACCCTTCTGCCGCCTATGGTAGGGTCGGGTGCCAATTTTCGTCCCACTGGAACACTTGGGCGATTTGTTGAACGGTATTTTTATGCAGCCGGCTGACGACCTAATGCTCCAAACCCCTATGTTTATTTATCGTCAACCTATTTTTCTTAATTTGGGCACTAATCGTCAAGTATGGTAAATTAGGGTCCAATTAACGGTTCTTTTTCGCTGTAGTTAGCATGTCACCGTAGTACAATGGTTCTCAAACTGGGGATCGCGAAGCGGTTTCAGGAGTACCGTGAAAGAGACACTTAGTTGAAATTTTGGGCTACAGTATATGCAAATATTGCCATGCCCCCATCCCTGTGGAAGTACAATTCTGGATTAGTTTCGTGGGTTGGGGAGTAAGCCAGGCAGCCATAACAGGATGAACCCTTAGGAGGCTGCCCACGGGAGATGAGGAGGTAGGTGAAAGGACGAAGGAGAGGGTTAATTTGAAGCACCCAACGTTCTTTACCAACCGCCCTTGTTGGTATTAACGTGGGCTTGCTCTGCTTAACTTCAGTGATCTCACGGGAACTGGTGTGTCCAACGCAAGTTGCCTAAGATTTACCATTTTCTGAATAAATAATTGTTTGTTAAAAGTGTTTTAGTAACAGTAGTCTTTATGTTAATTGCAGTTAATTTAAAGGGGTCAGCGAGCTAGTTAAAAATCTGAAAGAGACCGCCATCAGTGTAGTAGTTGATTATTGAAACCCATTTCTTAGTTCCAATGGGAATTCTGCCTGTCAGCTCAAAAGGAGAACGGGTGATCTTCTACACCTGGAAATTTGATCTACGCAAAGAAAGGATACAGTATGTAATATGGTAGGTCTTGAGGCATACTTGAGTCTCTCTCATGTACGCCAGAGATAGCCGAGCTTCACCCGTTATTCATGGTTGCAGATTCGATCCTGCCGGAGGTGTTTTGCTTCTTTCAGGTGAGTGAGAAAGAGGGAGAAAGCTGTTACTTCATAAGTTGTGTAGATATGCAAAAATTTCCAGGTGTACAAGCTAGCCCATCCTTCCCGGCTCGGCGGTCAGGTCACATGCAACGTTCCAGAGTCTGAATGCCACTCAGTGACATACAGTACTTGGAATTTACCCCAAAGTCGTGTAGTGAGTGGACTTTGATATGGGATCGATCCTATGGTCGCGAGTACACCAGACTGACACGTTACCACAACAATATCACAAAAACTAAAGCTGATTGGATGCGTGACCGAGAGCCGACCATGATAATGTTTTATTATATCAGTGAAATTTCTGATTGTTGTCGTTCAAAGGGACTACACTATAAATGTCTAAAAATTCAAAAATGTATACCGTATGAGATAAAGATCAATTTACCACTTGACTGCATAAAACCTTTACAAGGTTGTTAAGATTAGGTCTGTTTTATACTTTTATTGAATGCAATCATCGCCATTGTTAAAACGATATCAGCAAAGTGACGCGACTGATTTGTTACTATAGACGACGTCAGAATCAGGCGTAGAGTTGAGTAATTAAATCTAAATTTTTTTCTTAATTAATTGAAATATAGATTTATTTCTATGTGTAATACAGTTTTGAAGGCTTATTTTTAATTTTAGGTATACGAATATGATATATCAAAATTTCGCATTTTTAGAACTATGCGATAGTTAAAAATATCCCTATCTATTTAAAAAAACAGTAACTGCATTTTCCTGAAAAAAAAACTGCCGAAATTTCCGAATTGATTTAGTAACTACCGTAACTATAACTTTTATTAAACATTTTTTTCCTATATCGTAGTTTTTGAAATAAAGGCAGGGAGTAATATACTGTATATTGTTTTCAATACTTACTCAATACAGCCGCCCACGATGGAGTCACGTTGATAAATAAGAAAATTACACAGATGAAAAATACCATTGATCCTACAATGATAACTCGATGTGTCATTCCACCTAAAGATCAAAAAATATCCCATCAATTCATGACAATATGTCAGTTACATGGTACATAGAAAATTATTACGTTATTATTAATAGGGGCGGATTCTGAATGAGCGAAAAACCCTATAGTCAAGGGTGGCTAAAGTATAAATAGCACAATTCTTTTAATTCAAATAAAACAGTAATAAAAATAGTTTCTTGGTACCACTAAACGCTCATGAACAGAAGTAAACAAATCTTTAGGACATGTTTATAGCAAGGGGTATTTGAGCAAAGGTTTCTTACGGGTGGCAAAATCGTATACAGTAAAACACGTTTATAACGTTCATGGCTACAACGTTTTCATGGCTGTAGTGTCTGTTTGGGCTGGTCCCGGCAGAGCCTATGGCTTTTTAATAGTAGAGGGTCACGGATATAGCGTTTGCTCTCACGGCTATAACGTTTGCAAGGCCCTGATGGACAGCCTAGTTTTTCATACCCTATCATCGATATGAAAAACTTCCAACCTGTATGTGTACATGTCCTGATTAGGAATGTTGCATATGTGCAGAATGTATAACGTAAGCTGTGCATTACATACATTGTACATGAACAGACGACTCAATCTTGCTAATGTGTGGTTTTAGTAGTAATAACACAAGCGACCTAGAATTGAGGAACTTGTGTAGAGGTCAGCCAAGACACCAAGAGGATATGTATGCCTCAACATCCAGAGAGGGAGTGGCAAATTGCATTGGACACACCAGTTCTCGTCTGTTCATTGAAGTTAAGCAACTCAACCCCAGTTAGTACTGACATGGGTGGCCACTTGGGAAAACTGGGTACCGCTATTATCCAAAAATCGTCACATTAGTGTAGTCTCTGTGCAGTCTCTGCATAAGAACTACACTATGGAAGGGTTCTAATGACCTAGTCGTTGAAGGGCCATAAAACACCAGCAAACAACCAACATCCAGAGGTGGAAGCAGCCATCCACCATGAGGCAATCATCAATTCTTGATTACTGTACACATAGGGAAATCATTTACAGTATGTACCCCATCATGACGTTTTACTACTACAGCGTATGTGGTATTATGGAAGGAAAAGCACAAAAAGGCACATCATGGCTATAGCCTTTTCACGGTTATAACGTTTGTTCCCTTTGGTCCCCAGCAAAACGTTATAACCGTGTTTTACTGTATTCATTCTCAATTATTAATTTATGAGAACTGCACTAATACAAGATCTATAACAATACTATTGATCGTGTAACATTTTATTCAAACGCAGCACCTAAAACATTGGCACTTCTCATCTTAAGACCAACAAAATGAATATAAAAAAGTCTTTTCAAGATATAATTCTATCAAGCTTGTAAAAAAATTAGGTAAAAACTTGAGTGAAATTTTGACATTACAATTTATCAAAAATTATGAGCTGGACATTTATAACTACAGTAAATAGGTATGGGTCATTGGTTTTATTTCTGACAAACAAAAGCCTAAAAAGTGAGTCTAGAGCAGGCCAACCTTTTCAGCAGGGCCAAATTTAAGAAATAATATTTCCTGCCGGGCCACACACCTAACCTTTTTGTGTTGAATTAAGTAAGCAAGCAGGCGTCCTGCAGCTTCAGCCACATCATGGCATCTCAGTATGTGAGAATGTAGTCAAACGCTTGTCTGGTTGATGCCATCTCATGATGTAATGCTCTTTTGGTGACATGTACAATAATTTTATGCTCGTTGGACCTAGCTCCGTGGCCCGCAACATGACTCCCGGCGGGCCACCCATGGTCTATAGTAAAACAGGTAGTTCAAAGCCAGTATCATCACCATCATACCCTTATTCCGCCTACATCAGGGTCGGGTCTGCCGATTCAGGCCCTCCACTCTTGTCCATCTCCCACTAGATCGGCATCAAACCCATACACTGCTCCCACGCATGCTTTAGATCAGGGGTGGGAAAACTATGGCCCACGAGATTATTACAGAAATGTGCAAGATTGGCCAGAAATGGGACAATTTACAATTATTCTTTGAGAAGCATGGCACTTTATATTTCAAATGTTAGAAAATGGTTCATTAAATGTTATAATTTCACAGAATAAGTGAAATTAATAAAGGGTTCTTATAGTACGTATATACCCGCCTCAGTGGTGCAGTGAGTAGCACGCTAGGTAACTGCGTCAGTAGTTCTAGGATCGATACTGGACCGAGGTGGGTTGGCCTTCTTTCGGATGAGAAATAAAACCAAGGTCCCATATGGTGTAAGATCGCAGTTGCATGTAAAAGAACCCTCTCTGCTATGCAACGGTTAGAAGAGCCAAAATTTCCAGGTGTAGGGGCTCGTCACTTGGCGCCGGTGGAATTCCTCCAACGAACAGTAGACCGACGATCAATAAGCATAGGGGTTGCAGCTTTGATTGACAGGCCAACCAGCCTATATATCGCCCTTGTGTTCATTCAGAGGGACAAGATGGGTGCCAGACTTTGCCATCTTAATTAAAACCTTTTCGACATTTTGTATGTGTGGCCCACCTGACTTAGTCAAGGGCGGATCCAGGGGGAGCAATGCAGCAATTGCTCCCCCCTCAGTGCCTCAATAAGGCGCATATTTCAACTGATGCACGATTCAACTTTGGGACTGATGAGGCATTTTTCCATTTGCTATTCCCATTTCCATACTGTCAGTCTAACTGCAGTTGGCTAAACCACTGAAGATAGATCATTGTTTCTAAGGGGAAGTAGAGGACCTATTGTAATTGCTAGTTAGATTTATACTAAGAGATCTGAGTATTAAAAATATTTTAGGGCGAACTTTTTTTTTGAAGTACTCCCTCCTATCAGCGTTCATGCGGCTCTCTCATTAAAAAAAAGTTTGCCCACCTCTGCTTTAGATGATGACGACTGACTTCCCTGTTTTCCGGATAGGGTTCCCACACTTCACATTCCTAATCTAAGTTTTCCCTCTGTAATTGGCTTGACAGCTCTGACTGGGAACACCCTTGTCAAGCGTTTGGAACCTGCAGGAATATTGAACGGGTTGTGTGTGGGAGGATGCCGGCCTACCCCACGAAAAACACTCAATGCATTATCCCCTAACTCCTTGGCAGGGTTCCTCACTGGCTCATCGGTAGTCTCTAGATTTGATCATAGCTAAGACAAGTGGTCTCTGAACTTGGATGTTCCCAAGTGAGCCTCCTGTTGGATAGGAAATATACAATGGCACTGGCACATGTTCAGGAATGTCGGGAAATTGCATAACACTGACAAATTGATTGGGACGGCTGGACATGTGGAAGAGTGCTGGAAGACAGCACAAAGGAAGTAAAAGAAATAGCCCATTTTTCACTGGTACGGCCAATTGTGGAGTACTGTAGTCCAATTTGGTTTCCCTATAGGCAGGGTTTATCTTGGGAAAGTGAAATGATCCAAGGGTGGCAGCAAGAATTGTTCTACATCGCTTCTCTTTTTGATTGTCTCAGACACGATCACAGAATTAGTGTGGGACTAACTACGTCAGAGACGGGTATCTGACAGCAGTAAGCTTTTTAACATATTGTTGAAAATAAGGTACGAGGGTCCTCCAGTTGGCAACTCATCCCTTGCAGAGTACAGGGGGATCAAGGCACGAACTGACTCGTATTACTGGTCTTTCTATCCAAGGGCCATTCGACAATGGAATGCTGTCGTTGAGGATAATGCGAGGAAGTTTCTGCAAGAAGGTGCCATTATAGCAGGTGTGCAATATATGGCAGAATAGATGCTATGCTTCAGGTTCCTTGGAGGTTTAATGGGTTAGAAATTAGGAATGAGAGTCATTTCTCTCCACTGCCAATTTGGAATAACAGGGCTGCTTGCAGTGTATTCAGTTAGAATTAGAAAATAATCAGTATAA
This sequence comes from Trigoniulus corallinus, assembly GCA_013389805.1. Lineage (NCBI taxonomy): Eukaryota > Metazoa > Arthropoda > Diplopoda > Spirobolida > Trigoniulidae > Trigoniulus > Trigoniulus corallinus. Next base: position 23,636,151 of record JAAFCE010001036.1, read on the forward strand.
TAAACCAAATCGCCCAATGGCAGCCAAAATGCCCTTGAGAGCAGACAGACAACATTAGATAACGAAAAGGAGCTACCATGTTGAAAAGATTACTTTTCTTACAGGTGACAACGTACACCTGAATAACGGATAGGACGTGTAATTTATTGAGTTCAACAATTTGGCCAGCACGGGCTATGTTGTCATTTGGATATCATACTGTCTGCGGAAATCGGGCCTACCTGTAGCAACTTTTGTTGGAACTCGGAATACACTATTTTTGCTCAATGGGTTGCCGACCTAATGCTTCAACATTTTGTACCTTAACGTCGGCCTATTTTCCTAGTGGGCGAGGGATTTCGTTCACCGGCACAAGAAGAGCTCCTACACCTGGAAATTTTGTTATCTATGCGTATTTTAATTGTACTCTCTCTCTCCGGGATCGAACCTGCAAGCACGCCACCTCGGGGTCACCGAGATGGATTTGATAAGTTGATAGGAATCAATAATTATTAGAAAAGTTACCTACGATTAACGATTTTCATTATTCGATGAAATTCTTCTTTAATATATTCTTGAGATAGTTGTTGATTGACTAGACATTGTGCAGCCATCATTAAATAATCATTAACCTCCAGTAAAATGTCTTTCAATTCATCATGGAAGATGTATTGTCCTATCGGTCGAGTGACATAAATGGCACTTTTGATGTGCTTGGGTATGACACAAATTATCCTCTTGATATCACTTATTTCTTGTTGATACATTTGTCGAACAGGTTCCAATTCCCTAATGTTGGTATCGAAATATTGTTGTCCTAAGATCATATTTCGTAATAAAATAACCATTATATCACCAGTATCTTTAATATTATAGAAAATGACGTCTATCACTGTCAACAATTCTGAGTTCAAATTTCGTTTGTTGATAATTTCTAGATTCTTGAATAATTCAATTAATAATTTGATAAATTCATTGAACTCCCGCAAAATAAGTTTTAGTTGTAAATTAATTATGGTCGAATAATCACTATTATCACATTCCGCCGATAATTGAATTAAAAAGTGAAGTATTTCATTTAAATTTCTCTTACGATTAATATGAAAACTATGTTTTGTTGATTTATTTCCCATCTGTTTGCTGAGTAGAATTATTAATAACATGAATCATTATTTTAAATTTCATATATTCTTCTTTTAGCGAACGATTACTGTATTTAAATACTCACAGACACTGGTGCACAGTAATATGTTGGCTTCATTTTGAAATGTAATTAGGTGGTGGTTCAGATCATTCAACATAATTGGCATCAGAAACAGTCGCAACATTCTTTCCATTTGTTATACCTTAAACGTAAATCAATCAATTTTTATATTATAACTCTATAAGGTATCGATAAATGCCTATTGTTAACGCCAAATACATTTTCGGGATATTTTCTGCACATTAAACTACGTATATCTAATCTATGAAACAATAGTGATTATCGAAGTGTAACAGATAAACGATCAAAAGCATAGTATTGATGAAAAGTTATCGCGATATTCATCGGGGTTTTACATGCACAATTGATTATAAAACAAAGAATTCGCTGAAAAATATAAACTTTTTTGTTTAATCAGATACAATACTTTTGAAACAGAAAAATCCTACGACTATACAATAACATTTTAATATTCATATGAAATTACAATATGAATCTCGAAACTGTGCCCAGCTTTTTCAGGTAAATCGCCTCGTCGTGTACAATGCCATCTAGCTGCTCCTAAAAGAGCGATAAGGGGTGCCCAAGCGAAACTGGGGTACTTAAGGTAGCTTTACTGCATTGTGGAATCAGCAGAATTCCAGCTGGGCCAGAAGAAAGCGTACCTCTGTTTGATATAGGCCTACTGTAATCGATTCTCTCATACCGCATTTACACACTCGCGAATACAACGAGGCGAGACTTTCGTCGAAATGTTCGCATTCATACTTTGCATGAAGAATGGCTGTTCACATATTCGCCGAATGTCTCGTCAGATGGTCATTCTCCAATCACCTCGTCGCTAGCGCCCTTTGATTCGTATTGTCTCGACAGCTGGTGATTCTCAAATCGCCTCAGGTCACTCGCGCCCTTTGACTCGTGTCAAAAAAACCGCTTCCAACACGAGCGCCACGAATGGCGAGGCGAACCACCAGGTGAATGACGAATGTAGTGTTCACACATTCGTCGAACATGCTCGTCTCGCCACTCGCCTCGTCATATTCGCGAATGTGTAAATGCGGTATCATAACCAGTGGCGGATCCAGGATTTTCGCCAGGGGGGGGGGGGGGGGGGCCATTATGGGGGGGGGGGGGGTTGAGCTAAAGCTCTCATATATTATGCGAATACGTTTATATGTGCATAGGGGGAGGGGTTGCAACCCCAAAAACCCCATCCTGGATCCGCGCGTGCTCATAACACTGATGCTTTAAAGTCCACTTTGAGCTAAACAAACAAGTGTACTGTAATTAAATAATAATATTCAAAATCTTCACTATGAAATTTAAATTTCAATGGCTTGTTTTCAAGTTTTGCAAATCGCTTTGGACAAAATTGGAACACAGTATACAGTACATATTGAACTACAAATCCTAATAATGAATTTCAATTAGCCTCTCTTTCTTAAGCGATTGATAACGTAATTAAACTACCTTTAAATTTATAACCATATTCAGGGCCAGCGTGATGGGTGTGCGAACTGTGTGACGGCACAGGATTAATGAACCAATTGATAGAAGTGCCCCGCAAAATATAGCGCCGGCCTTGACCACTGTATTCAAAGGGCATCAACAGCAAGTCGCTTGCCAGATTATTATTTTTGTTTTTGCATCGTTTCAATTCTTGGGGTAGGCCGGCATTCCCCCCAGACAGCCCAGACAATATTCCTGCAGGTTCCAGACCACTGTCTGGGGTGCAGTGGCCTAGCCAAGAGGGGGTTAAACCCCCCCCCCCCCCCGGGCCCCGAACCCCGCGACGCGCCGTACCCCCCTTCGGGTCCTTCCCCCCCCCCCCCCTCAAAAAATCCTGGTTCATGCTATCGACAGTCATATCCCCCCTTCAGAAAATCCTGGCTACGCAACTGCTGGGGTGCCCCCAGTCAGAGCATGTTCAGTGGGCCCGCAGACCCGACCCTGCCACTTGCGGGACAAGGGTATGATGATGATTCAAATCTTCACTTACGGGAATTAAACTCAATCGTTGTTAATCACAGGTGTAGAAGATATCAAATCGATTCCTAAATTCATTGGAGGTCATGTAGTTTTGAGCTTAAAACTGGGCGTCATGGAACAAACAACAATCCGGATACATATTGCGAAAAAATGTTTTCATGAGGTTTTTGGAATTTTTATTTCTAACAATGACGACATCGGTATACTATACATACGCACAGCAGGCCTACTTTTATTATGGGTTCGAGCTAGCGCTTGTTAACAAGGTGGGCGGACATTCACTTGATAAAAGATTCTATTTACTAAAAATGATTTCTGGTGAAAAAAGTTTCAAAAGTATCAATTTCAAAAAGCTTCAAATCCGCGAACTCAAAAAAGCTACTATAGATACCTTAAGCTCTTGCGCCTTAGCTTTGTTGATTGCCGGTTAGCGCCCTCTTTGGTTCGAAATGGTTTTTTATGTCTTCCGGTTAGTTGTTTTTTTTTTTCAAAAGATTTTTTGGAGTTTCTTAAAATTATTGCTGTTAAGTTATAATACTTAAATATGCATTCAGAAAGGCCTTTTCCCCGTTTCTGTGAAAAGATTTAAGAAAGAAAGTTAAAGAGACGAAGCCAGAAAATAAAATAGACAGCTATACATACTTTATATTAGTTCGTTGGAAATGGCTCATACATCATCGTTATTGCACGGTAAGCAGAGGGGTTAATAAGCCTACATATTTCTATTATATACTGTACGTCTTGTATGTACTGGGATCAAGAGTTACTAGATGATGTTTAGGAAACCCGTTAATCACATATCAGGATATTACTAGCCGCTTAAAATATGTTCAACACATAATAAACATGGATGCTTATTGCATCCTACATGCGTCTGCTTTTTGAAACTGGGTTCATATTTTGGGTAAGTTTATTCATGTATTCTATTTCTCGTCGTAAACTTGGTAATTACTTAATACATTGTTAGATAATGCTTTAATTTCTAGCCAGATCATTGTAAAGGATTTCAACTAATTCCATCAATGCCCAGAGCTTTCATTTATTCTCGTCGTCGTGGAAATGAAATCATTTCGCATTTACAGATGTGAAATCTTGTATACTGGAGTTCATCTCGCTCATTAGCGTACAATCCCGTCTCTAGTCGCTAAAAAGCTACAGTTTGAGATTCATTTTTATCATTTTTAGACATGCACATCATTATTTGAATCGGGGTTGCTATATGTCTCGATTTGATGTTATCATCAGAAATGCTGAGGAATTTCGGTAGCATTGCTAACATGATTCATGGCCCAGGTAGTGTCCTCGAACATGATCCGTTGATTTTGGAATTTGGTGACTATTAGAGCCTTTACTACAATTGCTAGTGTGGCAACTACAGTAAGCAAAAAAACTGTTTGACCAGTGTGTTTATAAATTTCTTGTTTATTTAAACATCTAATATTACAAATATTTGTCGTAATATTACTGACAGCCAAACAAATGATAATGTATAGTCAAAAAGCATTTGAATAAGCATAAAAAATTATTAACGTGACTATACCGAAATTGACACGCAAAAAAAGTATTTGACCACGTAGGAGAAGTACACATTTTACATCAAAATGTAAGTTAAAGCAAAAACGTAAAAATGTAAGCTAAAACTAAAATGTTTTAGTATTTTGTTGGTCCACCTTTTGCTTTTATGACTGCTTGAAGTCTCCTTGGCATGGATTTTACAAAATTTTCTGTTGTTTCTACTGTAATCTCCAACCTAGAAGAACACTTTAATATTCTAAGTTTAACCTCCAAAAGTGACCACAAATTCTCGATTGAATTCACATCAGGTGATTCTGGAGGAGTTGGAAACACTTTTCGTGCTTTATACAGTAACCATTCCTTAGTTGTCCTGAAAGTATGTTTGGGATCTTTATCTTGTGAAAAGAAATGAGTTTTCTATCCCTTATTTTTCAACACTTTTGGTCAAGTTACATTGGAGTATGTCAATATATTTGTCTGCATGTCTGCTTGTCACCTACTCTAGCTGAGCTCATTCTGCCCAAAACCATGGCATGGCCTCCACCATGTTTCACAGTTGCAGTTGTGTTCTTTGGGTCTAGATCTGTGTTTCACTGAAATAAGGCTTTTTCCCTACGTGTTCAAGCTTTCTAACCTTCTTTGTGGAGCCTGTTTTGCACTGTTTGTGGTGTTACAACCTTGTCTAAACAGTGCAGCCAAGTTGTGTTGGACATACCAGTTCTCTTGAGATCACTGAAGTTAAGCAACACAAGCCCACGTTAGTACCAACATGGGTAAAGAACGTTGGGTGCTGCAAGTTTCGCCTCTCCTACAACCTCTATACCTAAATCCTCATCTCCCGCAAGCAGCCTCCTAAGGGTTCAGCCTGTTACGGCTGCTTGGTTTACTCCCCAACCCATTAGTGTAACGCAATACAGTAATGTATAAATGTGATGCAAGGTGTTTCGTCAGTTTTGGACCACAATTCATACAAGATCTCTAGTTTCTCTTTGTGACAGTGATTTTGGTCTTCCAGGGCGTTTCAAATTAACAGTAGAACCTAAACTTTTCTCTAAACTTTTTAATAATATGTTGCACAGTTGAATAAGGGATTTTAAGCATTTTCCAAATGTGGTGGAAATTTACTCCTTGCTGAAATAATGATATAATCATCTTTAGATGCACAATTTAACACTTGTTTTTCGACCCATTCTACTGACATGTTGCACATTAACTTATGAAAACTGTTTAGAATTTGTGTTTAAATACACGTATATACTTGACATTCTTTTACTAACTGTTTGACACCTGTACGTTAGTTTATGTGACATTATGATGTACACTACACACTTCACTTATCTTTTTGTGTTAATAATTTTTATGCTTATTCATATGTTTTTGGCTATACATTATCATTTATTAGGCTGTCAGTAATATTTCAAAAAATATATATATATTTGTACACGTATGGCAACACGTCGGAGAGCTCACTTCTGTTTCGGGCAAGAGCTGGGTCACTGAAGACGAAACAGAGGATGGCAAAGATCACAGGTGGAGAGGAGGGCTGTGGATTATGTGGGGACCAAGTGGAGGATGTTAGGCATGTGATACTGGCTTCTCCAGCGTTGGATCACTGCAGGAGGGGTTGGGGAACCCCCACCTTGGAAGAGGTTCTGGTGTGGAGCGGCTGGAATGGGTGCGGAAGGCAAAGGTGTTGCTAGGGTGCTGGTGGAGATCTAGACAAATTGGTCTAGCATGAATAATCTCCCTAGCAAGGTTTCCGTCACAAAGGACTACATATTCATATTTGTAATATTAGATGTTTAAACAAACAAAAAATTAATAAAAACACACTGTTGAAATACTTTTTTAGTGCGCAGCCGAAGGAATTGTGGCAGTTTGTTAGTACAGTAGTAAGGCCATACGGCCGTTAGCTGGTCTAGTCCTACGCTTATATAGTCTATTTTTTTGTATGTACTATGGTATGGTACTGTATATACTACTGAGATGCTACTTTGTTAAGTACAGTTGCCTAGTGTGATATTGAGGCATATTTAGCCTGTAAAACAGCCTGAATTCGTTTAGGCATAAAGTCGGTGCATGAAAACGCTGCATGGGAGTGATATACCATACCAGACCTAAGTTCGTCACACAATTTTTGGGCATTCCATTAAGGTGAAGATCTGCAGCAAACAATCCTTTCTACCTTATGGCAATTGTAGTAGTAGGGTTAAAACTCGGACTGAAGGTAACCATTTGATTTGATAAACTATCATCGTGGAGCAATCATCATGTATATACTTGGACTACAGGGACTGCGGCTCCCACCAGGTTTAATGATTTGCACAAACTGAAACCCTGTTTTGTATTTCTCCTGAATAAATTCGTGATAGACGTCTCAAAGATGGTTTCCAGCTTCCCAAGAATATTGTTATGGATTTCTGGAAGTTCATGTCAGAAGCAAAACATTCTCTTAAGAAAGCTAGTTATCGACTTATGAAATTCATAAAATCAAAGCAACGTGCAGAAACAAGTAACCAACATCGGACAGAACTACTTCACACCTCAACTACAAGTTACTAACCACATTTAAAGAAACCTGTTGGTTCAAAGGCTTCTAAGCGGAACCTTAACCCATCATCGTCACACTCCAGAGAAATAAACTAAAGAAATAAAATAAATAACATTGCTGTTAACTGTGGCTGTATTATATTCCACGAAATGGAAAAGACTACCTTGATTTAATGAAGTCTAAATGTGGCAACGTGGGCTTTCAATAATTGGAAAATTTTCATAAATGACTGAAGATCCTGGCCACACCTGAACTGTGATGTATTAAAGCGCAATTTTGTTGCTATCAAGAGGCCCAATGTATACCACGAATATATTGCATCATTCACGATACATCTTTGAAACTGTTGTGCATGAAAAGCTCGGGAGCACTGGTGTATCAGAAATGATCTCTCCAATATGACTTGCACTAACTTTTATGCCATGTTGAAAGTGTATTATGAAAGTCCCTCTTGCTATGGGATTACGCTTATCCGATAGAACGGTTTTGTGCTGCATTTACGTATGTACATCCAAAACTGCTAAAATGTGGCATACAATGTATTGAGGACGCTCATTTGCATCCAAGATAGTGATATACTAGTGGCATCTTGGTATAGGTAGCGTTTTCCATTTTCGGGTAAGAGGGAAGATCCAAGTGTGCCTTCGTGTCATATGAGAAGTAAAACCGCGACCCCATGTGATGTGTACAATGTCATCTGCATCTTAAAGAACCATTTCAAATAGAATAAAATGATGTGATTCCCATGTCTCAAGAAGCATAACTGCTATTCAGCATTGTTTATTTTTCCCGATTTCACTTTTTCTCAAGTTGAACAACCCCGATGGAAAAAAAATCCATTTTTATTGAACTTAAAACGTGAGAATTAAGGATAGTATTGGCCATCGTGAGACATCAGAAAGGGTGCTCCAGCCTTGCTAGCTTCCCGGAATTCCCTCGGGGGGCTTTTGTCATTTGTTATCTATTTGCCAGTACATGTATATACGGGGTGTAAACTTAAGGAAGAACAGTGGATATTACATAATACAGTAAGTCCTCGATTTCAGACTTACGTGATTTAAAAAAAAAAATAAAAATTAAACTTACCTACGAACAGGCCTTCGCGTGAGTTTCAGAAGCCCTAGGCGAGTGGGTTCATCGCCGCCCCCCACATTAAATTTAATGTAGTTCTAAATTGTCCGAAGGTCCCTCACCCCCTTGGCATATGTTCCATTACCAATGCATTGCTATGACTCTGCAGTAGGGTGCTTCGAGGAAGCCAGCATTTAAAAAAGGCCCCACCAGTCAGAGAAGTCTGGGAACCTCAGGACTATAAACATTTGAAATGACCAATAGACTGCATGGCAAGGAAGTATCTTCTGAAATTAGCGGCCCCTTTGAAATGTGGCGCCATAGGTAGCCGCCTAGGTTTGCCTGCCCCATGAGCCACCTGTGCCTACGAAATACATTTAGGCAAGCAGAACTGTTGATGGAAAGAACGGAAAATCGTTTATCCAATTTTGAAAAGAGTACAATATTTATAAAGCTGTTCAAAATAATGGTGATGCCTGGAGTGAAGTTGCAATAATCTAATTCTAATTGAATACACTGCAAGCAACCCCGATAGGCCAAATTAGCAGTGGAGAGAATAACTCTCATTCCTAAGTTATAACTCTGAATATCCGAAGGAACCTGAAGCATAGCATCTATTCTCCCATCCATTCCCTGCCTTCTTTAATGGCGCTTTCTTTCAGAAAGTCCCTCAAATTAACCTTGCCAAGAGCATTCCATTGCTGAATGATCCTTGAAAAAAAGAGCAGTAATATCCGTAATATAAAACCAATAATACCACTACTGTCCTTACCCTGATCTCCTTCAATATGAATGTATGATCCTTTCTCCCCCCATACTCTGCAAGGGATAAGCTGCCAACAGGAGGACCCTCATACCTTATCTTCAACAGTCTGATAAAAAGATTAATGCTTTCGGATGCCCGCCTGTGATGTAAACATATTTTTTTTTTGTCAAAAATGTTAAATTTTTTGCTTTCCTCGTCTTACGTGATTTTTCGACTTACACGAAAACCTTTAGGGCGACATATAATAATCAAATGCACATTTCATAACTTGCAATTATTTAAAAAGCGGTAAAATTCAGTTTTTGTCTACGGGAGCTGCCCTTATCATCATCCCTTTATCCCGCCTGTGGTAGCGTCGGGTCTGCGGGTTCTAGCCCTCCACTCCCGCCTATCTTCCATCAGGTCTCCGTCTACCCCCCAAAGGAAAACTCCAAATCTGGCAACATTGTATGCTCGTCTTAGACATTAACAGTCAGTACAGTAAATAAGGTTCCAATTCATAAGCGTCGATGCAGTTCATCCTCCATTTCTAAAACATGACTGCGATTGTTGTATCGTAATTAAATTTAAGGATCATGAGGCATTGATTGCACAGTTTGTGAAATTACCATGGGGCATGGTACATAATTCAATCCTGTATAATTCTTGATGTCGGCCAAACCCATATCGGTGCATTCCTATGGACCTAACGAGCTCCTCCTCCTCTCTTCTCATTATGTGAATAATGAATATGTAATCCTTTGTGACGGATACCTTGCTAGCGAGATCTTTTCATGCTAGACCCATATGCCCAGATCTCCGCCAGCACCCCAGCAACACCTTTGCCTTTCGCACCCATTCCAGCCGCTCATTACATGTTCATACCACCTCAATATACTCTACCTCATTTGTGTCGTCCACCTCCGAGCTTTCCCTAATATATTCATTCCTAATTCTATCAGCTCTCGACACCCCACTCATATACCGCATTATTCGCATCTCGGCTACTTGCATTCTATGGGAGTGCCCTTCTCATCAACAATAATTAAGGAGCAGCAACTTTCAAATGACATCATTGTGTAAATAATCACTCAAATTACATTAACAAAAGTTTCATTTTCACAAATAAAAAATGATTAACAATAGCAGAAAAGTTATTTAGTATATTTTTAGTGCTTATTGAATGCTCAAAATGTCCCCATGCCGAAGTTCAGCTCTTCTTAAACGCTGCTCCTTAACTGTTGCTGATGTGCTTTACATTTGTGTACTGTAAATACGGTTCATAAGATGGGCAGCTCCCATAGACAAAAGCGGAATTTGACCTCTTTCAATACAGTCGGTTCTTAGTATAACGAACGCGAAGGGGATGGAAAATTCGTTCGTTATATCAAGAGGCCACCCTGTTCGTTATATCGAGAGCCGACTGTAATTACAACAAATCATGAAATGTGCATTTCACTGTCATATGTCCCCCCTCATTAACTACAACTTTTGCTATTACAGTTTCTTTCCATCTCTTATACCTTTTGAGTAATACTCACTGTTCATCCTTACGTTTACACCCTGTATACAGTTGGCAAAAAAATCCTTAAACACCTTGTTTTGATCCAGTAGAGAAATATGTACAGGCCACGTATATGTTTATTTTGACATCTCCATATAGATAACATCACAGTTCAAATTGAAATGAAGCAAAAATGTTTTATATGAAATACTTAGAGATTAAACTGCAAAAAAAAAGTATTTATACACTTGGTGTAGGCGACTATTTTCACCAATTTACCTCAGCGAATTTATGAGGCAAATTGGTGAAAGTAGTCGCCAACCCCCAGCAATTTTTTGCAGTTTAATTTGAAGGTTTTTCATACAAAGAATGAATTTTTTTAACTTTTCAATTTGAACTGTAATGTTGTAATCTATATGAAATTGTCAAAATAAACGTATTTTGACATTGAATTGGGTATTTTGACATTGATTTTGATTTTGAATTGGCTGTATATATATATATTTATCGACCACACGAGTGTCTACCCACTGGGTACTTATTACTAATTACTTTTAATTGGTTTAGCCTTAGATGCTGCAGAACAGAGCACTGGCTGGAATGGAATGACATCAACATCATCTGATAGTGTCAATAGAACTAATCAACATAGCATAATTTCGACTATCTCCAGTAAAAAGTAAGATTTCATATAAATCTCTTATATATGTTGTCATTGCATGTTATTGAAATAAACGAGAACTACTTATGTATAAAACAAGGTATAGAGAAAGAGGCGGTTGTGACTAGCAAGTAAAGATTTAGATATCACAAACGTCACCACCATTCTTTGGGAAAGGGTTTGATAATGGCAATAAACACGTATACCTCCTGATTGTTTATTAGGTCTTTCTATTTTTCTTAAAATCACCTTTCAGCAATGTCAGCTATAGAAGTCTCTCCAGTGATTTGATAGAATGTGCTACAAATAGCACGAGTATCGTCAAAGTTTCATCACCTTTACGAAAGGTTTGTTTGCAATTTACTGTATTAAATTAAAAAAATTATTAAAGCGCTCCAGAAGTTTCAAAATTTAAGCATTTTTGAAGCACAACCAATGCTCCATTTTTTACTGATCATATTCCTTTCTAACCTACCAGTAGTAAATTTTTCTGTAAAATGTTATAACACTTTTGAAAAAGAAGTGGTTTTTATAGTATGAAATCCTTCAATGCAGGTTATAATTAACAAACACCCTAAACCATTGAAAGGTTGTGTAACTGGACTTCTAATCAAAGATTCTGGTGAAGGGTCTATTACCAGGTTTGTCTTTTGTTAATTATGAAATGATGTTGAATTTATTTATTAGTAAAATCTTGTTGTATTTAACGACAAAAAAGTCTAAAACGATTCATAGTTGTTAAAACTTAGGCTTCATTTTCTTAATAAGTGACTCAATTTACCCAAGTTTTAACAACTTTAAATCACTAAATGCTTGTTATTTCATTATGCTATATTGCAGTTGAAGCTCCTTTTTTTAGAATTTCAAAAGTATTTCAATTTCTTTAGTTCAGAAGCTAGATTGCACATACTCTTACCAAATAGGTTAGATCAGCAGACAAACAAAGACTCATCAAGGTAAGTAATATATTAAATCACTTTAGCAATACTAAAATAAATTATGATTAATAGAGTATTATTATTAGAAATTCACAGAATTCATCTAATGTATTTCATATCAATATGTCTGTCCCTGCAATGGTAGATGTATCAATTAGGAGTTCTAATAAAACGAGTCTAAATTCTTCAGCAACTGAGGTGCTCATCTCCAAAGTTTAAGGGCATTTTTTTTTTAATTTTTGATATATAAATTAACGTATACATCTATTTCAGAACTTTAACTCACATCAACCTGAAGCACGTTCAAAGTCACTTATAGAAAATTTATGTCCAAGGTGTAACACTCCATGCAATTCTTCTAAAGCTTGTAGTCATTGTGGATTACCTGCAGCAGAAAATACAAAAATTCTTCAATCATCAGAAGTAGAACCACAAAATGTCAACATTAATAAATCAGTGTTGACATCTGCCAGGTTCCCTCCAAATGCGTTTTATGCACACAGATTACAAGGCATATTTTGTAACCCGCCAGGCACTAGGAAATCCATAAAAAATGTTAAATCGTATGCATTAAAAAAAGGTACTAAACGACCAGCTGTTGAACCACCAGGTTAGTTCTGTAGTTTTTCTTTTTTCACTACAAATGAATAATTTAAAGAATATTGTATACTATTTTAGTTGAATGTTACTGTCGCCATTGCATGATTAAAGTGATTTTACCATTGAATATAGTATTCTTTTCATAGATCTGGGTTTTAAAACCTCCGTAATAAATGTTTTATTTTAGAATGCTTTACATTATCATCGGATGATGAAGGTCTCGAGTCAAACGAGTTGCTAGATTCTTGTGAAGAAGAGTCAAATAAGAGCAACCATACTGAGAATGATGAGAAGGATTTATATAATAGTATCAGTTGTGATAAGGTACCGTTTATTTTATTCTGAATTAGTTTTCTTCCTTTTTTGTCTTTGTTTTTGTCTTCTGATTTTAAAATTTGAAAATTGAAAAAAAAATTTCGAAATGAATTTCAGGTTTCTGAATGTCAATCTATAACAGGGACGATAAGACCACTGTCTCCTGCAGTAGGCCCAAATTTTAAAGTTCTTGATCTTCATATTATCTGCCGCAGCATTAGAGTAGGTTCTTTTAAAGTTACCTCTGACACGCCATTAATCATTACTCCTGAATATTTTAGTATGACCATTCCAACCGTAAAAGATTGTAAGTATAGCGTTACATCTTTATCGTTTTCATCGCCATCAAATTGTCATGTTTCTAATTGTATGGCCACTTTTTTAATGCAGCAAATGAAATGGTGACTGTACGAATTGGGTTAAAAGATATAATGGGAGCTATGATAAATTTTGGAAAGATGCTGCCAATTATTATACTTTATACAACACCAGGCTGTGCTGGAGCTATACGTAGTCGTTTAAGGATGAACTTCAAATCTGGTCCATATTATGATTGCAGGGGGGCTGGTAATTCACTTTGCTAACATTTTATGTGCTAGTTGTTTTTCTATGGTTTATTGATATGGTATTATTAATTTTGAAGATGAATCGCAAAAACGGATAATATTCCTGCCAGAAAATCTATCTGATAACGAAAGGATCACTATCAAAGTTATATTTAGAGATTTTGATAAACAGCGACCAAATCCACCCGATGATTCAACACTTACCGAAATTGACCAAAAACAAGCCAATGAGCTTTTGGTTCGATCAACTCCGCCTAAGGTTGTACTTTCGTATAATCAATGCGCATATGCTTTATTTTCATTATTATTCGTTTGACTAGTTTGAGGCTGGGCTCATCGATGGCATTCCTTTTTAGATTGTGGCTGCAGTTAATTCACTCATCACACCACATTGTAGACGAGGGAGGTCCTTAAATGAAGGGGATTGTTGCGAGAAGGTTTTTGATGTTTTGCATCATAATTCCAGGTTCCTATGAGGTGTGAAACCACGACTGTGAACCTCTTTTTTGCCATGGAATATTACCCGTGTGAGCACAGTAGTCATGACTAGCCTTTGATGCAATCAGCTTCATGAACTGTGCTGAAAAAAAATCCAATATGTTTGACCTTAATCATGATCCAATTGTTTATGCTGATTTTATATCTGGTCCAACACCTTATCGTGTCCCTGAAGGCTAGCATGCTGGCTTAGCGTAAAGTCGTTGTTACGAATCATGGGGACCTAGCATCTTTCGTTGTTTTTTTTTTTGCTTTGTCGTTGTATTAGTGGAATTTATCAACTGGCGGTACGTGGAGTAGATTTGGTGGTACACGAATGTCAGTGTTGAATTTGCGTAAATGACACTGAAATGTGCAATTTGTGACATTCGTTCTGTGTTCTAAAATGTTGAGAACTGATGATTTATATACCTGAGTGTCTAAAGTAGTGGTATTAATGAAGTGTTTCACTAATCGTCCATCGACCATTTAATTTTTAATATTAAGTCTGAAGGATATTTTAATAATTTTTCTCAGGTATTGCGAAGGACACCTGTAATAATCCCCCTTGAGCGACAACAAAATAAAGGCGTAGCAACGTAAGTTCGCGCATCTTCTTAAAATGTGATATTATTACAACGTTAATGATATTAACCTTCTGGTGTCTTTTAAGAGTGCTGATTTATCCACCACCACCACAAACAGGTGGTATCACCATTACAACAGAAGATGTAAACTGTCTGGAACCTGGAGAGTTTATTAACGATGTTATTATTGATTTTTATTTAAAGTAAGTCTCCGTTTTTCTTACAATTTCACTCACCGTATATACCTTTTAATTAACATTATTATTATTATTATCTTTATTCACCACCAAATATTTGGTACAATCCAGCAGATATTGTATAAAGAGAGCAAAAATAAGAGTACATTAATAGTCATCTTGGTCATTTTACATTATAATGTCCCTTTGAAATTGGAGTTGAATACAGTAGAATCTCGTTATATCGAACCTCAGGGGACCGTGAAAAATAGTTCGATATATCCGAGATTTGATATATCCAAATCCGGAATTATATGTAAAGCTAAAATTTACGTCGGGCGGGACTTGCGCTCAAGCTTCGATATAAGCGTGAATAAGCAGGATTTCGATATAAGCGAGTTCGATATACTGAAGTTCTACTGAAATTTCTTGAGATGTCATGTTAGCTCTGAATAGTTAGGATAGTTGACTTCTTTGAAAAGAGGCGTAACACCTAAATAAATCTTTCCTTTGTCAGGCCTATTGCTTATGGGAAGCATTTTTAATAACACATTATGAACGGGGAATAAATAAGATTTATACACGCTGCTGTTGTAGGCGTTTGAGCCGCCCTTAGTTTGTGTATAGCATTAACCAGAATAATGAACTAAAAATCTCGAACCGACAGGATGTGTCTTAGTGTTCTCACTACTCATGATTCTTTCTTTATGGGATTAATTAAGGTATATACTTCTCGAAAAATTAAGTGAGGTGGATCGGAAGCGAACCCACGTTTTCAGTTCATTCTTTTACAAGCGACTCACCCATTCTGGTATGCCATCATTACAGTCTATTCGCTCACCTCAAGAGGTGGAAGATCGCTCATTACCGTAAGCACGTCCCTTTAATGGACGTTATATAGTTTTTCTATTAATGATCATAATTTTTAATTCTGATATATTAATGCATGATAGAGTACCTGAACGAAGGCATCGTAGAGTCCAAACCTGGACACGACATGTGGACATTTTTGAGAAAGATTTCATTATAATCCCGATAAATGAAAGGTTTTTATTGAATCTTGCTGGGTTTTAATGCTGTTAAACAAACATAGTGTTAAAATAGAGAAAATTTCTAGCTCTCATTGGTTTTTGGCTATAATTTGTTACCCGTATTTGACGGGGTGCTGTCAAAATGAAATCTCTGATTGTTGTCAAAAAACTAAATCAACACGTAAGAAGATATTAATAGATAAACTTTTCGCCAATGCTAACTTAACAGATGTTTATGTACTTCTGTTTGTGTTTTAATTCAGCCTCATTTACTAGTGATGGTAACAGAGAAGTCAACGCTGCAGCAGAAAATGTAGTGTCATTATTGGTTGATATTGCTTATATTTATTTATCAGACTAATGTCGCAATTATTGTGAACGTTTTCAGTGTTCATTAGGTGAGCCATTTGATCCTTCAACACTAAGGAAAGAGATGAATGAATCGGAAAAGAATACTACTTATCCGAAAAGGTTAATTTAGAATATACTTTAATATACAATATAGCGTTTTATATTAACAATTTAATGATGTGCAATTTAGGCCCTGCATTCTGCTGTTCGATTCTCTACATTCACGCAACTTGAGCAGAGTAGTGACAGCTTTACGAGAGTCAGTTCAGTTTTTAAAAATTGTGGATTGCTGTCTTTGTTGTTAACGTGTTTTATTTATAAAATTTTTAATGTCTTTAGATATTTAAGAATGGAATGGAAAGCAAAAAAAGGTACTGTTAGAGCTTTTGAAAAAGAAACTATTAAAGGAGCCTATCCGGTTGTTCCACAACAAAATAATTATAGTGATTGTGGGATTTATTTACTGCAGTATGTTGAAAGCTTTTTTGAAGTAAGTGAACACGTGTTTTACTAAAAGCAGTTATTGACATGTTCATGATTGCAAGCTGTGTTGATGTAAATTATCATTTCAGAATCCTATTATGGATTACACTTTCCCTATTCGTACTCTCCAAACAT
Source organism: Trigoniulus corallinus (assembly GCA_013389805.1). Taxonomy (NCBI): domain Eukaryota; kingdom Metazoa; phylum Arthropoda; class Diplopoda; order Spirobolida; family Trigoniulidae; genus Trigoniulus; species Trigoniulus corallinus. The sequence goes on from JAAFCE010001036.1 coordinate 23,653,029, forward strand.
GGTTCCCAGAGCGCGTAATTAATAATAAGCGTAACAGCATCAAAGAACTAATTTTAAAACTTAGCCGTGAACAGAATGAAAGTGATCTAGGGAAGGACAGTCACCCTGACCATAAAGAACACCTCAGGTCACAATCTGTGACAAAAAGACTTTTTCTTCGGGAAAATCACGCGGAGAATGATGAAACAACAGACGCGCTGAGAAAAGTAGCAAATGAAAGCGCCGAAGACGAAAGGATGGAAGTTGATGAAAATGAAGATGACTATTCAAGAATAGCGTTATCTCAAAATACTGCTGATTCTTCAAGATGAAAGCACGTAACTGAGTTCTGATATTTCCGATATTTGCTAAGATAATGTTTTGCCAAAGATAATCGCATTTCTCCATATTGAATTGGTCTGATTCGTCGAAAGGCCCACCAGTGATTGCGCCCCAAGTAAGGGATGGTTGTAGCGATAGAAATGCAAGTGTTTCTCTTCTGTTTTTGTATTCCACATCAGACATTAACTAACTACACACTCGTTGGATGATATCTTTCATTTTATTAGTACCCCAGCTTTTTGCTGTGGTGATACGTGTAGGCGGTTCCTGTTTGTTAAGTTTATGATTATTGAAGAATCGTTAAGTTGCCTTTAACGACTGGAACGCAAAAATGAAATGTCGGTAATATACTTTTTCCAGGCATATTAAGACCGTTTGTTTTAAATGTGTGTCGTATTAAATGGTACTAATTTGAATTTGTTTCGTTGAAATGTATATGTGATAACGCGCCAGTGATTTTTTATTCTTGTGCACTCATGACGCACTGCTTGGTTAGCAGTGTTTATAAAGAAATTAATTTTGTACAGAATTTTTTAAAAAAATGGTATTTATTATTTATGTTGGCGCTGAATTTTGATGGAAGTCGTTTATATATAAAGGTGCTTTATAAGATCGGTAAGTTTTTGAAACACTTTCTCGTCTGTGAAGCCGTCAACGGAGCTGGGATGGATCAATGAGTATTCCATAATTCGTTGTAATAATGAAAATTCACTGGTGATGGTATTAGTTGGTAATAAAGTCTTTTGTCGTTTTAGAAGTAGAAGCTTAGAAAACAGCATTGTAAATTCTTGCAGTAAAAGATTACTTTGACTTAGGTAAGTTTATAAAATTGTATTCGTTTTTGTAGCCCTTTGCGTTGACTTTATCTTGAGACAAATGTGTTAAAACTGTCTGTGAAATATCGCTGGTACAAAGGTAGCTTGCTGGACTTGTGCATCAATTGTTCCAGATGGTATCTTACGGACGAGTTAGGTCCCCTGTATTTCTTTCATCGGATGGGTCCCGTGTGGCTCACTTGTATATAAAATAGTTCTTTCATACATGGAAAGTTTAGATCAGGTTTGTCCATTCCGCGGCCCAGGACACCTAGTAGTGCGGCCCCCTTCAAGACCTTGAGCTTTCAATATCATTATCTGATATATTTTTTGATCCGATTGCATAGTGCTAGGTTATTTATAGACTACAATTTTAGGTACAGTATATGGTAATCATCACCGCCAAACTGCTCTAGGGCAGAGACGGACACATTTCTGTCAGGTGCGGGGTGTTTCGATGGTAACAGCAGGCTGGCATGAGCGAAGTTTATAACTCCTTATCCATGCCATCTCTTTGTTGGCAGCACATAAACTTTTAATAATTGTCTTCAAGAATGAAACGTACAAAAAGTAAGATTGGAACAAAAAATTTTTAAAGAGCACCTTGACGGTTAACTGAGAACTTCAATCAAAGGAACGATATAGTATGTTGCTTAAATGCCACCTCAGACTACTTGTCCCTTAATGCAGCCCCCCCCCCTTCCCAATTCGCATACATCTCCAACGATAGAAAATGGGAGGAGAGATGATAAGTAAGCAATAGTTACAGCATTAGGTCAGAAGCCGGCTGCGTAAAGATATCGTTCAATAGGCCGCCCATTGCCTCATGGGTCACAGATAGGCGTGGGGGGGGAGTGAAGGTAAGTAATGTTGAAATTTCATGATGTTATCCGTTTTGCTTGTAATGTCCTGATATGAGTTGAAGTAGAATCGTAAGCCATGTCATTATCATTTATCTTTTTCCTGCCTATAGGAAGAATATTGGAATTGGGAACTCGTGGGCGATCTATTGAAGGGTATTTTTTCACAACTGGTTGCCGACCTACAGCTGCAATCACACACCAGGCCACGGCTTTACTTCGAGTGAAACATACTACCTTTACTCCACCGCTTCTTCACACACCATCATAAAATCCTACCGAGCGGCTGTATTGCGTTGGACACACCAGTTCTTGTCTGATCATTGAAGTTAAGCAACGCAACCCCAGATAGTATTGGCATGGGTGAACGCTCGGAAACACTGGGTACTGCTAAGACCTTAATCGTGGTAACAACGTAGTGTCTGTGCAGGCTCTGCATTAGAACTATGCAGTGGACGGGGCTCTGATGACCATTGCAGTTGAAGGGCCCTAAAACTTCAATCTTCAATTTAATATAAGAGACGTTACCATTATTGTTTCACTATATTCTCATTCTGTCGATGGAAAGGTCAGATCTGGAAGATGAGCTCTTCACTGCTTCCTATTCTTAGTCAGTCTACCGTCCCAATCACCACTTGTACTTTATCCAGTGTGCTCTCTAGGAAGTCCATCTCTGTAATTAACTTAATTCTTTCTTCCTCTGCCTCATTACACACCAAAAAATTTGGTCTCACAATAAACTTATAAATCTTGCCCCGAAACTATCGTTTATGGTTGTCGTCCTAAATCATAAGAACTTATAACTATTTGTAGCATTATCAGGCACGATTTCTCTTTGGGTTTTCTGTTGAACGAATTTGCCTTTTAGGAAGAACAAAGATGTGAACTAAATTAATTTTTGCATGCAACTGTTACTTGTTGATTAACAAGACGAATGGCAAGCCTGTATTGTGAATTAGTTTCCAGCATTACAGTGCAAACGTTGATAACCTCTTGATTTATGCCCATCTATTTATTAGATACATCAGTAACAGAGCATCTATTCTGTTTCTGGTTTGAATGTTAACTGTTAGCGAGTTTTTGAGTTTCTCTTGATGTCTGACACTGAATAATTTTGTTTTGCAACAAAATAAATTATTATTAACTTACAGTGTGCTCAGTGAACATCGTTACTGTGTACAACACTCAAGTTGGTAGGAATCATGAATAGTCGATTAATGACTATTGATTTGAAACTCAGCATGCCTGTGATCTGAGTTCAATTCCCTCCCAGTTGTGGTGACATGGTGGTGCGGTCGCTGCCCCTCTCTGTATGTTGTACTCCTTGAAGGACCGATATCTGTTGTGGGTAAATAAGTCAATCCTCTTAAGATGTACCTTTTGTTTCACAAGGTTTGTTCGTCAGTTTTGTAAACAGAACGTGAAGGGAAAATGTTTTAATTTAATGATGCATCTGACTTTTTTTGTCTTGACATTATCTGTGAGGGTAATTAAGGCGTATAATCCATGTTCGTCACCCTCCCCTTTCCCCTCCCGAATTATGAAGAGACAGAGTGTTGACCCTGTTGATATAACTTCATTTCCCCCTTTTCATTCGGAATAGATGTTTCCATTCACATTAAACCTATTCCCAAGGAATCGATTTTTCTGTGGTAGATTAACTTGCATTGATCATTGTGAGCCTGGAATCTACAGTAGTTATAAAGTTATTGTGGTAAGAAAGAGAGAGTATATGTTATACTAGTGCAAGGAAGAAAATGTTTTATCCGACATTACTACTAGCTGCCCTCTGAATCAAATATATATTGTTACATTTAAGAGTGTGATAACACCATTTTATTTCTCTTCTGAAAATAAAATCAATGGATGATGATGATGACGATACTTATCCTAGGTTTAAAAATATTATTTTTCATCATCAATATCATCAATTCTTCGTTCACTGATATAATAATATTAATAACCAGTTTACTTAAATATATCTATATGATTGTTTAATATTCATCTGTTCATTAATTTTCAGATCTTGATTATGTCTAGCGAGATTTTTGTTATCTAACGTCAGTCTGCGACTATGAAAAACTGTTACAACGTACCAGTCAAGATTCATGGGCATACATTGACTATAGGCAGATTGGTTCGAGGCAAGCTTCCCCATAAATGTAGTCTACCAATGACGTTGGCGCCTTCATGCCAGAATATTCAGCAACCACTTTTAATGTTGATCCCATATGCTTGTCCTGCTTGGAAATCGAACTTGCGACCATTTATACAAATCGCAACTGCTCTAACGTTGCTCCACCAACTGAACGCGTTGCACTATTTACCAGCAACCCCGAGGAGAGCGGCTTATTGCGTTGGACATACCAGTTCTCGTCTGATCGCTGAAGTTAAGCAACGCAACCCCAGTTAGTACTGACATGGGTGGCCTCTTGGGAATACTGGTTTACTTGGGAATACTGGTTTACTTGGGAATACTGGTTTACTTGGGAATACTGGTTTACTGTAATACTTGGGAATTACTGCTAATACCCACAAATCGTCGCATTAGTGTGGTGTCTGTGCAGTCTCTGCATTAGAACTACGCAGTGGAAAGGGCTCTAATGACCTTGTAGTTGAAGGGCCCTAAAACACCAACAAACCAAACAAGCAACCCCCAATCTGACAGAGGAGGATGGTGTCTACGGGTGAGATGAAACTTCGAGCTCACCTTTCACCATGGAAAGGCTGCGATATTTGGTGCTAATTTGCAGATCTCTCCAGCCAGGGATTAAACTCCTATCTCCTGAAAATATCACCCCAACGCAACACCATGAAGTATCGACCTGTTTCAGTTACTTATTCGGTTATTATGTGGAGTGTTAGTTTGAACCTGTGAGAGTAGCTTTTCTGTAGAAGTAAAGTAAATCTGTCGACTGTTATAATGTCACCTGCATCTAATAAAATTCTTTCTAGACATCAAATTTAGATGGACAAAATTCCTATTTATTGAAGTGCCATTCTTGGTGTTGATGGTGTAATAAGAAGGAAGTCTTTTCTAAAAGCAGATTTGACGTACAAGAAAGAATCTTCTAAGGGAATATTACTTGATCATGCAGTCCACTGCAAAAGTATCTTCAAAGTTATTGACAAAATTTGCTGTATGTTTTAGAAAATTATATGATCCTCTTCGGTGACGCAGTATTTAGCGTGTTTGGTCACTGCGGCAGTGGTTCTAAGTTCGAAACCTGATCGAGGTGGGAGAGAAAGGCCCTCCCTAGTATGCAACGGGTAGATGACGCAAAATTCCCAGGTGTATTGTTTTGTTGCAGTTTAAGGTCCCGTCAACTACGAGGTCATTAGAGACCCGTCCACTGTATAGTTCTAATGCATATACTGCACAGACACTACACTAATGCGACGATTATTGGGTATTAGCAGTACCCAGCTTTCCCGAGCGACCACCCATGTCAGTACTAACTGGGCTTGCGTTGCTTAACTTCAGTGATCAGACGAGAACTGGTGTGTCCAACGCAACACGCCGCTCTCTTCCCAGGTGTAGGAGTTTGACCCCTGACTTCTGTGGAGTCCCCTAACGAACAGTAGACCGACGATAAATAAGTACAGGGGTTGCAGCTTTGGTCGGCAGCCGGTTAGGAAAATAATGCCGCCCAATATATCACCTGTGTGTCTTTTCAAAGGGACAAGATGGTTATTCGACAAGGGCTAGCAGTTGCGAATTGTTTTGTTTGTAAGGTCTTGACCATCTGCAATTCGGCTGCTATAAAATGGATAGAGCTGGTTAGGACCATCTCAGGGATGCAGGTATGAGATAGCCTTAGCTTAGACAATCTCGGGGGAGCGGCAAATTGCGTTGGACACACCAGTTCTCGTCTGATCACTGATGTTAAGTAACGCAACCCCAGCTAGTACTGACATGGGTGGCCGGTTAGGAAAACTGGGTACCGCTAGTATCCAAAAATCGTCGCATTAGTGTGGTGTCTGTGCAGTCTCTGCATCAGAACTACACAGTGGACAGGGCTCTAATGACCTTGTAGTTGAAGGGTCCTAAAACACCAACAAACAATAGACAATCCTCCCCTCCACATCCGTCATTACCATCAGCTGATCATTCCGTAAGGTGAAAGTATACTTTTAAAGTAAGTTTACAAATAATGGATTTAAAATATCTCCCCAAAATGTTATCACATTCTTTCTGAATCAAAAATGTTGTCCGGTAGTAGATCTCAGTCCAAAAAGTTTGAGGAAACACTTCTCGAGAGTCGATATTTGAATGTTATGGCCATTGACACATTGACATTCTGGTCAGTCACCTTAAAATTATATCAAATTATTAAACGGCAATGTGGTGTTGTGTGTAGTGTGGAAACTTCAAAATATATTTAAGAAGATGTTTCATGATACCATCCCACGCGATTTCTATAGTTGAACGTTTTGATGCATCATGCAGTATTCCAGTAACGTCATCATTATCGACCCATGTCTTGGCGGCTCCCAGCCCAACGTTTTATTGCCCTCTTGAGGTCGTGGCTCATAGTTTCAGAACTTGTTACATGAAAAACAAATCTGAGATGGCAAGAAAGAGCGTAACATACGACCTATCCGTGAATTGTAGAAATACACTCGACACTACTGTCGTTAAGATAGGAATCGAACCTGTAGTTTGAGAAGCCCCGAACTAGAAGGAGCACTTTGGGATTGTATCGTTGCAATGTGGGCATTTACAATTATTTCACCTATTCCAAAAAGTTACTCCTAATTTTTTAAGGCATCTTATTTTATAAAAGCCTTGAAAGCCTGAGCTGTATTTTTTTTTATTTGTAGTTGTTAGAGGTGCTTACTAAATCTAAAAATTATGTAAATGGTAATGTTGCAAATTCTTTCATGTGGAAGACATGTTTTTAGCTACATGCCATAGCAATATTGAATTGTAGCGAATAGACTATGTGAGACTTGCAGGAATAGCCCGGAGGCGGTTAGGAGAGGGGAGGGGAATAGCAGTCGGACTATACAATCGTGGGAGCCGGTTGTACAGCTGGACATAACAATGTGCGGTATAGGTAAGGACCTAGTGGCGCTAACCCCCATTTTAACCGGCATCTAAAGTCACCCATCAACCGTTTGATGTATGTATCAGGATTACAGGAGCGGCGAATTGCGTTGGACACACCCGTTCTCGCTTGATCACTGAAGTTAAGCAGCGCAACCCCAGCTAGTACTGACATGGGTGGCCGCTTGGGAAAACTGGGTACTGCTAATACCCAAAAATCGTCGCATTTGTGTAGTGTCTGTGCAGTCTCTGCATAAGAACTATACTGTGGACGGGGCTGTAATGACCTTTGTAGTTGAAGGGCCCTAAAACGCCAACAAACAACAATATCAGGATTATGGTTCTATTCATTTCAATTCAGGATTAGGTTTTATTAAAAAAGCTCATATGTGTAGACTACTCATCGTGAACCTAAAATATGATCACTATTAATTGTGTTAATGTGTTTGAATTCCGTTAATTCGTTCTGTAATGGTCGATGTTCGCGTCATTTATCATTATACTGACTTCCATTATAGATAAAATAAGAGGATCTATCATGTAAAAGTTACAGTATTTAAGCAGTTAATTTGATGGAAAGAGAAGTAGCCATTGTTGTTGATTTCACGTTATGGTATCACGTCACACATTAATGTCAATGACAGTGATGATTACAATGGTTGGATATTTCAAGTTTAAGGTGATGTATTACTGTTATTTTAATACTCTTTGAGAACTGTTGTTTCTTTTATTTCTTTTTTGCACTCATTTCTCTCTCCTAGGAGTTTCTTGTAAAAGATAAATGCTTACTCGGTTTAAAGCCGTCAAATTTGTTTCTCATATTAAGACAGGAAACAATTTTTTCGGTTCTTTCATCAGCAACCAAATGCACATCGTTATATGCGCTGAGAAAGATTCAAGAAAGGCGTTTGACAACGTTTTATCAATTGGGAATTTTATAAACCACAGGGTATGTGTACGTTTCTCAAATAACATATTCATAGTGAGATATATAATTTCACGCCACACAATATAAGAAAATGATTCGGATCATCGTTATTAACGTCACAAGCGATTTAACGTTTTTACCTTCTTTAAATGAAGATTAGCCTTCAAGGAAAGTAGTCACGCTTTTCTCCTTCTTGATAAGTGACTACTGAAAGGGAAATTGTAGATTTAAATTCAGCTGCATTTATTGACGTTTTCATTCTTCCTGCACATGCAAATAAGTTTTACGTTAATTATGAAAGGCAGCACTCTTCGCAGGGCATAAAGGAAACTTAAGACTAATCTCAGTCAATTTTTTCAAGCTTTCTTATACGGCTATAGTAACATCCCCCTAAATGCGGAGTGCCCATATCATGAAGTAGGAAAAATGCCTGTCAACCAGAATTAGACAACAATTCGGGGCAACGCAAGATTAAGGGCGCGAGCTAACCGGGACGCCGATTGCGTAAGATAAACAAAAGATATGATTTTGTTTTTTTTGTAGAACATTTCCAGACAGATTCATCATCATACCCTTATCCCGACTGTGGCAGGGTCGGGTCTGCGGGATCTAGCCCTCCACTCCCGTCTGTCTCCCACCAGGTCTCCATCCACCCCACACACTGCCATGTCTTTACGGACAACCTGTTCCCTCGTCTGCTTCGGTATCCCCCTGTCCCGGGTTCTACCGACCACCTGCATTCCTGGCAAGGACCTAACGAGCTCCTCCTTCCCACTTCTCATGATGTGTCCATACCACATCAGCCTATTCTCCCTCATTTCCAGGCAGATTGTCTTTCTTTATTTTTTATGGCGTTACTGGATCGAGGTGAGTAGACTCGTGTCGGGTGAGAGGGAGGTGTTATATTGTAACCTGAATTTCAGAAGGTGAAGGGAGCGGCGAGTTGCGTTGGACACACCAGTTCTCGTCTGATCACTGAAGTTAAGCAACGCAAGCCCAGTTAGTACTGACATGGGTGGTCGCTCGGGAAAGCTGGGTACTGCTAATACCCAATAATCGTCGCATTAGTGTAGTGTCTGTGCAGCATATGCATGAGAACTACGCAGTGGACGGGTCTCTAATGACCTTGTAGTTGACGGGACCTTAAACACCAACAAAAAACAACAACAAATCAGAAGGTGAAAATAAAAAAAAAATAAAAATTTAATTCGAAATAAAAACGAAAATTGAAGTTTATTGAAATCGGATAGGGCTAAAATCTCACAACCCAGTGTGGTAATAAAAGCCTCATTCTGAAATATTCTCAGACGCCAATTGTAATGCAATACACGTAAGAAAAAAATTTAATTTCTTGACCTCACAAGTGATGATCCCAATAATAGCAAATCAGACCCATTAAAAGCTTAAATAACGACACTAAGGTTACTTTTAGAGAACGAAAATCTTCAACTACCCAATCATTAAAAAGGGGGTAAAAGTTCACTAATAAACAACAATCTTAATTGCAATTCCCAATAAAGAAAATTTCAAAAGAAAATAAACAAACCTATCTAAATACTCAAAAACTAAATCGACGGCACAGCAAGGAAGATTCAACTATTTCATTTTATTACATGTTGAAAGCTACGTATGTGAAACAATGCAATAGAGATTTTAAATGTTTATTATTCTAAGGTGTTAAGACGAATGCATGAAAGACACGGCAAAGGAGAATTTTAGGTGATTATTTTCCTAAGCTTTAGTAAGTAACGAACGGCAAAGTAACGAAGAAATAGGTTTCATTTCATCAAGTGTTGAAATCATTCAATTGTGACCTCAAGGATTAATCCCGAATCACATTATCCTCAACAATTTGAAACTCCAGGTATAAAAAGACCTCAGAAGACCAAATCACTCTCTCTTACTCAGAATAAAGGATTCCTGGTGGAAGCCTCGAAACTCAGCTCTTTGAGAGAGGAGATTCCTGGCAGATGCCATGGAACGAAATTAGTCGGATAGGAGAATCCTTGGCGAGAGCCATGAGTCTCAATTCCAGACCTTAGTATTCTGAATTGCAAGACTAACCAGCAAGTATGACAAGTGCGCAAATCAAAACAAGACCCCTCTTAACCAGGGGTCTAGAGTATTCTCAGCGCTGATTAGTCGACATCGAATAAATCGATTAGCAAATAATGAGTAGGTCGTGGCCGTGGCCAAGGCCACAACCTACCACCAACCAACCTCCTTCCATTGGGTGGAGGTTGAAAACAAATCCATTGTCCTCGCTTGAAGAATACGGCATAGTAACTATTGTGTATCCCGAGGCACAATATCCACATAGGAGACGTGCACATATATACAGTATATAAACGGGGTGTCGCCCTCCCACACATCCACATTTGACATTCCCATGTACCTCACCTGAGTCGTCAGGCATGTTTTTGACACACACGTATAGCCTACATGATGTAATTTTTAAATTAACCAATTCATTTATTTCAATAACGATAAGATATACAGTACCAAAGAAATGTTCAGGAAAAATTTATAGTTGATGAAGGGATTCATTTCTAATTGGTAAGAAATTTTTTACGATATGTGTATTTTGGTTGTTATTGTTGATGACGTGTCATCAACACGCCAAACTTGTGTCCTAGCTTCTTTCGGGCGAATGAGAGACCCCGAGTGCGCCTTCTGTCGATTGAGGAGTAAAATCGAGGTCCCGTGTGATTTACGATGGCATTTGCACGTAATAGAGCCCTCTATACTATGCAACGGGTAGACGAGGCAAAATTTCCAGGTGTAGGGCTCGCCCCCCTGGCGTCGGCGGAATGCCCCAACGAACGGTAAACCGACGGTAAATTAGTATAGGGGTTGCAGGTTTGGTCGGGAACTGGCTTTGGGAAAACACTGTCCAATATGTCCCCTTTGTGTCCAGTCTGAGGGACAAGTTCGGTACCCGACCATTGCCATAAGCGGGAGAAGGGTTAGGAGTTGCTTTGTTGAAGGGATTCATTTATGGAAACTTTCTCAGTATTTTTTTTTTTTTTTTTTTTTTTTTTTTTTTTTTTTTTTTTTTTTTTTCGGGAAATGCAAAGTTACATTTTTTAAAATAGATTACGGTATTTTTGACTTTTTACATCAAATAGTGCTAACAAAATACAATATTTTGATAAAGCATATACCTAAAATTAAAAATAAGTCCTCAAAAATGCACTATTGCAGGAATGTCAAACTGGGGGTACCCGGAGGGCCACATCGTTAACATGTGCGTTGTCATGAAGGCCATGCAGTGTTGACTTTTTTTAGTTATTTGTCTTTAAAATTACCAAGACACCCGGCCTGACAGTGTTGATTTAATTGGACATGACAATTTTCGAAATGGTATTTAATAATTGTTTTAATGAAAATATGGCACGTAGTGCCCTAACTGCGCCGGGGACAACTGTCCGCCTCTCGTTACGCCTCTGAGTAGCAGGCCGCATACGTAAACTACACGGTATCGATTATGAGGGCCGCAACTTTAGGCATCGAGTGTCGCATGCGGCCCGCGAGCCTGGGGTTTGACATCCCTGCATTACTGCGTATGTTTATTGATTTAAACGAAGTATTGCTAGCAATGCAATGATCTCTTAGCCATCAATGCCAGCTAGGAGTTCAAACCCAGCTGTTCTGATTGCTACTAATACAAATATTTTAGGTATAGGCATAAGATATATCAAACTACAGTCGAAATCGTTTATAACGACACCGGATATAACGTACAATAGGATTTAACGAACAAAATAGTCAGAACCATGAAAAGCAATACAAAAAAAAATCATTAATAGAGTTTTCTGGCTGCGGTGCCATCCGACGTACGCTACGCAATGCAGACGAATTGTCAACTGCGCAAACTGAGATACGGCCTGAGTCTGCGCAGTTCACGATACACAATGCTTACAACGAACACATTGGTTAGAACGTACAAATCGACTAGAGAAAACACATTTCAAGGGACAGTTTTTCAGCTGAGTTCTGTCTTTGTCCATGACAGCATGCAGTGACAATAATCAGGGCCGGCCTTCTCTATAAAGGGGTCCGGGTGCAAAAATCCTTTTGGGGCCCCAAAATATTTTTCCAAAAGCAAAAATAAAAGGATTCAGAGTAAATGGACTCCTCTTAGATGCCCTCCTATCCCATTCTGAGATCCTTCCTAATTTTGGAAGGTATTACATTTTTGGATGATGCCATGTGTCCTAATATGTCGCCATTGCATTTATGAGTTGATCTGAAAGCTTATGTGGACGTCCACACCTTGGAACATTTTCAGTTGCACCAGTGTCATTCTAATTAGGCATTATAGCCTACCTGCTATGTAACACCTAACGTTATCTTCACCCGTTTTGGTTTTGACAGCCTGGGGCTGGTAATCAGTTCATGGAGCAGCCGAGTGACCCACAACACCAGAAAGGTTGTACACCACTGGTGTAGTTCAATGGCAGGGTTGTTAGGTTACGTTTAGGTTATGTTGCATTGGCAGGGTCGAATGAGGGACGTTGCCCCTACAATGACGTATTAAACTTTTAATATTAGCAATGATCTGGGCCCTGATGATGGGCCCCCCTCAATCGTGGGGCCCGGGTGCAATGCACCCTCTTCACCCCCCGGATGGCCGGCTCTGACAATAATTCTCCATCAAGAAACAGGACATTAGAACAGCAATGGCGAAGGGGGGGGGGCTGAGGTGAACATGAAAGACCAAGGGAGGTCAGACAAAGTCAGGACCAACGGAGTGTAGCTCGTTGTGGCAATGAGGTGATACCAGCAGTGCAAGAGTTTAGGTATCTAGGATCGGTGTTCCAGAGCAATGGGGAAATAACTCCGACGTTACCCAGGAGGAGAATGCAAGTGACCGAGATGCGAATGCTGCGTTACATGAGCCGGGTGTCACGTGCTGACAACACGTACATTGGAGGCAGCTGGGGGTTGGGAAACATCACAGAGATGATGTGAGAAAATAGGTTGAGATGGTATGGGCATATGATGCGAAAGGGGGCGGAGGAGCTTACACGGTATATTATGGGACAGATGGTGACATCAGGTGTAGGGGGAGACCAAAGCGAACGTGGTAGCTGGTTGTATAGAGGGACATGATTGTGTGTGGGGTAGCTGAAAGCCTGGTGGGGATAGATGGGAGTGGAGGATTAGAACCCACAGATCCGACCCTGCCATAGACGGGATAAGGGTGTGATGATGATGAATACATGCAGTATGTATTTTACAATAGTTATAACATACTGTAATCAATATAACACCGTTAACAAGGATCCCTTTATTATAAACAATAGTATCGCTTTTAGCGAACACCGGCTACAACGTACAAAAACCGTCGTTCGTTATAAACGATTTCGACTGTATTGCACTTCTTAAGCACTATGCAATGCGATAGTCAAAAAAATACCCCTATGCATTAAAAAAATGCGACTTTGTAAATTCCCGTAAAAATTACTGAAAATTTTAAAGAAATGTTTTCAGAAATGAATGTCCCCCTTCATCAACTATAACTTTTTCCGCATTCTTTGACACTCAAATTATTGTTGCAGGAAAAACCCAGGGCGGAGGTTTTGCAATAGTATCACCCGATGCGGTTCGTACACCCCCCCCTCCCCTCGGTATGCCACTGGTGGGCAGGCTATTAAATTGTATAACGAATGTGGCCACAATTCCATCCTACAATGCTTTACAAATGCTGACATTCGTTGGGTCAAACTTCTTGAATCTCGACGAACTTTAATTGAATTGGTGATTGTGTCATTGAGATATGTTATGTGATAATCTTTTCTTATATAGTGATGGCATATTTTTAAGAAAGAAAAGGGAACACGGTGAAGATGGATGGAAGTGGTTTTTTTTCCTTGTTAAACAAACTAATTTCAATATGAGAAAGGTAGTGAGAGAAATTTTGGTCTCTTTGGAGGAAGGGAAGTAAGATTGGCATCCAGGACGTCGTCTTCAGTTATGCTTCCTACGTGAAATGAACTTTTTGTTATAAAGAGAACTACTTGGTTGGTGTGATAACATGCCATCTCATTCAATCATTTCAATTTTTTTTTAGGATTTGGGCTATATACTCGTCCTAGTAGAATTGAATGGAAAGAAGCAGCTTGATTGAAATAGGTTCGGGTATGGTGAAAGTAAAAATAGATAGGACCCAAATCTCTTACCATACTATCCAAGGAATTCATATTTTTTCATGTCTCTCTGCTTCCTTCCATATTTTGTGGTCTCAGTAGTAGTAATAATAATAGTGGAATCAGGGATGATGGTGGAGGTACAATGGCATTCAGAGATGGAGACGAAGAGGGGCAAGCTTTTTTTATTCCTTTACTGTCACGGCAGTGAAATTTTTGTAATGTAGGAGGAATGTTGAACTACTGCTATCAATGCCTCACTCTCTGATACAAAATTCTTTCAATAACTCGAATTCATTCACTTTATTAATCTTTCTCGTTTCTATTTCCGGAATACATAGGTTTCTTCTCCATATTATGTCATAGATTTCTATATACTGTATATATTTTAATCTAGAAAACTAGTCCACGATGGGTTGTTATCGAGAAGTGAAACGATATGGACTATCAACGCTTAGGCTGATAGCATATTTTATTTCTTCTTTTTTGTTACAAAAAAGGGAGATCGACCTCTCTTATCTACTGTAATATCTGTCGTATTTAATAACGACGATCATATACATTTCTAACATAACGATACAGTATATACATTTTTTTGAAAAAAATACGTGGTAATTTACAGTAAAATGTTGGTGTTTTAGATCTCTCGGATAAAATCCCTTGCATTTTTCCTTAACTGGGTCTCGCTCTTTAACCATAATCCACTTCCGAATTGTAGTTCTGTAAAAAAGCGCACTATAGAGTTTCATTTCTACATATTTTAAACGTGAAGTGATGGTAATACCGGAATTCAGATTGTTGTTGGTTGTGTTACCTATCTTTATCACTCTTGTCTCTCTCTCCCTCTCTAGGCTGATTTATAGTATACACATGTCGTCGTTTTCTTTTTGTACTAAAAGAATTACCGTAAAATCTCACGTAAAGTCCGCACCTCAAATATATTCCGCACCCGTCTATAGTCCGCATTAGCGATGGGTATGTTTCAAATATAGTCCGCACTTTCAAATTCCTACTGTAGCCAGTGGCGCAACTTGTAGGGGCAATGGGATCAAATGAATTTGAACATGAAATGTCAATTGCTCTGACGATGAAATTGAAATGTGAAAGATTTTATATTGCATTATCATAGAAATAAGAACGTACTGTGTAAAATCTTGTTGTTAAGTGGAATAAAATGTTCAGAAAATGAAGAGCAGGTTTCATTGAGAGCCCTGAGTTTCATTTAAAGTCCGCACCCATATATAGTCCGCCCTCGCATATAGTCCGCACTAAATGACCCTATGTTTCGCGGGCACTACGTGAGATTTTACGGTATGTCATGATGTCAATCAGTAAACTTTAATACCCTATTATTTAGATTGATTGATTGATAAATGATAATCTAAATGATCTTATGGCACACTTCCCCAAATTGTTGGTCAAAAATTGCTTGCAATTGTTGTTTGAAACGGATTTATACAGATTACAACGAAGGAAGTTTCCAGTTTGGCAGGTGGAGTTCTGGATTGAGCATCTTTTACCTTATCAATAAACAGAGTAATACTCAAGTTATTTCAGCCATTTAGTTGGCAAAGTATTTTACATTTCACATAGGGTCCTTTCAAATTTTAACCCGGTTCAATTTTGGAATTCACTTGAGCCCTCAGTAAGATAATAGTATTAGTTAAATAACCATGCGAGGTGAGAGCTAGACGTTGTTTGTGGGGTAAAAGGGTGGGCTCACTGGCACTTAACTTATTAGTGCCGTTGGTGGACAGAACGAATACCAACGACTGTCCTAGAGTTTGGGTAAGATGTGGTAGTCTCCCTCGGCTGCTCAATAGTAAGTATTTAGTCGTATGTTCTACTCGAGGTGTGATTTATTTTGAGTTAGAGGAGAGATCCTGGATGCACCTTCTGTCGGATGAGATTTAAAACAGTGGTACTATATGACGTGCACGATGTCATCATTCGGCAAAAAAAATACCCTTTCCATATGCAGAAAAAAGTCGGCAAAATTACCAGATGTAGAAGTAGCACCGGCCTTGGGAAGTGGGAAGTCCAGGCACCATCTCAGATAGGGCATAGCATAGTACAGATGTGGGCATGAAATGAAAGCCCGCGTTCAAAAAATAAGGTCAAACAGTGTTGCCGGGGGCATGTGCGACACTTGTTGACTTTTTGTTTAGCAAGTATACTGTACTTGTTATGGTACAAATGACGTAACGGCCATCTCTTCTCTGTCTGCTCAAAATAGTAGAAATGATGACTGGTTTATCAAAACAGTTACTTAAAAAACCTGACTTAATAGTATACTATTAGCTTCACTTGACTTCACTCTTATTGCTGGCTACGGCACAGGGAGCCGGATCTAAGCAAATAGAGTTGACGCTCCGTCAGCATCTTATTACAAATTACAGTATCAGTATCATCATCATCATCTCACCCTTCTCCCGCCTGAGGCAGGGTCGGGTCTGCGGGTTCCAATACTTCACTCCACCCCGCACGCCTCCATGTCCCTTTGCACCACCTGCTCCCACGTCCGTTTTGGTCGCCCTCTGCTTCTGGTGCCCCCAACTACCTGCAGTCCCACAGTGGACCTAATAAGCTCCTCCTCTCCCCTCCTCATCATATGCCCATACCACCTCAACCGATTTTACAAATAACTGTATATACTACAGAAAATGATCGCAATATAGGCTTACGTTAGTGCATGACGTTATACAACTGTCAATTGTCTGTGCATGTTGCTATCATCATCATCATCACCACCACACCCTTATCCCGCCTGCGGCAGGGTCGGGTCTGCAGGTTCCTGTCCTCCACCCCAGCCTGTCCCCCGCCAAGTACCTCTCCACCCCACACGTCTCCATGTCCTTCTGGACCACCTGCTCCCACGTCCGTTTTGGTCTTCCCTTACCCTTGGTGCCCCCAATCACATGCATACCCGTAATGGAGCTAATAAGTTCCTCCTCCTCTCTCCTTATCACGTGCCCATACCACCTCAACCGCTTTTCCCTCATCTTTTCCGCGATGTCTCCCACCCCCAAGCTACCTCTAATGTAATCATTCTGGACCCTGTCCGCTCGTGACACCCCAGTCATGTAGCGCAGCATTCGCATCTCAGCCACTTGCATTCTCCTTTCATGGTTCTTCCTAACTGCCCAGCACTCTGAGCCATAAAGCAAACCGGACCTAACGACTGTCTTGTAAACTTTGCCCTTTACCTTTATTGGGACCCGGCGGTCACACAGGACTCCACTTGCCTGCCTCCACTTCAGCCATCCGGCATTAATCCTATGAGTCACATCGGAATCTATCTCTCCATTGCTCTGGAAAACTGATCCCAAATAACGAAACTCCTGCCCTGCTGGTATACCCTCACTGCCACACCGTATCTCATCGCCTTGCCCCTGGCCACAAAAATTGAAAGCTATGTACTCCACCTTCTTCATGTTTATTTTAAGACCCCCCTCTTTCCATTGCTGTCTTAATGTTTTGTAGACCCGTTTGTGCATCCTCTTTGGAACCCTCAAGCTTTCCCACATCATCAGCAATTGTCCGTGCATGTTGCTAAAGACACTTAAAAAATGTTTGTATTAAATGTTGGAGGCCTCGGGTGGCTGCCTGTAGTATCCGCCCTAAAGCCGGCCCTGTGCAGAAGTTCGTAAGAAAACATACGCAACGTGTGTGCTTGCTATTTTTGCCGCGTCACAGGTAATTAGGCCATCCAACCTAACTCTAGAGCTGTTAGTGATTGCCCATTTGTAGGAGGATCTCTGGTTTAGGAAGGAATTTTAGGGAATTAGTGAATTGTGATTTAAGGTTAATACGAAAACCTCTAAAACTATAATGTGATTTTAATGTCATTATTTCTAATAAATGCTGATTGAAATTTAAGTGGGGAAGGGAAGAGATTCAAGCATGTTTGTAATACTAATACATCAAGGTGAATCAGTAGAGCCACATATTCCATAAGAAATTTGAAAATGTTTTTATTTCAGTGAGTTTTTCTTCGCTCCGATAACACATTGCAGAGGTGATGATTTATAGGAGTGAGTTGACATATGTAAATATGATATTCACCTTTAATCGATAAACGTGTGGAAGAATTCAACACTCTAGAGACATCATTATCATCATCATAGTTGTTGAGGGATTATGCTAATATGTACAGTGTTTGCAAAACTCTGCAGAAGTCAACGATACGGGAAGTTTCTATTAAATTTTTTATGCATGTATATATTATCTGCAGCGCGTATCTTCTTACATGTTTTCATTGGTCACAAAATAGGCGTTACGTATTGTTTTTACAAGATAGAATTACTAGCAATCGTAAGACTATGTACAGTTCATTTGGTTGCTATTGATGATTTGAAAAGACATCGGTAAGTACCTAGAATAACGTTAAAGAAATAAAAAATGTAAATATTATCTTTTGGTGTTTATTACAGTTCATATGCGAAACTAAAGAAAAACGAGTCATGATACCGAAAAGATGCAGTAAAAACCAAAAAAAAAAACTCATAGCGTTTCATGTGTTTTTAGATATAACCAAGTGAACATTTGCTCTCCATCAATAAGAGCGATCGTGACTGTTATTTAAGATGCTAAAGGGCGGAGTCATCACGCAGATCACCCACCACACAGCTGTTGAAGGTGAGGCAGATGCTCAACCTCTTACTGCTAAAGGCATTGGCGCAAGAATCGAATTACCATGGTTGTTGGTTCCATATATCTTCTTGCTGATCTGTTTTTCATCCCTTCCTAAATAGTGTACTTGTTTCACCTATTTAAGGATCGGATCTTTCGAGTTGTACCTTTGGAGTTGACCCCCACTCGCTCCATCTTAATCTCTCTTTAAGCAACTCTTCATTATTCTCTTCCCCTCTCAGCACATCCTCATATCGTCTTTATGCCCATTTCCTCACAGTTATCCTTTACACAGTCATTTCTCATCGTACGGTATATATTGTATCCTTCTTTAACTGATGCCTCTCCTCCATGTTTGTCTCTTTTAATTTTCTAAATACATCTGGTGCTCATAAATGTTTGTGAGGGAGGACTGACCGATATGAAGATAATTGGATGAATAACATTTCAGCTTGAATTATAGTTATCTTAATGAAATGACCACGAATGACCAGCGATGACTATCACATTTCCACAGTGGGATTTATGTGACTCTTACTTCTTAGACGTATCATCCACGTATTATATTATCGCACGTTCATAGTGATCAAAATATGATAATCCGGATTATTGCTTTGCTGTGATCCATTTCATATTCAAATATACAGAAAATCCATTCCATCCTTTTTATCTCATTATTTTAATTACTAAGTTTATGATTAAACTTATATTTCTGTGTGGACGAGTTGAATAAAGTAGTAGCCCTTAGCAGAAAATATCCCATTTTATATCTATCACTCGAGTTACTTCAATAGTGGATATTGTTGGTTTCGTTGATCTGACATGAAATGCAAGGTTTATAAATATTTTATGTATTTTTTGCTGAAAAATATGTATTCCTCAAAGGGCAGTAGTCACATCATGAAACAATCAACTACAATATTGAGCATCCATCATTTTTCATCATTATGTTGATTTCATTGTTTGCTGACATTGATGTTCAATGTGTACTCGAATGCAAGAATGGGGTGAGGTAGGAAAGGGGACGAAGGTCTGTTTGTTTGTGGAGGCTTTCATTGGTTTAGATTTGTTTAAAATGTGAACCCCTAAATCCATTATGTAACACCATTTTGTTTATCATAAAGTATTGCCTTGTATCGATTTTAGATGAGTGATGTTAAGATTCACTTGGATAGGTGAACATTATGTAAAACTACTCCTTTTTTCTATCCGAAGGTGATATCGTTGATTCAAATAACAAGTTGCATAGATGTGTGAAAGTCGGTAAGTTGAGATCATGTTTTCAAAGATACAAGCAGGTTTTAAGATTGAGAAATTCATTTTATTTTACAAATATACAGTGGAACCTCGATTTGCGAGTAACTTGAACTAAGAGTGTTTCGCTAGACGAGCAATATTTTTTAATAAATTTTAACTTTATTAATGAGCGATGTCTTGCAATACTAGCAGTGTTGCTGAAACGAATTTTTTTGCCATGTATTGCATTGTATCTATTTTACTATACATATTTATTTTTTTGCATTCCCTTCAGACTGGTTCCATTACATACTTTAAAAGTTAAGAATTCAAGAATTCGCCGCATTCATTCACTGGAGTAGTTAGTGTTAGAGCTTGCCAGCAGTACGCGACTAGGATACGGTGAACATTCATCATCATCATCTCATCCTTCTCCCACCTGAGGCAGGGTCGGGTCTGCGGGTTCTAATCTTCCTCCACTCCCGCCTGTCCCCACCAAGTCCTCCTCCACCCTACACGCCTCCACGTCCGTTTTGGTCATCCTCTACCTCTGGTACTCCCAATTACCTGCAGTCCTACAATGGACCTAATAAGTTCCTCCTCTCCCCTCCTCATCATCACACGCCCATACCACCTCAAACTATTCTTTCTCATCTTTTCAGCAATATCTCCCACCCCCAACCATACCTCTAACGTAATCGTTTCTAATTCTGTTGCATCTTGACACCCCACACAAGTAGTGCAGCATTCGCATCTCAGCCACTTGCATTTGCTTTTCATGGCTTTTCCTAACTGCCCAACACTGAGCCATACAGCATAGCGGGCCTAACGACGGTTCTGTATACCTTGCCCTTCAACTTTATTGGGACCCGGCGGTCGCACAGGACCCCCACTTGCCCTTGAACCCTCCCCGTTGCTCTGGAAAACTGATCCTAAGAATCATTTTTTTGTTTTGTGTCCAAATGTAGTGACTGCTCGTTAACACCCCCTCTCTTCTCTCTCGTCTCCCTCACATCGACACGATTCTTTCTGAAGGCAAAGTGCAGTTAATTTGTTTTATGTATTTTTAATTTATACTGTATTTTGTATTAATCATTTTTATAGGAAAATTTTTGGGTTGTAGAACGAATGACCAAAGTTTCCATTATTTCTTATGGGGAAATTTGCTTTGATATAAGAGTGCTTTGGATTACAAGCACGTTTCTGGAACGAATTGTGCTCGCAAATCGAGGTTCCACTGTACTAACAAAGTATTCGATCATATATTACAAAAATATAAAATATATCGCAATGTGTGATTCATTTGCAAAGTAAACCAGCCCTTTAGAATAGGAAAAAATTGAGAGGTTATCAACTAAAAAAACTTTTAGGGTTGCACAAGGATGGTAAAATGACAATCTCATCTACGCAAAAGCAGACTTTTTTTCTAAATTCACTCTCTCTTTTCTCCCTTGTTCATTTCAATACACTTACTCGATTTTTTTCTCCACCGTTCATTTTATAGCGATGCCCCAGTTATCTGTGAAAGTCCATAAAAGGTGGTCTGTCAGGTTACACACACGCTCCCCTCTCAGTATGTTTCTGCTTCACTTTCTCTGTATGTGTTTCTCACCTTCTTTATCTCTAAATCGATAAAGTAGTAAATTAAACGACACCTTATTAGTATTTTTCACAGCCTTAAGCCGAAATTCATGTTCAGAATTGAGGAAGGAGAAGAAGAAGTGCTATGAAAGATGAAGAAATCATTAAAGCTATATGTGTGGTCGCTTGCGTATATGTATGTGAGGTATACTATATTCATATGTGAGTACTATGCTCATTGTCTTATCTTGTCTGTAAGTTCTCTTCATCTTTATTTTAACCATACATCTTTTTTCTTTCGTCCTCCAACATATCCTCCATCCATTTAGACTTCCTAATCACGATAACGATGATGTGACAATAGTAATTAAAATGTTTTTTTCTTTCTATTTTCCCCATCCCCTCACTCTCTGTCTCTCTCATATGCACTCAGAAAATGATCTTTGAATCAAGTGTCATCGTTCAATGTCGTGAGAGAGAGAGACAAAGGAGTGTGTGAGATTGTGCGAGCGAGAAAGCGATTGAAGAAATAAAAAGATTCTTGTTCATTTTCAGTATAACATTGGCGACGTGTCCATTCCACTTGATTACATGACGAGGTGTATACTACAGTGTATAGTGATGTAATAGATGCCTTTCTGCGCAACCGTACTCAAACATGGTGGACTAGTTTATTACGTACTCCCCCTTCGGTGGTTGAAATTGTGGAGAGATTTTTTGCTTCCTTATCCTGATTCGATCCTCCTCTATCTCTCATTCATTCGCTCTCTCTCTCTCCCCCACTTCCCTTCTGTTTTGTCATCCACTTTATATATCGCCTGTACCAAGAAGTAATGAGAAAGAGAGAGATGGAGATGCATACAGACTCCTCCGCACTGATGATGGTTGTCATGACGACCGATTCGCACTGCATCATGGTTGAATGTTGTATCCATCTCTGCCTCGTTTTCTTTGTGTTTTGAAGCTGCTCGCCACTTCAAGGAATTGCCGGACGTTGAATGTCTCAGCCTTCTTCGAGGGTGAGCCTTGGATTTTTCAATAGGGGGATAGAGTTCAGGGATGCTGTAATACTTTCTATAAGACGTTAATAATTGAAATAACATAGCTTTACTGTAGGAATTAGATTATAATTAAATTTGGTCAGCTTGATCGCCAACTTCGATCTTGTTTGGAACTTAGAATCGTTCTTTTTTTGGAGCTCGCTTATGGCGCGAGTAAATTCTACAGTATATCCTAAATGATAATAATGGCTTGTTTTTCTTGTGTAATTCCTGAATTTATTGGACTATACTGTGAAAGATAACGTTTACAAATTGCATCTATATGGTCCTTCGAAGGTTGCAGTATACTTTGTTAGTGAATACCGAATTATTTTTTTTTAGATTTCTTATTAATCTTTCGATCGAACCATAATGGAGTGGATAAAACCTTGCACTAATGATATGGTGAAAATCAACATATCAACATTAAAACGTTATATTTGAACGATATTAAGGAACCAAATGTAACGGTAAATACTGTCTTGCAACTGCATTTTATAATCCAATGCATAGAACAGTATATAAATTCAGAAAGGAAGAAAATTACCTATTCCTGAGTCTGACCTCCGAAGTTTGAATTGGTAGCGCAGATTGCCAAAACGCTAACTAGAAATAACTGTTTAGAACTATTATAAGCATTTTGAACTATTGTAATGTTTATGAATTAGATTGCTTAGAATGTCACTTAAAAAACGTGTTTCTTACTGTCGTTGCAGGTGAAACCCACCAGCGAGCAAAGTGAATGAACCCAAGCCGATATTGAGCGAGAAACAGCCGTCGAGTCAGTCAGTATCGGAAATCGCGGTAGACCATTGAGGTATAGCCCTTAAGATGCGCCGTCTAGCGTCGGCGGCTGTAGCGCTCTCCGAATCGTCGCCGTCTTCATCGTCGTCATCAGCATCCCATCTATTACTAACAAGTTGAGTGAGAAAACATTTTCATCTGCTGTTCTTTCACACAGCATATCCATCCACTACGTTGTTTCTTGCATCTGCAAGATTGCGAAAAAGCGTTGCCGCAGTGGTGCGTGTCTACAGCAGAGAGAGAGAAGAAGAATAGTACTTACAGTATAGCAATACTAAGAGTATGGTACAGAGGCGTCCGCTCCGTCTTTGGTTCATGCGGTGTTGTTTGTTGCTGTGATGCTGTGTGCTCCGGACGTGCCATGAGTGAAGTTCACCTAGCAACGTATTGGGAGAATTGGTTGTTGAAACTGGACGACATCGTGGCCTTATAATAGACGCACGCAAACACATCGCCATCATCCTTCCCACATTCCTTATCACCCGTTGTTTCCTTCCCCCACTCTCTCCTACCGCACCATCCTAGGCACATGTACACACGCACACCTCTTTCACCACCCCCATTTATTAGTCTTGTCCTGCACTAACAATCATCACTTTTCCACAGCACAAATTTAACTATTAATACAGTTCAGTTGCTGCTGCTATTACTAGACTACAGAACTAATTCATCATTTTTAACATCATTTATCTTGTCACTTCCTATCTTATCAGACAACAGAGCCTTTTTTTTACACTCCTTTGCTTTCGTAAACCCTTCACCGTAGTCATTCCTCCTCTCCTGTCCTCTATTATCATTGTTTTATTTCTCTACCATCCTCTCATTTTTGTATACTTTATTTATCATTTGTGTCCTTTTCCATTTTTGAATTTCACATCTTTTATTATATCTGGATACCACAATCTGAATTGGGATTAGAAGAAGCAGAAGGAGAATACGGAGCACGCACTTCATCAGTTTGATGATTTCTTACTAGTAGAAATTAATAGAGAAAGACTATGTTGTAATAATCATCTTTAATATTGTTCTCCTAATGCTACATTAACAGAAACTACTGCAACAACTACTTATCATTCCCTCGAAAAAGTATTTGCCTAGTCAAGTATCATTCATGACTGCCTGGCGTCATTTGGAAACCGCCTTATTCAGTTAGTGTGGCTTCTGAGTGAAAAGAAGGAAGAAAAAGACACGAATGCTTTTTAATATCATTCTCGATTCTGAGTGTGTTTGTGCGTAAATATATATTTAAAGGGAAAAAAACAACAGCAGTAGTCTTCATCAGAACTAAGCATAAGTCGACGATTTCTGGAATCAGCAGCAGCAGCAGTAGTAGCAGCAGCAACAACTCCAGTGTCACTCGTATCTGCTAGTCATTATCCACCCCCTCACCCTCGACAACGGTGGGTAGTCAAAAGTCGCCGGGGGTGGGTGGGTCAAATGTGGACTCGGTTCAGCTTTAAGCTACGACGGCGACTACTAAGTTTATGAAAGGAATGGTCTCGAGTAGGATACAGTCGCATCATCAAGAGGACTGCAGTTTTCTCCATGTAGGATTGTATCGCTGGAAATCATGCCATCTAATCAGTGTAAGTAGATGTACTTCATTTTAAACCTTATTTACATTAATAAGAAGGGGAGAGCTTTCTTCGTCTTATATACGTCTTACAAGTCTGAAAATCATTTGCCGTTATTTTTCCTCCTTGGTCGTCGTTGTCGGTATCGTCATTCTGTCTCTCCCTCTCTCCTTGTATTTGGAGAAGTAAAAGAAGGGAGAACTAAAGGAGAGTCATCAGCTTAATGTTATTGTTGTTTATTCATTTGTGTTTTTAAAACGTTGCCGAAAAAAGTAACGTGTTCATTTTTATGGTTCTCAATAATTTAGAATTTGTTTTCATGTAATATAATATTTGATGACAAAAAATACTAATTCGTTTTCCAGTTTATCGAGTTTGAATTTCGTATCTGTTCCGTATGGATTTTAAAGTTTGAAACGTATAACCTGCTAGTATCTTAATTTGGCTTTCTTTTATCCGCCTTCGATGTTTTCTTCATCTGATGGGTATCTTAATCTCCTTAGTATTATCTATCTGCTATTCCCTTTCTATCTCGCTCTCCTCTTAGCCCCCCCTTCTCCGCCCATGTGATTTGTATCTAGAAATGTGTGTAAACATTACCAGCCTCATCAAGAGTGATTACTTTTTTGTTGTTAAGGAGTGTGTATGCGTGCGTGTATTAAGTTTTCGTAGTTCTTGTAGCATCTTATATGACGTTGATGTTAACGAGTCAGCCATGTTTGCTAGGTTTAGTGCTTAGATTGTTTTTTTTTTGCGTTTGAAGAGTCGAAGAGTAATAGCATTTTGAGTCAACGAAAGAGCCTTTGAAAAGATCGTAGCTCGAGTCTACTCTTAGATCTGAATAGTTGGTATAATTTTTACCAGTAAATTCGTAGGTTGCAATTGGATAGAGATGATCCTTATTTGGGCTTTGCATCCTTTCTGGATGATGTCGGTTAGGAACATTCACACACGATCGCATCGCTCGCAGCATCCAGATAAAGAGAAGAAATAAATGACCCTATGTATTGATAGGAGAGAGAGGAAAACAAAATACATTTTCTCTCACGTAAACAGACAGGGATCGTTCTGCCACGAAAATAGTGAACTCGAGCTTGGGTATCCTCCCCTATTTTAAAGGCCTTCTTCTTTCTAAATGCCCTTTACGTATTGTAAAATAGTGCAATTCAATATCTCACATATTAATAGACTAATGTGCATCACTGAAGGGATGCTTTAAAAGGCTTAATGGCATAAATTCACTCCTACCCCCTCCCCCTGACTCTTTCCGAAATTCTGGATCCAACGCTGTAAATGAAGATATCCGGGAAATATATTACAGCATTTGAATTGGATATAAACTTAGTATGCGCTGTGGGAATGAAATTAGGACATTATTATGCAAGGCTACATAATTTTTCCAAATTTAATACATGTATGCGGCAAATACTTAGTATAGTTTGATTTCCTGACGTATACTTTTGACAAGTGCACATATTTTTCCTCTATTGATACTAAAATCTAATTAACATTCTAGTTATTGCAGTGTGTCGCACTGATAGCAACGGTTGTTGGCGTATATTGAGAGAGAGGCGGGATAGTCGATTAGGACATCCTCAATTCATTGTCTTTTACACCACCCACACAGAAATGGACTTGTTAGTTTGTCAATGATACATTTAATATTGGTCGATATATCTACAGTATATTTTTATTGTATAATTATGAAGTCCAATCGCCGATGTCAGGTGGCAATTTTGTGTCACCTTGGGAATTTTGATCGGAATTTATATGCCTCATTCATTTCATGTCGGTCATATCTACCTCTACTGTTGTTTGGTGGATTGCTATCTTTTGTTAGATTTGTTTGTTTGACTAAGGTACTATTTCGTATATTTATGGACTGTAGAGATAGGGTTCTATCATTCCCCAAGTTAGCTAAGGACCATTATGTTCTTGCATATTGCAATTGACGACCTTTTTAGGCACTATTTTTTATCTACTGTATATGCTCATTCACTGCTTTTCGTTTCTTATTATTGCTATTCGATATTTCTACATGCTTCATATTATTTCTTCTTGGATTTTGGAATTTATTGGTTCTGACCCTGCCATGGGCGGGAAGCGAGTGAGCGGCGAATTGCGTTGGACACACCAGTTCTCGTCTGATCACTGAAGTTAAGCAGCGCAATCCCAGATTATACTGACATGGGTGGCCGCTTGCGAAAACTGGGTACTGCTAATACCCAGAAATCGTCGCATTAGTGTAGTGTCTGTGCAGTCTCTACATAAGAACTATGCTGTGGACGGGGCTCTAATGACCTTGTAGTTGAAGGGCCCTAAAACACCAACAAAGAAACGGGAAACGAGTTAGTGAAATTGGAAAAAGAGAAATAGACTTTTGCAATTACTGGACCTCATAGCGGTCCTTAGCGGTTTCGCGGTGCTAGAAAAACTTAATTTACCACCCCTCAATATTTTTCACTATTTTTGGTAAAATTTGTATCTGTGTATAGCTTTTTGTTACTAGAATGTGAAATGTGGAAGGCACATGTCTCAGTAAAATATTGAAAAACCGCAGTGCATTAGAGAATTTCTTGAAAAGTTATTAAGTTAATCTTAAAAAATCAACATCTAAACGAACTGGTCGATTATAAGCAATTTACAACACAAAAACTGACCGATGGCTTTCCGAGCTGCAAAGTCTGAAAATCGCAATAAAAAGATGTCATCTTCAATTCAAACTGCTGATAAAGCGTTGAGTCGAGAATTAGTCTTGATTTTATTTCCTAAGGCTTTGTTGAGACAAAAATTCGGAATTTAACGGCACCAAATATTCACACGCAGATGCAGCATCACCTTTGTTTGTTTTTCCCTAAGTCGATGTAAGTCAGTGTTTCGCAAACTGTGGGTCGCTACTTTTCAACTTTGTGATAGATTTTAAGTGTGTAGGGTCGCGCCTCCAAAAAGTTTGGGAAGCACTGATGTAAGTAATGCTCCCACACTGTTCATAGTGTCTATTGGCTAATGATTTTGTATGAAAACAGCACAAAAATGGCATCCGTGAATACTTCAAGAAATGCATGTTACCCTATCTTCAAACTCTGAAACTCTGTTCCGCGGAACCCCGGGGTTCCGGAGTACACCCCTGGGTTCCACGAGTCAAAATAAAAATTATAAAGCGCTCACACTGGTGGTACACTGTGTGTTTATTAAATACACAACTATATAAAGAAACAGTTATATTTGAAAATGCATCAGAAGTTTCATGTGTGGGCTGCCGATCCCAAGGACGGCCCTGGCGATCACCACCTGCCATTGTAGTTTCAGAAGTTTATTTCATTAACCTCATATACTAAGGATATAATTCAATAGCTATCCAATGTGCCCTTTGTTCCCTTGCATCTTGATGCGGCAATGACGTCCACCTAGACAATTTAGAATCCCACCGCACAGGGATGGTACTGCTAAGATTGGGAACTACTACGTCTAATTCCTGACAGAATTGACCCTATACCAATGTTGGCCTATGCATCCCCTACAGATGTTTTAGGTGTTGAGTGATGAGTGAATATACATGTAACATCATCCTTTCAGGCAATTTTTAGCCCCTTTGATTTTCTAACTCCTTGAATACCCCTTCACTTGTTTTCATCTATAAATTATTTGGTGACACAGGGAATTGCCGTAGGAGAGAGAGAGATGAATTCAATGCCGAGGTAAAATCTATATGGTAACTCTCAAGTAAAAAAAAGCAGGAAACAACTTCAACTTCTTCCCATTTCAGTCAAATTGTAAAACTCAAAAAGTGCCATATGTGCTGTATATATTGTAGTTTTTGAAAACAATCTTTTATTATTACCGTTTTTGGTAGGGTTGGGAGGGAGAGAACTAAGAATTTTAAATATTGAACTCTCTTTGCTGTTAATGAAGCTTTTCTCGAATTTCTTTAGTCCTCTCTCGTCGATTTCCCTGGGCAATTTAACGGTTGCCGTCGCAGATTGTAATAGTCGAATTTTTTCTATCCTCTCATCTTTCCCTTTACAATGCAGTCATATCTTTTTAGTTAGAGGACATTCAAATAGATGTGACATGTGGGAAAAGTACCAGTGATAACCCTTCCCGCACCCACCTCTGAGATGCAGACGGTAGCGTGCTGGACTACTGAGTCCTCGGTTCCAGGTTCGATCCTGGATCGAAGTTGGCTTCTTTCGGGCGAGAGAAAGGCCCCGAGTGTGCCTTCCGTCCTCGGATGGGGAGTAAAGCCGTGACCCCGTGTGGTGTACGATGTCATTTACACGTAAAAGAACCCCGTCTACTATGAAAAGGATGTTATCAGTCAAAATTCCCAGGAATAAGGGATCGCCTCCTGACGTCGCGTCGACGGAATTCCCCAACGAACAGCAGGCTGACTATAAATAAATATAGGGGCTACAGCTTTGGTTGGCAGCCGGTTGCGGAAAAATACCGTCCAAAATATCACCCATGAGTATCTGACCCTGCTACAGACGGGAAAGGGGTTAGTGGTTACTTTTTTTTTGTTGAATAACCTTTCATCTTTCTCCGCTAAGGATTCAGAAAGTGATTATATGCAGTCGACATATAAACTAAAAAGTGTTTTATGGGTCTCTAAATATAGGAGCAATTGCTAAATACTGTTTCTTTGCGTGATTGGCTACAATCGACCTGATACCACAACTCCTCAATCGCCTCTTAGGATGTTACGGAAATGTGGGCCTGAATATTTTAACTTGGAACCTACAAGCGGAGTCACAATAAAAATAAGCTGGTGCAGAATTAGATGGTTTCAGTCAACCAGTCAACTCTGGTTCATTTTGCAGTCAATAGAGGAGGTAGGAGGATAAACAGACTGTGAAAAGATGTCACAAATGGTTGAGATAGATGAGAAGACAGTTTAAATGTTTTGAAATGAAAAATGATATTTCATTTAACCTGTGCTGTTTAGTTGACTTATAACAGCAACGTCATATCACGATGATAATGATGATGGCGGTGATAATGCGAAACAATTGCTTTCAACTTATCATTGTTCATCAGCCGATGAATTATTCACTTTCTTCTCACCGCACATGTTTCCTCTTTTTGACTACCCTGCACACCCAATCTCTTTGTTGTGAAAAGTGCATCATTTAAGTTTTGACCACCGCGATAACCTAAAACAATGCTTCAAAATCTCACAATGCTTCCTACTTCCGTCGAAAAATTACCCAATGTAATGCATTTGCAACTTCAATATCTCAAGCGGGTTATGAGAAGAATCCTGAAGAGTGACTGACTATTAGAGTAGGTAAATAGTTACTTTTAACAGATTGATTTAGATTGAACAGAGCTCCTCTGAACGAATGTACGCAGGTAACCAGAATTAAGTAACCTTTGACTATTAGCGAGCACTTGAATAACATTTCTAGTTTCAGAGAACAGGAAGATCGACTTTGCTAGTTCGGTTGTAGAGTGCACTTTCACCTATCAAGTGGGGTGAGCATTGGGCAAAAGTCCCATACTCTCCACTGGGGCGTGTTTACCATCTGAAGATGAATGACTGCACAAACAAACATGAGTAAGTCCCATCACACCCACATACCTTTAACGAGAGTTCCCCACAATTTTAATCCAGTTTTCTCCGCATTGTTGAAGTGATGAGATCAGTTCAAAGTTGTGGATGTGCCATCTCAGTTATGGTTGCTAATGCGTTGAAGGCTCATTGTCTTCGGGTGTAGGACATGTAATTAGTGAATGCCCTTTGTTAGCAAAAGAAACCACAAATATGCTTGGTTGGAACTCATGGCCACTCTTTAGATAAGCATGCTAATCAATGAGCCTCCATAATCAGCTTTTTGGGAACTTGACAGTCTAGTGGCAACGTTCCAAGGCAGTAATTTTAAGATTTTTTGCCGTTGTTGTGCAGACCACATCAAGACAAATTCATATACTGTATTTCAAATTGTAGTTGCTTACTAAGCATTTCCTGGATATATTCAAGGCCAAGCAATGAATTAAGGTTATTTCACATGTTGATAGTTACCAGTGAATTGGCCTTACGCCATTTCTAATGAGCCGCGACCCACACGTTAATAAACACGTTTCTGATTGATAGCATTTCACATGCCTTATCAGATGTGTGGTCCCGGAAACCTCAACCGAGTGGAATCCATAATGCCCCCTTGTGCAGGTGGGAAGAAATGTAGTTCGCATTCAACTCTTTCTTACAACTTGATATATCTATCATTCATGAAATTGAAATGAAGAATGGTGATCGATGTCTGATTGTGGATATTCAGTCTGCGACTGTGGTCGTAACGGCTGAGTTAATTTGTAGCTCTTTTTCGCCAGTCATCCATTAACATCAAATGATGGATTCTCTCCCCCTTTCCGTCATACGCCTACATAAGACAGCTTTGTTGTCTTACATTCTCTCTAAAAAAGAAGGTCCCACCCTTACCTAAAATGGCTACAGACCCAGAGCAGAATTGATCTGTACCAAAGCTCGTGCTGCAAATATGTTAGCTATTCACTAATTAAATGAGCCACAAATCACATTTTTCTGTAATCAAGCCTTAAGATAAATGCATTTCTTTTCACTTTTTCATTTCTATTACTTAGGGCCTACATCCCGCGTGAGTTCTGAAGAGACATAGTGAGGTTATCAGTTTTCTTTTCTTTTCTGTTAAGAGGGAGGCTTGCAGTGTGTGGGTGTGCGGCCACCTAATCCACAAACCCTGATTCATTAAAATAGACTACAATCAGTATTTGAAGATGAATCATCATGCATTAAGACTTTTTGACCTATCAGCCTAGCCGTTTGTTGCCACATTCCTAGGTGGAGTTGCTATCTACGTTGTAAGATAAAAATTTATGAAAATTCCAGTTCATTCCATGAACACCATATGCCAGTTGTCAATGTGAGAGTTTATATAAAATACCATTAGATTTGGATTTGGCGGCCATAACGGGACGATTGCTCTGTTTTGGAATTGTGGCTTCAAGCACATAATGGTATTTTCGTGACATTTACATTTAGATTGTGAAGTTTGTCCGGAGATTTCTTCTTCGTTTGCTGTATCACCCTGAATTCGATGACGATGTTGTATTTTCAGCTGTATTGATGTCATCAAAAACCTTGCGTATCCCTACAACATAACCCCTCCTTCCACCAACAAAACTAGGAATTGAGAAGCTGACTAATAAAATTTAGAGGTACAATACTATCACCAATCTTGTTTTATATTAAAAGTACTACAATCAAGGATGAAATTGCTCTCCATTTTCTGAGTAGTGTGTCAACAATCTGCTTGTAGTTGGCGCAAAGACGTTTTTTTTTTTTGTGTAGTGGTCAACTCCAAAATGGTATTTCTCATCAATCTCATCAGCAGTGGTCACTGGTCAGTTTTGCTGGCCTTATTAAGAAGGTTGGCTATGTCAACTCACGAAAAATGTTCACATTTCTCTAATCTTTGTTCACCCACTCCGTGTATCTGCCTCTTCTCTGAATACTTCTTACAACTTCTTAGACGGGGGTTGCGGGATAAAGGGGACTAATGATGGAAAATGAAGTCATCCCAGCAAATTTACTTTGGAGGAATGTGACAATATCTGCTATGCCTTACTCCAAGCTTTCTTGCCGCGTCAAAAACATATCAGTTGTCGTTACAGCACTAAACTCCATTACATAGCTAAGTGCAGACACTGCGCCAAGTGACCTGCACACTTAAAAAATGACTTTCTATATAAATTTAGCAGTTGATACTGTTACCCTGTTATCAGTGCTGAATAGACACTTTTGTGTCCTTCAGAAGATTGAAGGCGAGGATCGGAGGTTACGTACTCTTGGTTTTTACCCTTTCTTTATAATCCAAGGCCACGCGATGTTCAAACTCAGTCCGTAACTCACCGTTTTGCAGACCTGTTTACACAACTGTCATGCTAAGGCAGGAAGCGAAGGCAGAAACCCTAAGCATGAATACAGTATAGTTCAGAAATCAATGTGCTTAGGTAAGGCGAATGAGGGAGGCCAAAAGAGACTTTCTTGGGCGTAAAAAAGGGAGTGGAAGGGAGAAATGCACAATTGGGAATTGGAGAATAATGCGCATTTTGAAATGAATTGCCCCTACAAGATTCTCGTCACTTGGTTCGATCCATAACTGGAATGGCAGTTATAGGGAACAGATAGGGAAAAAGAGGTCAGAAAAAGACCAAGGCAAACGTAGGGCATAGCGATCGGTGGAGGCGGTGTGGATCTAGATACTGACAGCAGACAGAAGTCAGCTAGAACTCGCAAACCTGAACGACGCTGTCGTAGACGGGATGCGTATATGATGAAAGATCAGACAAAAGTGGTTCAGGTTCATTCGTGAAATTCATAGCCCTAAACAATCCTAAAAGGAGAAGATAAAATTGTATGTTTTATTGTACGTAAGAATGTCAAGTACTATGTAGAAGTCTTCTTTTTTTTCTGCGTAGAAAATGTAAATCGATAAAATGTTCAGGTGTAGGGAGGAACCACTTTCCTAGTTTGACCCTTTTCTTTCCCTCTCTCGTTGCCCTTTCTTTTCTGACAGGTCCCTTGACGTCGGTTTCGATCCGTTTTAACAACAATCAAAACTGAAAGTTGTTGTTGTTGTTACGTAAAATTACCGGTCACAACGACAGACACACGATATAAATAAGGAAATGAGGAATTGTGATTTTTAAGGTATAAAGCAATCTTGATGATGTCTTTTTAGTGCATGTGGCCTTATCTTGCATTATGATGGCCGCCTGTGACCCTAACCCTATGACTTTATTTTTATTAGTTTGTATGTGTGTGCTACATGTTAACGCATCACTCACTTTAGTAAGGATATATAATACCGTTTCATTTTTTTAACTACTGTAATTGGATTTGTCTCGGCTACTATCACTCGTTTCATTTTTGCTGCTTTTCTCGTGAAGTGAACATGATTAGGTTGGGATAATCAACATCACTGTAGTTTTATGCGTTCGGATGTGGACATTTGGGTGGGTGAAGCAAGAGATAGAGAATGGATCCTTTGACCTATCTCTACAAGATGTTGTGAACTGTAACATGCAGTAGACATGTGATTGACTAAGAAGAAAGCGGTAAAAAAAAGAAGAGGAGACAAAAAAACAGCGACGACGACTATCATTTCTTTCTTACTTCAAATCCATTATTGTTGATAGAATTTTTAACATGATCCCTATAAGGTGTTAACAAAATATAAGAATGGAAATGAATGGGTGTGATATATAGTAATAATAGACCATATCCTAGTGTCAAATCTATATTTACTCCAATTATGCTACCCTAACCTTACCCTCCCTGTGATAAAGCCTTCATATTATTGAACTAACCGAAGGAATTTACAATATATAATACAAAGAAACCGTATGATGAACAGTATCAACATTTATACTGGACCATATAACCTTTTTGTTTCAAATTGACCAGTGCCACCTCTCTACTTCCTACTTCCTTTTCTAGGTTTGAAAATTTGAAGGCTGAAGAACATAGAAAGAATAATTTCTTCATTTTTTTTTCTTGGATTTTTGAAAATTATTTAACAACCACAGTGATATGCAGAAATATGCTTGTCTCTTGGGTGTTGTGCTCGAGTTCGATCCTCAGTGACGCCTATGAACAATCGGGCACCTCAACTGCTTCCGTTGCCGAAGGAAAATGAGTCAACAGTGTCGCCCACCCTGTCCTGTAGTGTCGACATTGCCTGTCACCAAACCCTTTCGACGCAGCGGAAAAAATGCGTCACAAATTCGCTTTTTGTTGTCGCTTTTCGCTGTATGTTTCTGCAGTTGAGTGTCTTTGATTTATTTGATCATTTAATGTCAGCATGACTTTTTTGAATGCCATTTATCACCGGGGCACGACATTCAGTGCAGTGGTGAAGTGGTGCACGCCGCATGAGACTCCAGGTTACATCCAGATCCGGCGGAAGGAGCGTTGAAGGGGTTTTCTCTTCATTTTTCGTCGAAAGGGAACCACTTGTCCTCCTCCAGCAAGGATAGAACCTGACAACTATGAACTCAAGAGCCAGTGGGCTACCAACTGAGCTGGCGAGAACTGAACTCGATTCAATGACTCTAGTCAGAAACGTAATAATACAGTCCGCTACCAACAGATCGTATGGCGGTTAACCTTTTAACTGTAGAGGACTGACTTTAAGTAGTGCAGTGATCAAATAAACAAGTGGTTACTAGTTGAAAAATTTAATCTAATTCTGTTGTTTTACTGCATGTACTGCATGTAAATAACCATTGTATGACATAAAAAGCCCTTTAGAAAAGACCAGTGTTTGCCATTTTAACCAAAAAACAGCAGTGAATTTTTGTTTTATCGATTGAAATACATTATTGCCCACGTTTTCAGTAATCTGACATAAAATGGGTGAGTAATCTGGTTAAAATTGACACCCACATTTTTGTTGACGTCCATGTCCTCTCGCTCTTTCTTTTCTGGCCTCCGCTGACATTTTTATTTAGATTTTTGTTTATAAAAAATGGCAAACAGAAAACGTCATGTTAAAAATTTTCTGAATCACTCTGAGTTTATCGTTCATATTTTCTGCAAGTTGTCATTTATTTTCTAATATCAAAACTGCTTAACTACGCTCTCATTTTGCAAATATTTAATATTTAGAACCCGCAGACCTGACCCTGCCACAGGCGGGGTAAGGATATGATGAACAGTAAAACCTCTCTATGGGTATACTCCTCTAAAGGGTACGCTCCTCATACCGGTACAAATTCTTCAGCCACCAACTTTTCACCCATAGGCTTTACCCCTCTAAACGGTACATCTTTATAATGGGTACACCCCTCTATTGGTACCCCTAATAGCTAGCACCATTTTCAGAAAACCAACTCTGTAATGGGTACATCCCACCTCGATGGCACAGTGTTTACCGTGCTGGGTAACTGCGTCAGTTGTTCTAGGTTCGATATTGGACCGAGGTGGGTTGGCTTCTTTCAGGCGAGAAAAATGTCCCAAGTGCTCCTTAAATGAGAAGTAAAACAGAGGCCCTGTGTGGTGTTCGACGGCATTTATATGTAAAAGAACCTTGTCTACTTTGCAACTGGTAGATGAGGCAAAATTTCCGGGTGTAGGATTCGCCCCCCCCCTCCCGGTGTCGGTGGAATTCCCCAACGAGCAGTAGACCAATGTACAGTAGAAGCACAGGGGTTGCAACTTCGGTCGGCAACTGGCTGCAGAAAAACAATGTTCAATATATTGCCTTCTGTCGATTCAGAGGGACAAGATAAGTACCCGACCCTGCCATAGGCGGGAAAAGGGTTAGTTGTTATACCCCTCTTATGAGTACACTTTGGCCGGGTCCCACAGGTGTAAAAATTAGAGAGGTTTCACTGTAATATACTTTGCTCTTCAGGCAGTGGCGTACCGAGGCAGGCCGAGGGTATTCTGCGCCCGGGGACAAAGACCGAAATCTGCGCCCTCTGGCACCTGCTAAGCGCATTTTTGCTGTACATGCCTTCGCCCCCTGCCTTCTGCGCCCGGGGACATCTGTCCCCTCTTGCCCCTCCCCCCCCCCTAGTTACGCCTCTGTCTTCAGGTAGCCTATAGGCCTACGTATTTCATTTACCCATTCTTTCCTTCATTGTCATCTTTGGTGTCACCTCGTCAGCAGGCTGCTTTCAGCCAGAGACGGGACAGAGAAAAAAGCAGCTGGCTGCCTCGCAATTCTGAAGATGTCGGGCGAAGTCGGTCCCAATGTGAGAATTCAAGTCGTGCGTAGTCAGAGCCGCACATAGTAGGTTCCAGTGTGAAGCTTATTCAGTACTTGCAACGCCAGACACCTAGTGCTAATGTGCATGTGGCCGACATGATATTAATCATCAGCTCTTCCTCCTCCCTTTCTACCCTTTTTTGAGCAGTTCCCGGACAATACGACGCCGGCTAAAGATTGCCGGACATTTCCCCAACAGACAAAAGGTCGCCGGTCAAAATCATCCAATTACTATAGGATCTTTAAAATAACATCGCGTCAGTTCTATCGCCTTCCTAACAACAACGTCGCCTGTAGAAAATATCTTTCATTTCGGAATAGTTTTTTTTGACAAATTTGAAAAAAAAAACCTTAAAAATGTCTGTTTTTGCATTTTTAATCATATTGCCCTAATAAAATATTGCATTAGACGGTAAATAGGTTTAAACACTGTTTCGTCATACATGCCATGAAAAACCTTTCTCGTGAATTTTATTTTCTTGGAAAAAAAAAACGCGCCATGAACCAGTGAAAGGTTTCGCAGGGAGTGATGCCCAGGCTACATCCTGTCATATTCGCTTAAGAAAAACGAAATCCACCACCCCCAAATTGGACAAAACAATTAAAATTAAACACGAAATCTAAACTGTGAGCGATTCTGCGTAAGTAGTCAGTGTTATCTACTACACCATTTTTTTGAAGTTCACGAAAGGAACTACCGTATGGGAACTATCCTATGTAATCCCTGTCTTTTTTTTTATATTTCTCTAACCGGAGTTTGGGACTCGATCTCTGGGTACTGGTATTTATTTTACTTAACATACAGTAGAACTTCGGTATATCGAACTCGCTTAT
The DNA here is from genome assembly GCA_013389805.1 of Trigoniulus corallinus. Taxonomy (NCBI): domain Eukaryota; kingdom Metazoa; phylum Arthropoda; class Diplopoda; order Spirobolida; family Trigoniulidae; genus Trigoniulus; species Trigoniulus corallinus. The sequence continues at coordinate 23,690,609 of JAAFCE010001036.1, forward strand.
ATCGAAATCCTGCTTATTCCCGCTTATATCGAAGCTTGAGCGCTGGTCCTGCCCGATGTAAATTTTAGCTTTACATATAATTCCGGATTTGGATATATCGAATCTCGGATATATCGAACTATTTTTCCCGGTCCCCTGAGGTTCGATACAACGAGATTCTACTGTATATTACATACAACTTTATACCTGGGGAATTGAATGGAACACGATAGTTTCTTCAAGAGCATTCAATATTTCCTGCGGTAGGCCATACACGTGCGTATTTATTACAGCTGGCAGCTAATATAAGGAATCATCACCATAGCCTTATCACGCCTGTGGCAGGGTCGGGTCTGCGAGTTCTAGCCCTCCACTCCTGTCTATCTCACACTAGGTCCCCGCCCACCCCACACGCTACCAGCTGCCACGTCTGCTTCGGTCCCCCCACCACCTCCCCTCTTCTTATTACGTGTCCATACCACCTTAGCCTCTCCTCCCTCATTTTTTCCGCGATGTCCACCACCTCCAGGCTACAATACCTCTAATACCGTAAAATCTCACGTAGTGCCCGCGGATTATACGCGAAACATAGGGTCATTTAGTGCGGACTATATGCGAGGGCGGACTATATATGAGTGCAGACTCTAAATGAAACCAAGGGTTCTCAATGAAAACTGCTCCTCATTTTCTGAACATTTTATTACACTTAACAACACGACTTTACACAATTAGGTTCTTATTTATATGATAATTCAATATAAAATGTTTCACATTTCAATTTCTTCGTCAGAGCAATCTGACATTTAATGTTCAAATTCATTTGATCCCATTGCCCCTGCAAGTTGCGCCACTGGCTACAGTAGGAATTTTAAAGTGCGGACTATACATGAGTGCGGACTATATTTGAAACATATCCATCGCTAATGCGGACTATAGACGGGTGCGGACTATATTTGAGATGCAGACTTTACGTGAGATTTTACGTTATACTCATTCCTACAGCTAATATAGGCCTACTGTAAGGAATGACGATGATTATTTTGTCAGTCAAGTGAAGGGGGTATGTGCAGTGTGTGGGGTGGACGGAGACCTGGTGGGGGTTAAGCGGGAGTGGAGGGCTAGAACCCGCAGACCCGACCCTGCGACAGGCGGGATAAGGGTATGATGACGATGATGAACAGTCATCGCTCTGAAAATAGACGTGGATGTAATTTTTTTCAGTTGCCTTGATTAAAATGTCGTCAGTTCGTAGGTTTGATTAGAACATAATGTTTTCCATTTCAGTAATTAAGAAGTTACTTTGAAAAAGTTTCCATTGCGTGGCCGGCCTAAGACAAACATAATAGAGAGTTTTCTGGCTGCGGTTCTATCCGACGCGTCGGACGCGACGCGAGGGCCTGCAGAAGGAGAAATCGTGTTATTAAGCTAAGCCTTTTTTGCAGTGGATTTTCGGTATTTTGAAGGAGGCCAGTAATAAGAAATGGTTGAAGTGATAGGACGACTTAGTAAAATAGGATTTGCGGGGGAGAACAGCAGGGTGTTGCAAGCAAATATGACGCTGGCCACAGATGTAGGCCTACTAGTAGTTCAATAGTGGCCATGCAATGTTAATTTCCAACTACATTACTAAGTGTTTATTTTGTGGCTTGTTTGCTTCGTTGAAATTATAGCATTTAATTCTTCCAAAAAGAGGTCGTTGACGAAAGGAACCAATTCCTTTCTTTTTTTTTCGGACGGATTTGGCAAAAAACTTGCTGCTGTTGAGTTTACTGGCTCTTACACAATGTAATCGAGGTTGCAATTGCCTTCAACTACCAGCGCGCATTAAATTCTTTATAACACCGTAAAGTAGAGCGCCTTTGAATTATACAGAACTGGATAGTTTTTTAAATTCTAGCAACGTTCTGTTCTACTGATTTGATCATTCGAACGGCTGCCAAAGAGACACTATAAAAAGGTTAGAATATGTTATGTTTTGACAAATCTGTATAATATTTTTCGTTCATATTAAACTAAGGATTTGATTTTAAAATTCTTGTCGCGATGCTTTTTTGAAGCAAAAAGTATTGGAATAAGTATTGCAATGCAAATGTGAAAACAGAACGTGAATTCATCTGAGAGTGGTTTTTGTTGTGGCATTCTAAATTCATTTCTATCCATCCACCTATGTCGCAGGGTGGAATATATGTCAATTGGATAGTTATCTTATTATTGTTCTGTCTGTTTTGAAGCACATCGAAAACCAAAATATTTACATGGTAGAAATATTGCATAAACTTTAACTGCTTGGTCAATGGAGCGCGCCAAGTACGTACTCCAAGTATACAAGTACTGTATACAGATTTGCCCCTGACTGCTTACCAAAAAATCGCGGTTCTGCGCAAGGACCGCCTATCAAGGCCCATTGTCTAATTTCCACTTATTTGGGGTAAGGGAGTGTGCTTCTGTAAAGTTACTGAAATGCGAATGCTACGGTAAATGAGTTCAGTGTTGAGAGCAGACAGAATTTGGAATGAGTATATTAAAGGTAGTTTGGAAGTGGGCGATATATTGAGGTGGCATGGAAATGTTATGAGAAGAGAAGAGGTGAAGCTGGTGAGGTCCATTACATAGATGCAAATTTCTGGAAATACCTGGAGCAGAGGAAAACCAAAGCAGACGTCGGAGCAAGTTGTACGTGGGGAGGTGAGTTCAGAACTTGCAGATCCGATTCTGTCAAAAGCGAGATAAGGGTATGATGATGATGAGTGTTCCTTAGCAACTCAATTAATAGTGTTGTTGTGGTTGCTTCCCCATTGCGAGGTATACAAATTCGCCACTGGCTGAGTGAGAATGATAGGGCAGTTGTTCGTAACTCGGTATCAATCGACTGATTTAAAAGCGGGGATGCTTGTTGAAAAAGGATGAGGAGGCAGGAGAGGAGAGAGGATGTGAGTCGTGACATTAGGAGTAAAGGTGAGAATTGTTATAGTTGTCATCTCCAATTTTAGATTATAGCCGAATATAGAGTGGTATGCTAACCTTTTCTCCACCTGATTGCAGGACCCAGTGTTAAAATATGGGGTGAGTTTATGATGCTTGGAAAAGTTTACTGCTGTCGGCAAGTCCAATAGCTAGCTTCTCGCGTTATCGATGGTTTTTAGTATCCGCAAGTACATTCTAAAAGCGAAGAACCTCAATTTGGTTTGTAAATAGTTAATTTAAAATCACATTAAACTTGAATGGGTTTTGATGGAATGTATTTCTCAAGTGCAGGGTGAGAGGATCATTCCGCATCACAGATGTTGTTGTCAGTAGGCAAAGGGTTATTGAGTACGCTTTTTTTTAAAAAAAAATCTAAATCCATTCAGTCGAGTCTCTTTCTCCATGTCTTTGTCTCATTCTCTTTCACGCTCTCTCTTTTCTGGTTCCATTGTTGGGAGTTTGGAGTTTCTTTGATGCAGTTGTCGATAGCAAGATGTCGCGTATTTGCAACTATTGTTAAAGATGTCATTTTTTATTAACTTCATTTCCCTTCTTATTCTTTTTTTGTGTCAGTCTTACCCCTTTGTTGTCAGTCGTCTTTACTTCAAATATGTAGCTGGACATAAGGTAGAAAAATGGGCGTTGATCAGTTGTTGGTTAACCCTTTATAAAAATATGCAATTCCTCCTCCTTAATCATTTCTTATTGTTTCAACTGCATCACTCTCTTTTACTATGAATTTTAATGACAAGGTATGATCCCCATCATATTTTTATCCTATCTATTACAGCGATGAGCCTACAAGTTCCCGATCTCCACTCCCTTCTTTTTCACTAGGAATCTGTCCACTGCGCGCATTGTCATACCTCGCCGTATCTCATAGCATGCCTAAATCATATTTATCTACTTCCTCATCTTTTCTGCAATCTCTGCCACCGCAAAGCTGCAAAAGCTGTTTTTGACCATATGCTTGAAACTTCCGCTATACCCAACACTCCGATCCTTCAATTATAGCAGGACCTGTAGAACTTCCCCTTAATTTTCATTGCCTCTCCCTCACACGTAGAATTCTGCTCGGTAATCTCCACCGCATCCATCCCACATTGAGAATATGAGTCCCATTTAACTATTTTGCTACTTTTATGATATGGTATTAAAATTGCTAAATGGTACTTAGTTGTGATGTCAAAATAACGAACGCTAGTTGTTTAAAAGTGCTGTTTAGCAGTTCGAGGCTAAATTCTTTTTTAAAAAAAAAAAAAAATTTTCCTCCTATTTCATGTCCCTAAAAAATCATCAACTATCACTCGTTGTCATCCTCTCCTCAATACCTCGCATCGTTAAGAATTAATTAACATTATCTTTCAATTTAAAAACTGTTTTTCTTTCCAGGAATACTATTGTGCAGATGAACTGAGAAGGTCTAATACTAATATTGCGATCTAGCATAGTAATCATTGCAGCCATGAACAATTATTCACACACATAAGAGACTTGATTGTAAATGAAGGTGAATATTTGCCCTTAGTTACGGTGCGCCACTATTCGGAAGGAAACTGAATTATCATTTTCTGCTAACCTTCCTTATCTCATGATGAAAAGCAATTGATCCTAAATTTTTTTCACTTCGGATTACATATATGCTCAGGACGCGAGCAAATATGTGATCACTACTTTTACCCAAGTTTTAACTGTCGTAAAGCGCCCTTTAGCCATGTCCTCTTCCTTACGAGACATAAAACCACTACATCCTATCAGGGTCGAACTTGTACATTTTCCTGAATTTGAGGTGACTGCAGAGAACAAGTAGAGAAAAGCCTAAGTGATATTGGAGGGGGCGATAGAAGATAGAAAAGGGGGGGGGGGCTAAAGATAAACATGAAGAAGACAGAGTATTTAGCTTTCAGGGGCAGGAAAATAACGGTGACGTACTCTGTGGGGCGAACTGGTGAAGAAGGTGCAAGAGGTAATGTACTTAGGATCAAAGTTCCAAAGTAATGGAGAGATAGACTGGGATATAACCCATAGAATCAATGGGGATGGTTGAAATGGAGACAGGCAAGCAGGTGGAGTCCTGTGTGATAGGAAGGTCCCAATCAAGTTGAAAGGGAAGTGGTTAGGCCCGCTATGCTATATGGATCAGAGTGTTAGGCAGTGAGGAAGAGCTACGTAAATAGAATGCAAGTAGCCGAGATGCGAATGCTGCGGTATATGAGCGGGTGTCGAGAGCTGATAGAGTTAGGAATGAGTACATTAGAGGTAGGTAGGGGGTGGGGACATCGCGGATAAAATGAGGGAGAGTGGACTGACGTGGTATAGACGCGTAATGAGAAGAGGGAAAGAGGAACTCTTTAGGTCCATTTCAGGAATGCAGGTGGTTGGAAGCACCCAGGGCAGGGAAAGACCGAAGCAGACGTGGGAGCAGGTTGTCCGTAATGATATGGTAGTATGTGGGGTGGACGGGGACGTGGTGGGAGATAGGCGGGAATGGAGGGCTAGAACCCGCAACACCCGACCCTGCCACAGGGGGATAAGGGCATGATGATAATGAAACAGTCGTAGCTGTCTCAGGCTATAATCAAGCGTAGGCACTATACGTTCAAGAGTGGAGTAGTTGTTTATTAGATGTATCGTTCAGTGAGATAAACAGCGCTAAAAATGATACGTGCTCGTCTGGATGATTTCAGTTTGACAGTTGGAATCAGGTCTTTCACTAGTTGACTGATGATTGTATTACTGCAGTTGTTTAAATGGCGCAAATAACACGTAACACATGCTTATAACTCTCCCTTGCTATTGTGTCCCCATTTCTTTTTGCCCGTTTAGCTGGCATTACGGATATTACTGCGTAACAAAGAGAACAGTTGTTAGAAATGGCGAATAAAGTTTAACAACGTTTAAAAGTTATGAGTGACCCAAAACGTGAACAAAACAGAAACTCCAATTCTGTTGGCTGGGTTCTTAAAAAGCCGTGCGCAGCCCTCCCTAGAACTATTCGTTGTCGTAAAAAATAACTGGAATCCATAATGCTAACCACTTAAACAGTCCCAGAATTTAGTCTAACAGTGCTACTTAAGTTAACTAATTACACTTTAACGGAACTTATCCGCACGATGGGGATAAGCGGGTGTTACACGCTCAGTCTGGCATCAGTTCAGTCCATGACTGTGGTCAGAATGACGCCAGACTGATTGTATAATGTGATGACTGACGGACTGATGGAATGGAATGACGAATTTTTAAATATTTTGATAATTTTCGTCAGTCTGTGCATAACTGACGTCAGATTGATCGTGTGAGTGTCTTTCATCAGTCTGGTGTCAGTCACTGATTGGACAGCAATGGAAACACATGCGTTTTAACCCCTCCCCAGTCTCTGGGACTAACTTAAGAAACGGCTTCAAAACTTAAGAAACGGGCTTGAAAAATGCCTGAAAATTAAAATAGCCTAGGGCCTCTCAATATCTAAATCCGGCACTGCCTGCAACAATGCCTGTACAACCGTTGGAACCAGAGAAAGACTTATACGAGTACAATACATGTGAAACAATATGTGGGAGGGCTCCCTTCTGTTTTGGGCAAAAGCTGGGTCACCGGAGAAGAAACAGAGGATGACAAAGATCACAGGTGGAGGACGTCAGGCATGTGATACTGGTATGTCCAGCGCTGGATCACTGCAGGGGAGGGTTGTGGAACCACCACATTGGAAGAGGTTCAGGGGTGGAGCAGCTGGAATGGGTGAAAAGGGCAAAGGTGTTGCCTGGGTTCTGGTGGAGATCTAGGCTTATGGGTCTAGCATGAAAAATCTCACTAGCAAGGTATCTTCTTCATGCATGTATCTTGCTTTGTCAAAAATGGCTTCAGCCCAGTTGGGGCATTGAGGGTGGAGTATTGGCTGCATTTGCTCCCCATATGGATCAGCCCCTGGTCCAACGTTGCCTTTTACCGCTTGTTGCTAAACCTATTATAATTGCAATACAAGCTTTTTCTTAGTGCAATCCATCGTTTCTTTAGCGCAATCAGGGTTTTTGAGGAGACTGATGGTGTAATGTCATCCATCAATCCATCAGTTTGGCATCAGTCTATTCTTGATCAAGATCATGGACTGAACTGATGCCAGACTGAGCGTGTAACCCCCGCTATACATTACTAGTTACCACTAGATTTTTGTGTAGTTATTAACGTCGGTTTACCTGCCACTGAATGTAATTTAGTGATACCAGGAAGAGCGAGTTTCTACACCGGGGAATATTGTCGACCTACACCTGTACTATTCATATTCATCATGCAGTTTGAGATCTTTCAAGTGCAGTATTGAGATCATAAATATCACATGGAGCCATGACTTTACACTAAATTCTACAGGAAGTATTCTACCACTCAGCGGTAGTGTGCTTGGTTCATAAGTCCCGCGCAATGGGTTCGATCCTGTCCAAGGCGGGTGCCTTCTTTTGGAAGAGAGACGGAAGCCCCAAATGCACTATTAATCGCGTAGGAAATGAATTCAGTGTTTACTGCGTGCTGTCTACACGTTCTGCACGTGAAACATTCTAGGAGCTCAGAAGTGGACAGGCCGATATTAAACAGCTAAATAAACCACGCAAAGTCTCGACATTGGATTTAACTTGCGGTTGTGAACTCAAGACTCTTCTACTGAAAGAAATTGCCTTTGGGGCTGTCCATATAGAGATCGAAGTCTTCCCACTCCTACCGGCATCTTCGCCAAGTGGCCGTTATAGACATACAAACGTTCAATACTCAAACCTGAGGTTGTTTCGAGGAATTTGCTGTTATATTTGTAATAGGGGAGTTCCGCCCCGTGTGTGCCCGGATAGAATAGGCATACGGCAATTTCCCAATTGTTTGTCGTAAAAGGTGATTAAACGGGGTAGACCCAGGGATAGCCAACCTGGAACATCATAATTGGTTCTGGTAGATGTTGGCACCTCTGGGAGGTGACCGGAAAACGCCAACCCACGTGTTTGCCGTGCGTGGAGACCCGAATCCCTGGGGAAGGTGGGTCCTGGTAGTTGAAGGGACACATCCCCTGCGACGTCTCTGGGCCGCCCTGCATTAACAGGACGGCTCCGACACGTCGAGGGGGGGTGGGGTTGCAATCCTCAGTCACCAACACTCCACTTTGACCACTGCCTCCAGTGGAAAACGGGCGGTCATAGAGATAACCGATCTGATCAATCGGCTGGAGGGGACGTTTTCGCCCCTTAGGGTTACTTTCGGAGATGTCATGTTCAGCCCCCGATGCCTATTGTTCCTGGCACTCGGGGGTCATGACTCTCTGACGGTTACCTGTCCGAGCAATCCTGGCGACCAGAATGGGCGTCCCCTTGTTGGGCACCGTGGTGGGTGGGGAATGCGGACAGGGAATTGAAAAAAATATCAAAACATAATATGGCAATTAATTCTGAAAACTCCAAACCTATAGCTGGATTTACACTGCGCGCAACAGACTCGCGCAACTGTTTCATTAGGAAAGACTCGCGTAGTGTAAACGGGGACTCGCCTCGAAATTTGCTGCGCGAGGCAGCCTCGTGGTGAGCCACCGCACTGTCGGTTTTTGTACACACATCAAAGGGTTTCGCCACTCTCACTTCGTGTAGTGTTACTATACATACGTTTTGCATGCTTGCTTCGCGCAATTTTTCGTTCAATGTAAACAGGGAGGGCGAGACGGGCGAGATTGCCGCAAGCCTGCCGAAACAGTTGCGGCGAGTATGTTTCGCGCAGTGTAAACCCAGCTTATGGTGCAGAGGATCAAACCCCCAGAGCCGGCGGCGTTCAGACCAAGGCTCCCATGGCAGAGAATTCATCGAGTGTCTTCTGTGGGGTAGAGCGGCATCCTCCACAGACAACCAGTCCAATATTCCAGCGGGTTCCAAATGCCTGGCTGGGGTGCCCCCAGTCACAGCAGTTTCATCAAGAATAGTGGCTAATCTTAGATTAGGAACATGGAGTGTGGGGACACTTTCCGGAAAAACCGTGGAATTCGTAGGGGATTTGTGTACACGTAACGGTTCCTTACGGAATCACGTAAGTAAAGTACATAAGGTAGAGGTGATATTCAAAGAAAAGTTGCATAGTTCCTTCAATGTGTAGGTTCCGGATCTTACAGATCACATAATGATAAAATCGAAAGATGTCGACCATGACCTAATAAGAGCTCATCTCCGTACTGCAAAATGATATAGAAACGAATGAGCCAAGTATTTGGTCGTCATTTAACTCCATATTGATTTCTACATTTAGATCGATGGATGGATATCGATGTTAGTGGTTTTTAGAGAGAATTATTGCAAATATTATCCCCTTCTTCTTTGCTCTCTCAGACATTTTCGTTTCTACAGTATTAGACCATGGGTGTACCGAAGACCCTTTTGACGTAAGAATGCAAGCCAATAAATCGATATTATATTCCAATACAGATACGTTATTGCTACAGAAATGTGATGTTTTTCGGTAAGGGTTGATTTTTGGGTTATTTAACGTGCCGTGCTCTTCAACATTTAGCAGTATAAGAGACTTATAACGGATGGCAAGGGTACAGATCGGACCTTTGCGTGGAAAAGAGTTAAATGGACATGTTTGATCACTACACGGGACCATGGCTTTACTTCCCATCTAATACGGCAGGCGTTTTTCTCATCTGAAATAAATAGCCTCGTTCTGCTAGGATCGACCCTGACTTAGAACTTGGCCCATAGAGGCAAGCAAAAAGATGTAGGTGATGATGGACTAGCTGCTCTTTCTCTCGCTCATCTATTACCGTCATTATCCTCAGACAGGGTAGGGTACCCATTTGTCCCAGCTGTCCCAGCTGTTGAAGGCTGTCATTACGCAACCGGCTTCCGACCTAATGCTGCAACCCTTTGCTTTACCGTAGACCTATTGGGGCGAGGTTCTACACTTGGAAATTTTGCCGACGTACAAGTTTATTTCACTTAATGTAGAAAAGGTTATTCGACGGCGTAGGGGCCACACCCGATGGAAGACACTCGGTCAGAAACTAACCTGCAACCACAGACGCAAAGTCAAGTGTGATAGGTCCGAACCACCTAGACGGGCCCCCCAGGTATTCCATGGAAGTGTTTAAAAATTGTGAGTTCGGTCCTTACTGGTTTAGAAGTAGATACTGCATGAATACTAATCCGAATAACTGGAACGTTGACATGATTCCACTTCCGGATTGTTAATGAATAGATGTACACGCCTTGCAATTTTACGTACAAAATGTAGGAAGATAATGGAAGTTATGACCTTGTGTTGTGCTTAAATGGCATGGTGGGAGTATTTCTCTTGAATATTTGAGTAATTTATGTAGTTGGAATTTTAATTGAAGAATATAGTTATAAATGTCCCCGAAACCAGTTAACCAATTGTAGGCGTTGTCTTAGTTTTATGGCTGATCTCTCCCTCCTTCCTCCTTCCATATTTTTCTACGATCTTATTTGACTTTTCTATTCCTATATTTCTTTATTTCTGTTTCCGCGTCATCTCTTTATTTTTGACTTGCTATTTAAAATGGGTCCATGAAGGGGGTATAGCTATTCAACGTATTCTACGTAAACCTGACCTCCTTAAAAGGGTCGTTAAGTACAGACCATCCACACAGATATTCCGGTTCGTAGTAGAGATGTTACGAGTCTTAATCTGGATTGAACTCAGATTCTTGGAATCGGCCAACAAAAACTCTATGACTAAGCCAGTGATGAAATCATTGCATGAAAGAGACTTGTCAGCAACAATTCAACGATGTACAATCTCTCGTTGTGTTTCATTGGTAGGTATTTCAAAATGTAGAGGTCGATCCGTGGATATTCTGTCAAAATGTGATGAAGGGTTTTACTAGAAAAAAAAAATAAACAGGCGCATTTTTGTAATCGAGAAAAAACATAGTAAATGGTAATCAAACGGTTTTGGGTAGTCAAGAGTTGTTACACTATTATGCTTTTGGATTTGTTTTCGTCCAAGACTGTTGACGCAATTGATTTTTTGCCTCTTCCGCCTTTACGTAAAAATCCCTCCTCGGTGGCAAAACGGGTAGGTGTTTGGTAATTACGTCAGTGGTTTTACGTTCGATGCTGGACCAGCGTGGGTTGGCTTCATTCGGGCGAGAGAGAAGCCCTGAGTGCTTCTTCTTTCGGATGAAAAGTAAACCCGAGGTCTCATGTGATGTACGATCGCATTTGCACGTAAAAGAACCCTCTCTACAATTCAATTCAGCACCTACCTCGCAGTCGGGATCGAACTTGCGTCCCACGAAATTAGAGTTATCCACATCGTTAATATCTCATGAGTCATGACATATCTTCCTAGAATCGGAGGTCGTGACTCCAGGTTTGATCATTTCAGGGGTGGATCGTTTCTTTCGAGTAAAAGAGAGCAACCCCGAGGAACCTTCCCAAAGCCCTAGCTAGCACTAACCAGTGGCCGCTTGGGAAAATTGGGTACTGCTATTACCCAAAAACCGTCGCATTAGCGTAGTGTCTGTGCTGTCTCTGCATTAGAACTACGCAGTGGACGGGGGCTCTAATGACCTTGTAGTTGAAGGGCCCTAAAACACCAACATAAAAAAATCTGCGTCGTAGTGTTACAGTAAACCTGATCAGCATGATTTAGTGAGCGACATAATTGAACTCGGAAAGTGAAACGCGAATTTCCCCATCTTTAAGAGCAGTGGATGAGAACGAATTGAGGGATTTTTTTGGTTCAACGCGAGGATGCTGGTGCGACTGATAGGACGATGCCGAGTTACCAATTAACGACCACAACACATTGCTTACTAGTCACACGATACATTATTTCTCCATTAGCGTGCACATGGAAATTCAAGATGTTCCTTCTACTAGGGATCCTAAAATCGCAACACTCAATAGCCCAAGAGGTACTATGTCATAGGATGTGCGTGTGCGGCACCGTTACCGTTCCTTACTGATCTGCAGGCGCTGCGATATACTGTACAGAGCCGCAGCGGCGCCTTGGGTATGTGTGCACGCCCCTATTGCAACTAATGTATCCCATACAATAATTACGATGACGCAACGGCGGCGCACAAGTAAAAATCGGTTGTGTGTACCAGTAAAGTGGCCAGATTTTCCAGAAGGCAAAGCGGGACGGGGGCTTTTGGTGAGTGCCCCCAAGTAGGGGTGGTGAGACATGCTTTCCTGAAGAGCAAAGACCAAAACTTGTGACTTCGTACCTGCTGTACCTTAAGTTATAGCTTGAATACTGTATGTGTCCATGCAGCACAGGATGCATCATCATACCCCTATCCCGCCTGCGGCAGGGTCGGGTCTGCGTGTTCTAACCCTCCACCATAGCCTTACGGACAACCTGCTCCCACGTCTGCATTCGGTCTCCCCCTGCCCCAGGTGCTGCCAACCACCTGCATTCCTGAAATGGACCTAACGAGCTCCTCTTCTCAGTGTGTCCATACCATCTCAACCTATTTTCCCTCATTTTTTTTCGGCGATGCCCACCAATTCCACATTACCTCTAATATACACATTCCTAATTCTATCAGCTATTGGCACCCCACTCATGTACCTCAGCATTCCTGTCTCAGCTACTTGCATTCTGTTGACGTGGCTCTTACTCACTGCCCAGCACTCTGATCCATGTAGTATAGCAGACCTAACCACTGCGCTGCAGAACTTTCCTTTCAACTTGATTGGGACCCTTCTATCACACAAGACTTCCTGTCTCCAATCCGCTTCCCTGTCTCCAATTCAGCCATCACCATTAATTTTATGGGTCGCAGGACGGGTCCAGTACAGGATGCCTGATGTTTTAATTTGATGCAGACGATGATCCGTTGCCAACCTAGAAGGATCATTCTTTGTGGGTGCTCTGTGCACGTACAATATTTCATTGACGAGTGAATGCTTCTGAGAAGTTGCCGACAAATTGGGACAAACGGGCGTCCCGCCGGGGCAAAAGAGGGACGGCGGGACATGACGTCTGAAATCGGGAACCAGGCCTTAGTTAAGACAAAATAAGGGAAAAGAAAGAACAAAAGAAAAGAAAATGAAGGGAAAAGAAAAGCGATGACTAAGACAATTCAATGGCTGTTGCAATGGCAGGAGCGAGTGAGGGACATTGCCCCTACAGCTACAGGGTAATTGTACTTCTGGGCCTCAAATTTTTAAGGTCCAGGTGGAGCCAAATTCAAACTTTGGTGGCGCAAGGCTGTAGAATGGCTCTCGGCCTTCGATCGGAAGAAAGTAAAAAGGTGGTTCTGTGTGATACGCGTTGCATGACACCTCTCATCTAGCTGTAATCAATTTAAGATACACAGGTTCGCCCCGGCATAAGGTCTGTGGTTTTCTCGATGAGCCCACTTTATGGGTCCTCCTGGGTTAGAATTGAGGATGGCTAGAATGAAGGTAAGCTTTGGTAGAGCTCTATGAACTCAGTGGAAACATTCCTGAAGCCAGTGTTGCATGTCTGCCGCCATTTTTTCCACCGCTAAATGCAAATATGTATAACCTACAGGGTCACCAAAAGCAGACGACTTCCTAATTATACTGTACAACTGTAACCGCGCCTACTTTTCAACCTGTTAGTGTCCCTGATAATGCAAGTATGCCGGGATATAGTATACCTTGTATTAAATATATTCTACCCCACAATCCACACGGATACTTCAATGTTATAATATACTGCGTTGCTAGAATTTATGGAACGTGGCATAATTTTTCTGTGAGGGGGGGGGCAGTTGCAGTGACTTGGTTTTATTCTCTTCTAGAATGGTATGTTCGTAGTTCAAGTTTTATTTCTTACATTTTATAATATCCTGGTTAAATACTGGAGCTCTCTCTGTTTCTCTCTCTCCCCACACATTTACGTTGATAACGTTTTTCTGACTAAATAGCACATCTTTCCAGAAAGGCATCTGGGAAGACGACCATTTAATTCTAAGTAAATGGAAGGTTATTTTAATTAGTTCGCAGTATGGCAGGTTGTTAAAAACAGGGCAGGCATTCCGCTTAAAGATACGTTTTATTTCATTTCTTATTTGGAATTTAATTGGAATGTTCAGGAGATTGTTAAAATTTATCAGATGCGTGATATTGGAAATCGTGTGTGCAATTTTAAACGTGATATAGTAAGCTACATGTGATAGGCTATGCATAATATGATTGCAATATTCGAGCGACCACAAGCGTGGTGAATGTTTTGTACCCTGGTATTTTGACAATGACATCCTCTTTTGTTCTGGGGGCGATCTATTAATTTTGGCTACCAAAAAAAAGACATGGAAGATTGTCAGTGGCCTCGTCATTTTCTCCATTGGCTTTTAGTTTTCGTCTTATGGTTTGAAATGGTTTTAACGGGAAGTAGATGCAATTGTTTGCTTTAAAAGATATACCTAATGTTGACTTAATGACTTAATAAATGGGTAATTGAAGCACGTAAAGGCTTTTCCTTAACCCTGAGTTTCTCATTCATGTTGCGTTGTTTGTCTGTATATCGTAGTTTCCGTTTTTATCATTACGCTCAATAAATTTTAACTTCAATTATAATCGGTTTATTCCACGGTTGGTGGCGTTGTGATGGAGTAAACTGAATGGATATATTTATACTTGGTAAAGAGGATACTGTGTACGTACGTGCACAGAAATTCAAATGCGAAGAAGAAACAACCTTGTGAATTATACTTTATTTTCATTGGCTTTTTTAATTTTGCCTTAAAGTTACAAAAAAAATTATAAAATGAAAATAGCTGATTGTTTGATTTTTCACTTATTTCATACTTCTCCACGTCAGACCATGTGCACTTTATTGCTTTTAAAATCTCTTCCCACCAACTCTTATTAAACATGCGTGACTTAGTTACATAATGACCTTTGAAGATCTTCAGAAGTTGTTACTCTGACCCGTTGTGATATCTAATTTCAGACATTTACCGATTAGGAAGGTATGCTCATTGAGGGTTGGTCATTTGTAAAACCGTTCAATTGTTTTTAGATGAGTCAGATCAAAGGTGCATAATTCAAATGATCTACATTCAATGGGCAATATTTTTCCAAATTCTTCAGTAAAAAAAACAACCCCTTACCCCAGTGGTCTCAAATTCACTTTATTGGAGGACCATATTAACAACAGCGAAACTTTCCGCGGGCCGCATGCACTATGACCTAGGTGTGAAAGTTACCTACAGTATATACCGGTATAATAAGTGCTATGTGCATTTTTAAAATGTATGAAATACAGTCGACTCTCGATATAACGAATCTCAATTTAACGAACTGTTCAATATAACGAAAAGGGTAGCTGGTCCCGGCCAAAATGCCTATACCTCCCATGTATTAGCTGCTTGATACAAAGAACACTAGATATAATGAAACCACTCAATATAAAGAACGGTTTGGCTGGTCCCTTCATTATCCCACAGTGCTATATGACTCTCTTTATAACGAACAGCTATTGGATGTCATAGGTCAGAGACAAAATATCCTTTTGTGCCATTGGGAAAAAATTTTGCAAGCAAATTTATGTAAAATCCACTAGAAGTAACAGAAATCCACAAAAACTGCCTGGGACCAAAAACAGTGTGTAAAACAAGGCCCCTAGGCAGAGCTGGCGCAAGCTTTTCCATGAAAGGGGTTCAAAGATAAATATTTTTCGGGACCTTAGTCAAGGCGAGGCCGGGTTCTGACAAAAGTGGTGAACCAGGCTCGCACCTCGGCACAAGTCTGGGCCAAAGGAGAGTGGCTTATTGCATTGGAGACACCAGTTAAGCAACACAACCCAAGTTAGTACCTACATGGGTGGCTTTGTTTGTTGATATTTTAGGGCCCTTCAAACTACAAGGTCATTAGAGCCCCGTCCACAGCATAGTTCTTATGCAGGGACTACACAGACACTACACTAATGCGACGATTTTTGGGTATTAGCAGTACCCAGTTTTCCCAAGCGGCCACCCATGTCAGTACTAGCTGGGTTTGCGCTGTTTAAGTTTAGCTATCAGACGACAACTGGTGTGTCCAACGCAATTCGCCTCTCCCGACATGGGTGGCCGCTTGGGAAGACTGGGTACTGCTAATACCCAAAAATCGTCGCATTAGTGTGGTATCTGTGCAGTCTCTGCATTAGAACTACAAGGTGGACGGGGCTCTAATGACCTTGCAGTTGAGGGGCCCTAAAACACTAACAAAATAAACTAAAACTGGGCCGAAGACCCAGGCCGGGGGCGGGTTTGGCAAACGCGCTGAACCCGCTTCGCGCGAGTTCTGCCTCGTGGTACAACGAACACTCAACATAACGAACGAATTTTTCGTCCACTTCAGGTTCGCTATAACAAGAGACGACTGTACATACAGTAACGTTTTATATAGGATTTAATAGGGATTTTGCGATTTCTCGTAACGTGGGCATTTCGGGACGAAAGACGAGAAGTAAAAAGCCTTCTCGTCCTTACCAGTCGTCTTCAATAAAATAAGGACGAGAAAAACACAAATAATCGCCCTCTTTTCTCCCTTTTATTTATGATTTTCGCATCCTTATTGTATTGAAGACGACTGGGAAGGACGAGAAGGCTTTTTGCCTCTCGTCTTTCGTCCCGAAACGACCACGTTATGAGAAATTGCAAAATCCCGAATACATATTTAATTAATGTACAAAACTTTTACTTATACGTTTACTGTCATGCTTTTCTAATGTACCTATAATTTCAAAATTCTCTGCGGGCTGCACGAAAGACCATCACGGGCCGAGCATTTGAGATGCCTGCCTTACCCTTTTCCCGCCAATGGTAGGGTCGAGCACCCGTCTTGTCCCTCTAAATGGACACAAGTGCGATATATTAGACAGTGTTTCTCCACAGCCGGTTGCCGACCAAGTCGGCCATCCCAATACTTATTTATCGTCGGCCTACTGTTTGTTGTGGGCCGGGGCACTCCACCGACGCCAGGGGGAGAGCTCCTGCATCTGGGAATTTTGCCTCATCTACCCGTTGCATAGTAGAGAGGTTTCTTTACGTGCATATGTCATCGTACGCCATACTCGATTTAAATTCGTATCTGAAGGAAGGCGCACTCGAGGCTTCTCTCTCGTCCGAAAGAAACCAACTCACCTCGATCCAGCATCCAACCTGGAACCATTGGCGCAGCAAATCAAGCACGCTATCTATTACGTCACCAAGGCAGGTCATCCGTTTTCTTCAGTTTGCCGTCAGTTGCACCATGCATCCTCACGGAACGATGATTATCTCGAAATTCAAAATTTCTGCCGGCTCAGACATAAAATCTACTTTTTATCTTAACAAAGTGTCGCGATCGACTTTTTATCCTAAACACGTGTCGCGATCGACTTGTTGTCATAGGCGTAGTCAAGGTGGGGAGGGGGAGGTTCGATACTGGATCCACCTCAGTCCAGTATCGAACCCAGAACCACTGGCGCAGAAATAGAAACGAAGAGCCACTACATCAACACATCGCGAGTGATCGACCAAAATTGGCTTCGGGATCGACCGGTCGATCACGATCGACACTTTGGCCACCCCTGCTCTATACCTACCTCCTCATCTCCCGTGAGCAGTCGCCTTAGCCTTAGCCTAAGCCAAACCCTTAGGACCTAGGGACCAAGCAGCCATAACAGGCCAAACCCTTAGGACCTAAGGGCTTGACTTACTCCCCTACCCGTTAGTGTAACATAGAAACATAGAATGGGACATATTTATCGTCGGTCTACTGTTCGTTGGAGAATTCCACCGACGCCAGGGGACGAGCTCCTACACGTGGAAATTTTACCTCATCTACCCGTTGCATAGTAGGCAGGGCTGTTTTACGTACAAATACCATCGTACACCACAAGGGACCTCGGTTTTACTTCTCATCCGAAAGAAGGTGCACTCGTGGCCTCTCTCGCCCTAAAGAACCCAACCTTTCTTGGTCCAGTATCGAACCTAGAACCACTGACGCAGTTACCGAGCACGCTACCTACTGAGGCATGATGGCAGAAGTCATTTTATTATACAGTGGAACCTCTATAAGTTGACCACTCAAGGGCGGTAAGAAATTGGTCAACATATAGAGTCATCATCATAATGCTGTTATTCCGCCTGTGATGGGGTCGGGTGTGCGAGTTATAGCCACCCCGTTCCCCCACCTATCTCCCACCAGGTCCGGGTCCACCCCACACACTACCATATCCTTAGAGACCACCTGCTCCCACGTCTGCTTTGGTCCCCCCTGCCCTGGGTGCTTCCAACCACCTGCATTCCTGAAATGGACCTAGTGAACTCCTCCTCAACTCCTCTCATTACGTGTCCATACCACCTCAACCTACTCTGCCTTACTTTTTTTGGGATGTCTCCCATCCCCAGGCTACCTCTAATATACTTATTCCAAACTGTCAGCTCCCAGCAACTCACTCATAAACCACAGCATTTGCATCTTGGCTACTTCCATTCTATTTACGTGTTTCTTCCTTATTGCCCAACACACTGATCCATATAGCACAGCGGGCCTACAGGGGCAGATCCAGGAGGGAGCAATTCAGCAATTGCTCCCCCCTCAGTGCCTCAATGGGGCGCATATTTGAAATGATGCACGATTCAACTTTCCAACTAATGAGGCATTTTCGCATTGCTATCCCCATTTCTATACTGGGAATCCAACAGTTGCAGTTGTTTTAATTAATAATATCACAGCTTTTTCCCTGCTTTTTTCTATATTTTTTGCCAGCGCACACTTAACTTGGAGACTCCAAAATGGCAAAATGAAAAGGTGCACTAAAGGCAAGCGCTAATATAATGTACAACTACTGGTCAACTTGTGAAGGTCAAGATACCGTCTTGAATATGGTGGTCATGGTACAACGTATGGAGGTGGTCAACATATAGAATTAACTCTCCTATGCTTTACAATGATGGGCCAACAAACCATTAAAGTGTTGTCAACATGACGATGGTGGTAAACTTAAAGGCCCTTACACACTATCCAACTTGTCATGCCGACAGTCGGTGCGACCAATTTGGAGGTAGACTACACATTGTCCAACAGAATAACCCAATTTGTCATAACTAGCCTGGTTGTCGAACAAGCAACATGTCTCCGACGCTCTCTAAATGGCTAAGAATTGGCATTTCAGTGTTACCCCTAAAACCACGTTTGCTCTGTATGACACGTGTACTTCGTGGTGCAGCGTTATACAAGGGGCAGCCTATGTTTTCACGGCATGTTGAATCATTGATAAATTTGTTTGGGGACAGCCTCAAATTTCTAAATATCTGTTAATTCATCTTACCATCTAATTAAAAAAAATGATAATAATTAAAAAAACCACTAGTGCCCTACAAATCGATGCGTTTTAGGCTATATGTTTACCGACTCCGTTTGATTTTCGGGCATAAGGTAGCGACACGCGCATGCGCCAGATTTTACGTTGGTCGTTTATAAGCATCGACGCTGCCGCTATTTTTTAAGTACAGTTTAGCAGACGAGCATCATTTAAAACACTTTGACGACGTAAATTTTACGTTTACATCGTTTGCCCTAACTATCTAATATGTACTTAAAATGTTCACTGAGAGTAAAACAAAAGAATGACGCTTCTTTCGTTGGCTGGTTGGGCCAACCACGACACACATTATACAATGTGTCGGGCGATTTGTAGGAGGAGCCAGCTGTTGGATGGTTTCATCCAACCAACTTGCCCAACCGTCGGAATGGTCACACAACACGCCTACAGACTATGCAATTTGTTGGGTTGGTTGGGAGGTTGACCCAACAAGTTGGATAGTGTGTAGCAGCCTGAAGGCACGTTCTCACTAGTCAAGTTTCGTTGACCAATTGTACTTGTTCAACAAAAGTTGAACATTACTTGAATCAATTTTCGTTCACACATTTCAATAGAAACTGATCAGCAGTTTCATTGTACAAATGGGGTTTCAGTTACATTACAAATGGGGTCAAAAGGAGTTGTGTGGATAACACTGTATTTTGGTTAACCCCCAATTGGTCCACCTCTCTGATGGGTCCACTTTTGTATATCTACAAGGGCCTTAAACAAAAGACCTATTGTTCACTTGAATGGTGAATGACTCACCACTTGATAAAGAAAAGTTTGACTGGGTCAAACTTTTGTTGATCAACTAAAATGTTGATCAAGTCGATTGAAACAGAGGTTCCCACTACAGTTTTCATTCAAGTTTTGTTGAACAACTACAATTGGTCAACAAAACGTGACTCGTGAGAACGCGCCTTTATAGAGGTGGTCAACTTTGGAGGTTCCACTGTAATATGCAAAATTGCTTATCACTTTTATTGAGGTAGCTCCCCCCCCCATGCTTTGAAACATACAATTTCCACCTGTCCACAAGCTTATTAATGCTCTATTTAAAAAAATACTTTTTGGTATGACTTTTATCCAACTTTACACTGCCTCCGTTCTCGCTTGATTCTCTGATCCGGGTAAATTATTTTGTGGATCCAAACTTAACTTTCAATACCGCAACTCAAGTAGTACTCTGCCCTGACCCAAACAACTGGCTCCATACTGAGCCTTCATTCTATACATTTCACAAAACGAATAGTATCTCCTTGCTTCTTTTCTGAAGTGCATTTCGACAATGGAGCGGCCATGTTTACACGATCTATTGCGTATCCTATATGTAGAGTACTTCAAAGAAGCCATTTTGGGTCCTAAAATAAGATTTTTTCGTTGTGCATACCTTTACATGCACTTTATAATAAATTTCTTGTTATTTACTGAAATTCCGTCGTATTATTACTACTATATGGAGCATATCCTTTTTGTTGCGATCGGCGTGATTTGAGACACTAGTGTCAACCTTATCGACCTATCATCTCCCTCCCTGAAAGATTTATTTTATGAACTCCTGAATTCTTACAATAAGATCTCTTTTTCCTTTGAATAGAGAGACCCGTTAAATTCATTTCTTTCTGATTTTACTTTTTTTCCCTCTCAAATATGTGTTTTGCATCTGAGTTTGACATCTTAAGATTCCTAAAGTAGGTAGTGGGTGATGGCAGGTTCTCTTATTCTGCCTACTGCACCTCCATCCTCCACTACACATTTTCCAATACTCTAGGAAACATTTTGTCCTACTCATATGCTAGTAGACGTTTCTTTTTTATTGTTGTTGTTGTTATACCAGTACCGTCCAAAAAATGCAACATATTTTTTTTTGTATGAGAAATACAATAATTTGTCGGTGTTTAAAAAGTGCGGATAGAATAGGACTTTTTCTAATACAAAATACGCGACTGTGCCAATGGTAGGTTGGTTTAAAGTAGATATTTAGAGATTGTTTCCAGGCTGCTGTTGACGCTATCAAAAGGAGTGTTGGAAATGGTAACAAAATACTGTCAAGCGCATACGAGAAAAAAATTTGCCTGCGGATACAAATTTTGTCAAAAAGGAATAATTTTTCAACAACTGAATACATATGAAGTGATGTTTTATCTGTTATTATAGATAAAGAGAAAAGGGATTCATTTGATGATAGGAGTTGGCAGTTCTCTAGACTCACTAGATTTCCCCTTTTATTTATTGTATTTATTGTTCAAATTCCAACAGAAATGCTAGATTAACCTTACTAGTCACTAAACTTATATACTATACAAAGAAATATTCTATCTTTTTTTTTTTTTACGCGAAAAAGAGTTTTAATGCACTTAGTATTTTTTGGCAATGCTAAAGAAGAATAAAAATGTCATTTTTGTTATAAGTTTCAGAGAAGGAGTCATACATTGGTAACACTGTGATCTAAATAAAACTTCACACCACATTGAAATTTACAGCAAAGTTTCAGTTTCCCATTATTTTTGATAAACTTCTATCCTGCAACTCTGATATTTAGCAAGGGCCACGGTGGATAACATGGAGCGTTAAACATTGCAATGATCCATTCACTAGCACATTTGTCACGTCCTCATCTCTAATAAAATGAGATCACCAAATTTCATGAATGGTAAAATCTAGCAAAAAAAATCTTCAAAACCAATAATTAGGATGATGGATTACACCCCATGTTACTATTCAAAGATTAAAGAACTATAGGAAAAAGAAATTTGAAAGGGATTTTATTCCTATTGGTCTCAAGGTTTAGGCAAAATAGTCCCAATTAACTTGATATGTAATGCTTCAGGGATCTTTCTTCTTAAAATCCAGAATGTAGCATGATTGATTCTTGAACTCATGGTTCTTAATTTCTGTCCTAGTCAAGAGGCAGGTTTACTCCCTTTCAAGTGCTCGAATGCCGTCCCATATGTGACGTGAAGCATGAGCTGCAAATATATGAACCCTGTGACGGTCGCCAAAACCTCCTGTGGGTCCGAGGTAGAATAGCCACAGGCACATTCCACCAATGCATGCCATAAAAGGCGACTAAACGGGGCAGACCCAGGGATGGCCAATCTGAAACGTCATAGTTGATCCTGGTCAATGTAGGCCCCTCTGGGAGGTGACCGCGTGTTTTCCGTGCGTGGAGACCCGAATCCCTGGGGAAGGCGGATCCTGGTGGTTGAAGGGGTACATCTCCTGCGACGTCTTTGAGCCACCCTGTGTTGACAGGACGGCTTCAACACGTGGAGGGGTGGGGTTGCGACCTTAACTCCCCAACACGCCACTTTGGCTACTGCCTCCAGTGGAAAACGGACGGTCAAACGGATACCCGGTCTGATCAATCGGTTGGAGGAAGCGTTTTTGCCCTTTAGGATTACTTTCGGAGATGTCATGTTCAGCCCTCGATGCCTATTGGTCCTGAAACCCCGGGGTCATTAGTCTCTGACGGTGGCCTGTCAGGGCAACCCTGGCGACCAGAATGGGTATCTTCTTGTTTTGCTCCGTGGTGGGTGGGTATACCAAACATATGGTAATTAATTCTGAAAACTCCAAACCTACAGTGCAGGAGATCAAGGCTAGAGTAGGACGTTCATTGCAAGGCAAGCAGACATGGTAGTGGAATGACGAGGTGGACGCCGCTATCAAGCAAAAAAAGGCTGCATTCCACAGGTTGATTCAGATAGGAGACCAGCAGTCCAAAATACACTATAAGAAGGCCAAGACCACAGCAAGAAGGGCTATTGCTTTAACCAAACACCAGAAGTATGAGGCCCTCTGTGATCAGTTAGAGATCAAGGAAGCCATAACTGTGGAGGATAGGAAAGGTATGGTTCTCTTTCTCCCAGCTTAGGGAAAGATGAGGTGGGAAGAATAATTCCACAGACTCTTGAATGTTGCGGTGAGAGTGGACGATATTGACACCAATCCTACTATTTCTGGGGTGGTGGACAGGGTAACGGAGAAGGAAATTGTCGGGGCCCTTAAGAAAATGAAAGGTCGAAAAGCCGTAGGCCCAGACATAGTTCCCATTGAAGTGTGGCATAGCCTAGGAATCAGGTGGCTAAGGAAACTTTTCAACAGGATAGCTAGCGGAGATAGAATGCCTTCTGCATGGCGTGGGAGTTGGATAGTAGGCCTACCATTCTTCCATGGTGAGGTGATGTCGAAAACTGTGGTAACTATAGAGGTATCATGCTTATGAGCCATTCTATGAAACTCTGGGAGGGAGTATTAGAATGTCACCTCTGTGATAGAACTAGTACGTGGAAATCAGTTCAGCTTCATGCCAGGCCTGTCCACAATGGAACCAATCTTCATTATGAGGCAGATGATAGAAAGGTATAGGGGAGCAAGTAAAGATCTGCATACCGTCTTAGTCGACATGGAGAAGGCTTATGACAGTGTCCCACAACAGATAGTTTGAGCGGTATTACGCAAAGGGGGTAGAGGAAGGGTTTATTCGGATAGTGCAGGATATGTATGAAATTGGAAATCCTTGGAGAAATACTGGAGGTTTCCCACTGAAGGTTGGAGTACTCCAGGGTTCATTACTCAATCCATACCTTTTCATTCTGGCTAAGGACGAGCTGCTGATGGGAGTTGGAAAATAGGCCCCTCAGTGCGTGGTATTCGCCGACGATATAGAAAAACGTGGCGACTCCAGAATACAAGTAGAGAAGGGCCTAACGATATTAGAGGGGCGATAGAAAAGGGAGGGCTAAAGATAAACATGAAGAAGAAAGAGTATTTAGCTTTCAATCGGGAAGGACAGGAAAGCAATGATGACATACTTTAAAGGGGCGAGCTGGTGAAAAAGGTGCAAGAGGTGAAGTACTTGGGATCAATATTCGAAAGCAATGGGGAGACAGACTCGGATGTGACCCATTGAATCAATGGGGGATGATTGACATGGAGACAGGAAAGTGGAGTCCTGTGTGATAGGAGGGTCCCAACAATGTTGAAAGGGAAGTTTTGGAGAGCAGTGGTTAGGCCAGCTATGTTATATGGATCAGAGTGTTAGGCAGGTAGGAAGAGCCACATATGTAAATAGAATGCAAGGAATGAGATGTAGCCTAGGGGTGGGGGACATCGTGGAAAGAAATCACGGAGAGTGGATTGAGGTGGTATGGACACGTAATGAGAAAAGGAGAAGAGAAGCTCATTAGGTCCATTACAGAAATGCAAGTGTTTGAAGCACCCGGGGCAGGGGGAGACCAACGCATAAGTGGGAGCAGGTTACCCGTAAGGATATAGTAGTGTGGGGTGGACGGTGACCTGGTGGGAGATAGGCGAGGGTGTAGGGCTAGAACCCGCAGACCAGATCCTGCCTCAGGCGGGATGTGAAGTTCTCCAAAATTCTCAGCTAAATTCCTATTTCTGTTTTTTCTTAGCAGAGCACTTCGTGGTAAATCAGAACCCATCTAAATATTAAGTAGGTCAGGAGCATTACATAGTCACGTGCCTGAAATATTGACATGACAGTGTTAAGGATGCATTGCCGTTGTTTCCTTGACTTGATGCGATGCACCGGACGAATGTAATACGGTAGGAAGGCAATCTATACGTTTCGCCCTCCTCGACCAGTCTAGAACTTGCCACTGTGTGCTATAGTGTGAAACACTATATTCTGAGGCCGACGGAATGTATCTTAAAATATCTAGGGCTGCCAGTCAGAGCCGGCTGAAGATTTGTGAGGCTGGGAAAAGTTATTAGTAGGACCGAAAAATATTTGCAAAATAAATTAAAAATCGATAACTCTTGGAAAGTTGAAAGTAAGACATCTGATCCGGCTTTTCTCCCAAGAGTCGTATGACCGAAATGCTGTTTATTTGTTCATTAAATATCATCCTCTCTTCTGCTGAAGGTAATTTGCCGGCAATAGGGGATGAGGTCCTACATGTTAGAATTGTGTCGATCTCCAAACTATTTTATATGAAGTTCAATTTGGGAAAGAAGCCATCCACCAGAACCAGAAATGAAGCTGCTTAAGCCAAGCACGGTACCATTGAGCCATTAGGCAGACCCGACTCCCAGCAGAGAGCCACTGATAGTCCAAAAGAAATTCCACGTTTCATGTAGGACCTATAATAATGTTTGTTAAGGAGAAGGGCTGGAGAATTGTAATTTACGCTTGCTGCTGCTGAGCCGTTGCTTCATATCGAATCGATATGAAATATTACTCAACTATATTTATTAGTAGCTAGCAGGAGTGTTTTTTTGTTGAAATGTATGAGAATTTATATAATGAATGTGGTTAGTAACGTGAAACTTGTGCTGTGCCAACATAAATATTGAACGTATGTTGCTGCAGCATATTTGAAGCCGAAGGAGGGAGAAGAGGAGAAGGAATAAATTTTCATTAGCGAAACGACGTCAAAAATATATTTATTATTGCTTTACATTAATTTGCTTTTAGAAATCTTGTTAATTTCACTCGACGGTGTCGTGACGGAGACAAGAAAGTCCAGAAAATGAAGAAAAATTGTACGACTTATGTTTTCGCTTTAAATGTTGTTCTCTGCGCGCTCTCTCTCTCTTTAGGAGTTTTAAGATGTCAAATGATATAAGACTCTCTTAAATCCTTGTAGAACTGTCCACTCTGTTTACCGATTTAATAAGATACGCCAAGATTAATTGTTTCTATATCTGTAACGAAAGGGACTGTTTATCGAAAAAGAAATAGTGATCAAGGTGGTCTTCAAAACCCCTCAGGAGTAGAAGGCATTCATGGATTCATAGTCTATTGATTGACAAATTTAATTAAGCCAACAATTTTCAAGCATATCTTATTTCTGTGACCCATACAAGCAGTTCAAACAATGCCTGTTTTTCTATGCATCAAACTTAAATGGTATTTACAAACAATTTACTGGCAATTTGATAACAGTCTTAATTGCAGCAGTTTATGACCAGCGTTGCCGGTTCGGGATTAAGTTCCATTTTTACGTGTTTATGCATATTTCGGCTTTGACCCACACAGCAAAATATGAGGCTGTGATATGCAGATTTGATGTTGTTAAGATTGTGGCTATCCCGGGGAACGGAGGGAGTGGCTGTATTGCGTTGGACACAGCAGTTCTCATCTGATCACTGAAGTTAAGCACCGCAACCCTATCTAGTACTAACATGGGTGACCGCTTTGGGAAACTGGGTACCGCTATTAACCAAAAATCGTCGCATTAGTGTAGTGTCTGTGCAGTCTCTTCATTAGAACTACACAGTGGACGGAGCTGTAATGACCGTTGTAGTTGAAGGGCCTCAAAACACCAACAGAACACAGAAAAAATACCGGGAAAGAGGTTGAAGGGACGGGCAGCTGATATTTTTTTCTGTAGTATCAGAAGCAACTCTACAACCTCGTAAAACGTATACGAAGCCATTGCATCAGTAGCGAAACTCCTACACAGAAAGGAATAGGGATTAGTGTTGATTGACAGTATTCCCAGGTGTATTGAGAACTCATCCTATCTGTCCCACTCTTCGTTTTCAGGATAAGTTTCTGTGGGGTAGAATCTCGATTTCAGATTTACCTCGTAGATGTACCTCGTAGAATAAGGCAGGTCGTCGAGTGAATTCTCTATCCCTAGATGCCATATTTATAGTGAATAAACGGTTGTGGAATTATAATGATGGTCGTTTATGTAAATGTAATATCCCCCATCCCTTCTGATCATTCGCTCTTTATTTTCAGGTTTTTTTCATCCATTTCGCATCGTGTTTGTCGATGTCTTCAATTTTGCTGTACTTCTCTATCAGTTACTGATTCTTCTGATTCCACTGATTCTGAAGTCGGAACCAGTGGTTAACTTAACACACCATCCCTTAACTTGACGTAGGGGTGATCTATCACTTCCTTCTTAAAGGTGTGTTAACTTTGACCCCAAGAAGATATGAACTAGACTACTAGACTGAGCGAGACTAATAGTTTGAATCGTAAGAAAATAATGTAATAGTTTTATTCAAGGATAATTAAAATGAGTAAGATAACATCATCATCATACCCTTATCCTGCCTGTGGTAGGGTCGGGTCTGCGGATCCACTGAACATGCTGTGACTGGGGGTTCCTCAGCCAGGTGTCTGGAACCTGCAGGAATATTGGCTGGGCTTTCTGTGGGGGATGCCGGCCTAGCTCACATGTTCCAACATCGCATTATACAACCAAAATAGAAAGTTTGGCAGGCAAATTAATGCTTTGTTGGTTATAATATTGCATGGTGTCTGACCTATTGCACAATAACAATCAACAATCATTAAATGTTCCGAAATATAATAAAGGTACAAGGGAATTTTACAGGGCAGTGATTAGGCCAGCTATATTGTTTTTGTGTATGGTAATTTTACATAAGTTGTGCAAATTTTCGTTGCATATACCTAATAACATTCGTGAGGTAGACCGACATCCCCCACAGACAACTCAGCCAATATTTCCTGTTGGTTCCAGATGCCTGGCTGGGGTGTCCCCAGTCATGTTCAGTGGACCCACAGATCCGACCCTGCCACAGGCGGGATAAGGGTATGATGATGATGATGATGATGAGTAGTTCGGTTAGCTATGTTCTATGGAGCACAGTTGGGCAGTGGGGAAGAGTCACGTTATTAGAATGCAAGTATCTGAGATGCAAATGCTGAGGTATACGAGTGGGGTGTCAAGAGCTGATAGAATTCGGAGTATATATGGGTAGCTTGGGGTGCGGGACATCGCAGAAAAAATGAATGAGAGTAAATTGAAGTGGTATGCACACGTAAGAAGAGGGAAAGAGAAGCTCGTTATGTCCATTACAGGAATACAGGTGGTTTGGAAGCACACGTGGGAACAGGTTGTTCATAAGGATCTTGTTGGAGATAGACGGAAGTGGAGGGCTAGAACCCAGAGACCCGACCCTGCCACGGGCAGGATAAGGGTATGATGATTTATTATTCATCACTTACCTGAAAAATTAGGATAACACAATGTTTTAGGAAATTTCAATGATGATTGTTCTAGAAATATGTTAACATTAAAATTGAACTCTACCAAGTGATGGAGTTCACTTATTTTGGTTCGTTGGTAGTCAAAGGGATGGCCTGGTGGGTATGTGGCAGTACAAACTAAAATAGCCCATATTTTTTGAGAACTTTATTTATAGTTAGTGGATACCCGCTAACACATTTGGATTGGAAACTCTAATATGAACCTATTTTTCGGGAGCGGCGAGTTGCGTTGGACACACCAGTTCTCGTCTGATCACTGAAGTTAAGCAACGCAAGCCCAGTTAGTACTGACATGGGTGGTCGCTCGGGAAAGCTGGGTACTGCTAATACCCAATAATCGTCGCATTAGTGTAGTGTCTGTGCAGTCTATGCATTAGAACTATGCAATGGACAGGTCTCTAATGACCTTGTAGTTGACGGGACCTTAAACTCCGACAAACAAACAACAATGAATGTATTTTTCGAAGTTAAGAATAAATATAGTTACAGGGGTTGGAGAAAATAATATGAACACCTACTTCATATGGTGTAAGACCACCTTTGGCATCCAAAACAGCCTTGATCCTCCTTAGGATTGATGCATATAAGTCATGCATGGTGGTCAGTGGTATTTTATACCATTCCTCATAAAGAAACTTCTCCAATTCCTTGAGAGATGCTGGAGGTGGGTAATGGGTCCTTAACCTGTTTTCCAATAAAAACCAGAAAGGCTAAATAATATTTAAATCTCATGACTGTGGAGGCCAGGAATGATGTGCTATTTCATTCTCATACTTATCAAACCAATCTTTGACAATTCCAGCTGTGTAAATAGGGGCATTATCATCTTGGAAAATGTCATCCCCTGCTGGGAACAATATCCATGACATGGAATGAACGTGGTCGCCTAACATGGTTTCATAGACCTTTTCAGTTACTTTTCCTTTCAGTGTAGCAATAGGACCCACAGAAATCCATGAAATGACTGCCCAAACCATGGCAAAACCTCAACCATGATTCAAAGTTGGCAGCAGATGTTCTGGACTGTAAGCTTCCCTGGGAGTTTTCAATACATACACACTTTCCTGCAGTAAGAAATAGCATAAAGGAAGAGTCATGACATGTTTCCAATGATCAGTTGCCCAGGGTGTTTACTCCTTGCGCCACTGAAGTATCTTGATTGCATTCAAATGATTCACAAAAGGTTTCCCAATAGCTGCTTACCATGAATGTCTAATTTTTGAAGTTCCCATCACACTGTTTTAGTTGAAACTGTGTTTTCTAGATGTAAATTAAGCTCAGCAGAGACTTTTGTGGCAGTGGTCTTTTTATTTGAGTTCACAATCCTCTTCAATGCCCTTCTGTCTCTATGAGTGAGCTTAGTTTTTCTTCCACTATTATGCTTAGCAGACGGCAATTTCCCATAATCTTTGCAAGCAGTCATTGCCCTTGATACAGTAGCTCTCAATACCCCTAGCAGACTTGCAACTGTTGTCATAGATGCACCAACTAAGTGGGCACCAACAATTTGTCCTCTTTGAAAGTCTGAAAGGTCCGACATGATGGCAAACAACAAAAACAACACAGTTATCACAGACGTACTAGTGGCTCAGATCACATCCAGGGAAGTCATAGTACAACAGGACATCAAAATTCCATGACAAAGCGTCATAGATATATTTGAAAACAAGCTCCCAAAATGAAGGGATTTATATCATGGTGTTCGTATTATTTTGTCAAACCCCTGTATATGATTGATGTTTATGTTTTCTTGTATTCCCCCCTCACCATCATTGATTCCAACCTCTCATTTCGAAGCAACATTAAATCCTTAATTAAATCAATTGGTATGTGTTACACCTATCTGGTATGGAAATTAAAATAATTTCAAAAAAGTTACCTAAGATTTATGAGTCAGATGTAAGTGAAAAAATATATATAAGACACGAATTCCATTCTAAATGTAATTTTAAGAAGGAACTATACTTAATTGGATTGAAGAAAAATATAAATATAGTTGGTTATATATCTTGTTAAAAATGTGAACAAATTGAAAAGTGACAGATCGTTATTTTAAAATTCTGTTAATCTTCCTGAAGAAAAATCAATATTTCCTATAATAAATTTCTTATTATAAATTACTCTCCTGCAAACCATGCTACCATACATTTTCGATTGGTGGTTGCTGCCATGTAATTACATTTCACATATCTAATTTCCAGTTCACTTATCTACAAAGTCTCTTTTTTCATTGGGTTTTAAAGGTAAAGCAAACGATAAAGAGAGGATTGGGCGCGGGCCCGAATTGCAGAAAGCATTCAATCCAATCCCAGTAATGGTGGCAATGACTTGACATCATTGACATAATGTCAATTGAGAAAAAAAATGCGATTTCAAATCGTTGCCTTTGCAGATGACTTGCAGACTACCTTAAATCAGTGGTGGATTTAAAATGCATACATCTTCAGAATCTAGCAGCCCCCTTACCGATAAACACCCGTTCCTCTAAAGGGACAAGTGAGCATTGAAGGGATCACTAGACCGTCGTGCTTCCTTTGATCGCGACCCGATGCAATAGCTTGTGTTAACGTCAGCCCACTAGTTGTTGCCAGAACCCTCGCGTGAATCCAACGAACGTTTTCGAGGTGGCTCCCTGCCCACTCCCCGGTCTTTGTTTCCTACGTCCAATCGGCAGCGTCATTGATGCATAAGCTTATGGATTGTAGATTCGCTTCTGATAGAGACGGGTGACTTCTTTGGGACGAGAAAAGAAGTTTTAAGGGCAAAGGTAATGTCCAAGACTTTGGCAATTAATTCTAATTGAATACACTACAAGCAACCCTGATAGGCCAAATTAGCAGTTGAGAGAATAACTCTCATTCCTAATTTCTAACTTACTGAAAACCCCAAGGAACCTGAAGAATCGCATCTATTCTCCCATCCATTCCCAATCTGTTATAATGCCACCTTCTTTCAGAAAGTTCCTCACATTATCCTCACCAAGAATATTCCATTGCCGAATGACCCCTGGAAGAACAGACCAGTAATATGAGTTCGTTCTTGCTGTGATCTCTTTAAATTTGAATGGATGATCATTTCTCCTCCTATAATCTGCAAGGGATAAGCTGCGAATTGGACGACCCTCGTACCCTGTTTTCAACAGTCTGTGACAAAGCTTAATGCTATCAGATACCCGCCGGTGATGTAGTGAGTCACACCCTAGTTCTCTGATCATATCTGACAGACTCAGTCTATGAGAGACGTTACAGGAATGCAAGTGGTTGGTAGCACCCGAGGCAGGGGGCGACCAAAGCACACGTGGGAGCAGGTCCGTATGGATATGGAAGTGTGTGAGGTGGCCGGGAGCCTGATAGGAGATAGGCGAGAGTGGAACCTGCTAGAACCTGCAGACCCTACCCTACCACACGCGGGATGAGGGTATGATGATGATGAGAGGAAAAGAAGTCTTAAATTCCTCTTCTGTGTTGGTTGGCAGGTAAAGTTATTTACTGTGGTATGCACAACGGAAAAGAAACCTTTTACATAGAGATAAATATGGATGTAGCTTAAATCCGCAACCAAATTCCTAGGTGCAGATTGGCGCCGTCTGTCGTCGGTAAGCGACCTTCAAAGTAGACAGACTGACAATAAGCCAAACCAACTCGGCGTTAACCATCAACGGTTCCCTTGCAAGAACGCATCCTCCATATCACCCGAGATTTCTCTGTTGGCAAATTAAGCGACTGTCCTGCGCAACTTACTGAATTCAGACTCATAGCAAACTTAAGAAACAGGGTCCTTTCCCAATAGAAGTCCGCTTTAAATCCCACTGCCGATCTTCGAAGTCCTCACTTGGGCCACTTAGGTGTGATTAGAGATGGGCAGGGCAGGAGGGGCTCTTAACAGCTCATGATCCTTTCAAAATTCAATTACTTGAAATTAACATTCTCAGTTCCATTCCTTCTCTCTCTCTCTCTCTCTCTCCCGTCAAAATTTACTGAGTTTGGGTCCCTCAGTGTAAAAATGAACTCCCCGTTATCGATGGATATAACCTAGTGACAGTAAAGTGGCCGATGTCAAGTTAAGCAAATAGCTAACCATTTAAGATAAACAAAAGTTAGTGTTAAGAATACTTATGTGGAGGAAAAACAAAAGGTTTGCTCGAACCACGACAAATTAGCTGAAATAGAAACTCGGCCACATCTTGACTGACGCGGTTTCTAGGGGTTTCAGGCATGAATGCGTCAGTGTGTCGGCATTGGTTTGATAGCTCATTATCGGCCGTGTTGCCATGGTAACACACTGACGTTCTGCTGCCCCATTACCTTGAAATTTTGCTGATGTTCAACAATGTAGTAAAGTATAATGCCCGGTTTAGATGAGAACGGAACCTGCAACCAGGCGTTTACAATTACTTGCTCAGGAACACAGCCTTCATTTGAAACTATCTCTGTATAGCCAAGCAAAAGCAATTCCTAATCCTTTTCCCGCCAGTGGCAGGGTCTCGCACCCATCTAGTCTCCCTGAATGGACACACGGGTGATCTATTGGACGGCATTTTCCCGCAACTGGCTGCCGCCCAAAGCTGTAATCCCCTATGCTTATTTATCGTCGGTCTAACTGTTCGTTGGGGAACGCCACCGACGCCAAGGGGCGAGCTCCGAAACTATCTCTGCATAGTGCGGCAAAATAACGCGGAGAGAACAATTTTCACATTTGCAAAACCCTAACCTTGAGCAGAGATCCATGGTGGCCAAAGTAGGCCTTTCCTCTCCAACAAGAGGGAGGACTTTTGCCGTCTGAATGTAAATTAGGTCATGGTCCTGGTGGTGTGCAATATATATCACTTGCGTGTAAAGAGACTTCTATCTCCGCAAACAAGTAAATTTATAAAATGTGGAAATTCTCAGGTGCGACGACCTCCCTTGCTAGCATTGGTAAATGACTACCCCCTCACCGTCTTTCTCCTCTCGTACCCCGGGTCAGGTGCCTGTTACCCACTTTTGGATCCCCGAGCTCACTAAAGGATTGATTCTACGTGGGAACACGCCAGGAAATTGTTGTCTCCAGTTGCCACTGGCCCTCTATCCCCCATACTCCGTCTTGCTGACGGTGATACCACCTATCGGAAATTCATATCTACTGAACGTCGTCTTGAGCAACTCTCTGTTTGACGGCCTGTGGCCGTGACATCCGAGATGTGAGACAACATCTGTAGTTTAATATCAAACTGACTAGCAGGCGATAGGCCGGCCACGGGCCAACACCATGTAACTCAGCAACTACTAGCCCATTTCCCTTATGGTGGGGTCGGGTACTCATCTTAGTACCTCTGGATGGACCCATGAACGATATGTTGGACGGTATTTTTATGCAGCCAGCTACCTACCAAATCTTCAACTCCTGTGCTTATTGGGGCACTCCACCAACGTCAGGGGCGAGCTCTTACACCTAGAAATTTTGTCTCATCTAACCGTCGTATAGCAGACAAGGTTTTTCTAAGACCAAATGGCCATGGCTTTACTGCCCACCCGACGGAAGGCACACTCGGGACCTCTCTCGGCCAAAAGCCAACCCACCTCGATCCAGTATCCAACCTAGAACTATTGACGGCGTAGCCAAGCGATGTAAATACTGGTTCGCCCCTGACCAACTTTTTGATAAGGAGAGATATAAAACTCACATTCCACCATGTAAAGATGTGGGTGTGTATGCAATGTCATTTTCCCCCTTCGTGACGCCTGTATCAAGGATGATCTAAAAGGATTTTCTAAAAGGATGATCTGCCAAAAAAATATGAGTAAACAATCGACATTTCAATTCGTCTGCATCGTCTCAATTCGTGGAGTAGGCGGGCATCCCCCTACAGACAACTTACCCTATATTCCTGCGGGTTCCGGACGCCTGGTTGGGGGCGACCCCAGTTAGAACATGTTCAGTTGTTTATTGGTGTTTTAGGGCCCTTCAACTACAAGGTCATTAGAGCCCCATCCACTGTGTAGTTCTTATGCAGGGACTGCACAGACACTACATATTAATGAGACGATTTTTGGATACTAGCGGTACCCAGTTTTCCCAAGCGGCCACCCATGTCAGTACTAACTGGCGTTGTGTTGCTTAACTTCAGTGATCAGACGAGAAATGGTGTTTCTAATGCAATTTGCCGCTCCCAGCCTGTTCAGTGGACCCACAGACCCGACCCTGCCACAGGCGGGATAAGAGTTTGATGATGACACTTGTATCAAGCATAATCAGGATGTGAATGTGATGTCGATGTACGAAGTGCTCGAAGCGGGGAGAGAAAAAACTAATTACCGTGCATTGAGATATGAAGACTAGAGTACAGTATATGGTGTCGCGCCGTTGAATATGAGAGACAGAGAAAAAATAATATGTTGATAGAGTTCTCATATTTTACCTATTTTTTTTCGTAATCAGATACAAGTTAGTTTAATTTTTAATTACAATGAAGCATCACTTTGAATGTAATTTTATTTCTGAATTTACTTTTTCGTTGACAAAATATTAAATTTCGTTAAATTCGTAACTAATACAGCATGTTTTATCCATATTAATAATGCTTCTTTTACTGGCATGCAATTTGTTTTTAGAGATAGCGTGATTCACGTCTAAAATGTTATTTTCCCACCACATTTTTATGATTTGAAAAATAAAAAACGAACAATAATATAGGGCATAAACTAAGTGGATATATCAGCAACTTTGCCAAGATAATCTGAGTTATTATTTTATCTCTCTCACTTTTTATCTCTGTTTAACTTTTATAAATTTATTTCGACGTTTAAATAAAAAGTTATAAAATTCGTTTGCATTAACACCGTCAAGTATTTTTTTTATTAACTTTTAAATTTTTTCCCATTCGCTCTCCTTATTATCGTTTTTTTCTAAGTTGATTACTTAAACTGAAGTTTTAGCATACATTGCTAAAATTATCAGTTCATATCTATCATTAACGGATTATTTGGTTTGACGTCTAAATGTTCATGAGATCTATTCCATACGTGGCCATTTTTTACTATTCTACCCTTTTAAAAACGTGCTAAGGTTGTTTGATGTTCATTTGACGGTCTCTGCAATGAATACTGTAATATTAAACACAGGTTTTATTTGACTGCTTCTGTAATCGTCTCTTAACTCGAAATTGTTTCATCTTTCTTAGGTAATTGCTGTGACCTCAATTACTTCATCTTCACTATCACGTATAATATAATGTGCATTATTTTATCATTATCATAAGAACGACAGTCAAGATATTTATTATATGCAAACCTAATTTGAACTATAACTGGAATCTATTTACATATTGTGATTCTTTATATAGGGATGAGTTACAGTGGCTCGTTGATGGTCTAGCCTAAATATAATCTCATAATTGTTTTTTTATCAAGAATTCTCAGCTTACTGTCTATGTGTGTTCAAATATCACATTTTTTAGTTTGAATCATCCACAAGAGGAAACATCTTTCTTTTGTATTCCTTCCGCTCTTTCTGTCTTAATTTATATGTGCGTTTCTTTGTTATATTTCACTTTGTGTTTATAGTTCGCTGATTATTCATCCATACCTTCCTATTTAAAATTTTTGACTTAATTGTTGATCTGTTATCGCTGAAATTATATATTTATATATGTTTGAATTTTGTCCTTTATTTATTACAATTTATACTTATAATATTATTTTTTCTAGGGGAAGGTAGCTTATTACAAAATGGCCTGTGATGTCTTCAAATCGGGGCAACATGGCTACTGTGGCATTTGTGCACTTATAGCCCTTACTATGCTCCTCCTTCTCTCAGCCAATAGGGCTACAGGTAAGGAAATTTTAATCTGAGTTCTAAATAAAAGAACATAAAATTCATATTTTAAATTTCAATATTAATTTCATGCCAATGTACATTTCTACTATTATTATTGATTAAGAAATGCCAAATAATTGAGTTACACCATATCTATAACCATATAATTTGTCAAAAGCCTATTTGTTGCATCTATAAACCTTTATCAAATTCATGAAATTTTTATTAATAAAAATTGACTTCAAAGAAACTGTTACTAAGAAATTGCTATGGATATGCCAAAGTAAGTCGGGGGTGGGGGCAATTGAAGGTTATATGATATGATGACTTCAAGATATGTATAACGAGATCTTAATGATGTTTGGGACCGTATGAGGACATGTGAATGATGGGGTGCGCTCATCGACTGGTCTACATTTCATTGAGTCTTAGTAACGCCAGGGAAGGTAGCGATAGAGGACGGTAGCCTGAAGTTTAGCTAGGGCAAAACGGAAGACTTAAATTTCAACTAGGAATAGCATTAGCATGAGGATGATGTGCTCTGATATGGTGAAAGGCGGGGGGACGAGATCGACAGAAGTTCATAATATTTCGGAGCAGTTGTCCAGAGTAGGTATAATATCAGAAAGATTAGGATGTGACCATAGGCCAGTGGGTTCTACGCGATGTGCGGATCCCAATGAAATTTGAAGAGAAGCTACGGCTCCACTGGTATGCGGCGAGATTCCTGCAAGTGTGCTGTAAGAAAATTGAGTATAGTTAATGGATTTCACCTGTTATGAGCAGTAAACTTTCGTGTATACTCATTCTGATCGTAACGGTAACATGTCACTTCAATCAAGTGAGTGGTGTCTACTGTGTGAACTCACGAATAAGGATTTTCATTCAAATTGTGCCGTAATATCCTCCGGTGATCCTAGGAGTGCCGTTGGTAAAAATGGTTGAGAAACACTGTTCTAATAGGTAATGGTTATATTATCTACGCTGTATGAATCACAACGCAGAAATAAATACAGTCAAACCTCGGTTGTCGAACATTATGCATTAATTATGTATGTTATGACATTATGCGTTCTGGCCACCAGATGAATGCCATTTATGTGCTCGCAGTTATATATAATATGGCGGGAGGGAGAGGGAGGGTTATTGCCTTAAATGTGGGTCCCTCTCTATTAAATGACTAGGTAATTGTCCTTCTGGGGTTTTTTCCCTTCTCTGTTTCCTCTTCCCTTTAAGGGAGCGGAGAATTGCGTTGGACACACCAGTTCTCGTCTGATCACTGAAGTTAAGCAGCTCAACCCCAGCTAGTACTGACATGGGTGGTCTCTTGGGAAAACTGGATACTGCTAATATCCAAAAATCGTCGCATTAGTGTAGTGTCTGCGCAGTCTCTGCATAGGAGCTATGCTGTGGACAGGGCTCTAATGACCTTGTAGTTGAAGGGCTCTAAAACACCAACAAACAAACAATCCCTTTAACTAAGAACCTGTCCAATATTACTGTAGTTGTTTTTGCCTTTGTTGTCGAATTCTAAAGTGCGGCATAGCGTTATCATTAAAAATGTTCACTATTCGATTTGCTAACATTGATGATATTTTCCCACAAAAAGCTGCACTTCACCCCATTTTGCACTCACTTCCTTAATTAAGGAAGTGTGAACACCCTCTCTTCCCTCATCCTCATCAGACGACATTGCATCTACCAAATTCTTTTCTTACTACTGTGCAGGTGAAACAGCTCTTCTGTGGTTAACTTAGTAGAGCGGCCTTCTACAAGCTCAGGTAGACTGTCAGCCATTCAGCCGTGTTTGGTTTGCCTCGGCAGTCGTTCGCATACGTTTGGTTTTCTTCGGCTCGAATTGTGTGTTCGAACTCCGAAAATTTGTTCAACTTCTGAGACATTTTGAACTTGAATTTTTTGGTTGAATTCCCAGTTGTTCGATTTGTGGACTGAGGTCGTTAGACAACCGAGGTTTGACTGTATATGAGACAATTGCAGCAAAGGTTGGGGAACCCCCACATTGGAAGAGATCCTGGGAGTGGTGGGTGTTGGGGTGAATCGACTAGATGGTGGGGATCTGGGGTGCTGGTGGACATCTAGACATATGGGTCTAGCATGAGAAATCCCACTAGCAAAGTATCCGTCACAAAGTATTACAAATCGCCACCGTTCTTTAAAAACCACTTAAGTCCCATTTTCCTTGGTTTTTATATTAATTAGGAAATCTTAGTGAAACAATCTGTGGAATATGGATCTTCCTCGTCTTCCTCTCTGCAGGACAAATTTTGCTATTCTTACCTACTGATAACGGTATCAGTTATAAGCAGGTTTCTTCTCTCCTTTAAAATTTGCTTTTTTGAACTTACGTGCTTTTTAAAGAAAGGCGACGACATTCATTTTCATATTCATAAGGCACTGCGTAATATGGATTCCTTGCAATACAATTCTGTCTTGTGTGATTGCTAGTCTTCAAGGGGCAGTAATTTATCTTGAAATAGCGGATGGAATTAACAAATACGAAGTGGCGATGTGACCTTTCTTCTCACTAATCTAATTGATAATTTTCTTTGAAATTTTACGTGATGGCATTTATGATAAGACAGGGACGCACCTCTCAAAAGAAGAACCACAGTAGAAATAATACATTACTGGTATTCCCTGATCTGAGACATGTTCAAGTCCCTCCACGGCGAACTCATCAAATACACTTGCTTTCATTTAGCTTCTTTTTAGAGGACATTTAGCCCACATATAGTCAGTCATCTATGGGCACCGAGGAAAGGGCGAAGACCTACACCTGCAAATTTTGTTGATTCGCACGCAAATGCTTCACGTAGAAGATTTTATGTGCAGGGCAGGTAACATCGTACATCCTACTACGTTATGGGACCACTGCTTTAACCTTTCCTTTAAGTGGGAGGCGCACTTTGGACTTTCCATTCGCACTGTAGAAGCTTTCTGTCTTCTTCCAGAATCGACCCCGCAAAGGAGAACTCTTGAAACCAAGCACGCTAGTCACTGAGCCACCGAGGCTAAAAGCCGACAAACTTGATAGGAAGAGAACTAGGAAATATCTACTTATTAAATATTTAATAATTCATCCTAGATTTTAGGTCATCAAATCTGATATTGGTCGTTAAGTTTGACTGATGAGCTAATTATTTTATGTGGCCATGCTTCTTCCTCTCCATATTTCGCAGCAACGAACAAATAGAGTGCATTATATCGCAATTTATTTCATAAATAGTATGGTGGAGCCAAAGAATTTCACTACGTTCCTATACTTTGCTGCTCTTTCTACCAAACTTAACTAGAGCTGTCAGCTTAATAGTCTTTGTAACGCCGTGTTTGAGCGGGATGTTTGTTTCTTTAGGTTGTGAATGGGAGTTCATTTCTGACTGAGAGTTTGATGAGTTATTTTCTTGCGAACAGAAGTTTCTATTCCTTAGCAGTAGTTAGACTGTTATATGCTAACTCATGTGATAAATCTAAGCCCTTCAATATCTGGCAATTTTAGTTATAGGATATATAAATAACATCTTACACAGAGCAGGTTAGGAAATTATCTTTTAATAGCTGAAATAGTTAAATAGCTGTAATGAGGCTGTACGGCCATTTTTACAACAACAGAGCGTTAAAATGATGCTTTTCTCGCTCACTAAACAATTTCGTGTTCACGTCCGTTAGTAAAGCCGTGATGACAATGAGAGCGCTATCAATATGCTATTTATCCTTTTTGCAACGCCCCTAGTAAACAATCTAAATAGTGAATAATTTTCATACACAAGCCTGGGATCACGTGAGCGCCATTTCACCTTCATGGTAAATGTTTTTCTTTAGAACGCATCACGCGTCTTCTAATTCTTTCATATCTGTCAAGCGAGATGTTTGTTGTTCGTGTTTTGAAAGAAAATCTAAAGGTAAAGTAGTTGCTTGTAAATGTTTTAAAGCTGAAATGTAAAATGTGATAGTTGTAGGACATTCATAGTGATCCAAACTAAATAATGGTAATATGCATACTGTAAAATATTTCACGTTGTCTGTCAGGAACAGTTCTAGGTTCTTACCATGTAAGCCTAATGTTGTTGAATTCTGATGTCGGTAAGACGATGACCTGAATTGATGCTCTAAATGTCTTTTGAAGTAGTTTTGTTTGCCATTTCTTTTAATGTTCACACTTTCTTGCTAGCATCTCTTATAAAATAAGCACATTATGTCGAGGAATAATGTTTGCTCATAAATTATTAGGATTGGTCCATACCAGGTTTACTGTCATAAGCCTATTTTCGAATTTTTAGAATCGCCGTCTCCTTGCTTCTTACTACCGCCTCTTTGTTAGTGGGTATCAACGGTTATTCAAACAATATCCAGACGTCGATTGCTTTCTCGGTTCGTACTTTCACGTGGGTGCCATGCTCCCATTTCTTCTAAAGATGAATCTTTGTAATGGCTTTCTGAGCCGACTGTCTTGCTAATTTAATGACTGTCTGCCTATTTAATTGACCATGCTCACTAGTAGTTACTAGACGGTTGAACCGGATAGCATCATTTCCTTTAATTCTACCTAGCTTTATGAACACAAGTTCCTTTAACAGATCGTGATATATAAAGTCTCATTAGGTTGTATTATACTCTCTCGGGCCTATACTAGTATCAACTCAGTTCATTCTCCTACTTTCCTCTCGATACCATCTATTGTCTTTAGTAAACTTGCTGAACCTAATAGAAGTAATCCAGCGCCTTACCAGGGCGCCAAAAGATATAAACTACCAGTTGGCCGTTGTTACTGTGCAAGTCATGCATGAAAGAGGTTCTCAGAGGCACACTTGGCCCTATTAGTATAGCTTGACCATTAATTACTTCATTCACCCCATGGAAGACGCCTTGTTGGTTCACTGACTGTCTAAGCAGCTGTCTTCTTTACGGAATACTCGATAAAAGCGAAGGCTACCTGGCTCAATCGGGCTCAAACCCAAATTTTAATTTCTCTCCTGTTTCAGCAGTGCAAACTTCCGGTCCCAAATAAGTATGAATACAGGTAACCTATCCTGAATTTCCACCACTTTCATTGACTACCAGTCGGTCGTTAGTAGTGGATGGTAACCCAGAGAATTAAAGCGAATGAGAGGGGGACGAGTGTGTGCGCGCACGTGATCAAATGGACATCCGTCTTTGTCCATATGAGATGGAGCCTCCACCTGGGAACCTCTGGCAGTCATAGGATCCAGAATAAAATTTATTTTCTTGATTTATGGATGTAATTGTCTTCCTCTTTCCTCCGCCATCCTTTGCTTTAACGTTGCACATGAGCCTAGTGGGTTAGCTTTTTTTATGTCGAAGTAAGTTGGTTGATAAAGCGGATCAGTTTTAATGAGTGGATCTTTGTGAACGACCCCCTTCTACACTCTTGTCTCTCACCTCCACCATGTGTGTAGGTTGCGCAATCACGAAGTTATTCAGCTGGCCGCCAGAGGACTCTAGCAACCTGGTGTTGTAAGGTTCCATCGATAGATGACATTTGCAAGGAGTTGGCGAATCAGACGCTGGTGATTCATTTGGTGTATCAATGTTAAGATTTGAAGAAAAGGATGCGAAGGGAATATGTTGGGAATAACGTCTTATCGCTTTTTTGGGCAAAACTCATGCAGACTTATTTCCCGGCATTTATTTGATTGAACATAGACTCCTGTGGATGAATTTGAAGGTTTTGTTGCGCCATCACGATTAGACTCTCCCACATTCCTCCGGGTTCGGGCTTTTTTTCCTGAGAGGAGAGAGAGAAGAGGGTAGTCCCCGACGATGGCACATACCTTGTCTTCTAAATATCTGAACTCTTCTATTTTTCTTCTCCTATTGCTTCAAATTTTCTCTACCTCTCCCTCCCTTTCCGTTATGTATCATCTTTTCAATTTGATACCATTATAAACGTGACGGATTTTCTTTGCCAATCCAATGAAGTTATGACGTTTTTAAACTTCAGGACTCGCTTCGACTTACAGTGATTATGACGTCGCCTATTGAAAGGCAATCATGCTGTTTATAGCCCTTATCTGTTTGTTCATCTTAGTTATAGCTCTGATCGTCATAATCCTCATCCACTCTGTAGAAAAGTGAAAGAAATAGCCGAATTTAACGGAGCTTTTCTACTGCCCCTCTCGTCCATATGTATACGCACGATTTTTGCTTCTGTCCTAAGTCACAAAAATTGAACTTACTTTCAAAAAGGCAGCACCAGGGCTGTTCCTTCCCTCCTTCTCCAAACAGCATCAGTCACAATATGCTCCTTTCAACCAGAAGTCGTCGAAAATATTAGATTTCCTTTTTTAAGGAGAATGGCATTATCTTGGGGCTAATTAATTCGGGTTCATTTATTTCTCCGTTTGGCTTTTGACTAGTAAGCCCCGAGGTGATGCGATATCCAAAGTGCTACGCAGTTCACGATACTCATTTGTCAGAGAGAGATAGGACGGTCTTCATTAGTTAACAGTCTAAAGTATGCACATCATGATAGTGACCATTTTGAGGACAAGAACCGATTATTGTTTTT
The DNA here is from genome assembly GCA_013389805.1 of Trigoniulus corallinus. Lineage (NCBI taxonomy): Eukaryota > Metazoa > Arthropoda > Diplopoda > Spirobolida > Trigoniulidae > Trigoniulus > Trigoniulus corallinus. Next base: position 23,733,193 of record JAAFCE010001036.1, read on the forward strand.
ATTTGCGATTTTATATTTTGCACCTTGTTTTGACCACCATCAAAATCACCATCACCACCAACGACACTGCTTAGATGCTTGTGCACATTCTTCAAGATTGATGAGGTAGTTGCTAGCATTCGGTTCACTTGTTTTGCGTGCAAAGGTAAGATGTGCTTGGAAAAAAAGTAGTTATTGGACACTTACTGTATTAGTATCATGTGTGTATGTGTTTGTGTTTATACTAACTACCGACTGTACCCTGTTTACTGTTCGTTTCAGTCTTGCATCAGTTAAGACCTGGTTCATTGTGGTTCAGTGGCTTTGCCTGGTCACCCACCTCCCACATTTTACCTTGTCATACTCATTCGTAGTCATCGTTTTGTTTATGCATGTATACTTCGTAACTTAAGGAAAATATTGAATAGGCATGTTCTTATATGATAAAACGTTGATGTACTTTTCGTATGGGACTTATATTCTGCGAACCAATCAATATATCTTGTGGAAATTTTTGGAAAGTAGCGAGCAAAGGGACCGAAGGGAGAGGGAGAGTAATAGGAGGGGCAGACTGGGAGTTACTTCGTATTATCGTATACGGCTGATAGAAAGAGGTCAAGAAATTAGTAGTCAGCTAGTATTCACGAAATGCATTAAATGATCTTTACTGTTCATCGTCGACACCATTAATTTTTCTTGCTTGATCATTACCCACGTCCTCTTTTACAGCACTTATTTCTCTTTCTTGACAGTCAGTCATTCCTCTCCTGTTCAGCCACTCCCCCTTTGGCTCCCTTTCCTCTTTGAACACCAACATTGTTCGCCATCACTTCACTGTTACACATTTCCATTGCTATAGCCATTCTCTTAAAACAAACGACTGTGAAGTCATTATCGACCTTCGTTATTGTCTAGATATCTTCAGAATGATGATGTAGTACAGCTCTTAGGAAAAAAATACAGTAGAACTTCGGTATATCGAACTCGCTTATATCGAAATCCTGCTTATTCCCGCTTATATCGAAGCTTGAGCGCCGGTCCCGCCCGATGTAAATTTGAGCTTTACATATAATTCCGGATTTGGAGATATCGAATCTCGGATATATCGAACTATTTTTCACGGTCCCCTGAGGTTCGATATAACGAGATTCTACTGTAGCTGGACATTGGGTCCACAGGGCAGCTCACTTTTTAGTCATAGACATATTGGGCTTACAGCTAGAAAGATAGTTAGTTGGCCGTCAAAAAACCTTTTTCGTTCAACTGTCTGCTTGTATTTGATTTGAAACTGAATTAGTCGGTCATACTCTTCGTATTTTATCATAAGCGAAATAGTAGGGGTAGTACAAAGATAAATGAATTCTGCAATCGACACACGCACCCAATGTGTTTGAAATCTCTTTGAAATCACATTTTCCCCTGCCATCAACCTGACAGAGTGCGTGGGTCAGTTTGTCGTCGAGGTTAAACAACAGATAGTCTACTGGTTTATGGGATTAGGACTTCGCGCATTGCTCCGTTGTTGGAAACACTCGCGGAGCCCTCGTTGGTCCTTATGACCCCAAGTGCTGAATGACTGATAATTGCTAGGTGTGGAGCCCTATTATCAGATACCCTATTAGATACCCATTCTTCCGTGCATATGAAGGTGGTTCCTCCACGGCGGCGTAGAGGTAGCGTGCTCGACTACTGTGTCGATGTTGGATCGAGATGGATTGGCTTCTTTCAGGCGAGAGAGAGGCCCCCAGTGGACCTTCTGTCGGATGAGAAGCAAAGCCGTGGCCCCTTGTGTCTACGATGTCACTTGCACGTTAAAAAAAACGACAAAAATTCCAGGTTTCGGAACTCCCCCTCCCCCAGTTTCGGTGGGGAAAACATACCCCAATGAAGAAAAACCGGTTGACGATAAATAAGCATAGGGATTGCAGCATTAGGTTAACAGCCGGCTACGGGAGCATATTGTACAATAAATGGGTGGTTGGTAGTGAACGTTGGGTGCTGCAAATTTGCCCTCTACTACATCCTCTATACCCATATCTGTCTATACCTACAACCTCCTCACCCGCGAGCAGTCTCCTAAGGGTTTGGCCTGTTATGGCTGCTTGGCTTACTCCCCAAACCACGTGGGAATAGGCAAATGTACTTAAGGTTTCCCCACCCTCGCCTCCTCATTAGGAAGGAAATCATCACCGACCTCTGTCAGAAGCGAACCTGCATACTTTGAGATGTAAACAAGCGCATTCTACCAACCAACCAATCAGTCGAATTCTGATGAAAGTTGTCCTGGCAGGATTCTCCTGTAATGGTACATGGTAGAAGTCCCCCTATCCATAATTTCTCATTCTTTTCATATGCCCGGTCGCTTTCGCTCGTTCCTCCGCCTTTCAACTCGCTATAATGTATACATGCACTTTATTCATCCTCTGACAAGTGAGTTTCCAGAATGGACTAAAAGGCTTGAAAGATAATAAGTGATCTGCCACTGCCGCTTATATTATGAATCAGTTTGAAAATTGCATGGAATGGACAAAATTCTTTCTTAAGGGTTATGGGTAGTGAGTAGAGAAGCGGGCGAAAGAAATAGTTCATGTTAACCGAAGGACATTAAGAACTGTGAACTAGACCGAGAACTTGTTCCCTGAAAGACTTTGACGGTGGCCATAAAGCACAAATGAAGTTACGACGTTGGCGACTGGACGACGTCATTGACTGATGCTTTTCCGACATAAAATTTCGAGAAAAGACATGATTCTCTCTCTCTCTCTTAATAATTTCAAGATGCAAATTAGATTGAGATTGTCAGATAGCCATTTGTAAATAATTGGAAAGTAGACGAATGAAATTATTTTGAAGGGGAAGAACTTGTTTTTCTGAAAGGAGATGGATGTAAGAGGATCTCGTGTATCCTTCATTCATTCACTTAGAGGTCATGTAAATGCTTTTGGCTTCTATGTGGGACTTTGGTTTGTTCATCTCCCAAGTGATTCCTTAATTCGATTGTGGGATCAATGATATTAGTTGTCTAACTAACTACTACCAAGTCAGATGTCTCATGTGCCGCGGTGTTACCGCGTGACCACCTATTGCCATCCGAATAATTGATCTTAAAGCAGCTAGCAAGATTACTTAGAAAGGGCACCATGTCCTTCTCTGTTATCTACGTGACCCAAGCTGTGTGAGCCTATAATTACCTATATATCAGCAGAGACGTAGCAACGCATTGGCAATGGGACAAATGCCAAGGGCGCAAGGAGTCCATCTGTTGGAGTCAGATCCACTATCTGGAGAGACCCTATGTAGCATTATTCAAATCAAGACCTTATTTAAGTCGTAAAAAGTGTAAAACTGTCATGCCCCGTGCCTTTGAGCAGGTTGTGGTTATACGAATGGGATATAACTAGGTTTCATTTCTGATTGAAAGTAAAAAATAAGTAACTACTAACCCTTTTCCTACTTACGACAGGGTCGGGTACCCATCACTGTCTCTCTGAATGCAAATATGGGCGATCTGTTGGACAATACTGTTATGCAGCTGGCTGCCGACCAAAGCTGCATTCCCCATGCTTATTATCGTCGGCCAACTGTTCGTTGGGGCACTCCGCCAACGCCAGGGGGCGAGCTCCTACACCTGGTGATATTACCTCATCTACCCGATGCATAGTAGAGGGAATTCTTTTACTGCAAATGGCATCGTACACCACACGGGGCCACGGCTTTACTTCCCATCAGACGGAAGGGGCACTCGGGACCTCTTTCTCGCCTGAAAGAAGCCAACCCACCTCGAGCTCATTTCCCCCCTGCGTCAACGAGGCGGGTAATCTGGTAAAATTTACAGGAAAATATTTTGACATTAGAACGTTTAAAAGAAAGTAAAACTGACCACTTACATCGTCTTCAATCAACGATCTCCCTGAAGAAGAAGGACATTCGCGCTCTAAACTCCTGTAGAGAAAATAAAGGTACAGTATTCTGAATTATCGTCCCGTTAGTGGTTCCCAAAGCAGGCGATACCGTCCCCTCGGGGGCAGTGGTTCAATCAAGGGAGCGATAGTAACCTCGGGTGCATTTGGGGGCGTTTTATTGAAATAGAGGATGGTGAAAGGTAGAGGAAGAAATTGAGATAAAATAGAAACTATTCATACAGTACATGTTTTACCATAGGGTAACATTATTTTCCGGGAAACCGCACAAAATGCCAGTTATAACTGATTGGCGTTCATCCTCCTCATTAGGATGTTACTATGATTGATTTTAATAAATAATCTTAACATTTGAAGCAGGGCCAGCCTTCTGGTGAGAATTACGGGTAGCCGCCCGGAGCCCTATGCCATACCCGGGACGGTGGACGACTGGGCCTCCCAAATTGAACTTGCCCAGGGCCTTCCACTACGTAAGGCTGGCGCTGATTTCAAATCTCTTATTTACAAGAACACAAATGTTTTAACTTACTGTATCTTTCTGCCTGTTCACTTGAAGAAGTTAGAGTTCCGTGGGGGATGCTGAGTAATTTTTTTTCCTACAAGGGAGCGGTAGAACAAATAAGTTTGGGAATCGTATAATCAAGAGTGCTGTCACTTGAAATTTGTAGGCAGACGGTGAGACCTATAAATTCATCGGGACTTCCACCTGTTGGGCACATGTTTCCAATTCAAGTCCGAGCTGTGGAGTTTCTGCTTATTGGCGCTTTGCAGGACTGTAATGCAGAATAATGGCTTACTGAATCTGGGTTGCGGTATAAAATCACTTGGGGTTGCAGGCAGGAAGCAAGACGGGAAATTAAAAGAGGGTTTCTACGTTATTTATTCCCTTGGAAGTGCGTTCTTAGAAACGACAAGGATTCTGTTCGAGCTAATGACATGAATAGTGTTGTTGGTAAAAAGAAAAGAGAAATTCTGCCGCCCTGGATCATCCATTGAAAACAACAAAAGAGACTTACGCTTGCCAATTAACCTTATTTAACTTCTGCTAGGTGCTCTTTTGAGTTATTTTTATAAATAGCATATTTAACTATATATTTAACGTAACATTCGTTTTGGCCATCTAAGAAATAAAAGGATAGACACTTTATTTATCTTTATACCAGAGTATATTAATACAAGCATAACCATGGATATAATAATAATAATAGTGTACTACTAAAAAAAATTAACTTAAGAAGTACTGTAATAAAAATGAGTATGTACAGTTATGTCCAACAATACCAATATTAAAACCCTATCGTCATCTGAAAAACTTATCCTGCATATTATACATGAGTATTGAGATTTTTACGTTAATCTAAATCTTGAAACTTGGGGTGCATATTATACGTGAGATAATACGGTAGGTTCATTTAGTGTGGGCTATAAGTGAAACCAAGGATTCTCAATGAAAACTGCTCCTCATATTCTGAACATTTTTTTTACACTGAACAACACGACTTTACCCAGTACGTTCTTATTTATATGATATTGCCGTATAAAAATCTTTCACATTTCAATTTCATCGTCAGAGCAATCTGACATTCCGGCGCCCGAGGCAATTTGACCCCCCCCCCCCCCTACACTACTCACTACACTGGTTACGCCACTGACTACAATAGGAATTTTAAAGTGCGGAATATACGTGGGTGTGGACTATATGTATGAAACATACCTATCGCTAATGCGGAATATACACGGGTGCGGACTATATTTGAGGTGCGGAATCTAGGTTAGATTTTACGTTATCCCTTTTTTGTGTGCATTGTGTTCTAAACCTAAATTTTTCCCCTTATTTCACTCAACTGAAGAATTAAACCCGGACTACTGGCACTGAGCTCATCATTCCATCAACTGGTGTCCCATCTCCTGCTATCGCCTTTCCCCCTCGAGCGGGTGTATTGCAATGGACCAGGTGGTTGCTTGGGAAAATTGGGTACCTCTAATACGCAAAAATCGTCGTAACCGCATAGTGTCTGTGCAAACTCTGCATTGGAACTACGTAGTGGACAGGGCTCTAATGACTGTTGCGGTTAAAGGGCCCTAAGACACCAACAAATCAGTCAGTCACCTTTCCCCATCCGCCTGTCTCTTACCCACCAACTTTCCTCGATCGCAAAGGCGGATCAACAACTTCAAAAGTCCCCTAAGCGCAGCCTAGCTTTTTGAGGCTCTCATGTCTAAATGCTAAGTAGTGCTATTAAATAAATGTATTACTTAATAAAAAATAAAGATCAATCAACTGTTTCCTTAGCAATTAATCTACAACTGAAATAACTGCCCATTGTCATTTCTAACCTCTTTTTCCATCCATTTTTCTTTCTCTCTCTTTCCCTCTGGCCCTTCTTGTACAGGTTAATTACTAGTGAGATACAGATCAACTGCCCTATATTTTATGGGAGCTGTAATACAATTTATTGGCGCATCAGAGACAGCGTAGGACTGGGTAGAAAATTAGACTAATGGGGAAAAGCAATAAAAAGCCCGGTAGCCATTAAAAATAGCAACCAGCAAAGAACTGTTTCTACAAAAATAATATAAAATGTCGAAAAGAATTCATTCTCTGTTTTATGCATATTAAATTATTATGTTGCATTAATTTTTTTAATGACGTCTCGCCGGGGGAAGCTTGGTCAGCCTTATTGGCTAGCCCGACTCGGAGCAAAAGTCTAACTCAGTGTAGGCTTTTTTTTAATCATCAGCTCACTGGCGGCTTCTGCATCATAGGCCACAATATTTGGGCTCATGTTTCAGAAAACGGTAAGGGGCACAGTAACTGGCTCAATTTATGGTGTCAAAATTGCAACATTTGGGTTTGTTGTGATCTCCTACCCGTGCTCCGTTTCGTAGTGACGTCTGCGTGAAAATATTTTTACGTATGGTCCCTTTTTAATATCCAAGGGTCCCCATGGCGATCTTGTGGCTTCCGATTTGCCGTCTTCGGATTATTGGAAAAATAGCGTCAAGATTATTTCTCGACATTTAATGCATAGTACTGTAAAATTATTTGTCTTTCTTTGTTGCAATACAACTTTGGCCGGCAACCGGCTGCAGAAAAAAAGCTATTACCAATATATCGCCCTGTGTCCATTCAGAGGGACAAGATAAGTATCCGACCCTGCCATAGGCGGGAAAAGGGCTAGGAGTTGCTTTTCTTGCAATACAACGTCTCTGACAGTGATCAAACTTTGAAGATGATTTCCACTCCACGCATCACTTTTCTCCCTTTCTTAATTTTCTGCATGTTTGTGTACGTCACGCATCTGGTGTGTCTTATTTGGCCCTAGGGCCCTTTGCAAGAAGAGAAGAAAAAAATGAAAATTTAGCCCAAACTATTGACTTTTGCGTGATTATCTCTTTCGCTGTCTCTCTTAGGTAATGAACGGTTGAAAAAGTCTTCAGAAAAGATGTTGATGGCAAACAGTGTTGCTTAGCAACAAGTATACTTGAAATAGCAATAAGTAAGCAAAATGAAGGGATAGCACTGATGGTGGGAGGTGTACGGCTTAGATGGCAGAATGAAAGGTGATGATTGAAAGGAAGAGTGTCTGGTGTGTTGGTGGTGGTTCCTGTCACAGCCTCTGCCACTCTTACTTTCGTCAGGTTGCTTGATGCAGCTACTGAGTCTCTATCATTCCTTCATCCCATTTCATCTCCGTATTCAGCCATACTGCTTCCTGTTCATCTTCTTCTCCTTTTTTCTCCTCCTCCTCTCTCCTCGGTTCTTATTCATATCCTTCTCTAACTCTTCTCAGTACTCCTACCACACCCCTACATTGCCTAACAGCCCCAATCCACCCTTTTGAACTCTTCCTTATCCACAATCTTCCATCCCTAGGCTTATTTTGGTTGCTAAGCAACATCAGATCAAAGTAATAAATCGATATATTATTTGTTCTCGACAAAAGGCGAGAGTTTACATAATAAGATGTTGGGGCGCATACTGACTTTTGTATGTTAGAAAGAAGAACGACGACAATGAAAAAGAGGAGGGAGGAGGGACCTAAGTTGTATTTATATATGGGTCTGTAGCGTCACGAAACGGGGGGGGGAAATAGATGTGATTCTTGAGTATCCAGGATGCCGAGGTCGTTAAGATTCCTGTTAGAGTCTAGTGCTACATGGTTAACCGCAATTTGGCTTTTTTAACTAAGAGTTAACAACGTGTCTTAAAAAGATGTAGAGAAATTCCCCCTCCCTCTTCACTCTTTCTCTGACAACAGGATACCACTGCCAGCCATCGCCTAAATTGTAGGGTATGTAGGGCGATTGGGGGAGTAGTGAAAGAGCGCTAGAGAAGTGTTGATTAAGAGCATCTGTTGTCAGGTTTTTTCGTGGTTTATCTTCTTCTTCGTCTTCTTTTGCTGAATTTACTACTAATTAATGCAGAAATTCAAGAGTTTTGAGTAGCGGGCGATGAATGGTGAAATAAAGAAGTCCTCCCTTTCTCGCCCCCTCACCTCAACTAAGTAGCGGGGGGGGGGCTCGAGCAAACTTAGAGCGCTACTAGACCTCTGATAACTTCTATGGTGCATACTTAGTGACTTGATAAATAATCCTTGGAGTTTTTTGATGTGCTAAGGTTGTTAGTGTTGTCGTTTGTAATAATTTCAAAATTAAACCGTCCTCCAAGTGATATTTTGAAGAGTTTAGTAAAGGAGTGCAACGGCTGCCATTCAGCCTGGAGTTGTTAAGATGAGTTGCTTTGAAATAAAGTGTAGAAAATTCAGGATATACCCTACCAACAATGTGAATAATTATGTCCAAGTTTGGATGCAAGAGCCTAATGCCTAGTTCCGTATCACCGCACTTCAACGCTAATCACGTCGCCACTGATGACATTTTGATGACGTTTTGTGCTAGTGCGTTATGAAGGACCGCCAGCGCAATTCCTTAAGTGCAGCGCTTTATTTGGAGTCACCGCACGCCGCCGTCATGTCTTACATTATCCTCCGCCATTTTTGAAGCAGACAGCTCAACCGCCAGCCAATCAGAACGCAGCGTGACGTGCGGGACGCTATGTGAGTTGACCACTGGTCAACTCAACTACCGTCCCGCATAGCTGCTCTGCGACACCCCAAGTAGCAGTGTGACGTCACCATTTTTTGTGCTGTGTCGTCTGATTCAACGGTAAAAGCGTTAGCGCGTGGGTATACGGAACCAGGCATAATAGATGATATTCGATCTTAAAACTTAATTGGTAGCATGCTTCTAATCTTGAGTGCACGTATAGCGCAGGTTCGATCCTCACTGGGTGATTTCTTTAGGGTGGATTTGAAAGAGAGAGAGAGAGATTTTGTGTACATCTGTCAAATAAGAAGTAAAAATCGGTCTTTCGTTTGACCTCTCTACAGTGTACTTATAAAATGTAGATTGTCAAAACTTCCAAGATGCTGGTGCAAGCCCCTTTTCATTCCCCATTTGATTGAAGGAGATTTGATTGTGCAAAATAACTCAGTGTGTAAACATGCCAAATAAACGTGTCTAAAGGTTAACTGATGGTCATTCAATCCACTGAGTCCCCAAACAGAAATCTGAAATTCATTGTCTTTGTGTAGAAGTCAGGGTTCCTTCATACTGTTAAATATAGCTAAGTATCGTTTATTTAATGTCGGTTCGTATAGTTTGAAAGTAATTAATCGATGCCAGGGGCGGGATACCTGGGAATTTTGCCGTACTTTACTGTATTTCATTCCCTATAGAAAAGGTTCGTTCACATTCAGTTAGGATGGATCCTACAACCAATCAAGCACGCTACTGCTGAGGCACCGAGGTTAGCTTGTCCTTTGAAATCACAAAATCGGACAACGTTGCTTGCATAATTGATTATCTTAATTAATTCATTCATTTTAGCGTGGTTATACGTGATAATATTATCACCATGAATGCAATGTCAGTAAAGGAAAAGCAAGATAATTGTTGATTAATCTGTAAATAGTAGTAATAATTTGAGTAATTTGTCGGACTAGGGTGCCGTTCACTTTGTCTCGCGTTTGAATTATCCTGTTTCAGTAATTATGGGCGGTCCCATAGAATTATCTGCTATTTGGGATCCTATGATTTATTCGTTGATGAAGAATTGGTCAGCAATCTAGAAAAGACCTTGGACATCTGATTAGTTAGTGGTTGCTAGTTGTAAGAACGTTCTAGTCCAGTCTCCTCGCGTCCCACCGGCCCGCGGCGTCCAAACGTGGTTCCTCCTCTACTCTCCCTTTCTTCCTTTGCGTTAAATATAAGGCATTTCCTAACTCTTTTCCCGTCTGAGACAGGGTTGGTTACCCATCCTGTCCCTCTGAATGGACACAAGGGTGATTATTGGACGGTGTTTTTTCGCATCTGACTGCCAACCAAAGCTGCAACCCATATGCTTATTTATCGTCGCATACTGGTCGTTGGGGCACCCGTTTTGTAGTAGAGAGGGTTTTATTATGTGCAAATGCCATCGTACACCATATGGGACCTGGGTTTTACTTCTCATCCGAAGGAAGGCGCACTCGGTGGGCTTCAGTCTTGCCCAAATGAAGTCAACCCACCTCGATCCAATATCAACCCTGGAGTACGGTTGTCATAACTGTCATATCACCGACCGGGACACCCCCCTCTTAAAAATATTTTTCAACAAAATAACAAGAGTTCATATTATAAACATTTATAGCTTTATTATAAAAAAAATTGCATAATCCTTTTACTAAGTCATTGAATTATAAAATGTTTTAGAGGACCCAAAAAGACGTTGGCATCATCCTGGAACAGTCAGTTTCACTGACAAAATTTGATTTGTTTTCGTGGACGCGTCTGTTCTAAATCTAAAATAAACTACAAACTTACATAAATACACAATTGACATTGCTTCAGTAATATTTTCAAAAACTATAAGGTTTTGCAGTGTTAATGAATAAAATATAACTTTAAAGTTGGCGTCACATTTTCTCAGAAGCTGTGGGACACATGCAGTCTGGTATATCCCTGTTGCCGATTGTTATTGTATTATAGGTCAGACGCCATGAAATATTATAACCAACAAAGTGCCTGCCAAAATTTTTATTTTGTATAATGCGGGGTTGGAACACAATTCGTGGGGTAGGCTGGCATCCCCCACAGACAACAAAGCTAATATTCCTGCAGGCTCCAGACGCCTGGCTGGGGTTTCCCATAGATCTCTATGTTATATTGTGTAATTCGTTCCGGGTTGCCACGAAAAATTGTGAAAATTGTTAAGAAGTTAAAAACAAAGTACAGTGCTGAGCACTCTAGGACCCATTTTTGGGGGTTCATACTTCACAAAAATTAGGAATCGCCCTGCAATGAGAAGGCAGTCAATTACTTGCAGTGTGCAGTTGAACGGTGCTCGTCAGCAAATGCCATGCATTGAGGGGTCCATTCTCCTACTCCCGGCAGTAGCTCGTCCAGAACCTGAATAAAAAGGTATGGATTTGAGTGCTGAATCTTAGTGCACCCCAAACTTCACTGGGGAGCTCCCAGTATTTTCCCCAAGGTGTCCTTACCTGGCTGTGGAATGGAACCATCATACGAGTACATATCCTAAACTATTCGAATAAACCCTTTTTCTACCCCCTTTTGCATGATGCCTGTTGTGGAACACTGGTAAGCATTCTCCAAGTCGATAATGATGGTATGGAGATCCTTCTTAGATTCGTTCCATTGTGGACCTGCCTAGCATGAACCCAAACTGATTTCCACGGCCACTAGTTCTATCCTGGAGGCGACATTCTATTACATTACATTGGTATAACTCATTGGACTAATACCTCTATAGTTACTACAATCTTGGACATCCTATACCAGTGGTGGCGAACCATTTTTGAAGACGGGTCACAATAGCACAAAAGAAAACCAAGAATTTGTCCACGGGTCAGATGCAAGCACTATTCAATTTTATGAATAAAAATAAGTTATTATTAATAGTGAATAAAGTTTATTAAAGGAGGGAATAGAGAACATCATCCAACTTTTATTACACCTTTAACATCATCTCATTAACACTCGGGCCACTTAAAATTGCACGGTGGGTCGCAGGTTCGCCACCACTGTCCTATACAGTTCCTAATTCACTTTGTATATTGAACAAGCGTTCGTTATGTGAAACAAGTTCGTTATGCGATACTCCCGCGCTTTTTTGACGGTGTTCGTTATAGGGAACATTCGTTATACGAGGCGTTCGTTACGTGGGGTACCACTGTATTCAGTGGACCCGCAGACCCAGCTATGCCACAAGCGGGATGGGGAAGTGATGATGATGATGATGATGATGAAAAAGAATGAAGAAATTTCCGCATGCGGTCTGGAATATCCCTGTTGCCTATGGTTATTGTGAAATAGGCCAGACAACATGCAATATTATAACCAACAAAGCATTAAATTTCCTGCCAAAGTTTCTATTTTGGTTGTACAATGCGATGTTGGAACAAGTGGGGTAGGCCGGCATCCCCCGACAGATAACCCAGCCAATATTCCCACGGATTCCAGACGCCTGGCTGGGGTGCCCTCAGTCAAGAGCATGTTCAGCGGACCCGCAGACCCGACCCTGCCACAGGCGGGACGAGGATATGATGATGAAACAGAATAAAGAAAGTGTTTATATACTGTATATACAAGATGTGATTATGGCTAATGTATTATTTATAAAATTCTTTTGAAAGTGTTTGCCCGTTTTAAAGAGGGAAACAAGAGAAATGGCTATTTCCGATTTAATTTTCTATCAATATTCTAGCTAACCACTCTCTGCTGTTTTGAATACAAATTTTATTCTCGATTAATTAACTTAGAGGGCACAGCTGCTCGAATATATATATTGCATTTAGAGTGCAAGAGAAGCCCCGAAAGTTGAATTTTATTCAAAGCTTCCAGAGCAGAATTTTATTCAAAGCTTCCATGTGTTTCCCAACCCCTTTTGGTCATGTTCCACCTAAGCTCCTCTAAAATTCTGATGCCCGCATAGTGGCATATAGATATTTCGTTTTATTCAAAAAGTGAACTGTTTTTGACTGAATGATGGCATAATGACAACTTGTTCGGGACATAGTAGGACAGTAAATGTACTGAGAAAGAAATCACTAGAAAATTGTAAAGAAAAATATTAAGTGGTATGAAAAAAATCATACTTGACCCGCCACTCCCCTTAAACTTCAAATTTCCTCACGTTTGGGATCACTTATTTAATTCGTTCGTCAGATTTGGAGAAGATATTTTATGTCACTTAAGGTAATGTAATTTTTGAATAATGTTCTTGAAGAAAGGAGTCATTTTAGAAAGTGATATGAACATCCTCGGAAAAGGGTGTTACTAGCAACGTCTCATGATCGGGGTTTGGGCTGCACCAGAACATTGTTTAATGGCAAAAGAGAAATTTCTTAGTCGTGAGGTCGATCCCGCCCTCTCCAACCTCTCCGGCACCGTGTAGAAAAATAGATAGAGAAGGTGTAGTACAGGACAGTGGTGGCGAACCTGTGACCTACAGTGAAATTTTGAGTGACCCGAACCTGAACTATATCTAGTTCTAATTGCCTCAAAGACAACAGCAAATTTCACACTGATGTATTTATTATATAAAATGAATATTTTTTATTTTCAATATTATTTTAAGGTTTGTTGTATACAGTATTTGCTACTTTAATAAACTACTTTAATTTATTTTCATTCATAAAATTAAAGGTCTTGCACCTGATCCGTGTGGAACTTTTTGTTTTATTTTTCGTGTAATTGTGGCCCGTCTTCAAAAAAAAAGGTTCGCCACCACTGGTATAGGAAAATTTTCCTAACATAAGGCCGGTAAAGTACATCAGGGATGGCCAACTTTCGTGTACATAAGATCTACTTTTTATCTTAAAAAAGTGTCGCGATCGACTTGATGTCATAGGCGTAGTCAAAGTGGGGAGGAGAGGTTCGATACTGGACCCACCTCGGTCCAGTATCGAACCTAGAAATCGCGAGTGATTGACCAAAATTGGCTTCGCGATCGACTTGTTGGGTACATGATCCTGGTTCGATGACTTCTGTCCTGGTACTCAGCAACCCATTCACATTTTTCGGTCGTTGTTGTCCTTTTGCTAATACAGTACTGTGTTCATCGCTTTGTTCAGTAGTGTCAAACCCATGACCAGCTTGAAGTTCATTTTTTGAAGTAATGAAATGTAATTATAAGAAATATAAAATAAATTTTTAAAACATTATTTATTATACAAGTAATAAAATAAAAGATCCTCTGTTTTGCTTGCTAGAAATATATTTGGGAAAGAAGACTGCGGGCCACACGCTCTGATGGTCCGTGTTCATATATGGGTTTGACGCCACTGTTTAGTTATGGCGTCAGTGAGAGATTATCTCGTTGAGTTCATAACAGCAGGTTCGGTCCGTGGTCTAGGCCAGTGGTTCTCAATCTTTTTGAAGTCGGGGAACACTAAACTGACATTTTGCTATCACGCAACACTTACAATTCAACATCAACTTTAAAGCAGGTTGTACACCTTCTACACTTGGTATTTACTACATCATCATCATACCCTTATCCCGCCTGTGGCAGGGTCTAGTCTGCGGGTTCTAGCCCTCCACTCTCGTCTATCTCTTCCCCAGTTCCCCGTCCACCCCACACACTGTCACATCCTTACGGACAACCTGTTCCCACATCTGCTTTGGTCTCCCCTGCCCCTCGTGCTACCGACCACCTGCATTCCTAGAATTAATCTAACGAGCTCCTCTTCCCGTCTTCGCATGACGTGTCCATACCACCTCAACCTATTCTCCCTCATTTTTTCGGCGATGTCCACCACCCCAGGTTACCTCTAATATGCTCATTCCTAATTCTGTCAGCTCTCGACACGCCACACATGTGCCACAGCATTCGCATCTCGGCTACTCGCATTCTAATTACGTAGCTCGTCCTCATAGCCCAGCACTCTGATCCATATAGCATAGCCTGGGTCTAACCACTGTCCTGTAGAACTTCCCTTTCAACTAGATTGGGATCCTCCTATCACACAGGACTCCGCTTGCCTGTCTCCACTTCAGTGACCCCCTTCCCCATTGATTCTGCGGGTCACATCAGTTGTTCTCCATTGCTTTACCGGTATTTGTGCATTAAATTTTTTGCGGAACACTTGAAGTGGTTTCACGGAACACGCTTTGAGAACCACTGGTCTAGGCAACTGATTTCATTCGGGGTTCCCGTCAGCAGAGTGGAAAACTTCCATCCAAAAGGGAACCTTCCATCCTGAATGGGAAGCAAACCCCTGATGCTACGCGGTGCTTACTCGCCCCCTGGCGTCAGTAAGTGACTTCATAGGTAGAAAGACTGGTGTTAAATTATCAAATAAACCAATCCATTGCGGAATTGTATAGTAGCTATAATAGACTGTCATAAATAAATAAATCTCGTTTTATTTTGCTTTTTGTTGGCAACAATCATCATCATGGAGCCGATTAAGTTTCATTATATGTTAGATTTCTTAATGACTACGTAATGTTATTTTCGTCTTTTAAACACGATTTCTTTCCTAGAAACGAATGACTTGTTTTCTTAGTGATATACGCAACTAGACTATAAAAAAGCCATTTCAATTGGTTTTAACTCTTTAATTGAAATATTCCGTCGACAACTTTGATAATGTATTTTGATGGTGTAACTCGAATCTTTGGCATTTTTACTTTCCTCTGCTTTCCTTCCTTCTTTTCTCGATTGTTGTTTATTTCATCCATGGACTTGTTTAATGAATCTATCAGAGGCAGCGGGATTTTGTAATGAAATTTAAGATTTGTATGTCAGATACTGTATATTGATGTCGATATCGACACTTTCATAATACAGTATATCAATTTACTCCACCTCGGTCTTGTCATTTTTTGCCGTAACCTCTGATAGGTTAGTGTAGGATGAATTATTTCATTTATAACTTCCCATTTTTTTCAATATATTTGCAACCATCCACCCCCATTACAGTAATAACTGTGCATATATCTAACAAGCAAGAAATGTAATTTACAGATCGATTGTTTTACTTTTCGTTAAAAAAAAGAATACAATGAAATATTTTCAGCATCAGAAGATTGATTTTGTTAGTTTATAGCGGTACGTCACTTCCGCTAGTATGGACTCCCGCTCACTGCCGATTAATTTACATGAAATCGAGATATCATCGATTTTCAATGGCCCTCCTTATAATTGTAGCCACTATTTTCTGATTGTCATTAGCTACGGCATTTATCGATAATTTTGTGGCCAACACATCTGCTTCAATAATAAATTTGATATTATTAATTATTATTTCTAAGATGGACAGGAAAGGGCGAGAGACTGTCCCTTTAAAAAATACTGCGGTCAATCAACATCCTTTTCCCGCCCCCGCCTTCATATGAAATCGTCAATTCTGTTTACTCTGGAGAGGGGATTTTTTTGGCCGATTATGATAAAATGATGTTGGATGTAATTATAGCCAAGAAATTAAATTACGGGAGATAAAAATAGATTGTACAAAATTGGACCATCCTATATACTGTAGATCACTTGATGAAAATCGATTACAGTCCAACCTTTCGTCCATTTGTTTGCATAGTTTTAGATCTCCTTCCTCAGTCCCTTCCTTACCGAATTTGGCTAGTAACTTGTTTTTAGTGAGCAAAAGACGAAAGATTCTATCCTAGTCAAAGAGCCTTCGGATTGAAAATAAACCCGCGGATGGTAAAGTGATCTGCGTGTGGTGAACATCCTGTAGTCAAATGTCAAATTAAATCCCCAATTCGTTAGTTCATTTTAAGTATTTGGTTCAGACCAGCTGACTTGTATATAGTTATCCTTACATCCCTCCAAAATGACGATCGTTGAGTTCGGGGCGCACCGTGAAGGCGGACACTGGATCCCTGTCACCTCCCAGTACGACACGTTCCTAAATAAGCAGTTGCCTCCTAACAACATAGCGTGAGGTAATGGAGGGGATGGGAGGTCTTCCTGCCCCGAAGCCGCTCAGCAATAAATTATATTAAAATACATATCGCTTAGCACAGATGTAGCTGAGGTCCAAGAATTCCTCCCTCTGCCCCTTGGCGTTAGCTGAGTGGCAATAACCAACCAATTTATTTCCCTTTCTTCCCTTCTTGCGGTCCACTGATTGACCAGCTCGTTAAAATGATCAGTTGGAATGTATTTAACATTTAGAGTGTAGGGAACGTTATTTAGTGAATAACAGTTATCTCTCCTTACCCCACGCGCAGGCTATTACTCTATTCCTCCGAGGCCGATAATTTGAGGGTTTTGCCCCCTCCAGAATTTGAACCCGCCTCGGTGGTTCAATAGATAGCGTGTTCGATTTACGATGTCGATGGTTCCAGGTTCGATACTGGCTCGAGGTGGGTTGGCTTCTTTCAGGCGAGAGAGAAGCCGCGAGTACGCCTATCTTCGAATGAGAAGTAAACCCGAGCTCCCGTGTGTTGTACGATGGCATTTGCACGTAAAATTACGAGGTGTAGGAGCTCGCCCCCCCCCCCCCTGGCGTCAGTGGAGTGCCCCAGCGAACAGTAGACTGACGATAAATAACCATAGAGCTTGTAACTTTCGTGCTTGTGTCCATTCAGAGGAACAAGATGGGTACCCGACCCTGTCATAGGCGGGAAAAGGGTTTAGAGTTGCTATTTGCATACTCCCAAGACAAGCCTGCCAGTGACAGCACGCTTCACGTACAACTTTTACTAGCTGTAGTTCTGAAATGTGCCTTTTATCGTCAGGATCCCTTAGGGCACATTTCGACCATTAATCACCTTGTCTGTTGCACCCACCCACCTTCTTGCCTAGACAGCTTCAGTTAAATGAGTGTATCTCGACTTTCTTGGCCCTCCTCTGTGCACCCCAATCATGAAGTTGTTTATGAGGTAATACTTTCTCAAAACGATTCTCTGTTGGTTGTTTATCGTGTTGGACATCATTGTTGTGCATGCGCAGTTATCACCATATCTATAATCAATTGATGGTGGTTAGTTACCTGCGTTGGAAGTTGTTATCAGAACTGTATCGGTGAATGACCTGACCTGGGAGGTCACTAACGTCTTACTTTTCTAATGATAAATTCTCCAACCCATTCTCAACATTTGAATGTTTGTCAATTGAATAAATTTAATAAGCAATCGATCTGATATAAGCTACATTCCTTGCTAAAAAGTATTGTATCGAGGTTGGTAATATTAAGATGTGTATTTTTTTTTTATTTTGTTCATACCCGCTCCCCCAATTTTCTCTCCCCGCCCCCTTCGTGTTTTATAAGTCCGGTTTGTTTGATTTAGTTGCAATATGATTTCATCCTTTTTTAAAACAAATAATATCACCTCTAAACCCCTTCCCATCTACCAATGGTCCGTCATAATCTATGTCCTAATTTTTTCATAATTAACTATTTGATTCCTCTCGTTCCTACAGCCCTTTTTTAGGTTGTCTCCCTATCAACTCCTTTTTCCACTGTCAAATTCGTTTCAGTTATGTTTCAATCTCCCTCCATCTGTCCCCCCCCATAAAAATCCCTTTATTTTTCTTAATATATAATGTTTTATATATATACCTAAATATATATATATTGTAAATTGCTTTTTGTCCCTTTGTTTTAATTTATTCTTCCTCCATTTTAATATCTATATCACGCATATTACTATTATGAATATTATATATATATTTATTATTATTATTATAAAAAAAGATGAAATCCTTTAGATTATTATGATTTTTACTTTTTGTTATTATCAAAACCGAAAATTTATCTCTATGTATATATTTGAAACCAACCTTGGCCCATAACTTATTTCTGTGCAAGTTTTTTGCTAATGATTCTTTATCATAAAAAAAAAGAAATTGTTTTTCTGTTTTGCTGATACCTTGTATGCATTATTTTTGATAACCTTTTGTACAACAGCCAATAACCTAGCTAACCAGGATTTCCTGCCGGAAGTCATGAACGTGGGAGCGTCGTAGAATCATTTCTGTGGACACATTCAGTGAAGCCCTGAATGTGCCCTTCTTTTTTGTATTTTGTCTCAACTCTTGCCGCCTTACTGCCACCATCTCCACTTGTCATTTGAAATTTCAAATAATTTCTAGTTTGGATAGTAGAGTGATGGAAGACTGATTTGTTGTTTATTTTCACTGGTTAATGACAAGTTTTAATTTCCTCAGTTTAGTTAAGTATCATTCCTGTCCTTCCCTCAGTTAGCCTGCTCAGGTCCAGTATGGGCCGAGACCTATGATCTCTTCCCTAGGTCGCATACGAGGGAAATCTCAAGATTGCCTTCTGTCCTATGTGAGAAATGCACCTTTTAAATCGGCTTGTGTTGTTTAGATACTGGACAAAATTAATTCTTGACCAATAGTGTGGATGCCGTTATAAACTTATGCAGAATGTCGGTGTGGCTTCTGTATTGTTGTTGCTTAAATTTCACAGGGCTTGGATAAATAATTAGTGAAATTATTCCCAGGTAGAGAGCAAATGTAGTCAAGAGGTGTTTAGGTTGTCTTTAATAGTAAAGAGTCAGGACGATAACGAGATAAAGAGGTGAAACATTTGATCTTTAGGTGCCAGAAAAGCGTTGTTGAAGGTTCCACTCTTGACTGAAAGTGACGGCTTGTCCCAAATCAGGATGGAATCGTCTTAGTTGATTAACTCGCGATACAAACGCGCTAGCAGTTGCCTCTGATATGCAAATACTTAACTCGAGGGACCAGGGACTCAAATCGCGTAGAAGACAGGTGTGAGGTGTTGAAGGTTAGAGAATTATTTCAAATGACAGGGTGTTGCGTTCACGGGAACCTAAGTTGCCACGTGAAATAAATTTTATATGTCCTTTGTAAGTGGGTATGAATTTTTGATGCTTTTACCGGCCCTTTCTATTTTTTTGCTGCTCCGACACGTGAAACCCAATTTTAAATGTTGGTGGCAGTGCCGCCACTGCAACCACTACATCCCATACCTCTGCCGCCACTTTTCAGTCTCAAAATCAATAATATGATGCTATTTATAGGAGTTTTAAAGATACTGTGCGTCCACATGGATCAGCAAGCAGCTTGGAATTTATTTTTAGCTGTGGTATTTTTTGTTTTATTTAAAGTCGACATATTAGTGCAGAAAATAAATAAAAATATTACGTAGGAGTTAAATTGCTGTTTGTTGACAGTTCAAAAATATATCTGCAGGATAACGGCAATGTCCAAATGTAATTTCTTGCTATATAAAAATAAGTTTTATATATTTTTCACTCCTTCAGCTTATCCTCTCACCCGAGTCCCATTCCCGTCTACTTTCTTTTGACATCTCATCCATTTCTCCAGTTTTCATTTCTTATCCTATATTAGATACCGAAATGTAAACTTTGCCTGCTGCAATGTATTTATGTCAAGTAAACAAATTCACATCTCTATACCTCAATTGGTAGGGTATTTATCTTTTTGGATCCTATTGGATCCTGACTGAGGTGGGTGGATTAATTTCTTTCGGGTGAGAAGTTTAGAGTTAGAGGAAGATTTACCCCAGGTGCTCCTTCTGTCCTTGGGTAGAATGTGATATGGCTGCGATACCATCACTGCACGTTGAAAAGTGTTGGTAAATGACCCGATGTTAAGCAACCAAATAAACCAACCAAAGCAACCAAAAAAACGCCCCTGTGTGTATTTTTTGTTAACAACGTAAGCAAAAATTGCACACCTTCTGTAATTAACGTCCATTGTTCACAATTGCCAAATGTGTACTGGCGACATTACAACCGCACGTGTGTGCATTGGATTGTTGCGGCACCGGGCCTAAGAATTCTTCTCCGAGGTATCGTCAGAATTCAAAACTGAGGTGGTGAAAGCCAGAATGTGCTGTGTTAGCATATTGTTTGTGGAAATATGTCTGGGCCTTGGGTTCGCTTCGTGGTCATCAAATCCTTTTTGTTTCTGGTGAAAGGTGAAAGGTCATCTCTTTTTCACCATAGTATAGAATTAGAAAGATTTGTGCCACTCATTCTCCCCCTTATTTCCCCTGTCAGCTCTCTCTCGCAGGAGCCGTTGATTGGATCGATCTAATCTTACCATTTATAAAATGCATTACTGTTTTAATGCCTAAAATTTGTCTGCCATCTTAAATGAATCTCTTGACTCGCTCATGAAGTGACTAAATCATTCACACGATCCACAAAATAGAGCAACCAAAAATATTCTCCGCTTTCTCTATCTCACCGAGACCCTTTAGTTCATTTAAAAGTCCCCAGGCAATCCACTGATGCCGAAGGAAAAATCGATCGTCACTTAAATGAGATTAAAGTTTGAATAAATAGTGATTTTTGATTTGCCAGTTATAAAGTGGAACACCTTTTAGGCTTTTGAGCATGTTTTTTTCTATTTGAAGGAGGTGACGGGGGATTCACACTTTACCAGTTTATAAAAACATATTTTGACCGGGGATTGAACCTGCAATCATGATTCACGAAAATTAGTCATATGGTTAGAGTCTTCATAAAAGAATTCACATCATGATCTTTTGGAAAGGAAAACCAACAGTGGTAAAAATAGGACCTCAGGCAAGCAGAACTGCAAGGACAGAAACTGCAATCCGGAGTAAGAGAGGGTGGAAATGGGATTCTTTAGGGTCCCAGCGCTAAAATGTGGGTTTTACATTACTGACGACTGCCGACCTGATAATCAAACTCCTGTTGGCCTTTTGTGGCCATAGAAACTATTCTTCAACGAACGCAGGGACTACCCTCTTCACTCTAGTTTACCTCATTGAAAAAATATAAGGCATGCAGTGCTTGACGATGCGACGGGACAGTGGACATATAGTGGGTGTGCAGGGTGTGCAGAGTGTGCAGCAATGAGACAAGTTGGATTATTCTGTATCGCTGCTACTACGTCAATGAAATCAAAAATGTTGACCGTGATTATAATTGTTTAAACGTAGTTGCTTTTTTTAAATCTGTCTCCCACTTTCATGGCTTCATATTTGAGCCTGATCGTTTTCACACACATTTCTAACTGGACAACCCTTTTCCGTACTTACAGCCCACTGACTTCCCCCTATTTCCTCTGTTGTAGTCGCTGCAGACCAGCTTCCTCCACCAGTGAGCGGAGTTCCCATTTTGCCGCCCCATGAAGCAACGTTTTATCCTCCCCTCCCACCACCCAACAAGGCCCGAAGTATGTCTCAATCCCATCTCTCACTCACTTTTCTATCCCAGAATGCCAGATGAGTCCGTTTCTAAGAAATCCGTCTTGTCTGTCCGTCCGTCCGTCTGTCCGTATGTTTGTCCGTCCATCTCTGTCCACATCCGTTCTTATTCACGTTAGGTTTGATTGATTGTTCTCTCTCTCTTCTCGTTCGTTCTAGTTGATTAACGATATTTTTTATAATTTATTTTCTCTTTAAAAATATTTTAATTATTCAATTGTTGTTATTTTTTGAATCGAAATTAGAATTTTACTTAGCTTTTTGAATCACACACGCGAATTAAAATCATAAATATTATTATTAATAATATTGTATTTTATTATTCAATAACGCGAACACGAGGTCTGAAGGTTTAACCGCCGTTGTGACGATTCCAGTGATGCTATACGTTAGTGTTGATTTGTCACTGGCGTTTGGAAATTGGACCGGTTTAATCCAATGATCTCGTGCTCTCACTCTGAGCGGTTTTCCGATCTTTTTTTGCCGTTCATAATTCTGTTGTGCGGAAAGCGGTTGAGATGACGTCACTTTTGTTGTCTTTGGAAAGGGGGGTCGTTTGCGATCGTCCATTTTGTTTAAAGTTCCATTCTTCTTATCATATCGCTCTGTTTTGTTATTACTATTGTTTATATGACTCTTGTTCGCCTCATCACGTATGTAATCTAACACCGTTTTCTTTCACGTTGCTCTGTGTTAAAGCATAATGGTTGACTTTAATGTTATCGCCATATTTGTAATGGTGAACTTGTCAAATTTTAATTACAAAGAATGGTGTCACCACGGTGCCACTTATGGAAAATGTTGGCCACGGTCAGTATGCCCCTTTTTTGAACTTGACAATAGAGAGTTTTGTGTTACGGTTACGGGGAGTAGGAAAAACAGTAAAGAATACGGGAAGAGTGGAAAGTTAAAAAGAGATAGTTCTGCGTTACGCATGGGGGAGAGGGGTACACACAGTGGCGGCATGTAGTGGTGAAGGGCCCCAAATCCTTTACAGCCTGGTGTTGATGCAAGCAGTGGCGTAGCCAAGGGGGGGGGGGGTTTAGGGGGCTAAACCCCCCCTTGGGCCTCGAATATAGCGAAGCGATATACACCCTTTCGAGTCATATCCCCCCCCCCTCAAAAAATCCTGGTTCATGCTATCGACAGTCATATCCCCCCTTCAGAAAATCCTGGCTACGCTACTGGATGCAAGGATGCGGCACGTGCATTCTCGAGAAATTCACGTATTTTTTTAACGTATGACGGGAACTTAGCTCTGTTCAAGTCAATACAGTAAGAAAAAAATCCCCGATAACTTTTTGCAATGCATGCACAAATCGATTTTCGTCTGCTTGTATTGGTTACCATAAGCGGTTGACAGGAACACAAAACCCTCTATTATGTCCTCTGAATCCCATAACGGTATCATATTTATTGTCAAAATTGTCCACTAAGTTGCAGGACCATAGGTTCGATTCTGAGGAAAACGTTACTCCGACATAAATATAACCTGTACAGTAAAACCTGTCTATGGGTACACTCCTCTAAAGAGTACACCCCTCATATCGGTACAAAGTCTTCAGGTACCGATTTTTACCCATAGGCTTAATGGGATTACTACCCTTCTAAACGGTATTCCTTTTACCTGTCACCATTTTCAGAAAACTACCTCTGTAATGGGTACATCCTATCTCAATGGCACAGTGTTTAGCGTGCTGGGTAACAGCGTCAGTGGTTCTAAATTCGATTCTGGACCAAGGTGGATCTTCTTTCTTTCGTGCGAAAGAGATATCCCAAGTCCGCCTTCCATGAAAAACACTGTCCAATGTATCACTCTTGTGTTCATTCAGTGGGACAACATGGGTACCTCACCCTGTCATAGGTGGGAAAAGGGGTTAGGAGTTGCTATACCCCTCTTATGGGTACACTTAGCGGGCTCCCGGAGCGGCGAGTTGCGTTGGACACACCAGTTCTCGTCTGATCACTGAAGTTAAGCAACGCAACCCCAGTTAGTAGTGACATGGGTGGCCGCTTGGGAAAACTTGGTACCGCTAGTATCCAAAAATCGTGTAGTGTCTGTGCAGTCCCTGCATCAGAACTGCACAGTAGACGGGGCTCTAATGACCTTGTAGTTGAAGGGCCCTAAAACACCAACAAAGAAGCGGGCTCCCACAGGTGTACCAATTAGAGAGGTTTCACTGTACTTGGAATTAAGTATAATGGATCTAATAAATCCTATGACGAATGCATTGAAAGAATATCGTTTTTTTAATACGTTGCGCGTGCGCAGACAGTTTCCTCATTCTTCGATGTACTTAGTGGTCAAATCGACAACGGCTTGCCCCAGCTGATAGCGAGACTGCTTCCTAATAATACCACCGCAACCGTTGCTCTTGGAGTACTGTGGAAGATCAGCGGTCAATTAAAAAAAATAATAGTATAATATCAACTTCGAGTGATAGCCGCCATATGCATTTTTTGTTACAATTTAATGGTAGGAATTTTGTCATTGTATTTGTCAAATGCTACTCTCTCGTATGATGCGAAACACAAATCGATTATCGATATTTGACGGTAATTTATTGGTTGGTGTGTCCTTGTCGTGTTATTTTATTTATTCCCTAGTACTTCGTATATATTTTTAGTTGAATGGTCAGATTTCTCTGTTGTCCGCCATTAATACACACATACTCACATGTTCCGGTTTGTATTCTTGTGTGCATCTCTTGACGTAAGGGGACGGTTTAAAGATAATAACCAAATGTTATTTTTTTCGGAAATGGTTCTTTTGTGTTATTTCAAAAACGTGACCAGGGAAAATTTCAAGATGATGATGAAAGTCTTATGTTATTCATCATCTTATCCGATGGGGTCATTCATATAAAGAATATTCTACAACGTCATAAAATAAAATTGAAAGCGCTGATACAATAGTGTAAAAATATGTGGTTTTAGGGCGGGAGTAAGTTAGACAACCCCCTCTTTTTTAAATGTATTGCTTATATATAGTGCTAACGTGCTTTACTTTTTTACAATAAAATTTGCCCGTTTTTTAAAGAGCGAAGTGTTTTTTAGACGTTGTGCAGTATTCAGTACTGTATGTACAAATTGTCTGACCATGATAATATTTTTTCCTTAGGCCCTTTTAGATTTTCGTTTTCTTCGTGTCTCTGTTTTAAGACGACTATAGAATAAAAAATTTCAACGGTATCTACGTTATCGACGTAGAGGTTATAATACATCTTTTTTTTTTTTTGTGGATGGGTAGGTGGGTGAGGCATTTGATTAAGTTTTAGGGTGGTGTGCGAGCGATCTGAGTTCAGTTCCTGGCTCTAAAAGAGACATTTGTTGCAATGCCTCCACTTACTGGTACATCGAATTACTGTTGTATTAAATAGTATGTTAGTCCAAGGTATCATTATGGTTGGTAGGACTGGATTAATTCACCGTGGTGTTTTAAGAAGTGGAAAATGTTGTGCTCCATCATTCTACCCCGAAAATTTTTAATGCAAGATCTGTCCCTCACTGAAGTTGGTTGTGCCTTTCCAGTACACTTTGCTGATTTCGGGCAACTGGTACACCCCTGCCTTCTTTTATTAGGGAGTTTTATTGCAACGTACGCTACGCAATGCAGACGAATCGTGAACTGCGCGGATGAAAGCAGTGTCTGAGTTTGCGCAGATTCGTCTGCATTGCATAGCGTACGTTTGCAAAACAACGTTACAATAGAGAGTTTTCTGGCTGCGGTTTTATCCGACGTACGCTACGCAATGCAGACGAATCGTGAAATGCGCAGACGCATGCCGTATCTGAGTTTGCGCAGTTGACAATTCGTCAGCATTGCGTAGCGTACGTCGGATAGAACCGCAGCCAGAAAACTCTCTAGTAAAACTCCCTATTGATTTCCTATGTACCCTATGTTTCGGTTGAGGGGCTCATAAGTGCGGTCCATTCGTATCGATAATTATTTGTGATTGTTATAATGTAAGTCATGGAATTAACGATGGTGAAGTGTGACGTCATGTTTTTTTTAACTCGAAATTGACGTCAGATTTTGAATTGCCGCTGTTATAAACAGCAAGGACGCTATTTCAATTTCATCAAAAATGAGTTATTACCTTGGTCGTGAAGGAAAATTAATATAGTAAATATTTTTCCGCTCAGCTTTACATTGTTCGTCAGACTTTCATCTTACTGATATGTTTTATAGAAAAACGTTTACGTATTTGTCAAAAAGGCAATGTGCGTCCGTCTATTTATGAGTGACCCTTCAGACGCGAAATGTGACGTCACGCCTACCGTTATTCCGCTGTTTGTATGTTTACGTAAATGTAATAATTGATGATAAAATAACAAATATCGTATCTTTTGCAATAACAGTTTGGCTCATCGCTATCTTTTTTTTTTCATTTTAGTTTTTTTTGTTTATTATTGTTTTGGATATAATTAAAATTGCACAGTTTATCTAAATCATTTTCATAAAAGTGCTTCATTGTTGTTTCAAAAGATGCGACATGCTATGTTGTTAATGTTTACATAATTTTCTATAAACATATTTCAATTAATTTTATTAATAATTATTGCGTTGATTAAGTTTAAAAATGATTGGATTTATATCTTCGCTATGGTAGTTAGTTTCTCATTCTTCTGTGTAAGTCGAGTGAAATATTATCCTCCATTTTTTAGAGGGAAAGATACACAATTGAAAAAAAAGGTTAAAATCTTAAAAACGTATTGTTCCTCAACGAAAACAATAATTAGTTTGTATTCTCGGTTTATTATTTTATTATAAAACGTCAGAAGTAATGTGATACATTAATGGAGGAAGGTATTTCCTCTTTCAATTATAAAGAATACTATTATCTTTTTTATTTTAAAACAATCATTTGTATGCAAGATTTTAAATTATTGTATACAGTATTATTTGTTTGAGATTGAGTGTATTATATATAATAGAGGGTTTAGTTTGTGAATGTACATGTTTTAAGGGGAAATGTTTCACAATTCGTATATGTTTCATAGATCGCAAAATAATCTACCAAACGTTTTCCGACCAACGGAATTTGAAAAATTCGTATTATTTTTTTTTAATAATTAAATGTATTTCGTGTTATTCATATACTTTGCATTCAAAAGTATATGTTCACAAATAATTACAGTATGTAACAACCAAATTTTTTTTACTTTAAGAAAACAATATCAAATTTAAAATTTTTTATCTTGGATCATTTTAAAATTTTATTTTACCTTACCACCTAACTTAACCCTTTTCATTCACAATTTTTTTTTTTACAAAAAAAAGCATGCTCACCTCCACACCTTGTCACTCACTATACGTCAGTCAGTGAGCAAATTTGCATGGCTTTGGATGAATTGTAAGTATTTCAACCCTTTTGCTACAACAATGACGTAATATGCCAAATTTCAGCACGAGTTTTTTTTATCTCAGCATATTTTTACATTATACAATGTAATGAATGATGCAATGTGAATGTCTCAATAATCGTTGACCAGAAAATCGTGAAAGTGATATTTTTGACTGCCATCTCTTTTTTTTAGACTTTAGTTCACTATTGCCACATGTTAAAAATGTGGGTTGTTGGCGTCATCGGAATCTTAATGACGCCAGGTGTTAGCTGCTGTCAATACCCGAAGATGTCAATCAACTAGCAACCAAAACCAACCGCCTTATCCTTTAGGCATCTTAGGCACACTGAAGTTAAGCAGCGCATCCCCAGCTAGTACTGACCGCTTAGGAAAACTGGGTACCGCTAGTATCCAAAAATCGTCGCATTAGGGTAGTGTCTGTGCAGTTTCTGCATCAGAACTACACAGTGGACGGGGCTCTAATGACCTTGTAGTTGAAGGGCCCTAAAACACCAACAAACAAACCCATTATTCCTCGAGATTTTTTGTTGCCTGCATTGTCTTAAAAAAGGTACAACAACAGTTCGTCAACAATAGTGATCAACATTTCGGCGTTAGGTTTTACATTCAAGCACCATTGTTTTCTTCGTGTTCAAACATGTTTGCGTAGGTTGTACGCGCCTGCAACCTTTCTAAATGCCGTTAAATGAATCGAGCGGAGCAGCTGTTTCTGCTCTCACATTTTGACAGACGCTGTCAACACTGGCATGCTGTGGGGCATGGGGTTCAAATTGGCGGCCTGCGACGTTTGTTTTTGTAACCCGCAGCGACTGTTGAAAGATTTACTTTGTATGTACTTAAAAATTTAAAAATGTTGAAAAGTTACCTGGAGGCCGACGATGGCAAATTTCCGGCAAAAATGTGTAATAAATCACTACTATTTACAATTTAATAATAAATATTAAAATCTCTATTAATCAATCATGTAAAGTATTATATCAACAGCTACGTATATGTTTATTATTACTTCTCTATAACATACAGTACTTTCTTTTGATTATTTATTAGCTATATACTGTATTCTTCTTTAATTTAATGATAGTTTCTTCAACCCCTTTTACACGGAAAGGGAGCGGTGAATTGCGTTGGACGCACCAGTTCTCGTGTGATCACTGAAGTTAAGCAGCGCAATCCCAGCATATACTGACATGGGTGGCCGCTTGGGAAAACTGGGTACTGCTAATACCCAAAAATCGTCGCATTGGTATAGTGTCTGTGCAGTCTCTGCATAAGAGCTATGCTGTGGACGGGGCTCTAATGACCTTATAGTTGAAGGGCCCTAAAACACCATCAAACTACACGAAAAAAAAAACACTTTATCTAGATCTCTCTCCCATTCCTAGTTGCCGTCATATACAGTAAACTGCAATCAAATACTTTTCTTGTTACCCTTTGGTCATAGTGGATTCTTGGCCTTTGAATTTATGATCGTGAGTTCAATACTGACGGAGGCCAGTAGGCCTACTTTCTTTCTGATGAGAGGGGCACTTCAAGTGCGCCTTCTGTCGAGTGGGAAGTAAGCTTCTGGCGTGAATAAGATGCATTCACCCTTTTTACATGACAAATACAGTGAAACCTCTCTATGGGTACACCCCTCCTATCGGTACAGATTTTTCAGGCACCGATTTTTCACCCATAGGCTTTATGCTATTTCTATCCCTCTTAACGGTACACCTCTTTAATGGGTACACCCCTCTATTGGTACACCTAATACATGTCACCATTTTCAGAAAACCACCTCTGTAATGGCCATACCCCTCTATTGGTACACCTAATACATGTCACAATTTTCTGAAATCCCCCTCTGTAATGGGTACATCCCGCCTCAGTGACGTAGTGGGTAATGTGCTTGGTAACTGCAGCAGTGGTTCTAGGTTCAATACTGGACCGAGGTGGGTTACCTTCTTTTCTGCAAGATAGATGCTCCGAGTGCACCTTCCTTTGGATGAGAAGTATAACCGCCATCCCATATGGTGTTCAATGGCATTTACACATGAAAGAACTCTACTATGCAAATGATAGATGAGGCAGAATTTCCAGGTGTAGGAGCTTGCCCTCCCTCTTGCCTTCCTCAATACTCCAAACAAAAGTAAACCGACTACAAATATGCATAGGGGTTGCAGCTTTGTCAGCAACTGGCTGCAGAAAAACACTGTCCAAAAGATCACCCTTCCATGTATTCAGAGGGGCAGGATGGGCACTCGACCCTGCCATAGGCGGAAAATAAGAGGGTAGCTTGATTCTAGACAAACGACCCTTCATTGATTTGTTTGTAAAAATTAAATTTGTGTACGTCAAGAATTTTGGGAAATATAATATTATACAATACATCTTTTCATTTAAAAAATAAACACAATATAAAACAATATATGTACTGTAACTGAATAAATTAAACAACAGTATTATTAGTGTCCCATACCCCTCTTATGGGTGCACCCCTCTGATGGGTACACTTTGGCCAGGTCCCGCAGGTGTACCAATTAGAGAGGTTTCACTGTATTTAGTTAGGTTGGCATGAACTTAAGCTATAGGACCTCACTTGGCTCACGTATCTTTAAATAAATTTTTAGTGCTATGAGACGAATGCAAGATTGGGGCTTGGTGTACAGATTACAGTATTATCGAAAATTCATTGTGGAAACATCGCTGATGGTGGTGCTTGAAAGATTGATGTCTATTGTATCTTAAAGCAAATTTTACACTAAAATTCAAAGAAAAAAGATGTCTTATCACCACCGATATAACTCCATGAACTCTCAACTGTAAAATGTCGCTCACATTCAGATATCAGCAGTAAATGATTTCGAATCAGTCAAAAATTTGAATTTTTTTTATCGTAATGTTCACGAATTTCTGGTCGATTTGAGAATTGTCATCTTTGAAATTGCAGTTTGCACGTATTTTGCATGATGTTTTAAACAATCTTTTCAAACGTTGATTGCACAGTGTGATATGAAAATTCCTTTATAAAAACGTTAAACCATTATCTGTGTTCATTCTCCTATCGTGTACCTCCATACACCTGCTTTGCATTTTTGGGCACACACCTTTCTTTTTTTTTTTGAAATATTATTTAATGATTTCATTTGGTTTTTATATCTATATATTGATTTCTTCTTCTTCGTTTTTAAATTTGTTAATAATTTTTAATTATTCATTTGATGATGAACATTTTTCGTAGTGAATTTTCATTTTCTCTCTTGATTTTCCTGTTGTTGACTTTTTTTTCAAATTTAATAATTATATTTTTTGAAAAGAAAAATATTATTTATTTCACATCTCACTGAGCACCTCATTTAATTGAATCACCATTTATCGAATATGCATGCTTCAAGTATCTTAAATATGTCCACTGTTTTATATCTATTTCATTATATATTATATATATTATCTTTCTCTTTTATACGTATATATCTAGCACATTATGTTCAGGCAAATTAGATTTAATTACATGTGTGTGTATATATATTTCTATATAAAACCTATGTTTGTGTTTGTATGTTTATATTTTTAAATGTCTTTTTCAATTTTTTTTAAATATTTTTTATTTAACATTTTTTATGTCTTGCCATTTATAAAAGATACTACTCGAGTGAAACATTGTTTTCGTCGATCCGAATTCAGATTTATTATACGTGTGTATATATAAACGCACTTTGATTTACATTTAAAAGCTTAATGTTGACGTTAATTTTTAATTTAGCATTAAATTGATATTATTTCATGCTAGGAATCATTTAATCCAACTATAAAAACCAAATCATTACCTCGAAATCCGTCACACAGAAATCGTCACTCTCTTCCTTTCATTATTATTATCATCATCACCATCCTCTCTTGGTTTTTACTGTCAATCGATAGTTTTGTAATGCAGATTAGGCTCTAATTTAGAGTACATTACACAGTCAACCAAAACGACGTATAGTACCTGTCTCATTCTGCAATTAACGATTGTACGGATACGCTTTGTTGGTGCCATCATCCAGAGGTTAATTATGTTTAGGATTTATCATTTGTCAAACAGCATTTTGATAATCGTTAAAAGTCGGTTTGTTAGAATCCACATCTAAATCTAACACTGAAAACAAATTAACATTGATGAATTTAAATTATTTCTAGAAAACAAAAAGGTTTTGAAATATCCGTTATACCCTCAATTGTTGCCCCCTGAATCAAGCGCGCGGATCTATTATGTCCCCATCATTTTCATGTCCACCAAAATGAATCAGCGCTACACACATACAGATTCATTAGCTTATGTGCAGATCAACAAAATTTTCAAATATAGGAATTCGCCCCCTCACATCGACAAATCGTCTGTAAAGCTGCCAGACGGACGCTAAATAAAACGAGCTAAAACCGCTAACTAGCACTACCTTATTATTTAGACTTTTAAGTAGTGGCAACTAAGCAAAAATAGCGCTCATGACGTAATGGTTCTTACTGAACTGCTGCCTGTCAGTGTCCATTCTCCATCATCATCATAATACCCTTATCCCGTGTGTGGCAGGGTCAGGTCTGTGGGTTCTACTATATCCTTATGCACAACCTGCTCTTATTTCTGCTTTGGTCTTCCAGTGTCCACTCTTCAGCGCCGTTAAATGTGCCCGGATTTTTGAACGCCGTTCATAACTATTCTGTTTACTCTGTTTTGTGGCCATTTCAAAGTGCTTGTAGCGGTTGTTTTGCGTTGAACAAACCAGTTCTCGTCTGATCACTGAAGTTAAGCAACGCAAGCCCAGTTAGTGCTGACATGGGTGGCCGCTTGGGAAAACTGGGCACCTCTAATACCCAAAAATCGTCGCATTAGTGTAGTGTCAGTGCAGTCTCTGCATTCGAACTACGCAGTGGACATGGCTCTAATCACCTTGTAGTTGAAGGGCCGTAAAACACCAACGAAAAAAATTTATACCGCTAATGTCCCAAAATCGTCGCATTAGCGTAGTGTCTGTGCAGTCTCTGCATGAGAACTAAGCAGTGGACGGGGTTCTAATGACCTTGTAGTTGAAAGGCCCTAAAGCACCAACAAAACAAACAAGTCAAAGTGCTCGAAAGGCAAGTGCTTTAGTTTCGAGCTTCTAATTATAAATGTCCAATGTCACTGTGTCTATGTTCATATTGATTTTTTTTTTTAATTTCTCACATTTGAAAGATTAACAGTGACTGCTACGAATATTTTCTGTACTTGACATTAAGTTTTCAACTCATTAACGTGAACTCACACGCACATATTGCACGGATAATTAGCATCACATATTAAGACGTTATTAATAATGATGACGGTAATAACAATAACCATAATACGATGTTATATGATGAAGATGGGTTACGAGTAATATCATTTCCCTGTCTACTGAATTCTAAGAAAAGATCGCTTCCGCTTGACGTTGTGTAGATTTCACTATAGGTAATAGCGTCACTATAATTAATATTCATTTAAGGATGTTCCCTCGGTCGACAAAAAAATTTATATCCATGTAATGAATAACATTTAGCTAAGCTTCCGAGCACCGTGTTCGTTTTTTTCAAGAAGCCTACATTTGATAAACTGCAAAATGCGTTTACAGTATACATTATATTCATTCCGTGTTTTTGCGCGAGTAACATAAGTTTTTCTTTTCGTCGTTAATAAATTGCTTAAAAATTTTTTTTATTTTCTACGGTTTTGATACAAATTCTTAGCATAATTGTTGAAATTATGTTTTCTGTTCCCCTCTTGAATATCAATAACTTGCGTGCCATTTTGGGTTGGCAAAGACTGAAACGGAACGAATTTTTTTTTTTCGGAATAACGGCGTGTGCTCAAGAATTTCGCTTTCGAAGGGAAGCCTCGATGTGGTATAAACAGAAAGGAAAAACAGGAGGATGTGCGATGCTCAGGTGCAACATTCTTATCATGGCTGTAGCAAGCCCACAGAACATAAAAACTTATGGGCAAGCCCATAGAACGAACGCACAGAGCGATAAATCATAGTTCGAAGAAGGATGTTAATTGATATTTATTTATATATTCGAAGTTAGTTGAATACCGCAGGAGGTAATCTCAATACGTTGTGGACGTTTGTAGTTCAACTTTATCGAAAACTCGAACAATTGATTGCAGCATTTGCATACTACAGTCCATAACGAATAATTGCTCGATCACCTTAATGAAAAATTAATGATGCAGAGGTGAATGAACAGCAATTTAGTCACTGATGTAGACTCGAAATCAATTTTGAAATGCGTTATCTGGAATGTAAGAATATGAAAACAAAGTTTCACTCAATATGTGATTTTTTTTTTAATTTGACTGTATAAAGCCACATATTCTAAACAACTTTGATGCTGTTTTCCTGTGGAAAAAAAACTGGAATTCCAACGCAACGTCTCTTGGATGTGATATTATCAGTGTATTACCAAATATCAACAATTTGGCGTTTCTGGTTACCAATGTTGTATGAAATATTAAGATGTTACATTTTTACAGTTATCCCCTAGAATCTTTTAGTTACATATAGTATCTTTTAAAACTCATGCTAACTATTGTTATGAATTGTTAAATGTAATATAAAACGTTTTAGTTCGTTTTGCCAGTGTATTATCAAATGCACTAGAATGAAATGAGCTATATACTGATAAATTGTAGAATTATTTCGTTCCACTTTAAAAATTTGAAATTGAACAATAGTTATGATTTACAAAAATAACCCTTAAGAACGATTAGTTTTTGTCGTCATAACAGTACTTAAAAACTTTGCGTTGTTTTCTAGGTAGTTACCTTTAAAACATTATTATCATATATATGCAACAATAAAATGACTTTTAATTACATGAAAGGGTAAGATCAGAATTAAAACTGTACTTAATTAAATACAGATTTAATGTAGTCAATTTGGTGATTGAAAAGTATTAATAGAAATTTGAAAATGGCATCAAAGTCTCTAGTAGGATCAGCTTGCTGTAATAATTTTATTTATTATTTCTGTCTGTTTGTGTGTCTATGTGTTGTAGAACTAAGCCATCAGATTTTATTTTTCATCCTTTCCCACATTGTGTTTTTTTTAATTTCTTTATTTGTCCGTAAATTTTGCTTCTGAGCATCACACCTCCCCCTTTTCTATTAATCTTCTTTGTGATTTTCCTCTTCATGTTAGAATGTGACAAGTGGTTCAACCGCAGTGCTGATGGTCTTAAAAATGGTACTTTCTTGTCTCCAAATCACACCAAGATTACCACAGATGCACCACCACTTCAGTGTATTTACACCTTCATAGCATATCCTAAGGAAAGGGTTAAAATCACCTTCACTCACTTCAACCTGACTGGAGCACCACCTGAGTAAGTATCCCCAACAAAGTCTAATTTTGTGACTTCTAATTCTATAAATTCAGAAAGAAAGTGAAGGAATATGATTTCTAAATCACTATACAGATTCGTAGAATTAGAGTCCAGCAGTGTAGAGATGGACTTAGTAGGTACGAGGTCCTAAGTCAGTATTTGGATCTTTTTATTGAATCCTCTAGGCGGCTTATGTAAGACACCAAACGATCATAGGTGTAGTGACACAGCCGTCCCAGGATTGGAAAGGGAGTCTATCCGCAATTGTATCGCAAAGACTTTTATGTTGTAACATCGTGCATTTGAAAAACTTAGAACGATTATTTTGTTCGCCTTTGTGAACATCAACTGCAGGTTTTTTCAAACACCACTGTTTATAAAGTAACAGTGTAGGTTTTAAATATGGAACCAGCATTAATTCCATTTCTTTATACCCTAGTAGCATGCTCCGTAACTTCGTCAGCAGTTCTAGGTTCGATGCTGGAACGAGGTGGGTTGGCATCCTTCGGGCGAGAAAGATTCCTCGAGTGTGCCTTGTTTCGGATTAGAAGTAAAATCGAGGTCCCGCCTGGTGTAACGATGGCATTTGCACGTAAAAGAACCCTCTCTACTAGGCAAACAAGGTAAAGTTTCCAGGTGTAGGAGCTCACCCCCTGGCGACGGTGGAATGCCCCAACGAACAGTAGACCGACGATAAATAAGCCTAAGGGTTGCAGCTTTGGTCGGCAACTGGCTGTGGAAAAACACTATGTTCATTCAGAGGGACAAGATGGGTACCCGACCCTGCCATCGGCGGGAAAAGGGTTAGGAGTTGCTTTTTTTGCATTAATTCCATTTGTTAGCAGTACGACTATTACAGTTAATTACATTTATTACTGTAGCTGCTAATTTTTTACATTAATTTCCCTTCTGTTTTGACATAATGAGAATTTTTATTTTCCCCCATTAGGCAAGACATTAGGACCCCCATGTTGACGGCATAGGATCTATTTCCTTTTCTCCCCTTCTTATCCAAATGTAAAATTAGCTGGAGAGCCGTTTCGTTTTGGAGCAGTTTTGAAATGCTGAAACAGAATATAATTTCTTCCGATGTAAAACTTTAAGGATAGTTTGTGAGACGATTTAACTTCTTAGAAAATATACATGCATAAGTTATATATATATATATATATATATATATGTTTTCATAAATGGATATAGTAAGTTAATTTTATTGGAAATCGACTTTACTAGATTACTGTATCAATGGAATTAATTCGCTTTAAAGTAAACAATGTTTGAAGTAATTTCGTATTTTTATCAACCCTCAATTTGGTGTTTCGCTATTCAGATGTTCTTTCGGCATCTTTGTCACAAACGTGATTGTAGTCATGGCGACATTGAAAAGATATTTCTCACCATATACTTTTCCTTCTTCTATAAATGACCTTGTTGCAACCAGAGCTACTGTATATGATGATTCATATGTTTAGCAGAAGTAGTGGAGTTTGAGGATGCATTTCTGATGCAATAGTCTACTACAACTACTATTTTCTATAGATAATAATAGTAGGTAATAGCAATAACAACTTCTGATTTATTAGAAATAAAACGACTGCCTTCAGCATCATTACGATTCCGTAATTATATTTTTCCTAGGTCGAATACGATTTATTTTGAATGGGGTTCAAATGATATAAAATACTGGATGCGCATATGGGAAATTTACCAACAGTCCTGTCAAATAGCGAGCGGTGTTAATTACTCGATCAATATCAGCGACAACCCTTTGCTATTTATTATTTAAAGTATATGTAAATTCCGTTATTAATATTTATATTTTCCCTATCTGAATCTGATTAGTTGCTTCTGAATTAGGATTTCATTCTAAATCTCACTGCCACCGGTTTCTTTACCCCTCGTCCTCTTCACTTTTAAATTTTGTTTTTTTTGTGTGCTCTTTCCGCACTAATCTATGAGCTGTGATCAAAAAATTCGGTTGATTTATTTTGTGTGAACCATCTAGCGGAAATACCGAATCAGTTGCGTAATTTGTGAGCTTCACACAACATATGAAGTGTGAGCGAAATATATGTTGAAATTTCAGTTTAAATAAATGTGCAGTATTTAATTAAACCAAGAAAATTCCAAATTGCTCTCACACGCACACAATATTGCTCCGACAGATGGCGTATTCAAATAAGTCAACTGCACTTTTTTAATCAGAGGACTACGCTCTTTTAGAAATAATTACTAATCGTTTATTTTTTAATTTCAACCGATTAGTGGCTCATCAGCAGGAACTCGTCCAGAGTGAGTATCGCGTTTTTGAACATTGTAAATTTTTCTATTCTTTCTTATCTAAATTCACTGCCATTTTATCATCATTCCTGCATCCTAATCATACACTGTACAAGATTCTCATTGTGACGTTCCTGCTTCTACTAGCGATTAGCTCTGTGTAAAAGAGCATCACTACGCGTCTGTTTAAAGAGAAATTCGTTGTCTTTCACACGTTTTACGTTCAATACGTTCAATGTACGAAGTTCTAATTTAAACAAAAATAGTTTGTTGTTTTTTATCGGAATAATCTTACTATTTTGATTTTGAATAAAGTCAGCAGCACTAACGATGACCTATCTAGTACGTTACGCTGAAGTGAAATTTATAGCAATGAATATATGGTCGGTTTACGTTAAGAAACATATTTTAATGTTTACTGTTCATTTTGTCTTCATTTTAGAAATTTATTAGTTAGGCAGCTACTATCATGTACCATTAATTTCTTGCTAGATTCTTATTGCAGGTTTGCAGCTAGTCCCATATGCATTGCTTACTCAATACGTTCACTTCGAATCACTAAATTTTAAGTTAACTTCTCTCACAACCAAACGGGAGCGGCGAATTGCGTTGGACGCGCCAGTTCTCGTCTGATCACTGAAGTTAAGCAGCGCAACCCCAGCTAGTACTGACATGGGTGGCCGTTTAGGAAAATTGGGTACCGCTAGTATTCAAAAATCGTCGCATTAGTGTAGTGTCTGTGCAGTCTCTGTATCAGAACTACAAAGTGGACGGGGCTCAAATGACCTCGTAGTTGAAGGGCCCTAAAACACCAACAAACAATCACAACCAAACTGAACAAATATGTGAATAAGATGTGCTTCTTTTCAAAAGAACATACGAACCGGTTTAAAAATGAAATGGAATCAAAATAATATTTGTAATATCTTTTTGAGAACCGTTTTCCCTTTTACACACAGTAGGTCTAATACAGATTAAAAACTACGTATTTAAAGAATACCACTCGTTAAGATTGATATGCATTTGAAATTGAAATACAATAGCCTTTCCTTTTATCTATCGCCGGTGGTAGATAAATCTTTTACCGAAGGATAAAAGGCGAAGAAGAGAACCATAGTGATTTTATCAAAATCAATTAATTTTTGACCTGCAATAAAAATACACTGGTGAAGTCAGAGGTCACTTTCATTATGTTTATAACTTCAATCCGGGTTTATTCACCCATAGCTTAAATATATTTTAATGAGATATCGATTGTTTCATATGTTATCTATACCCATTACTCTCTGTTGTCATACTTTACCTGAAATTTGTCGATCGAAATTTTTATCTAGAGGTAGATGTTTTCATGACATGGAAAGATCCTCATTCTGCGTTCTTTTCCAGAAGATTATTACAGCGTTATCTTCTTAACGGCAATTAAATACCCCAAGGTTAATAATTTAGATACTAACCAGGATTTAAAATGTCTCGCCCTTTTTCGCTTCTATTTTGCTGTCTAACAATATTGAAAATGACCATTAAGAAATAATTTGAGAAAAACGCAGTGCTCATCAAAAGCTGCATTCTTCTCTCGCCGCCGCCATTTGCTGGGTGGAAGCCATCCCTATCGTTAATAATTCAATAATGGATTCTCAGTATTATATGCTATTGCTAATTAAAATCTAAAATAAGGTGTTGCTTACAAGGGTGTTTAATTTGTATATAATGATTAACTATTTTTCCCATTTTCAGGTGCAATCATGAATACCTGGATTTATATACAGAGATTCCCAGTCCAGATGTTGACTTAATAGCGACTCCTTTCGGTGGGCGATATTGTGGTCTAATCCCTCCTCGTCTAAGGATATCATTGTACAACATTTTAGTTATTAGTTTTTATTCGGATCAAAAAAGCGTGGAAGGAGTCTTCCAAGGAACTTATGAATTCATAGATGCAGGTAGGTAAGAGTAAAAGGAGAAAATATGGTATGACAGCATTTTTATTTCCACATCCAAAGCGTCAGTTTTCTCTTGAGTAATTAAATAGCCTCTTCATCCCACGGTTGGAAGTGTTTTCTGTTTGAATTATGTGAGTGGGGGTACCATCAAATTAGGTTTCGCATACAGTATCTTATTCCGTGCGTGAAAACTCGATTGTAGCAGTTAACTGAGTATTTTTTCAGAATGCTTTCTACAATTACGACCTCTTTTTCTCCGGCTGGGTTAACGTGTTACAAATACCACTACAAAGTAAAGCAAATACATTGATAGTAGCAAACTGAATGTCTTAGCAGTTTTGTAAGCATTAAGGAGTATAACGAGGTAAAATGTTGTCTTGAAGCGAGAGAACCAATTTGGATGAATTTTCGTAGGTCATTGTGAGTGAGTCTTAATTCCTTCATATCAACTATATTTATTTCAGAGATTTTACAAGAGAGGGATTAAATTGGAGGCGATGTCCAATCTCTCTTCCTCCAGACTTTTCTAAATTGGGAATGAATCCATTTATTGACTTTATGGGTTATGCATTCTATCTTCCTACAACAATGGAATGTTATTTCACGCTGCAGAGTAAATGTAAATACTGTAGTTCAGCTGCAGTTAGCTGCTTCGTTAATCTAGACACCGTTGTCTGAATAGTGTTTTACTGTACTGGGTTAATCCTCGTCGTCGCGTCGAAATCTAAACAGTGGTTAAGATTTCTAAATGCACTTCGCTAGAAGAGCAATACTTTGTCTATTGTGCATTATGATTATTTTAACTCATCCTAAATTTATCCACTGAGATTGACGGCTTTTCAATTGCAGTTGTCGATCTGCAATGCATCTACAGTAAATCATCTATTAATTTGGAGACGTTTTCAAATGTCACGCAACTTAAATGTTAACTGACAAGTCAGGCATGTAATTAATTGTCTCCATATCTACGATATTGGTCTTTACCTAACCCAGTTTTACTGCAATAACATATAGGGTACACCTAAATCTGGTATACGAAAAAGATTTCAAAATCGTTGACTGCAGATTCCATTTTGGATGACACGAGTGGTTTCTCTCCGGCAGCAAGACAGCACCACAACTACGCCGTGATCGATGACACTTGCATACATGGGCATTCGCCAAAAAATTTTAGGCTAGGCAATGCTTGAATATACTCGTTAAACATATAGAGTAAACGAGCCGGTCAACTCGTTGTAACATTATAGGACGAACAAAGCGTCCCCGGGTAGTGGGTCAAAAGTTTTTTTCGATTGTAACTTGTGGAATTTATTTCTAAATCCTGCTACGGACGGGTAGGCCTGCAAGCGAAAAAGTCTCTTTTCTTCAGGCAATATACGTGTAGATCGGCAAGATTAAAATGGTCCGCCCAAGCCCGGTGTTAGGCATGTGCAGACTGTGCGACCACACTGTCTGCACATGCCAATTTTAAAGTTTTAACATTCTTAACTTAGGGCCCCCCCAAATGCCAAAGACCTTGCCTAATAATACCACAATTGATTTCCTTGTACATATTTCGTATTTGACCTGTATTTTACCCCAGCTAATAAATCTTCTGAAAGACAAATAGGATGTGCCACATGTCAATAAATTAAGTCAGAGTCATATTGAATAATATCACTTTAATTCATCTTTTTCAGATCCTTGTAAAATGGGAACTTTATTACCGAATACTACGTGTAATTTTAAATTTCTAAGTAGAGAGAAGCGTGATGGTAGCATTTGTTCGCCAACTTATCCTGGAGTATACCCTAAGAACCTCGTTTGTAATTATAAATTTGAAGGTGTCCCAGGACAGCGTATACGTGTTGAATTCATGGATTTTGATTTATTTTATGGAGGCGCTCAGTGAGTATTATATCTCGAGTTGATAGGTGCTTGTTTAATGTCATACAAAGCTTGAATGTATTATAATCGTGTTTTAGTTGTCCTTATGATCATGTGAAAATTTACGATGGAACATCCACTGCAGCGCCCCTCATAGGTACATACTGTGGTCAAAGACGAAGCCTCGTCTTGTATTCATCTGGAGAAAATCTATTCATCCAATTTACTACATTAGAGAGGACAGCAGATACACATAACAGAGGTTTTTCGGGCATTTACAAATTTAGTGAAAGTTACGTTAAATTAGGTGAGTATTTATAGTAGATCCGGAATTCCAAATTGTGTCGATTTCTTTGCGGCCTTTATTTTGATCAATACGAAGTGAATAAATGGTAATAATGATAAGTCTATCTCTAACCGTATAAATATTAAACGTGTTTTCAGTCTGACTTTGTTGCATTTTTTCTAGATTTCATTAGGCGGGAAAGTGGAGGAGAGCATATCCGTGGTACTGGTGAGTAGCAAAATTGTTATGCTTCCATTTTCAGAAATTTTCTTCTAAATATTGCTAATACTGTTTTTGCATTTTGTGTTTTAAAATGCCATTTGCTATCGTCATTAATTACGTTAGAATGCGATCAGAAAATACTCAGTAAAAGGGAATCGTGTGGCAATGTCTTTTCACCAAATTACCCATTTATATATCATGAAAATATTGTATGCCGTTATTTCATTTATGGGCTTCAAGATCAGCAGAATTTAGAACATGTACGACTTGAATTTGAAAAGTTTGAAATGCCAACTCAGAATGAAAAGTAAGTATATCTGCGAAATTCATTGTTCTCCATCAATGGTTGTTAACTTGTGGTCCGCGATGAACTCGCAGGAGGGAGGTTCCGTGAAGGCCTGACATTTGATAATTTCAATAATAGTTTCTTTGAATATTCCCATTTTTTTAGTTACTGTGTTGGAACCGCAGGACAAACATTTAGGAATATCCACAGATGGCTCTCTAAAATTACAGTTTAAAAGGGTTCTCCACAATATGGGCTCGCCACAATCTGAAATATTAAGATGCGTTGGTGGTAAATTAAAGGTTTAGAACCTCTGTTCTAGATAAAGTCCTAAAATGGGCCCTCAATGGGTTGTTTCTTTTTGATCCTTCAGTAGTTATCTTCAGATGTATAGGAGGGAACTCCTGGACCTGTGTCTTCCTCAGCACCTTAAAAATTCTTGTTAGCGCATCTGATGTAATGTTTTGTCGTGCGAATTACATTTTTTTCTCTTCACAGATGCACTAATAACACATATTTAAAGCTATATCTACATGGTCAAGAGGCAATTCCAGCCTTTGATAAATATGATTTCATTTTCTGTGGCACTACCATACCACCAGTTATCGTTTCTGAGGGACCAAAGCTTGTCATGGTATTTAGTAGTGGATCCAGTCAAGGACAAGGATTTAAAGCAAGATACGCCTTTGAAACTGGTAAGATAGCCCTTTTCAGATGCAATATATGTTTCAACATCGTATTTTCGTATTTAATATTTTCTTAACTTTTTAGAGTTTCAAATTCCGGGGACACAAGAACCAAATCGTTCTTGCCAATTTAAGTACCTGAGCAAATCACACAAGGAAGGTGTTTTGAATTCCCCACGCTTTCCATCCAACTATCCTTGCAATATTACTTGTTTTTACATGATAAAAGGAGAAAGGGGTGAACAAGTTCGACTCGTCTTTGACGAATTCAAAGTAAAAACTGTCAACATGACTGATACGTATGGGTGAGTAGATTCTTCAACCGTGATGTTGTATCGTCGACTTTATTACCTACTTACTGTATCAATTGGAATGAATTTTGTCTTATTTTTATTGTTCCCTATAGAAGTGGTTGCCAACAAGACTGGGTTGAACTTTATAACGTCTACCCAGATGATTCCACTCATATGATAGGACGATATTGCGGAAATACGGCTCCTGGTCCGATAATTTCAGATAGCGGCAGTAACGAAATAAAGATCGTTTTTAATACTGATGGTGAAGGAGTCATGAGCGGATTTCGAGTT
This sequence comes from Trigoniulus corallinus, assembly GCA_013389805.1. Taxonomy (NCBI): domain Eukaryota; kingdom Metazoa; phylum Arthropoda; class Diplopoda; order Spirobolida; family Trigoniulidae; genus Trigoniulus; species Trigoniulus corallinus. Next base: position 23,776,201 of record JAAFCE010001036.1, read on the forward strand.
CGATATTTCTTTGAGCCAAGGGGATCTATATTTGGAGGTACTTTGGTATAAAAATAAGTTGAAATATTTTGCCCCAATCATAGTAGCTCACTTGGTAGCATGTGTTGGTCAGGTTAGCTCTGGCCGAGCTCGATGTTTTCATCTGATAACAAGGGAGGGATCTCAAATGTCTTGTTTTTCACAAATTCTTGTTAAGATTGTGGGTCCAACGTCACTGGTTTAGAACATGGCTTGTTAGTATCCCCTCGTTTTCCTGACAATTATCCTGCACATAATCAGTCTTGTAACTGGTACATCTATGCTAAGCCACGACACAGGATCTTTCTGCAGTTTCAGGAATTTTCAGTTGAAGGCGATCCTGAAGGTAATTATAATTTGAGGATTGAAGGAATTCGCCAGAGGTTCCTCTAATATCATGTGTTTTTTTAATAGGTCGAGGGTGTCCGAGTGCTACTGTTCGAATTTGGCCGGATTTAATATCGACTCCAAAAGAAAAGTGTGGAGTAAAGCAAATTACAGAGTCATTAGAATTTCTTTCAGAAAGCAATGTCATGAGATTTACGTATGTCAAATATTCGATATACCTTTTCTTATCTTTACGTTGACATTTTATTGACCGATTCCTAGACGAACTACTGACAATTTTCAGATTTATTGCTGCCGATAAAGCCGTTGGATCAAAAGGGTTTAAAGCTATATGGACGCAAGTTAAAGAAGGTATCCCCTCGTGTTTCTAAATATTATATACACATTGTTAATAATCATGTTTATTGACCCTAGGTCCAGATTGTGACGAGTTTCACTTTAATTGTAAGACCAGTAGTTTATGCATTCCCATGAGTCTGTGCTGCAATGGCATACCTAACTGCGGATTTGGTGATGATTCAGATGAAAAAAATTGTAAGTGGAATGGCAGGCAATAACTCTGATGAGTGGATAACTTTTGTTTCTTTTTTTCTTTTGAAATTCGGATCCATAATTATTTTATTACTTAGGCGAAGAAACAGCAGGCATAAATTTATACTTGCTGGTTGGACTACTAGTTGGAATCGTTGTTGTCATTCTGCTCGGAATTTGCATGTGGTGCCATCGAAAACATAAGCGGCGGCGAAGAGATCCACGTCCGCCAGAAAATAGGTTATCCCACTCGTGTGAAGTGCCCGGTGCAAGGTTCTCTTCAATGGACAGCGTATGACCGACTAGTTATACTTCTTCTTTCTACTCTCTTCTTAAGCCAAACCCCTCTAATAGCGAAAAAAAAGCAAGCACCTTTTCCTGCAAATAACAAAATCTTGTTTACTACTACTTCTCCATCATCTTCTCTTCCCTTCCCTTTGGTGGGTGCTCCAACTGTTAAAAGGCACTTGTAAATAAGCCTTTTAAAGACAGGGCGAAACTCAACTGTTGTATTACAGCTGCACTACTAACTACTACTACTAATTATAATAATAATAATACTGTTACTACTATACTATTATTCTGTTGCTGCTTCTATCATTTTCAAGAGAAGTGGGACGGGACATAGTATCAAGACAGAATTGTTGTTGCTTCAAAGTGCAAATTTGTTTTTCTTCTGCGTGCACTCGAACACTATGGAGAATTTTCTCTGGCGAGTCACGGAAAAACAATACCAAGAAGTGAATTTTCACATCCCAGTTTTTTTTTAAAAAAAATCGTCCCCGATCTGTGTGCGTGTTTCTTAACGTCTATGATAATGAGATAGAACCCGATTCCTGTACAGTATGTCAATATTGTGGTAGCAATGCTCTTTTCTTTATTTTAGGAAAAAAAGTATCCCCCACCCTTTCATCAGGAAGAATCCAGAATAGGATAGGGAAGCAATTCTGTAGTATATTAATGAAGTAACTGGAGATAGGGACGGATAGAGGGTTAGTGACTTCCTCCTATCTCACGCTTCTTGTTGCTACAGCTATCCCCACCTCGCCTTCCACCAAATCCCATGCATGTTTACTACCAGATAACGTGAACTTTTCTAGAAGTTTTTCAAGTTTATGTTGTAGGAAGCAATTCATTAAGAAGGTACAATTTGAGAGATTTCAGTTTGATGTTTAGCTATTTTGTTTTTATATCTGCTAGGTATCTTTTTAAATATTTTTATTTTGATACTTCTAAGCTAATTATTTTATGTTTTTTTAGGTTGTTGTTCTCTTTGTCTCTAATTTCTCATTTAGAGAGTTTCTAATTTTAAGTGCGTGGTGGAATGACAATTTTGTGCTCTTTTAGGTAGGACCAGTGCCTTTTTTATTTATAAAAGATATAAAATGTGTGTTTCTATTGGAAACTGCAATTTGCAATAGGGGCAGTGTTCGTGTGTGTCTGTGTGCGTGACGAAGTAGTAATTTCTTAAATGCATGTTATTGATTTTTTGTTTTCTGTCTCTTTGTTTCATTATTTTGTTTGCCATGTGTTGAAAAGATGGAGCAAACTGTCCATGTTTCTCATGTGACATAATCTCCAAATTAAAACTCTAGACGAAACGTAGCTATTATTATATTTATATGTATATATAATTAGGCTTTTTTAATAAAAAAAAATTTGTTTTTCTTTTTTTGGTATTTAGTACGTATGTGTGTGCGCATGTGTGTGTTTTTAAAGAGAAATATCTCTCTTTTCAAGATATATATGCATGCAGGACGTCCGCAGAGAGGAGCAAATGGCCCCCTTCCTAAGATCGAAACATTGCAAAAAAAAGAAACGAAAACTGAATGCACAAGGTGATCCGATTCCTGCAAGTGTCTCCAAGGTTTGCCCTCCCCTGAAAATTTTTCTGCTTTCTGCGGATGTCCATGTATGCGTGTATCTCTAGGCTTTGTCAGTTACGTAATACTAGTTCTAAATAATTTTTGCATACTTTAAGACAAAAGAAGATTAAAACAGTCGACCACGAGTTCCCTGCAGTAGCAATTATTCCAAATTGATAGTTACATAATTAATAGATACTGTATATGCAACAGCCTTTCTGAAACTCCCACCATCTTCTTCCTTCAACCCATTATATTTAGAGAGAAACAGAGACATTACAGCAATTGCAAAAGTACTCTTCCAATTATTCCCATATACTAATAAAATATTAACCATTATTTTTTGGTTTTTAAAATTATAATGAGGGAGGAATAAAAATGAAATAATGTTTTTTTTTCAAGTAATATCTAAAAATATCAACATGTAATTGCGTTGTTTTCAATTTCGTCAAGCAGTGCAGTTTATGTGTGTGCGTTGGTGGAGTGCATCGTTTCATAGTTAAAGGAAATACTTACTGTGGTGATAATTACTTTCGATTGTTGTTCATCACATAGAAAGTGCAGCTTCTTTATCGAAGAAAACAAGCATAAAAACCTCCTCCTATCAAAATTCACGTGTTTATTTTACAAAAGAAACACTGCTGCTGCTACTTCTCCTATTCCTCTTCCTGATCCTTGACCTGTTCCAGAAAGTACTTGTCTTATGGAATTATGGAGTCGTTACTTGTAAGATGCGTGCTGTGGATTGTTTTTGGATTCGTGTGGCCCATTTATGGCTACTACTAATTATTACTACTGTTATTAAACAACAGGTACTTCTACTACTACTATCACCACCACAACCACCAGCAACAACAACATTCATTGAGAAAACTAACTTTAACTTACCTACTTCAGGTACTAAAATTCCTTTATTTGTGTCTGAAAGACTAGCTTGAGGTATTTCATCAAGTCAATGGTGACTCATTTTCTTCAAAGTAGCCCATTCGTGGCATAATTTGCCTTCTTCGATTTGCTTGCTGGTCATGACACAGTGGACATAGGTGTGGTACTGTTCATGAAATTTATTGATCCCATTGGTAGAAGAGATTGTTTCGCACGTTGATGGCCGTTAAATCGCATTCACTCTTTTCCTGCAATAACGAAATGAAACATTTAAAGTTTGCTGTCTTTTCAGTTTTCTTCATTACCCCCTCCCCTTTAAATGTTTTACTCAAATTTACTGCATGAAAAACTGTTATCAGCTTCTAAGAGCTGTACATTAAAATAAGATGACAAAAAAAAATGTGTATCATACTTGGAACTTAATGTCATCTTATTCTTAGACATGAAGGACCATTCCTCACTTGGAAGATTTGAAGGATTAAATACTTTTACTTGATCCTCATCTTTCTGTTTTTACATCTGTTGATAATGGTGTTCAAAAAAGTTGTCAATGCGCCTTGTCACTAAAACCCCCATTAAATAGGATGTGTTACAGTAGAGTTGTATTGGGTTCATAGTTGTGTTTTTAAATAAGAAATAAGTTGAAATACTGTTTATTTGCTGTGAAAAACGAGTCGAAAAATTAAAACTAGATAATATTGAAAATATGATAACACTGTTAGCTGATTTTTCGACAGTCGCAGTTCCCTCTCCTTTCCCTATCCTATGAAATGAAATGTAAATACCTTTTATTCTGTGGTGATGATTTGTGCTCATCAATATGCGAACAACAAAGAAAAAGGAAAAATTGGGAAATACCCTTAATTCACCATGGCAGCTGTTGGGGGTTGCTCTTAACACTTTATCGGGGAAGAAATCTGTTTATATACAATACGTACAACTTTGATGTATATCATGTAATTAGTAGACAACAACAGTGTACAGTATATCACGTAGTTGCATGAAGTAGATAACTGGCAACATCCTCTACTCCCCCTTACCTACCGTATTCCCCTACCTCATCTTCGTCACTTTTTTTTTCAAAATCGAAGTGATAAACATCTTTGTTATAAGAAACGAAACACCATTAATACTAATTCAAAATAGCTTAATTGAAGTGAAATTAATAAGCTTTCATAGTCAATATTAGAACATAATGGAGAAATTTCAGTCTGCGAGTCAAGATTCTCTACTTAACAGACATGAAATGATAAATAATCTTTCATTAATGGTAATAACGATGGTTATGATTTGAAATTTGATGCAAGTGAAACTTTTTTATATGCTTTCTATAGTTCCAGGTTGCATTACAGTATATACAGTAATTGTCTTACCATACCGTATGTACAGTAGGTCAAAATTGTCAGTGTGATTAAGCCAGGGTTAGCATTAAGGTTCGAAAATAAGTGTTTTATATCTTTGTTTAACTTTTGTGATAGCGTGCTCTCTTACGGGGTAATTATGTAATGAACTTTTTTTTAATAATATCCCAGAAATCTCATTTCAATTCGTCTGCATCGTCTCAATTTGTTGGGTAGGCCGGTGTTATACCTCAAAGTGCCCCGGCCTTTATCCATTTTACCCAGTTAGGTTTTTTTTTTTTGGTTCGTTATTGTTTAGGGCATAATTATTGCCGAAAACAAGTATTTTTATGAATGAACATTATTTTTCTAATGACAGAATTGCAACTTGAGTGTGGTGACGTTGAGGCCAGGCAGAAGGAAAGCAGAATTGAGATTTTTCTGTGCCTATAAAAGCGAGATTCGTACAAATGGGATATTCGTGGCTACACGAGATCATTCACAGAATCGATATGTATCTTGTTCGCGGGGAGGAGCCCTTCGAGCTCGAAGGACAGAGGACCGAAAGTAGTGATCATTATAAAGGTATATACCAAATATAATTCATCACCGGCATCTTCCTCTGCAGTGCATATGCGCTCTGCAGAAAAGACAAATTGTTAAGCTTTGTGGTGGACGCTTCGAGGTACTCAAAAATTACCTCAAAGTGTCTGGCCGTACACTTTGAGGTAGACCCCGGACACTTTGACGTATGACACCGGAATTCCCCCACAGATAACTTAGCAACTTAGCCAATATTCCTGCGGGTTCCAGACGCCTGGCTGGCGTGAGCCCAGTCAGAGCATGTTCAGTGGACTCGCAGACCCGACCGTGCCACAAGCGGGATAAGGGTATGATGATGTTGATCCCAGGTAATATCGCAGCATGTATTTATTTCTGCATTTATCATACAAGAGATGAAAGGGGCTAATTGAGGTGCCTGTATCAGGAGCGCCTTTGGCAATGCAGTGATGACGTCATACGCTGACATTCTCGGTTTTAGACGCCATATTAACATTGCGTTGGACACACCAGTTCCCGTAAAGCTATGTCTACACTGGTGTGCTTTCGTCTTCTTCTTTCAATTCCTCTTGTGTTTCAACTTGCGTTTCATCTTTCAACATTGCATGCGCTTTGGAATGGAACGTTGATGAATGCAATTTTGAACGTTGAACATTCCAATGAGGCATGCAGTAGCGCATGCCTTTCGTTCCACACCGTGTGCGCTATGACGCATGCGTTTATTGAACAGAAAGACGCACCAGTTTGGACATAGCTTTAGATCACTGAAGTTAAGCAGCGCAAGCCCACATCAGTACTACCATGGGTGGTTGGTAAAGAACGTTGGGTGCTGCAAATTAACTCTCTCCTTCGTCCTTTCACCTACTTCCTCATCTCCCGCGGGCAGCCTCCTAAGGGTTCGTCCTGTTATGGCTGCCTGGCTTACTCCCCAACCAACGAAACTAATCCAGTTCCAATCGTCACCATCGTTATTATTATTAGACTCCATTATTGGAATTTTTTTTTCTTTTGAATTCCCAATATGAAAATAATGTTGCGACTTTCCCCGTTGTCCATAAGCGAATAAAAATGTGTATGTTAAACATAAATATGAATTTCAGCACTTGGTATACATTTATCGATTGTAAGTAAACTCTTGGTTAAGTACTTTCATAATATGTGGGTGAGAAAAATTTGATTTTTGATCTTAAAAATTGTTTTTTGTAGATTGATTTATATAAAAGATCAGATTGTTGACTTGAGCTTTGTGCTGAACGTAAAAGAAATGGATTTATTGTGTCTTTTATTTGAATGTTTTGCGAATGGTAAGCATACATGTATATTTTTATCACTGACAGGCCTGATATTCTGTTCTATCTGACGCTGAGCAATTTACCTAAGAAGTTGTAAATTTTAAAAGATACCGGTAACCTATCATTTCCAACATTAATAATCAGAATATTATAGGTTTTTCTATCGGCTACTGTACCCTATGATATCAATAATTAGTTGAGAGATAAATGAGATGATATGAATCCGTGACTAAGTCGAGTGATTCTTTGATATGACGGTGGGATGCATGATAAAATGCACATTTAATTTAAAACAAGCTTTGATACGAATGTAGTGGGCAATAAATGTGGATAACGCGAAATGCAACATCTATCTCGGGCCACTGGAAAGGAGTAGAGGCATTTTCAAGAATCGTTCTGCACATCCAGGGTCGCGTTTAAAGATTTAGAGGCCTTGAGCAAGATTCATTTAGCGATTCTCAAATGTAATGTAAAGCTTTTTAGCAGAAGACTGCGCTATCAGCTATGAAAAGTCCAAGAAGGTGAGAGGTCATTTTCAGTTGTGATGAGTGATAATGCATTCAGAGGAGAATACATCATGGTAGGTTTTAAGTACGTCTATAATGCGCATACAGTGGGACTGTATGTAAAATACCGAAGACGATCGATCATAAAGTTTGATATATCATTTTCGAAGCTATTTCAAACAAGTTTTAAATCGATTAAATAACACCATTCTTGGTTCCTCGTCCACTGTTCGTTGAAGGCTCGATCCTGGCCAAAGCGAGTGCTTTCCGTCAGATGGTAAGTAAAGCCGTGACCCCGTGTGATGCACGATGTCACTTGCATCGTAAACACGACCTTGCTACATAGTGTATGTGTAGGTGTGCAAAATTCTGGAACTCGCACCTCAGCGTCAGGGGAGGAAATAGTACCCCAAGAAAGAAAATAGGTCGATAATAAATAAGCAAAGTGTTTGCAGCATCAAATGTTTGAGGTACATGCTCTGTACTTTTAGTAGCCCATTGCATAGGCACATGGGACTCAAGATCTTGACTGCCATCCTCACTCTGTTGTAGATGCTCAGAAACTGTCTTCAGTTTTTCTTCGGAATGGGGTCCTTAGCTAAAGTCCTGATATTTGAACGTTAAAGAATCGAATATTGAAATTTAGAATTAAACCTTGTAGTACTAAAAAATTCCTTGTTAGCTGCAAAATCGTTGGCAACCGGAGAAATTCAAATAGCAAGTGGCCTTGAATACTACCCAACTTTCTTGGCGCACATTGATGAATGGATAGTCGATAACGGGACGGTCCTTGACAACAGTTGTTAGGTTTATCATTCAACAAACAATTTCTGGGTTGTCCCAAATATAATACTGTACTGTACATGCCTGTGCTTGCAACACTAGTATTTTTTGCAACTAACAATAGTAGGCCCTATAAATTGTTCTAGAGTTTCAAGGTAGTCATCAGTAATTTCTGGTTAGACATCCAAATTCTACCTTTTTAGAAATCATCGAGAAGTGAATAGTAAAGGTGTTGTTCAATGGCTGCTGAAATCGGCGAGATTTGGGAAAACATTCACACCTGGCTAGAGAAAAATGCGCCAAAGACATTAGCGAACTTGAATGGCGGTGCAACACTTGAACAAATTAAGGAATTGGAAGAACAGTGTAATATACAACTTCCGGAAGATTTTAAAGCTTCTTTAGAGATTCATAATGGCGGAAGCTCTACTTTATTCAATGGTCTTGAATTTATGACCATCGAAGAAATAGTCACAAATTGGAAAATGATGAAAGATATGGATGAAACAAGCGACTTTAACGAAATCTACAAGGACGATACCGAACCTTCACAATTTCAACATAAATGGTGGGTTCCGGAGTGGATCTTTTTTGCTCGTCATATATGCGGTGACTTTTTGATGATAGACCTGGCACCTAGCGATACTGGTACCCTTGGACAAGTTGCCTATTGGGATCACGAAGGTAGTGAAGTTGACTGGAAGGCGTCTAATTTCACCGAATATCTCAAGAAGTTTCTGGCCGATTTAGAAGGTGACGAGTATGCGCTGGACTCAGACAGTGAATTGTATTTGAAGTCCGATGACTAACCACTAATTAGTGTGAGACGATTCATGAAAAGTGAATCACATACTGTATATGTACATTTTTTTGTGCTTAATGTTCAGAGGGTAGGTGAATTTTGCAATATAATTTAATATTGGGGTATGGATGTTTTACCGGAAGGACTTTTCGATATATCGATATTCGTCGATCAATATGATTGGAAATGTTAACACGTCCTTTACACACCTTCAACTGATGAAATTATGATTTTACTTAGATTTTAATATTTTGCATGTCCTACCCGTCCGTAGTATAAAGAAAAATGTCAAGTTCACCGGTGATATGCTTTAATAAATTCTTTTGTCATGCTGACCTTGAGGTATTGAGGATGTTGTTAGCTATCATTATTTCTTCTTTCAGTATTTTAAGAGTACAATAAATAATATTAAAATCCATGTCTTATCATTTTTATGAGCTTTGTATTTCATAAAAATTGCATGTGTTTATAAAAATGTGTTATATAAAGTGATTTTACAACACGCAACTACATTACAGTAGAACTTCGGTATATCGAACTCGCTTATATCGAAATTCTGCCTATATCGAAGTTTAAGCGCCGGTCCCGCCAGACACAATGTTAATTAATAGGAAAGATGCCCTGATATATCGAAACTCGTTTATTTCGAAATCTCGGTTATATCGAAGGTGATTTTCAGTCCCTCTGATCGGGAGCCTATGGGATATATCGAAGTATCATAAATATAGCATTTGACTTTGGTCGACAGGGACTATAGAGCGGGTCTCACTCCATCTAGACCAGTGATGGCGAACCTCTTTTTGAAGACTGGTCACAATAACACGAAAAAAAGCAAAAAGTTGTCCGCGGGTCAGGTGCAAGAACTATTTAATTTTATGAATAAAAATAAATTATTAGTAATAATGAATAAAGTTTACTAAAGTAGCAAATAAAGATTATCATCATAATACCCTTATCCCGCCTGTGCCAGGGTCGGGTCTGCATACGGACAACCTGCTCTCACGTCTGTTGTTTATGAGACGATAAGCAAGAGGATTCACGCTCGGGTCACATAAAATTGCGCAGTGGGTCACAGGTTCGCCACCACTGATCTAGACCAAGGTCTTCAAACTTTGTCGACTCACGAAACCCCTAAAACTAAAAGGTTTTTTTATCTCGTCACTGCAATCGAATTGGCAGCCCACACATAAAGCCTCTGATGTACAAATGTACCTCTCAGGTTGGAAGTGTATCCCTGGCTGGGTATAAGGTGAGAAAGGATCATACATATAACTTGAGGGAGATAAGGGCACAGACAGACTCATACTACTGGTCATTTCTGACAAGGACCCTTTGGCAATCTAATACCTTTCGAGAGGGCTTTCTGAAAGGAAAGGCCACCATTTCAAGTATTGTAGAGGGACACAAGAATTATAATTTAGGGTTTTAGGAGTTTTACGGAATCAATTGTAGTGGAGAGAGTTAGTCTCTCCACTGCCAAATAAGGTTGCTTGCAGTGTAGTGAATTAGAACAGAACTTCTTTATGTTGTGATCTTATTGTTTTTTTAACATTGTTGATCTAAATATTTTAGGTAGTGTGTGGGGGTGGATGGGGACCAAGAACTCGCAGACCCAACCGTGCCACAGGCATGATAATGGTATGATAATGACGATGATGATATAAAAATCTTAATATTTTATCCTAAAATTGAAATTTTAGATATTATAATAGCGGGACATTTACATTTGTGAAAACGAAAATTTTGACTACAATTTCCAGAATTTGATATATCGAAACTCGGATATATCGAAGTATTTTTCACGGTCCCCTGAGGTTCGATATAACGGGATTCTACTGTATTCAGCGTACAAGTATGTGTCCATATTTCATGTTGATAGCTTTGATAAGCATCCTTAGCAATCAAAGTGTTAAATATCTAAGGTACTTTTCCTTGATAAAAAAAATATTTTATTGTTCTTTCTCAATGGCTCAACACTGTTTTATGGAATCCTTCCGCAGGCCAGAAAAAATCGACTGGCGGGCCACATCCGGCCACTGGCTATATGTTGGAGACCCCTGTGCTGAAGCATTATGACTGAAACTATATTTGTTAATATATAGGTTTCACTCATTTTCTGAAGCAAAACACATAAATGTTAGTGGGGCGTATTACCCCAAATGTTGTGGGGCGTTTTTCCCCAAAAAAGGTGCAATGTGCTCCACCATCATAACATATTTTATGGACATGGTACAGAGTTGAAAACTAGGCCAAATTTTAGATTAAGGATCTTAACTTAATACACCGTTTTCAAATTTAAAATATCTCAGTACGTTTATGAGCATTTACTTTTACCAGATGGATGCATTCCAATAAATTGTGGAGATCTACTTTTACAGCTGACTGCAGTATTTATTTATTTTCACCAAACCAAATGACAACAATTCTTCTAGAAACGCATGCACGATGTGCCATACACATAATCTATTGCCTTATAGTGCTTTTAACACCATCTCGTCAAAGATGGCTGTCCTGTTACAATTGGGGCGTATTACCCCGTTTTACCATACTTTATATCGTTTGCTAACTGCTCGTTGGTGCACTCCATCGACCTAGGCGAGGGGCTCCTTCACATGAGCCTGGACCATTGACACAGTAATCGAACACGCTACCTCTGCGCCACCGAGTTCCCAACAACCGAAGGGAGCGGCGAGTTGCGTTGGACACACCAGTTCTCGCCTGATCACTGAAGTTAAGCAACGCAAGCCCAGTTAGTACTGACATGGGTGGTCGCTCGGGAAAGCTGGGTACTGCTAATACCCAATAATCGTCGCATTAGTGTAGTGTCTGTGCAGTATATGCATTAGAACTATACAGTGGACGGGTCTCTAATGACCTTGTAGTTGACGGGACCTTAACCTCCAACAAACAAACAAACCCAACAACCGAAAATGCAACGAAATTTTTTTCTTAAATTTTGGTCTGACTGTGTAAATGAAAATACTGTAAATCATGAAAAAAGAGAGCTAGGCAGATATCTAACGTGATTCTTTTCGAGTGGTTGTAGAAGACGACTTCTTTCGAGTCAGAGAGAAGTTTCCCAATTGCACTTTCTGTCAGATGGGAGCGATGTCACCTACACATGCAGCCCGCTGTGTTCTTGCTTTGTCTTTACGAAAATTCTCTTTTTAAATTTGTAACTTATGGTGACCCTAGCACCTGCCAATTTCTGAAAAAAAAATTTCGTTTCATTTTGTCTTTCTTTTTCTCCTTTAGTTTCTATTCTCCTATTTCTGTACGTTCAGTTTTGGATATTGGGAATTCATATGCACAAAATCTAATCATATTGTAAAGGACAAAACTGGATGTTCCGAAGCAACGGGGAGATAGGTTCAGATGTTACCCATACATAGAATCAATGGGGGAAGGTTGAAGTGGTGCAGGCAAGTGGAGTCCTGTGTGATAGGCGGGCTCCAATCAAGTTGAAAGGGAAGTTTTACAGGGCAATGGTTAGACCAAGTATTTTATATGGACCAGAGTGTTGGGCAGTGAGAAAGAGCCACGTCAATAGAATACAAGTAGCCGAGATGCGAACGCTGCTGACTAGAGTGCGACTGAATAGAGCTGATAGACTTAGGAAAGAGTATATTAGAGGTAGCTTGGGGCGGGGGACATCGCGGGGAAAAAATGAGGGGGAATAAATTGAAGTGGTACGTAATGTAAAGTAGGGGAGGAGCCCGTTAGGTCCATTACAGGAATGCAAGTGGTTGGAAGCACCTGGGGCAGGGGGCGACCAAAGCATAGCCTACGTGGGAGCAGGTTGTCCGTAAGGATATGGTAGTGTGTGGGGTGGACGAGGACGTGGTGGGAGATAGGCGAGATTAAAAGGCTTTAACCCACAGATCCGACCAGGTCCGCCTCGGGAGTTTTAGGCGCCCAAGGCAAGTAGGTCCATCGCCGTCCCACAGTAAACTTTATGCAGTTCTAAATGGTTTGCGCCTGGACAAAGTCAATATTTAGGAAAGGCCTCACCAATCAGAGAAGCTTGGGAATACCAGGACTAGGAACATCTTAATTGACGACTAGACTGCATGGCAGGAAGTACCTCTGAAAGTTGCCACCCCTCCCTCCATTGCAATTTGCCGCCCTAGGCAGCTGCCTAGGTTTGTCCGCCCCATGAGCCGCCTGTGGATCCGACCCTGCCACAGGCGGGATAAGGATATGGTGATGATGAGTACCGGTAAGGCAGAGTTATTAGAGAGTTAGTGGTGAACGTCGACGAAGACGAAACGAACGATACGAGGTCAAATGAGGCAACTGTGCATGCTCGCGAAAAGCAGACCAACAACTGAGCTTGCGTATTTGCCTCATTTGACCTCGTATCGTTCGTTTCGTCTTCGTCGACGTTCACCACTAACTCTCTATTGATGAAAATGATTATTCGTTCGATTGCGAACGACTCTTTCGCTCGAATACGTAGTCGATAAGGTGACGTCACATAACAACAGTTGTTACGATTTAACCTTCAACAAAATAATATTTCTCATTTGTTGTCGAGTAGGATGTCGATGTACATGGTTGCGGAGACAGAACTTGTTTTGACACGCGAGTTTTTAAGGCTCCAACTTGTGTAATTTCGTTCTCGGGCTTTTTCAAGTTAGTAATCAGTCATTCACAAGCCGACAAGCTACTCGGGCCCACTTCTGAATCAACAAGTGATTACTGGAAATATTTTTCAATGGCTGCTGAAATCGGACCAGTTTGGGACAAAATTCATACTTGGTTAGAAAAGAATGCTCCTAATACATTAACTGGTATAAACAGTGGAGCAACACCTGAACAAATTAAAGAAATGGAAGAAAAATGTCGAGTTGAACTTCCTGATGATTTCAAGGCATCTTACGAAATTCATGATGGCTCCAAAGTCGTCTTATTCGAAAACTTGGAATTTATGACCATCAACGAAATAATAGATAACTGGGAAATGATGAAGAAGTTGGAAGAAGACAACGACTTTAACGCACCCTTTGAAAACAGCGAGAAAAATGAAGGTTCGAAATTTAAAGATAAATGGTGGGATCCTAAATGGATTTCTTTTGCTAGTGATGGCTGTGGTAATAGCTTGATAGTAGACATGGCACCTGGAGAAGGTGGTGTCCTGGGACAAATCGCCTTCTGGGACCATGAAGGTGGTGATATGGAATGGAAGGCGTCTAGTTTCACTGAGTATCTTAAGAAGTTTCAGACTGACTTAGAAGATGACAAGTACGTAGTGACCGAAGGATGTGGTCATTTGAACTTAAAAGAATAACTAGATATTGGTTTTAGAGAAAGGCGACTCAAAAACTCATTTACAAATGATATTAACCTATTCATCAACGCTTTCTTGCAGAACCGCGATTGAGAAACGCTGTTTTAGAAAGTGTGGTCCTCAGAATTTTTTCTTTACTGATATCCGTTGCCGAAATATATTATTGCACTTGTGATGTCGCAAATTTGACAGCTAATCAGATATGAAGTCAATGTCGGATTTATCTCATCGTTAGCATGATTGTTAAATGACTACTGTAAGCAAAAAATTGTTAAAAACTGTTCTCTTTGAAAAGTTTAATTTATTATAGTTATGTCATGTGAGTTGAAGGCACAAGTCTGTAAATAAAAGAGTTAGTAGACATTTAGAGTGTATAAATTGTTTTGAGCCATGATTACAACCGCAACACTCCTACACTTCCGATATCCCACATTGCAAATTTGGTAATGTAACACCTCTACTTTAAATATAGTACTTCACAAGGTGGTTGCACGATGGTCCTGTCCTGTAAGACTTTAATGAAGTTGTCGAGCTTACGCCAGATGTATGTAATCGGTTTTGTAAATACATTTAGGGCAGACGTGCTACTATTCCATTTAGACATTGGGAATCTTGGGATTTTTGGATTCATGGATTCATGACCTTTGACATCGTTTTAATTATTAAACTCTGTCCGCAATAATGGAGGATACCGCGGGAAAGATGAGAGGGAATAGATTGACGTGGCATGGGCATGTTATAAGAATAGGGGATGAGTTGGTTAGTTCCATTACAGGGATACAGGTTACTGCAAGCTACCGGCCAACGGAAGTTCAAAGCAGACGTGAGAGCAGGTTGTACAAGGGAATGTGATAATGTGTTGGGTGAATGGGGGCTTAGTGGGAGATGGACGGAAGTGGAGGGCATGATGAAGGAGGTAATGAA
The DNA here is from genome assembly GCA_013389805.1 of Trigoniulus corallinus. NCBI lineage: Eukaryota > Metazoa > Arthropoda > Diplopoda > Spirobolida > Trigoniulidae > Trigoniulus > Trigoniulus corallinus. The sequence continues at coordinate 23,791,346 of JAAFCE010001036.1, forward strand.
GATGGTGTCCACAAGTGATAGTCTCTAGGCCTCGTCAGGGGCGGATCCAGAGGGGGAGCAATGCAGCAATTTCTCCCCCCTCTCCGTGGCTCAATGGGGCGCAACTGATGAGTCACTTTTGCATTGCTATCCCCATTTCTATATTGTCAGTCCAACAGTTGACTGCTGAAGATAGGACATTGTCTAACGGGCAGATTTATACTAAGGGAATCTAAATATTGAAAAATATTTGGGGCGCACTTTTTTAAAGTGCTCCCCCCTGGATCCGCCACTGCCTCAAGGTCTTGGTAATACACGATCTGGTGACGTCACTTCCTACTCAAAGAAATGGATAGGAGGTTTCACTTCTTATCCAAAACGAATGGCGCACTTCAGATTTCCTTGCACGGATGCTTCCAGTCCTAAAACAATGTTCCTCGGTTACCATTCTGCCAATACCTTATCACGGATCCACAACTGACGCATGAAAATTTGTGAATTTATTATTCAATTTGAAAAACATTGTGAGAAACTAATTGTAAGAAATGAGATAAAATATCGGAAGCCATGAGTGGTCCCTAATCGATCATTTCTTAATCATCATTTAACTGTGACAGCTCTTTCGGGGGTTGTTTTTTTTTTCAAGGAAAACATTCATTAGGATAGAAGATATCTTTCAGTTCTCCATTTTGACAAATAATTAGGATAAAAATATTTATTGCTGTAGCTATAATTTAACCGACTTTCTTCTGCAGACTTCTGTTTCAGCCACCTGGGAAGGAAAAAACAAAATTGAATAATGTCTCCATTCAATGATTCTGACACTGAATTATAGCCCTTTCCCAATTAAATCCCAGTACAGCCCATCATCATACTTTTTAAATGCCTTCTCGTTATCTTCTCTTTTCCTCACACACATCATATATTCTTCTGTCTTACGTTTCAATTCTTCAATTTTCATCTCTTCAAGTTTTTGCATCTTTTTCCTTCGAAGCCATGCTTGAAAAGCCCTTCCATCACTCCCTTGAGACGGTCTAGGGCGAACTGGTGGATTTCGAACCTGTGAAAAGGACAATGACAGAGATCTAGTATGATGATGAATATCTTATATCTTAATGGCTGTACGTACTTCGCTTCTTACAAGACAGTTGGTCTTAAATAACATTGAACTTACAGAATTCTCAAATTGAAACGTTGCCTTGCCCATTAGGCTGCCTTCTGTCTTTTTACGTTCTAACCATTGCCGGTAAGCGTCTTCGACTTCTCTTTTTCTCTGGAGCTTTTTTTGAGCTTCAGCTTCCTTTCTTAATTGGTGCTGTCTTGCGAGTGACTTTAAAAGGCTAGCCAGAGAGACAGAATGCCTTGAATGTAACAGGTTCCCACCTCTGCGTAACCAACTTACGGGAGTAGAAACCAACAGTTTTGAAGAACAAAGAACCATTTTGAACAACTTTCTCATTCCATACCGTTCTTTTTCCAGCTTTTGTTCTAACGTGAGTCTGTATGTGGAATCAACCCTTCTACTTGCTGCAGGAGCTGTGTGCGAACGTGGTTGCAGAACAGGAGAACGGGCAAGTTGAAGTGTTTGGCTTTTAGAGGTCAACAATGACGATCCTAGTCGTCGGCCCCCGAATGACAAAGAATTGCCATTAATGTCATGGCGTTGTCTGTTCGTTTCAGAGTTGGTGCGCAATATGTTTCCAGATGAGATTTGTTGTCTTCCAAATACTTCTTTTCTTTCTTCCCAACTATTTGTACGATTTTTCTTGATAGGTACAGACGTCGATTTGGCCAAAGTTGTACCATTTTTACTGACCGACTTGGTGGGTCTACTGCTTTTAGGTCTAATCAGTCGTTGCTTCGCGCGATTGTCATCGGACAAATCAATATTTGAATTTCCTGACTTAAAATCCTCAGTTTTCATAACACAAAATTTTCCTTGAGATGCCATTATCATGGTAGTCTCTTCAGATATAACAGTATCTCGGGCGACACTATTATCACTGCCAATCTCAATATTTGGAGAATTTATACGGGATGTTGAGATTTGAGATATTGATGAGAAAAGAGAATTCTGTTTACATCCTGCGTTGTTTGACATCGTCATCTGACCATTTAATTTGGTTTTCAGCAGATTGCTTCTAAATTTATGAACATCTGTCTTCTGACATTTTGGTGGACTTGGAACGATTTCCGAGACCTTTACTTCAGGCAATGAGGTCGCTGCTGGTGCCGATGTCAAAGAACGGATTTCAGAAGATGGGTCACTCTTTTCGTTGTCTTGCTCAAAAGGCGTGTTCTGGTCTTGTTTTCCAGACTCTGCATTCTCAATAGGAACAGGGTGCAAGCAACGCAGTTTCCTCAGGATTCGTTTCCACTTACGCAAAGCTTCCGATTGTATTCCCATGTCATCGCTAACAAGATCTTGTTTATTAACACTGCCGTCCGACGAAGGTAAATGATTTTCATTCTGGTGACAACTCACGGGAGAATCAACTGGAGGATCGTGAACCACATACGACTCATTTGGTACTGACTCATCTGATTTGGTTGTGCCGTCAATGCCTGTCACTGTAGAGTTCACGTCATTGGAAGGTAATTGACTGATATCCCATTCAACGATTGGTCCATCTTCGGAGGAAATGATTGAAGAAGATTGATTTATGGATTCCGTGTAAATGGCAGTTGGATCTATTGTTACTTGATTGCTAGACTTTACGGACAATCGAGAAAAACATTTGAAAATATAGTCTATTTCATCGGCGACGCAGTTCATTTGAGGGGTATTTCTGTTTTCAAGCGTATTTTCGTCTGGTGGATGAAGACTGGATGACATCTGTAAGAATGTTTGAAAATCGTCGTCATCGGACAATTTGGACTGATGAGCTGACTCGTTAGTAACACTTTCGTGGCACATCGGTTGTAGATCATCAGATTGCTGTTCCTGTCTGACAGAGACATTCCCAGGCGCTAAGTCTAAAGTGGCGTCACCCTCATTATCATCCGGTAAATCATCGGAGACTTCAGTAGAATCTCCATAGCCATCATCTTCGTCTGATGAATAGGTTGGCGTTGGTGGAATAACGCAGTCGACAGGATTTTCACGAAAAATTACTTTTCTCGGTCGTTCGTCGTAATCGATTGGTATCATTTGTTTCGCTAAAGCGCTATTAATTTCTTTTAATTTCTCTGTCATATCATAAGATGGTGGCTCTTCGTCAACTGAAATTGAAGCATTTTTTTTCAATACACAGTATTTATAAGTCGGCTTATTATCGTTATTGTCTTACTTACATAAATAAGGTTCGTCGTCATCGTCAATATTTTGCTTATTTGAAGGGAAAGTTTCGTCCTCAATCTTCGCTTCATTTCTGCTGATATCTCCAATTATGTCATCAGCTCGCAAGTATTGCTGTGCATAATCCATTGTATAACTTTCTCCTAATAAAAGTTGTTTTACTTAAGGTTATTTAAACCCAATATCTAGTCATTTTAAAAATACGTAAATTGGCATAAGAAACTACACATAGGACACTTACTGAAGTTTACAATTTCCTTCAAATGATGTAATCACCCATAAATAGACAGCAGTCTCTTAAGTACATGCACAGGTGTTTTTCGTAGGTTGACAAATTCACGAACCCTATAAATTCGCTATTGAGTAAATCGTGTCATAATATAAGGGTTCAATAACCCAATAAATCCCATTGTAGAAAAATATGATGATTAAGGGAAAACGAATGTGGTAAATGAAATCGTACCACCGTTCTTATTTTTTTACATTTGAAAATTCGTCAGCAATTCCTACCGGAAAGAATGCCAGTCACCATTCCGTTCTATTTCTTCTCGCGCTTCATCATTTTTCACGGGCGAAATTCCGTTCGAGTGTATATACAGTAAGTAGTTTCAGTTAGTAGTTAGCGTTAAGCCGTTAACTATTAGCGGAAAATCCAGTCTTCAAGATGTTCTTCAGGGAGAAAACTAGAATTTAACCATACTCAACTATGGTAGAGTTATTTGAGAGTTCAACGTGTTCTTGTGTGTACAGTCGTTGCTTAGGCAACCGTATTGAGCGTTCTCACTTTTACTTCCGTTACGATATGTTTCGTTCTATTTTGCAGGTTGACTGACTATATGACTTTGATGTGACATTTTATTATTCATTAGAAAGGGTTTGAATATTTGGGGAAATGCCAAATTGGACATGCAGTTTGTTTTTATCAATGAGATTAGCCAATGATTAGGTGTAAGAAATGTCATTGTCATTGTCGAGAACCGAATTGTAATTCATATTGTACATATTGCCAAGTTAAGTGATCAATTTAAAAAATCACCCACCTAAAATTAGCACTTGTATTTTTTTTGTTTTGTTGGTGTTTAAGGTCCCGTCAACTACGAGGTCATTAGAGACCCGTAGCACTTGTAGGAAAGAAAACAAAATTATCAAGATCATTAACTGTCTTAAATGAAAAACACTGTATAGGGCCTACGACATCATCTTTCTGTGCAAGATCCCTGAAAGCCCAAATTGGATACTGCTATGCTAACTAGGTGTAATGTAACCAAAACAACAAATCAACTTACAATTTGTCCTATCATCTGTCAGTTGCCGATCTGCCATAAGTGAGTAATGGCATGTTTGAGGTAGTCAAGGCAATGTTAAATAACTGTGCGTCTTAACAACTATCAATAATCACTGATATCGACCACGTTGACATAAACTTCGTTTTCAATATATTGGCAAGAAGCTGTTCCTCCTACTTCTCGAACCTTAGTAACTTGTAAATAGCTCCGGTGGAGGAAGCTTTGTACAGTATTTCATAAATACCGGTATTGAGGAGAACAGGGCTAGTTGTTACACAGGTAATTTGTAAAAAGAAATAATTTAAAAAAATGACGGATTACAACACTGAATTAAGCGAATGAGGTAGAGGAGAAAAGTACATGCTACCATCCTGTCATAATTTATAATTTTCTTTTGAGATGGAGTGGTACATAATAATTTGTGTGTTTAAGGTGGTTGAGTCACTTTTTGTGAGCAAAGAAATTTTTTATTGTGTCTCGGATTTGCAGGATAAAAACTTCGTTATTACATAATTAGAAATGTTTCAAAGTAGGTAATATTTTGAACAATATGAAATTTGAAAACAGACACAAAGGGCGATATATTGGACAGTGTTTTTCCACAACCGGTTGCCGACCAAAGCTGCAACCCCCTATGCGTCGGTCTACTGTTCGTTGGGCCACTACTCCACCGAGGCGGGTCTGAAATTTGAAAACCATGGCATGTTTACTAAATGGGCCTAATCAGTGACGGATCCAGGATTTTCGTTATGGGGGACGGTTGAACTAAAGCTCGCATATATTATTCGCATAAGCTTATATGTACTTAGGGGGGAGTTGCAACCCCGAAACCCCCACCCTGGATCCGCGCATGGGCCTAATGGCTAAAGGTCAGTGCAGGATTTACCACTAGGCTAAGTAGGCTGAAGCCTAGGGCCTTAACATTTAGCGGGCTTCAAAACTTAAGAAAGGGGACTCGAAATACTTGAAAAGGGCCTAAACATTGAAATAGCCTAGGGCCTCTCAATATCAAAATCCGGCACTGCCAAACATGTCAAGTATACTGATATCCAAGTACAGGACCATTCATACAAATTGAAGGAACTAAGGGCTAAGACAGACTCATACTACTGGTCTTTCTTGCCAAGGACCATTCGACAATGGAATAATCTTAGGGAAAATAGGGTAGAGAGCTTACTGAATGGGAAGGCCACCTTTGCAAATTTTGTAATGGGGCACAACTATAGCTTGGGGTCTTAGAAGATTTCTGGGTATTGTAGCAATGAGAGTTAGTCTCTCCACTGCCAAATTGGGCATACTGGCTGCTTGCAGTGAATTAGAATTAGTATACTGGTGTCCAATATACTGAAATATATGAAGGATTAAAATAAGAAAAAATTTGAACATTTTACGGGAAGAAGTTTTGAGGAGGCTTGTAGAAGGATCAATTTCTCTACTATACGGGTCAGACGTATGCGGAAGCAAAATGCCAGGCGGCTTTAACCGGGTCGGGTATAAATAATAAAGGTCTGGGGATATATTTATGATAGTTCAATTACAACATACAGAACTTTATTAAAGCAGGTTGTCGAATGTTTTCAGCTTTACTTTTACGCGTGCACAATTAGAAAGGTTGCTAACCCCTGGCTTATTGCATGACTTGCCCCTGGAAATTGAGCGTACTGTGCACGCTGTGCATTTTTCACAAAGCCGCTGAGTTCTACATGTAGAATGGAGACGGCGCTTCTGCTAAGGCTTCTGACTATTATGGTTGACGGACGGTGTTGTCATGTAGCTTAACTTTCATTCTGAGTGCTTGTGCTTCTCTTTCCAGTTTTAGGAATGTGCTGATCTTTGAAGGTATTCTGATCATTTATCAAGTTTTGATTTTGAAAGTTATTTGAAGTTTCAATTATTGCCAGAGATACTTAGGGGCATTTGAATTACTTCCATTCATGGCTTTATCACATAAAATGGCCTACTCGTATTTTTGTTTTTAGAAAACAAGTATAGAGGAACGTGTGGCGTAAATAAATTGGATTAAGCGTCAGACATGTATAGCGTTAAGGTGATGGAATGTGACTATTGATTTAATATTTAGTATGCAATATCACAGCATACTTTAGCAGGTACGTGACTATTTTATGGAGATCTGCACGACAGTCACTTGCAAGATAGGCATTGTTGATTGCGAAAAAAGAAGATTCATTTTTTTTCTTCCAGTTTCATAATTGTTCCCTAAAAGTAGGTATCTCATGCATTTCGTACATGTTCGATTCTTAAGTATCGAACTTAGCATCTCAGCCCATGGACGGCGACGTTTATACATCAATCCCAGATAGTTTGCAGAGATTAGCAAGACTTGTATCTCGAGCTTTTTACTCTATTGAACATGTGATAACTATAGATATGTTAATCCGTAATCCGTGTATGAGAGAAGAAGATTTGTCGGAGTTATTAAAATTTGAAAGGAAGCAACTACGAGCTGTCATTGCTCAATTAAAGAATGATAAATTTATCAAAGTTAAGTTAAAAATGGAGACGGGACCTGATGGTAAAGCGACGCGGCAAAATTATTACTTCATTAACTATAAGGTGAGTATAGATTTTTAATTCGATAAATATGTTATGCAAAGAAGTAAAGGCTATTTTTGTAGGTTTTTGTAAATGTGGTCAAATACAAGTTGGATCATATGCTTCGTAAGATAGAGACTGAAGAGAGAGATTCTACGAGTAGGGCTTCTTTCAAATGTCCATCGTGTTTTAAAACATTTACTGATTTGGAAGCAGATCAACTTTGCGATTTTACTACTGGAGAATTTCGGTGCACATTTTGTAATACGCTAGTGGAAGAAGACCAAAGCGCATTACCCAAGAAAGATTCTCGCCTATTGTTGGCGAAGTTTAATGAACAGATTGAACCTCTATATAATTTGTTACGAGAAGTAGAAGACATTAAGTTGGCTCCAGAGTTACTTGAACCAGAACCTACTGATCTCACAAACGTTAAACGGTAAGGGATATTTTTCAACGTGTTAAATATTGCGATCACTGTACTAATCCACATTTTGTTTCACTTCCTTTATTCTGGCATTTTTAGAGAGTCAAAACCAAAAGTTCCTGGTAGTAACAAGTTTGATGAGCATGGCATTTGGAGTGGAGATGCCACTCGATCTAGAGATTTTGGTATTGAACAGGACGTTAGCATTTCTTTTGGTGATGACAGTGCAAATCCTGCTGCTATTACGCAACCCAAGAAAGAAAGACCAAAATGGATGGTTGAAAGCACAGTTGCGCCAGAAATGAGTGTAATGCATTTGAATTACTTTAGTAATAGTTTTAAAAAGTAACTTGTTTTTTGTATTTAAATGATTTTTTGTTAAAATAGGAAGAAATTGCTCCAATGCCAACCATTTTATCTCGTCCTGAAGAACCTGTGCCTATTATTGTACCTACTCATAGACAAGATGATATTATGGAAGTGCTTTTAGCTCACGAAAAGAAAGGCGGACATTCACAACCAATTATTCCAGGTGCACATAGTGAGGAAAGTAACACAAGTGAATCAGAGGTGGATGCTTCCAATGTTGCTGGTCTTGGGGGTAATTACATTTTAAAATTTTCAAAATATCTGTCTCAATAGTATTAGTAGATGTTAGCATTTGGAATGGATATAGTCGATTAACGTCGGTAGTTCAACTGATAGAACGCGTTTGCCTATTGAGCTCAAAATATGCAAATTTAGCCCCTGAGAAACTACAAACGATACCAGGTCTTTTATTTGATAAAGATATGAAGTTGAAGTTCGGATATTGTGGGTGTGCAACATCACCTTCCCACCAGAGCCTATAGACACCAAAGCGAGTAGGATCAGGATCAGATTATGTGTTTGTTTTGATATTTGATTAATTACTTGTATATATTGTAGATGTTGAAGAGATGGAAGATGATGATGATGACGACGTTCCAATGGTTACTGTCGGAGATAAGAGTATCCCACTTCATGAAGTAACCGAAGACATTATTGCCAAAATGACCTCTTCAGAAAAAGAAGTGTATATAAAATTAATGCAAGAAGCTTATTCAAACATATATGAATAAATAATAATTTTAATGAAAGAAATTATATTGACTGCCATTTAAATACCGTGTAAAAGTTTAATTGGCTGAAATGGTTGAGAAGATACTGCGTCACTTGCAAGTAGTTTTGCCAAAAGAAAAATAAGTACTGGTATGTTAATAAAATTTTTAATGAGATGCAGGGTACTACTGTCACCACACTAAGAATTGATAAGAATTTTCATAATTCAACACAGAACCCTGAATTGCCAATAAAGCCAGAATTGATATACTTTATTAAATATTGGACTTTATTTTGTTGTCTTACAATAGTTTTAAGGCACGATTTAGTTTCTAATTGCAAAAGGCACTTCATTATGTAAGTTATTTTTGGTGCTTCGTGATTAATTATCAGTTGCAAGTGCTGTCCATCAAATCTAAAAGATTATAGCCACCTTGTTGTTCTCCAATATGTACACCAGATTCCATTTCTCCCATGATTTTACAAAGCTCTTCATTGCCCTACAAAGCATTAACGTTTCATTGCTCAAATCTTTAATGAATTCAAGAATAAACAGAAAATTCAAACTTACCATTTTAGGAGTAAGTTCTAAAATGTTGCCCTTATTGGCGTTTGTGGCTTGCAGCTGTTCCCTTTAAAAATGTGAAATGGTATTCAGACTATTTGAATAACGTGTATATGTTAATGCCATTTAATATACTAACTCTGGGTCTGAACTTGTAAAATCAAATAAATGAAGTCGAAATTCTGCTTTTTCAGGAGTTATCTCTGTATTTCCCAATAAATGTGCCAGAAAGTCTAGCTCCTCTTTTGCAAGAGTTGGAATTTCTGGGAGTTCCTGTAAGTTTGTAGAGCAATGATTGAGTTTCATAACTGATAAATGGATTTAATATAGAGTGATTACTTCTGCAGAATCCTCTTGTTTTGAAGAAGATATTGATGCATCTTCATTAACTGATGAATACCTGTTTCAGGAGTGCGTGAAAGTCTTAAACCTTCTATATTTGTACATATTAGTGATTTAGTAAGACTTTGTAATATTGAAAGAATGTTATTTACATGTTTGTTCCCAATTTTATTCCTCGGTCTCCATTTTTCTCCACTGATCCCTCTCTAGGAGCAGGTTGATATTGACCATTGTTTTGAAAATGTTCTATCCTCTGAATATCGCCACTTGAATCGTGAAGGCGAATTACTCCTGGAACCTCACTCCCAACTGGAACTGGGCCTGTGTTAGGTATCACAAATCTTCCATTTGGATTTTGAGATTTATTTTTAAGAAACATTGAGATCTGAAAACGCAAATAATATTAATACAAGGGATGTTAAATATTTCATTAAAATAATCTTTATATTCTTTTCAGATTTGACTTTTTTCCACAGCTCGACTTACACGAATATGAGAATCTTGAAAAAAATTAAGCAATGTATATCTGATGTCTTGAAAGGCTCCTTCATCCATTACAGTATATTCCTAAGAAAGGTCAGTCGCGTAAGAATAAATTTTTATTGGGTAATTTTGAGAAGATCGGCAATGTTTTGTTTCACTTTAGTAACAAGACCTTAATGACAAGTTGATAAAGGTATTCGACTTGCACTGAAACCTGAGGTAGGCTCGCCATCGCCCTCAAGGCATCAATGTGATTGAGGGTTATTAACAATAAATCAGATGGTCTTGGACACATGAAAACTTGAAACTTGACAGCCATAGTAATCAGGTCATACAACTGTTTTAACATACACATAATTTATACATGAAGTAATTCGAAAATGTCGTGTAATTCAGCGAGGAAATAAGAAACGTCACCTTGTCCATACTTGTGGCATTTAACCGCATAATAGAAGCATGTGCTAGTTTTTCAAAAGCAGTTTTCAGTGCTGCCTTCGAATATAAAGGTTGCGGTCGAAATAGTTCTTCCATAAACTGTGTGTTTAGCATAGTGCTGATAATGTCGTTAAGAACTAGTAAGAACATAATTGCGGTAAATTAAATATAAAACTGGACCTGCAGAAATCAATATGTCACAATGTAGAAATTTATTATTACCTTTCTGGGATTTATCAGCTGATATGCATTGAGCTGTCAATCGCTGATCCAATATATACAGCATTTCACCTCCTAAGTTGATAAACAACAACGGTAAAGAATGGTCTGACATTATAGTTTCCTCTTGGATTAAATTATTTTTTCATCCAAATCACTTTATAATGATGGTGCAATGTGTCACGTTGCGCTGTTTCTGTTTTAGTTGCTATGACTACGAAAATGCAGCTAGTTGATACCTTAATGATTTTAGTAATCGATTCATTGATTGTTTATAATACTATTTTGTCAGTCGTTCTCCTGGATAAAATGCACCACAAATTTTATAGCTATTATCAGACATTGCTTGTTTAAAAGATTATGAGAGAAAGGTGACGAGACTCGAACCTACAACACAGCTTACAATCTAGAACTCAAAGTTGGTAAAGCTTCGGAGAAATCGAATGTCAAGGTGCTAACGCCCTCTGTTGGCCGCGCCAATAAAACTGTGACAAGGCAATATGGTGATAGGATGATGTCCGGTGTTGATAAGGTGAAGATTATCGTCGCTGGCGATTCTGGTAAAATTTCCTGTTGAGTATGCTATAAAATATTTTTTTTTTCACTTTTATTTTACTCTTGTTTTCGACTTACAACGAATATGTTCCAAATATTGTCATAGGAGTTGGAAAATCATCGTTTATTCGTTTAATGTGCCACGGAGAGCCAGCTTGTAATCCATCCTGGACTATAGGTTGTTCTGTGGACATTAAGGTGATACTTACATAAATTCACTTCGTAGTTACCATTATTAAGGGTTTAAAGAATATCCTGCTTTATCCTTTGTCACATCTTATAATCCCGCCACATCCCCGGTAAATACACAACCGTTCAAAAGCATGTTTGCATGTTGCACGAATTTCGATAAGTACGTCGGATTAGCACTAAGGCACTAAGCTGTGTAAAAGTATTTATTTCTCTTATTTTAAAGAAATTCAAAACACAGTAAATGCAGCCAAGTTGTGCCAAGTGCAGCCAAGTTGCGTTGGACGCACCAGTTCTCGTGGGATCACTGAAGTTAAGCAGTGCAAGCCCACGTTAGTGCTGCAAATTTCCCCTCTCTTACATCCTCTACACCAGCGGTCTTCAAACCGTGTTCCGCGAGTCAAAATGAAAATTCGTTAGCAGCGGAAAGATACAGCATACTTTTCTAAAAGTGGGATGGGGTTCCCCCAAAACATCTTATAGTTCTGAGGGTTCCGTGAGTCGACAAAGTTTGAAGACCACTGCTCTACACCTACCTTCTCTTCTCATCTCCCGCGAGTAGCCTTCTAAGGGTTCGGCCTGTTATGGCTACATGGCTTACTCCCCAACCCATGAAATTAATCAAATCAAATATAATTAAAAACTGCATAACCACAGAAAAAAAGGATAAATAATGAAAGGTCATGAGACGATTTTGCTGGACACTAGACAATAACACAGAGGATGATATCCCCTTGTTTATACTGGCTTCACGTTTTATGCGGCTATCTTGAATGGAATGTAGATACTTATAAGCGGGGGTTACACGCTCAGTCTGCCATCAGTTCAGTCCATGATCTTGATCAAGAATAGACTGATGCCAAACTGATGGATTGATGGATGACATTACACCATCAGTCAGACTGACCATCAGCCTCCTCAAAAACCCTGACTGCGCAAAAGAAATGATGGATTGCAATAAGGAAAAAGCTTGTATTGCAATTATAATAGGTTTAGCAACAAGTGGTAAAAGGCAACGTTGGACCAGGGGCGGATCCATATGGGGAGCAATCCAGCAGTTACGCCACCCTCAATGCCCCAACTAGGGTGAAGCCATTTTTGAAAAAGCAAGATACATGCATGAAGAAGATACCTTGCTAGTGAGATTTTTCATGCTAGACCCAAAAGCCTAGATCTCCACCAGCACCCAGGCAACACCTTTGCCTTTTTCACCCATTCCAGCCGATCCACCCCAACACCCACCACCCCTGAACCTCTTCCAATGTGGTGGTTCCACAACCCTCCCCTGCAGTGATCCAGTGCTGGACATGCCATTATCACATGCCTGACGTCCTCCACTTGATCCCCACAGCCATCCTCTCCACCTGTGATCTTTGCCATCCTCTGTTTCTTCTCCGGTGACCCAGCTTTTGCCCAAAACAGAAGGGAGCCCTCCCACAAATTGTTTCACATGTATTGCACTCATAAGTCTTTCTCTGGTTCCAACAGTTGTACAGGGATTGTTGCAGGCAATGTCGGATTTAGATATTGAGAGGCTCTAGGCTATTTCAATTTTCAGGCCTTTTTCAAGCCCGTTTCTTATGTTTTGAAGCCCGCTAAATGTTGAGACCATAGGCTTCAGCCTACTGAGCATAGTGGTAAATCCAGCCATTAGTCCCAGAGACTGTGGAGGGGTTAAAACGCATGTGTCTCCATTGCTGTCCAAGCAGTGATTGACACCAGACTGATGAAAGGCGCTCACACGATCAATCTGACGTCAGTCACGCAAAGACACGAAAATTATCAAAAAATTTAAAAATCCGTCAATCCATTCCATCAGTCTGCCAGTCATCATGTTATACAATCAGTCTGGCGTCATTCTGACCACAGTCATGGACTGAACTGATGCCAGACTGAGCGTGTAACCCCCGCTATAGGACAGAGAAGTTGCCATGATTTTGTTGAAGCCCCTGTAGGTGTGAAGTGTGCGTCTCAGGAGCAACTTGTCTGCCCTATAAGTATTTGCATTGAAGACTGTTTAGCGTCCAGCAAAATCGACTAATCATCTTTCGAACCATGAAGAAACAAACCAACATACACTGCGAAATTAAATGTCCGTATGGGGCATATACTGCATAATTTCCCACAAGACGAGGCCTTTCATCCCAAGTTGGGAATTAAGAGTCCCTGATCTTCTGTGATATGCTCTCCATTTTCTCCTATTTCCCACAAGGTCCTCATCCTTTCCATGCATTGCTATGTCTCACCATACAACCTTCCCCATGTTTGCTTTGGCCTGTCTTTAACTCGTCTGTTTGACATAACCTATATTTTTGAAATGCGTTTAACCAGTTTCTCCTCGGGGTTTTTTACGGTGTTTCTAACACCCAAAATACCCCTAATGTATTGATTTCAAATTTTCTGTCCTTGTTATCCCGCACATATACCGCAGCCTGCTAGCATTTATTTTCGAAATTTCTTCACCGGCCCATCGCCTGGTTTTACCAAATTGGTTTCCTCGTGATGCAGCCTCATGTTGAACTTGAAACGCAACCATCAACAACTACTTAAATTAGATTTCATTTCATGTAACGGTCGGTAATGAAAGGAACTTGTCAAGGTAATAGGTGATTATAATCATGAGGTTCTTAATACATTTCAATGAGACGTCATTAGAATAAATTGCTGAAATGTTAATGTCACGTTGCATTGCCTTGCGCACTACAAAAGTCGATCGTTATTTACCCCTTCAAAAATTGCATCGTAGAATTAATGTCAAATAGACTTTTTTTAAAAGAAAAATCTAATATATATCTATCAAGACATTGATGATGAATAACGGCCACTCACAGGTGTGAATTACAAGCAACCGATTAAGATAGATTATTACAATTCCAACCAGTAATGTTCTCACAGAATCTGCATTCACTTCTGTGCCTGGGACAAGCTGGGACACTCAGAAGGCAGAGAGGGGGAGAGACACACACACAGAAAGAACTGACTGCTAAGCTAATAATCCCAATCCTTTTATTAGTCATCACTTATGATTATGCAGGGAAGAAGAAGTAAAAGATACAATCCACTGTCTGCGTAGCGAGAGGGTACCAATGGAAACTAGGCTACCGAAGAGTGCACGCATTTAGGCATACGTGCTACTTTGCCGACCTTTTCACACATCTTAAAAAATATATATAATATCAATTTAATTTTCTTATCCCTTCTGAACTTCCGCCCCTAGACAATGTTTGAATTAACAAATGCGTTATGTGACTCAGAGCCGTAACGGGGGTATGAAGCGCCTGTGGCAAGTGTCTAACTTTCGCTTGCCCATAACCCAATAATGACAAAAGACTTAAACATTTTGCGCCCCAAACCCAGTTGCGCCCGTGGCGGCCGCCTTCTTCGCCACGCCCTAGTTATGGCCCTGATGTGACCGTCGTCTGGTGTTGCGTGCATGATGTCACATATAAGAGAACTGACAAAATTTCCAGATACGGGAGCTCACTCCTCCTGGTATCGATGAAAAAGTGGTCTCCAAAAAAAAAAAATTGGCCGATATTATATAAGCTATGGGTGTGGCATTAGGCTGGCAGCCAAGCACGTAAAATGTCCCCCCCCCCACTTTATTTTTAAATTCTTCCCAGCGCCAACGGAATTAATGAATATCCGACCCTGCTGTAAACAGGGAAAAGATTGGGATTGATGAACGTCACAATGTGTGTACTAAGATGGGCATGAAATAATGTTCCCTGTTTGAAGCAGCAGTAAAGCCTTTGATAGGGTCAAAAAACTGGAAAACACCTTAATGAGATTTGTAAATGTTATCGACTGATGCCATCAAGTGAAAATAAATCCTGTAAGACCACCGGGCATGATAAATGTGAGAAGTTTTGAACAGACAGGACATTTGACAAAATGGATGTGGTATAAGTGAAAGAATTGTCGTTTAAAGGGCCGTGATTTACGATTGAGCAGCCGGCCACTAAAACTACCACCCAATAATGTTCGCCCATACGTTCCCTCTTTATCTTTCTGTTGTCGTGCTTATTTATCTTTCCATTTCCTCCTGTTTCTATTTCTTTTCTACTTGACTTTGTTTGGTCCTCGCCAAACTCTTGGCACTTGATCCTGCGGTAGGCAAGAAATAGGTTTTTAAATGACAAGGTATACACTGGCCATGACTGATATTCACTGCTGTGTCATCGTTAACTTGGATGGGTTTTGTGTTCTGTTCAAAATATTGTTCAAATAATATAATTTCTCCTTACAGTTACATGAATACAAAGAAGGGACTCCATCCCAAAAAACTTACTTCATTGAATTGTGGGATATTGGAGGTACCAGTGGTCACGCTAATACCCGAAGTGTTTTCTACACTTCATTAAATGGTATTTATTGAATTTCGGTCGTAGACATGTGACGGAGGAGGGCAGAATATGGAATTTAAACCAAACTTATCGTATCATTTTACATGTTTGTAGGAGTTATATTAGTCCATGACTTAACCAACAGAAAGTCGGAACAGAATTTGAGGAAATGGTTAGCAGAAATTCTTAATAAAGAAGGCAACTGTAAAGGCAAAGCTACAAATGGGTATAGAAATGAATCTCCTTAATCAAGGTCGCAATCCGATCTTTACTTCATAATAATGAATGATTTAGATTTGAATATGATCCTGAACAATTTGTGGAGAGTCTTTTACCGATCATCGTAGTGGGAACAAAACAAGACCTTGCACGTGAAGTGCGGTCTAAAAAATCCACAGTTTGCTCTTCATTGGCGGAGGAATGTGGAGCTGATGAAATTTTGATGGTGCGTTATAATATGTTGCAATGTCTTACCGGAAGAGAAAACGACTATATGATAGATATCTGAATTTTGTAATTCACACACCTCCAATTCTCTTTTCTAGGACTGTTGTCAAGTCAGGTCATTAGCGCCAGGTTCTGGAAATGCTGTCAAATTAAGCAGATTTTTTGATAAGGTTATTAGATATAATTTTTCGTGCTTTTCCAATGGCCATTCATTTTTTTTGGATTTCCTTAAGTGATGTGCTAGACTCGCCTCGGTGGCGCAGGGGTTAGGCAAGACGCAAAATGAGACGCAGGTGGCGAAGGTGCCGCAGGGTGTAGCAGCCCTGCAAAATTCTGCTATCAGGCAATCACCGCACATTGAATCACAGTTTTTCACCATACTTGCATCAAATAACAAGAGAACTTCTCTGCTTCGCACCGCTTTTTGCTATTGTCACGCCAACTTCATGCAGGAAACTGCGGCATTGGCACTGCGCTCCGCAGGGTCACGTGGCGCAGGCACTGAGTCACCTCACCCTGCGACTTAACATGCGCAACTACATACTATCATGTGAGCCACAGAAATTTATAGTGAGTCACTCTGCGTCACCAGCGGAGACTGCGTCTCATTTTGCGCTGGGCCTTAGAGTGCTAGATTTACTGCGTCAGTGGTTTCAGGTTCGATACTGGACCGAGGTGGGTTGACTTCTTTCGGGCGAGAGACAGGCCACAAGTGCGCCTTCCTTCGGATACATTTTGCACGACACCACTAATTAATTCTTTTAGAAGGAAGCTAATTAACATATATGTGGACAGGTTAAACAAATCGCATTTATTCTAATAAACGATGCGCCGTTTATTTTTTTTCAAAGGCTTTCTTGTTGCGCCGTTTATTGCAGGGCGCTGTTTATATTTCAGCACCTTTAATAAGGCCCCCTATAGACAACCCAGCCAATATTCCTGTGGGTTCCAGACGCCTGGCTGGGGTGCCCCCAGTCAGGTCGGTCGGGTCAGTGGACCCACTGACCCGACCTTGCCCCAGACGGGATAAGGGTATGATGATGATAAATTTAGTACCTTTAATAAATAGTGCGCCGTTTATTAGAGGGCGCTGTTTATTATTTGTTTCACCTTGATGCGCCGGTTATTGGAGGGCGCTGTTAATTAGAGTAAATACTGTATCTGGGAAACGAAATGTAAAAACCTTAACTTGCAGTTTTGCCCGGCAGCCGGCTGCGGAAAAATACTGTCTAATATATCACCCGTGTGCCCAGTCAGGGAGACTAGATGGGTACCCGACCATGCCATACGCAGGAAGAGGGTTAGGAGTTGCTTTTGCCTGTAAGAAGTCTGATAGACTTGAAAATTGATACATTTGAAAGCCAGGAAATGACTTTGATGACGAATCTTCATAATAGATTGAATACAACCTTTCTAATATCAATATTTATAGTAGGTATTTTTAAACTCGTTACATTTTAGGTAATTGAAAGAAAGTATTTCAATCGAGAAGCAAGTCAGGTGACTAGACACGTAAAAAATTTGAAAGAGTTTATAGCGCGTTTGTCAGCAACATGAAACTTAATCTGCATATTCTCTTTGACAGTCATTTCTGGACAAGAGGCGATATCTTGTAAATAATAAAGGATTCCATGCTGATTAGCAGACGGCCTACCTGCAAGTCACATCTTGATTTTCCATGGGCTTTTTTGTATTAAAATATCACGGAAATATGATGCTCTCGCTGTAAGATTTAAGAGATAAGAAAATAATTGTCAATACATTTATTAATAACAGTATTTAAATAAAACTTTTATGTACGACTGTCAAAACTGTTTTTTTTAACACACTGATAAATATTTTTTCCATAATAACTTCAACAACTTTTAAAAGTTAACACCTGTGGAGGTAGAAGTTACATATTGACTCAAGCTTAGAAATTATTTGTGGTTTGCAGGCAGAAAACAGTTTTGAAATCAATATTGTTTTGAAAATTAATACTATTAATATTTATCGACTTAGAAATTGTATCCTTTCTTTATTGCCTGCATGCCACTATTATTATTTTTGGGAGATCCACACTGTAAAACAGTGGTCTAGTAACCGTAACGGGTAAGACAATAACATGCTTAGAATAAAATTCAATTTTTAAGTTATACCATCTGACGAAGCAAATAACTAAACATATCACACACTATTTTGATTACAGTAATGCAGAAGATGATTTCCGAATTAATGCTCATGTTTTTGGTAATCATTAGGTTTATTAGATGAAATGAATAATTTGGAATCAGTGGTTGATACATGAAGGGCTGGACAGCGAACTTAACTGTGACAGAAGAGTCTGGCTACGAGCCTATCTGACTAGTTGAGTCGTAATAGGCTTTGATTTCGTTACCTACTCGCCAAACTCGTGATGTTTAAATTACTTAAAAGCTTCAATTTGATATGGAATGATCTTTACTACGAAGGTTGTATGTTTTAATCAAGGACCCAGACGGAAAAGCACACATGAGCAGTTTTTCTGAAATGCCCTGCACAACAATACAAAATATTCATCATATACATTATATATAATAATAAACCGTATTTACAATGAAATTATTTGTTTATAATAATCATGTATTTCGAGTAACTTTCATTTTTCTAAAATTATTATTATTATTGATCAATACATGCTGTTCACCAATAAAGTCTCGCATAAAATATGTTTCAACTATACGCAATTAATCTCATAATATAATATACTGTACAGTTTCATTTTTTTCTTTTGAAGAACGAGATATACATGTATTAATTTGTTTCATTAAAAAAACTAGTCATATAGTATAAACCTAACACCGTCTTATAAAAATAATCACCATTAACTTCTTTATGGTTTTATTCCGATTTTTAGTACTGCAATAATTATTCGTTTACTATTTTAATGCACGTCACTGTTGGCAAAGTACCGTAATTGCTTACCGACGATACTTAATTTCTTTGAAAATACACGCACCAATCTGTCCAAGAAATACTAAAAAGAATATTTAACAAATAATGACTTGTAATGACTACGAAATAGAGAGAATACCGAAGGGAAGACTAATTAATAATAATAATACACTGGTTAAAATACCTCGTTAATTTATGAAACATACAGTAATGAACGGTTAATTATAGTGAAGAAAGATTGAAGGTTCAAACAGGAACACATAAAATTGAACATTATAAGATTAAAAACGAACGAACAATATGACGATGTTACTTTTAGGTGCAACTGTGCAAAATATTGATTACCTGAATTGTCATCCTTATAAAAGATTAAGTTCCAGAATCAAAATTTAGATAATTAAAACTACGCCAAATCCAATAATTGACGTAGGGCCTATTGAGAAGAAGTGTTATGAATATAATTTGTGCGCATTGTAAAATCATTAGTGCATCCCTTATATCTGCCATTTAATAATTGTGCGTGTGAAGCAATAATTGTGAACTACATTTCAAAAAAATTATCATAAATTTCCAATTTTTTATATATGACATCGAATTCATTCCATAGAATAATTTAACCACGTTGGAAAAAGGACGCATAAAAGACGAACTGGCAGCTGGGAAATAGAACTTCAATATATACTACGAAGGTATAGTCAGGATGTGCAGGGCCGGCCTTCTCTATAAAGGGGCCCGGGTGCAAAAATGCTTTTGAGGCCCCAAAATATTTTTCCAAAAGTAAAAATAAAAGGATTCAGAGTAAATGGACTTCTCTTAGATGCCCTCCTATCCCATTCTGAGATCCTTCCTAATTTTGAAAGTATTACATGTTTGGATTATGCCACGTGTCCTAATATGTCGCCATTGCATTTATGAGTTGGTGTGAAAGCTTATGTGGACAAGGTGTCCACACCTTGGAACATTTTCAGTTGGACTTGTGTCATTATATTTTTTGTTACACTTCTGATTATTAAAGGTATTTTGGTTTTAACAACCCCAAAATAATAACATTATTAAATTATTGGGAGCGGCGAGTTGCGTTGGACACACCAGTTCTCGCCTGATCACTGAAGTTAAACAACGCAAGCCCAGTTAGTACTGACATGGGTGGTCGCTCGGGAAAGCTGGGTACTGCTAATACCCAATAATCGTCGCATTAGTGTAGTGTCTGTGCAGTATATGCATTAGAACTATACAGTGGACGGGTCTCTAATGACCTTGTAGTTGACGGGACCTTAAACTCCAACAAACAAATTAAATTATTGACTGTTAACCTCTAATTCTGGGTTGTCCAACCTGTGGCCCATTGGGGTTGTAATGTGACCCATGGTGCATCATTTCTAATTAGGCATTATAGCCTACCTGTAATGTAACACCTAACGTTATCTTCACCCGTTTTGGTTTTGACAGCCCGTGGCTGGCAATCAGTTCATGGAGCAGCCGAGTTAGCCACAACACCAGAAAGGTTGTACAACCCTGGTGTAGTTCAATGGCAGGGTTGGTAGGTTACGTTTAGGTTATGTTGCATTGGCAGGGTCGAATGAGGGACGTTGCCCCTACAATGACGTATTAAACTTTTAATATTAGCAATGATCTGGGCCCTGATGGGTACTGATGATGGGGCCCAGGTGCAATACACCCTCTGCACCCCCCGGATGGCCGGCCCTGAGAATGTGATACGGAACTATCAATAACTTCATTTTTAATTAAAACATAATGAAAGAAACAGATGAGAAAATGAAAGAAATGGTCAATTCATATCTATATTTCAATGGAATTGAAGTAAAGGTGACATTTACTTTCGAGGGAAATAGTCTATATACGAGTTTTATAAAGAGATGACAGATTTATCCCCACTGAGGTGCAGCACGTCAGAAGTCTTTTTAAAGTATTAATTAGACGCCATTGGTAAAATGAGGGCTGCTTGATGCATTTAAGCATTTCATAGTTTTTATGCATTTTATGATATTGTTGGTAGATGAAAGTGGGTAGAAGATCAAAAACTGACAGGTTCTCCTCCAGTATACTCTAATCAAACAGTTGGGCCACTGATAGAAATTAACATCGGAAATGCTGCTGTTTGAAGAAGTTACAGGAAAGTTATTGGTGCAAGTAATTCTTAACGGAATATTGGTGAGCAACTAAGAATTTACAACTTCAGTTACCTACATTTATTTTAATCTTAACTATCATCTTTTCTTTTTGTTTACGCACTAAATAAATCATGAGGGCACACATGTCATGTACACACAAGCTAGTTGTTTCTTTCCCACGTAGTGTCATATACCGGTAGTGAATAAATCCATTGAATCTGTTGATTTAGGATTTCATGTCTACCTGTATGTTGCAATAACACCTTCATGTGGACCAATTTTTCTATCTTTATCTTTGTAGATTTTTCTATCTTTGTGAAACCTTAACTAATGTAACATCTGTGTTGATAATAACAACATATAAAATCAATAGCCGTAAATGCTGGTCAGTGAAACAGGCCGAAGTAGGCAAGCACAAAATCTACCGTATTTGACGGCATAAAGACGGCACCCTCATTTCAGTAGGGCAAAAGAAAAAAGTCAGTATTGAACATTGAATCCATGGAGTCCGAACTTTCACATATAAGACCAATTTTGGAATACTTTAGTCCAATTCGGCATCCCTTTAGGCAGGACTTATCTTGGGAAATTGATAGGATCCAAAGGAGGGCAGCAACAATTGTACTCAACAGATTTTCTCGCAGGGAGAGTGTGTCTGAAATGATTAGGCAATTAGGATGGGACACACTAAGCCAGAGGCGTGTATCTCACAGCATTAGTCTTTTAATTAATCAGACTTTTGTTGATGGGGGTGCAATGGACCTCTGGTTGTAAGTGTATCCCAGGCTGAGTATCAGGGGAGAAAGGGTCATTCATATAAATTGGAGATAAGGGCAGAGGCAGACCCCATACTACTGGTCTTTTTTTTTTTTACCAAAGACCATTTGGCATTGGAATGTCCAGCATTGCAAGTATTGTAGGGGGCACAAGAATTATAACTTAGGGTTTTAGGAGTTTTACGGTATCATATGTAGGAATGAGAGTTAGTCTCTGCACTGCCAAATTATGGTGCTTGCAGTGTAGTGAATAAGAATTTTTTGAGACATAATTTTGGATAAAAGGTACGTCTTATATGCTGTCAAATACGGTATATTGTCTGTGCATTTAAAATAGCCCACTGCTTATGAATTGTATGTCCTTAATAAACAAAATGCACTCAAAAATTTGTTGCATTTGTCGTTTATGCACGAAACGTTACCATCTATTGCATACTCATAAGCTCCTATCAAGTGTAACTGCTGTACTTACGCTGTAACTGCGCGCCTACGGTTCATCAACCACGCTGAAATGTTATTACTATGACAATTAAATCGCACTAAGCATACTTTTGAAAAAAAAATCTCCCCAATTTTCGTGGCACGTTATAAAGAAGGATATTGCAACGTTGGTGAATTGAGAAATTTTTAATCTAACGAATCACACTGACTCGCAATTCTGAAATTAAATTACAACCTCGGTATACTCCTTTTAAACAGGCAATGATTATTTGATTAACATAAGTGTGCTAGGATTAACGTACTTTCCCCAGGAGTCATTAATTAATTTTTGCCCTTAATTCGTAAACTACATCAGAAAAAGGATGCTAAAGGAAAAATTCACAAATCTATCGCACTAGTTGAGTAAGATTGTTTCCGATTAACTTATTCAATAGACATTCCAATGTTCTTGCTGGCATCTTCAATAACAACTATAAACAGAATCGCACATATGAGTCATCCAAAGTGTGTCCAGTCCATTCAATGGTGGGATATCAGTGAGAGAATCTATAATTCGGTGGTGTCCCCATTTATTTTGACCTATCTACAAGCAAAAAACTCCCTACAGTTCTATTTCCCTTTTACTATTCATAGTTAACAGTTGTTGATCTCCCCCCCTCTCTCTCTCTCTCTCTTTCCAATCTCACATACATTTTGTACAGTTTTCAGTTATTTTGCAAGGCACCACTAATTAACTGTTTTAGAATGAAGCTAATTAACATTTACAGTATGTGGACAGATCAAACAAATCACACGTAATATTTGGGATATGAAATTTAAACATCTTAACTGGAGAAAACGAAAAATTAAGGGTATGGAAGGATGTGGCGGTGTGCGAAGTGAATGATTCCCTGTTTGAGGACATCAGGCAGGGGAGAACTAAATCTTGCAGACCCCCACCCCGCTGTAAGCTGGATGAAGGAATGCTGATGATGGTGATTATTTCAAGTGCAAATGCTTTTAGGTCAAAAATAGGCTAATGGTGGCTTCGCAGATGACTGACCCCTGGAGTTCATTTATGGATGTATCATTTAATGTCGAGTCGAGACCCGCCTCGGTGGCGCAGTGGGTAGCAGGTTCGGTAACTGCACCAGAAGTAGTTCTAGGAGCGATACTGGACCAAAGTGGATTGGCTCCTTTTGGGCGAGAAAGAGAGGCCCCAAGTGCGCCTTCTTTCGAGTGAGAAGTAAAACCGAGGTCCCGTTTGGTGTGCGATGGCATTTGCACGTAAAGAACCCTCTCTACCTAGCATCTGGTAGATGATGTAAAGTTTCCAGGTGTAGGACTCCTACACTCCTACAGTAGGAGGTCGCCCCTTGGCGTCGGTGGAATTTCCCAAGGGGTTGAAGTTTTGGAAAAACACTGTCCAATATGTCACCCTTGTTTCCATTCAGAGGGGCAAGATGGGTACCCGACTCTGTCATAGGCGAGGAAATACGGTATCTCTATGAATCGATCATGCAGAGAAGTCGTTTAAAGTGGTGACGATTTCTTAAGGTGAACCTGGTTGGAAGGTTCTGGCGCATTCCGTTGAAAGGGTAGGTACACCCATAGTTAGTCAACACAGTTAATTTTTGGCAGCCAGTCAAATCTTTTTAAAGCTGTGTCAAGCAAATACAAAGATATTTTAATATTCAGTAGCTTTTTCATGTGAATCAGTAGATACACATTCCTAGGATATAAAAATAATAAAAGATTTTCTCCGCCAAATTAATATTTGGGCAAGATACTTTGCCTGACTATCCCAAGGCGAAGTGAAAGATGGGATGGTAAAGGAAATAATTTTGAAAGAACCACATATGGTCATAATCCAATATGTTCTGTAGCCGTTACTAGGGCCTTGGGTTATAAGTACAATGAGTGACACCATTAGACGATTCCAGATGGAGGATAGAAATGAATATGAGAGGCAAAGGTCAGCTAGAAATCTTGGACGACCATGACAAGTGATACTGAGTGTCATTTTAAGGATTCCATGGTTAATGTTCCAACTTTGAAAAGTGATGTTCAGAAGTACCTTTTGAACGGGTTTAATGTGTAAATTATCCAGAATATGGTCTACAGATATGGGTTCTGTGCCTGTTTTCCCCATCAAAATCACTCATTAGTCGTGTCAGCATTAAGAAGCGTTTGGAATTCACCAAAAATACTGAAATACATCTCCAGCATTCTGTGAGACTTATTTTTGCTGACGAAAGCAAATTTAACTTGTAAGGTAGTGACATAATAGCAGTGGCGTACCGAGGCAGGCCGAGGGTATTCTGCGCCCCGGGACAAAGACCGAAATCTGCGCCCTCTGGCACCCGCTAAGCGCATTTTTGCTGTACATTTTTGCGCCCCCTGCCTTCTGCGCCCGGGGACATCTGTCCCCCCTTGCCCTCCCCTAGTTACGCCTCTGCATAATAGCCATATGGTGGAAACATATGACAGATGTGGACCTAAGGAACGTTAAACCCACTGTGAAACAGAGGTGGTGGAGACATGATATGAGGGTGTAAACAGTAAGTGGAAAAGGTGTGGGGAAATATGATTTTTATCAATGGTACCATGGATCAGTATTTGTATCTAGATATTTTTCATGTAATCTTCAGAGTAGTGCAGAGATATCGGGTATTGGTGGACGGTTCCAATTTTACCAAGATAATAACCGTAAACATATAGCAACTCCTACCCTTTTCCCGCCTATGGCAGGGTCCGGTACCCATCTTGTCCCTCTGAATGGACATAGGGCGATATATTGGTCATAGTTTTTTCTGCAGCCGGTTGCCGGCCATATATAACCGTAAACATATGGCCTACAATAATCGTTCGGCCCATCAAGGACATTCAGGATGTAATGGGTCAAAGGGCCAAAAACCTTAGCATCTAAAGCATGCACTGTCAAAGTCTAAATTGACTCCGAATTCCTCCTGAAGTTTGTATGTTCCATTGCCTAGAAACTACAGGCAGTTAGTAAGCAGAAAAGGAGGCTCTACGAAATATTAAACTCTATTTTTCAGTTTTTTGTTATTTTGTCAGAATATTAAGTTGACGTGGAAAATCGACCTGTTCGTGTTTAAAGTGTTATATTTTTCAACCTCCGCATAAAAATGCCAGTCTCTTTTAGTTTCATATTCTAGGAATGTTTATCTATTGATTCACATGAAAAAAGTATCAAAATATGTTTATTTTTTCTTGACATAGCTTTGTAAAACATTACACCAACTGTCCGAATATTAACTGTGCTGACTATGTATGGCGTTTAGGTTGTTGCATGGATACAGTATTATCATGCCTACATTTGTGTAGGTGTTCGCCCGCTTTGGCCACGGTATTTTTTAGCAGCTGAAATACGAATAAAAGCAACTCCTAACCCTTTTGCCGCCTATGGCAGGGTCGGGTACCCATCTCGTCCCTCTGAATGGACACAAGGGCGAACTTTGGCCGGTTGCCGACCAAAGCTGCAACCCCTATGCTTATTTATCGTCGGTTTACTGTTCATTTTTGGGGAATTCCACCGACGCCAGGGGGCATAGCTGCTGAAATACGAATATTAAACTCAAAATCCTGCTACACAAGAAAAGAAATCATTAGCTTCTTCGGTTTCTGGTAGACCTAGCACCACAATATCACGAGATTTGTAACAAAATCACTGGCAGTATGACACACTGCTAATTTAAAATGTAGCCCTATTAGCAGTGACCCTCTTGCTTCAGAAATGCACAAATTACAATATTGCACTGTATATACAGTAGTTAGCATGTCATTTTTGATGACCTCTAAACTTGATTGTGCAATGTTAAAGTCTTAATGCTTCTTTTTATGGAAGGTTTGATCAAGTAATCCTAGATTGAAAAAACATCATTTTCATCTCCTTGTTGACTTACAGTACGTGAGAATTTGAATGTCGATTACTCGTCAGGAGTATTAAATGTTACAAAAACAAGATTACTAATGACGTTGACACTTGTTTATTGTTTTGCTTTAAACAGCTGTTTCGTAATCAACTTCTTCTGAAATTTTTCCAAGTCTCCAGGCTAAAACACAGGCTCCTAATATAAAAGAAACACATGCGCTGATAATGTACACGTTTCAGTTTATTATAAAATGAGTTGAAAACAGCAGGTAGGCATAATAGATGATGATCATCCAAATAAATAAACGTCATCCTAGTCATCATCTGCATACAGTACAAACCCTGTCCAGGTCACATCAGCGTGGGTGGCATATATTATGATAATATTTTATTTGTTAAGAATTATTCCAGCGAATAATTGGGTGGAGTTGTCTACGTCGGTAGGTGCATATTGTATTATTGTCTTTGTTAAAAGAAAATTATAAAGAAGTTCACTGGCCCGAAGGTCAATGATACTATGTAAGGTCAGGGATTGAGGTTAACCTTTATTTCATGCCAAGAAATATTTTCTAGTCGTGTTTTATTGGAATAAGCATGTCCTCAATCATAACTTGACATGAACTGCTGAATCATTAAGACTTTAAAACAATGAAAACCTAAATGTAGTTTTTAATACGTATTAGATGTGAGGAAGGAGGTTAGTTTGACTTTCATTCAGTATTTTATTGGTGAGTAACTTTAAGTGATCCAAATCTCTTGTTATCTAATAAACAAACTTGTTTTTTTTCTAAAATTGTTAATTAAAGTCCAGCAAAGTTGCTAACTTACGGTACTGTAACACCAAGCACAATGAATGTATTTACTGTACAGTGTATTTCAGTGTTATTGTCAGTTGTTCACATCTAAAGAATATTTTAAATGCTTTCGTCAGCAAAGTGTAAATCATTACGTGAACATTACAAAAAAACGACAGACAAAAACAGCAACAACAACGACAATGAGTTTTGTAAAATTTCTTATTTTTCATTTTTTTTTTACAATATTTCTAGCTCCTAAGTTACTAAATGTCAAATGCTTGTACACACGAGGATACAAGGTCGAGTGATTTTTGAATCTAGGTAATGTCTAAAAAATATCGAGCCATTATATATAGACGATCGGGAGACAAATTTGTGACTATAGACATGTTTTTAGAACAAAATCGCAGAACTTTAGCCTCCCGTTTGAAATGGGAGACATAAGACAATTGTTACAGTGTTGCACAATATTTCGTAGTGTGGACGTTTTGGCAGACATTGTCCCCAGTTTTTCTCTGTGAGCCTAAAAGCTTAAGCAATACTTCAAAGTCACTCGTGGACAAACGGGTAAAGTTTCAGAAACTCATTGCTCTCTTGTAATTTCAGTGTTCATTGTTCATGATCATAACTATGCAAGCAGTAATCCCAAAAAGGTGAGGCATGTTTAGCAATTAATCATAAGGAACAAGGCATTCAACTGTGGGCATGTGGCAAAGTCTCTAGACTGTCCATATATATCAGTGGTCTTCAAACTTTGTCAACTCACAGAACCCTTAGAACTATAAGATGTTTTTGGGGGAACCCCATCCCACCTTTACTAAAGTATATTTTGACGCTGCTAACGAATCGGCAGCCCACACATGAAGCTTCTCATTAATTTTCAAATGCTTCTTTATATAACTTTATAAGATAACTAAATGCTTCACACTAGTCAACTAGTGTGAGTGCTTCATAATTTTTTTGAATGTTTATTTTGACTCACGGAACCCCTAGAGATATACTGTGGAACCCTGGGGTTCCACAGAACACAGTGTGAAGATATGAATATACACAGTCCCTATGCATGTCTATAGATAATTGTTTACTTTGTATACAAGTGTGTACAAAGCCTTATACTAATTTGGTCTCGTTTAAAAAGTAGTACTACCACAAATGGGCTCTTAGATATAATCAACTGCACAAATCTTAAAAACTAGATACTACTAACTAGCAAGGGGCAATATCATAAGGAACAAAAAAAAGGACTTTAACACTAATTTAATTCATTAATCTTTATAAGATTTCTTATTATTTTCTTGCTGTATACAATCAGAAAAAAGTATGTGTTCACCCTAAAAATTTTCAACTGTGCCAAATGAAATAACATTTCCAGTAAAAACCAACATTATTTAAAAAGAGTTGTTTCAATATGAAAAAACCACAGAAAGAATTCATAAATTTTTTTTTTAAATAAAAGGTGTCAAAATTTAATGTAAAAAGTATTTGCACACTATGCAAACTTTTCTTAACGACTTTAACAAATTAAATAGTTTGATAATAATTAATATTTTGCTTGAAAGCCTTTAGCTTTAATAACTGCTTCAAGGCGCTGAGACATTGGTTCTACTAACCTTTGATGATCACAGTGACAATTCTGTCCCACGTTTCATGGAGTCCCTCCCGTAAGTAATTTTTATCAGTTATCTTAATTTTTCAAATTTCTTTATCTAGATATCTACACAAATGCTTATTTGGATTGAGATTGGGTGAATGTGGAGGTGTTAAAAAGTCTCTTAAGTGCGGTACAGAGGAGCCACTTGTTGTAACCAATGCACTGTATTTGGGGTTGTCTTGTTGAAAGTGGATGTCCTACAAACCTAACTTCCTGTCACTTTTCTTTATAAATGATGGTACAACACATCACATCAATAGGCGCGTTTTCGTGATTGACCTGGTCAATTGTGGTTTGACCACAATATCATGTTTGGTCTGACCAAAAGGGATCGCCAAAACGCGTTGGTCAGACATTTTAGGACCCATGACAAGGAATTCACTAAACTTAAGAAAATGAATTCCCTTAACTTAAAACCAAATCCACTACAATATAAAAACAATTCCCTAAAATAAAAAAATGAATCCACTAAGCTAAAAAAAATAGGAATTTAAAAAAAATAATGAATTCAATAAACTTAAAAAAATAATTTCCCAAATTCAAATATCACTAAATTAATTCAACAAACGGATTTGTATAATTTTAACTTGCTACCGGTACCTCCTATCATCTGCTACAACTGGTTGGAGTATGCCGCCATTTTTATTTTTCCTTGACCAAACGCACAGACCACGCTTTTATTTTGGTCATGTTGGTCATCCTTTGGTCTGACCAAAGTTGACCAAAGCGACGGACCAAATTGGTTTGTGCACCACCAAAACGCATTGTTTGTAAAACAATGTGACCAAAGTTGACTTGGTCAATCATCAAAACGTGCCTAATATATCCAAAAAATCATAACACTACCTCCACCATGTTTGACAATCCTTAGCACTTGTTTATTTTCTGCCTTACTTTAATTATGAGAGGTTAATGCATCTATTTCTATTTAACTTTCTGATCAGGGGTTTTCTTCTTGGCCCTCTGCCATTTAAGCCAGCACTGTTAAGCATATTTGGGATAGTGTAAGGTGTGACATTGATGCCAGATTCTGTTGCAACTGGTGCAAGAGATTGTCCAGTCATCATGGCACTGTGAACAATGATTCTCTTAGCTTGCTTGGTCGACCTGACCTGGCTTTATTTTCAACACTTCCTGTTTTTTTTATGCTTTTTAACTACAGTACTTATTGGCCTATAATGCTTACAGCACATTGAAACTTTTCAAGATCGAGATGAAACAAAAAATTATTTATTAAAAATGTGTCATTAAGACAGTGCAAACGTCCATCTATGATTGAAAAGCTTTCGCGTGTATTCCACTGTACAGATCGGCACTTTCTGATAACAACATAATTTTGTAGTATTGGTACTAATATAACAGACCTTCACTACTTTCAGGTAAAAAAAAGTACATTGCATTTTTAAATTGTCAAAATGCAGTTGTATAGAGCAGCATTAATCTCAAATTGAACTGTAGCATGAGGAATACGTATGACTACCTATGTACCCATCCTACCAATTACATCCTGCACTTGTGCAACATTCCTAATAAGGACAAGTGCACCTGTGCATTGCTTAATTCGTCTGCTTTGCGTAACATACGTTGTACATCAACGGATCACTCAAGCTCTCTAATTTCTAACAACCATAACAGTTAGCTATACCAGCATATAACGCACAGATATGATTTCAGAAATTACCGGTATTGTTTTTTTTAAACCAAGTGCTCCTTATAGGCTGATAAATACGGTATGAACCAAACACTTGTGATTGAAATGTTAATAACTTTAGCACTTTCATGATAACTTTTGCCACATTTATGAAGTACAATAATGTGTTCGCTCATGTCCAGAAAGAAACACACAAAACTACGCTAATGCTTATATATAAAACTAAATTCATTTAATTGTTCCTAAAGGTCGAAGACTATAAAAAAATCAAAGGTCTCTTTAATTTTATGCTAATGCAATTATGAGCTTTTAAGATATGCAAATAGTTTTACATGCATTAAAATTTGACATTTATTTAAACAATAGTGATTATTTTTGCACTTTTTAAATATTAAAATAATACTATGAAAATGTTTTTTACTGGAAATTTTATTTGGCCACAGTTGAAAAATTTTAGTGTGCAAATACTTTCTTTGTTGGCTGTATATTAGGGCTTCTTAAACTGTGAATGGCGCAAAATATCTGTAAGTGATTTTATTTGTATACTTATTTTATAAACTGGGGTTGCGTAAACTTTTTTCAGATAAAAGTGGATCGTGAGCGGAAAAATTTTAAGAAGCCCTGTTATATATCATTGGTTGAGGTCAATGAAGAACAATGTGCGTAAATTTGTCATCTGCTCTCCCCCACATTTATACGCTTTAACTATTTTTGTAGTCCTTAATTTTTTCCCCTCCCCCCGTTAACAAATTGATGCATCTCTTGGATCTGTATTTATACTGGCAACTGCGTCACTGGCTCCGGTTGACCCTAACAGAGGTTCAATTTCACATGGTAAACCATCTTGTACTTTTCCATCTGCAATGGTCAAAAATAATAAAAAAAACAAACAAAACGGGATGATAAAATAAAATGAAAATAATATAATATCAACTATTTGTGAGGTATTTTAAAAGAGGAAAACAAACAAAAATTAATAAAATAGGAGGTACACGTTGAGATATTGTTATAACCGATGAAAATACATAAATTTAACCAAATAAAATGCAAATGTCACTTTTCTTGCTACGCACATGGCCCAAATGGTATATAATTGAGTGATGGAGGAGAGAGGTAAGGTAATGTAGGAGGCTGAGAACGTTTATTCCACTGAATCCCAGCTACAAAAAAACGCTAGAATAGATTCTGAGGTGATTAGATTTCAGAGGCAAGTTAGGTATTGGTAGTAGATTGGTACGTATTAGGTAATAAAAGAGTTAGAGAGAGTAAAACGGATTTGGGAACAGTCAGTGCTAGGTGATGCTGCTGCATGTTTGATGGGATGGACGAGGACCTGATCGAAAATAATAATGCTTATTACCTGGATTATATATATTTTTCAGTTAAGAAAGTTTATGTTAGACCTAATCTAGGTCTTAGATCCTACGACTTACGCCATATCTTAGATTCCAAGGCATTGTGCATGTTCTTTTCAGTGCCTTTATCTCAAGTTCAAAGTTAGGATTATTATAATTATAGCAGTAAACACGTATAGATTTTCGTCAGATTCTCATGAACAAAAGAGGCAAATAAAAATTAAGGATTATATCGATATGTAGGATAGTTATATGTATAAACAATATAGTTTTAGACATCAGTGATCAGCAGGTTGAGAGTATAAAAAAGTAATCAAGAGCATGGTAAATAGACTTTGAAGAAAGTAAGCCAAACGCGACGAATAGAAGATAAAACATAAATGTAATTAATTAGGCAATGTAATTTTAGGTTTGATCTATTCTGAAGATAGCAGTAGATACACACATGCCATATGTATATTACAGTATATGATTTTGCAAACTGTAGGCTATATCCAACTTAGAATGATAATGCGTTACTCATGAATTTCAACTTACTGAGTTAATTTTATAGTAATTGTAAACCAACCACTTGTCCTCTCCTCCTTATCTCCCCAAAATACGATACTAGTATTACAAGAAAATTCGAGATAAACTCGCTTACGTGGTTCAGTCAAGGACGTGACGAAGGAAATCAACGTATTAAAAATTAATTTTTATAGCTTTTCAAATGCCAGATAAACCTATTTCGTCGAAAACGCTTGCGGGTAACTAGTCTGATTAATTTTGCAGCACTTTATTTCGCTCACAATCCAAAAATGGAATAGATTTTTGTTAAAAGAGCACAATAGGAGAAGTGAGATACTGTAGGTCCTTTCAAAAAGTATCTAGAATGGGTCGTTTTCGCAGTAACCTAAAGGTACATTACAGCAACCCTGATATCAACTGATTCTTCTAAATGCAAATAGAAACCCACAAAGTTGTTTGGAATAATACAGCCGCTATTTTGCAAGTAATCAAAACAGGATGACCCACATTCATACTGCCCTTGAACATCAATTGATGTTAAACAGTACCTTAGGCGCTCATAAACAACACCGGTAGTGTAACAGAAATTTGATTCCGTGCCGGTTTGCAAGTGATGCACCTTCTCGTTACTATAGACCAGAGACATTCAACAGTTTCGATAGCTTTTGAACAGCCCTCGTTTGAGGTAGGCAAGCAGTGAAGCGGAAAATATTAATTTAAAAAAAATACTATCTGTTCTAAAAGCCATAATTGTAATATGCGCAAAGACGTCGCAAAAATCCGTTGTTAAAATTCGGTAACTAAGGCCTTTGCTACTAAATAAATGGGCGAAGGGAAGGGGAATTTAATTCCATCAGGGACTTTAGGATGAGAGGGAGAAGCTGCTTCGTGATGAACAATACCAATATGCATATTCATATATTGATTCAATTTGAAACGTAATATTATCATTAATTTACCTTGAATGTGTCGATTGACGTTACCACAGATCCCTTCAATATCAGGCTTTCGTTGGACTCCTGTGTAATGAGGCTTCTCCATAATATAAGAAGCAGCATCCGCATTTGGAATAGCCCCATTAGTTAGACACGTCTCATTTACCTAAATTATAAATAACCATTATAAATGATGTCAAATGGCAACATATTACGTAACTGTAATACAGTATTACATTATTACAAGGTTATGCACGAGTTACGTGCAACGGGCAGAGTGAACTGCTATGCGTCCCCAGGAGGCGGATAGGGGAGTCCCCACAACGCATTCAGGAGTTGAGGGGAGGAATAAAATAGCTCCCCCAGGCTAAACTCTAGGACTTCGGTGGCCTACTCGTAAGTTCATCGTTGCAGGTTTGATCCGGGCCGTAGCAGGTAACTTCCTTACCGAGTGAGAGTAATGCTTGGAAATTGGGTATCAAGGAGAGTAAAACGTGGCCCCTTGTGATGCAAGAGCTCGTTATTATCTGCTCAGAAATGACTGGGTTGATACTAAATAAACAACACATAACTCAGTACATTATCAATGTATTAAAACGGCAGGTAAGGGGCACACCTCCAATACGACTTCCGCCGGCTGGCTCAGTTTTTTCTATACAGAAAACACTTCAGATCATCATAATGCCCTCAACACTGATCTGCTGAAAGCATAGTTCACAGGTTCGATGTTTACATAAGCCGTTGGTAATTTCTTTGGGACTAGAATAAAAGGGAGCCCTGGAGTTATTCAATGTCACCATTGCATGTAACATGCATTTTTGTAAACAAATTGCGCCAGCTCCCCGGCATCCATAAATAACAGGCCTTAAAGGGTAAAAGGTCTACGTTAAATATTTTAATGATGCACGGATGCAGTTGGGCCTATTCCACGCTGCTCACCCGAAAGATTCGACAACAATTCAGGCGCTTCGTTGATTTCGATAGCATTTTTCATATTAATTCAAAATAGGTAGGTTTAATCGAACTGCAAAATGTTAATTGGGAGCACAAAAAATGTAAAGAGTCATATTACACCAAAAAATGTCGAACAAATATTTTAGCTAGTCTCTCGTCTGAAGTTTTTGACGACAAAGGCGGCATGTTATGATTAACATGACAATATACTGACATTTCAAAGTAATCACCTAGCAAAACAAAAAAGGTCACTATTGAGCTACTATTCCCAACCGCTAGATTTTAGCTTCATCACTGTTTTCCATCCTTCTGACTATTTTTAAGAAGGATGATATTATTTGCGTTTCCATGGTCACCGCTGTTGCTCTCCATAAACCTAGAGATTTATTCATTGATTCATTTTAACAAGCGTGCTTTACAAACTTTCTCATTAAAGCAGTATGCCAGTATTTTTCCCTCCTCTCTTCATCAGATTTGATTTAATATTGTTTTTCATAACTTTATGATTCTTACAATGAATGTGTTCAGATTCAACAAATGTTAGTCATCTGATAAACAAGGTATTATTGACGCCAGCAGCAAGAAAAACACGTTAAATAATGAGTTGTCACATAAAACTCCAACGAATGAGTGTTTGTAAACTCAATCGCATCCATTCTTACTGTTGACTTGTTCTTGGCCCGTGGCACGGTTTGGTAACTATTTCCACTTACGGTAGAGTTGGCTATCATTACTTTCAACATCCTGTCGGATCAAAAGCAACAGGAAAACAAAATACTAGTATTTGAGAGACACAGATATTTAAGGATGGGACGTGAGAACTAAGTGAACATTGCCTTTGACGTGACAGACTGCATACGTGGTGTCAAACAGTAGCCATCTTTGACAATCCCAGAGAAATCCCACGAGCTCCAAACATTCACTCAAAAAGGTCGTAGGAACATAAACTGACAGCAATAAAACGGCAGCCAAAGTAGGAAAAATGAAGGTGGGAAGTCATGACCTACACCTTGATGGTCTTTGCGGTTACCGCTTTCAACGTTCCCTTAATGAGCTTGCAGAGATACAGTGGTGGGGCTGATTACTCTTAGCAAGGTCTCACTATGGTTGAAACCTAGTCTTCATCGACTGCACAAAACGTTTGAAAGTGTTTGTGAACACTATAAACGTTCGCAAATTCATCCATGATGGTAGACGTCAAGCAGGAACAAAAAAAAACATTCAGAAATATTTGTCTTTGTATTGTGGAAACATCAAAGAACGTTTGTTACCTTGGGGTTTCTGAACTTAGATTGTGAAGGCGAACTATGCTAAAACGTTAATGAACGTTGAAATTGTTTATTTAGATTTGCTGTTGTGGGGATGTCCTCTTTTATAATTGTCGACGATAATGTTGCAATAAAAATTTACTAAAGCCTAAAACTGGATAATTTACCTGCATTAGTTTATTAACGACATCTTTCCCAAGGATATGGTCGAATACCGCAGGTAAAAAGGCATCTCCGTTGATAGTTAACTTGAGTTTATCTCTGTTCCATACTAGTACTGAACTATCTTCAACGGCAATAATAGTCACCTACATAAAAAACGTAGAAATCATTTTTTACTGCAAGCAGTGTGATAGAAGTATTGTTTCCTCTATCAACAGAACGCAACTTTTAAAACAACATTTGGATTAAAAAATAAATAATACACAAGGTTTAAGTACGCAAGAGTGATATTGTTTTATCTTATGTACTCTCATGCCTGAAGCACACACACCATATTCATTATATGGTGCGTGGGCTTCGTGTGCTATGATGGGCCGGGTACCCATGAGTTCGAAGGCCAAGAAGAGACAGGAGGGGCGCATAAATGAGCTAGAAAATTATTGGCAGGATAAAAAAATGGGTAAAGGCCAAAAAGAGAGAAAGGGAACTTATTGCCGAACAGTTAAAAGATGAATTTATATCAGGGCTTCGAACCGGAATGAAACCGAAAACTTAAAACCGTTATTTTTACTGGAACGAAAACCAGAACCGAATCGAAACAAAATATCGCCTGCGTAAACGCGTGTTGTTCAGTATCGTCGTGTCAGTTGTCGTTTAATTGTCTTATGTGCGATACGTCTCTGCATTTTACATCTTGGGTTACTATTTACACTACTGGTGGGTCCACATTGGCGAACACGAACATGGGGTCCAAAATCATTCTAAACGTCAGAAACACGCTGCACTTGGACAGCGTGTGTTCTGCCCTGTAAAACTTCCCTTGTGTGATAGGTGGGTGTTGGGCAGGGTGTGTGGATCAGAGTGTTGGGCAGTGAAGAAGAGCCACGTCAATAGAATGGAATGCAAGTAGCTGAGATGCGAATGCTGCGGTACATGAGTAGGGTGTCAAGAGCTGAGCCTGATAGAGTTAGGAATGAGTATATTAGAGGTAGCATGGGGATGGGGAACATTGCGGAAAAAAATGAGGAAGAGTAGGTGGAGGTGGTATGGACACGTAATGCGAAGAGGGGAGGAGGAGCTCGTTAGGTCCATTACAGGAATGCAAGTGGTTGGAAGCACCCGGGGCAGGGGGAGACCAAAGCAGATGTGGGAGCAGGTTGTTCATAAGAATATGGTAGTGTGTGGAATGGACAGCAACCTGGCGAGAGTGAAGGACTAAAACCCTCAGTCCCGACCCTGCCACAGGCAGGATAAGGGTATGATGAAGCAATTATAGATAATATTATGACTTTTTAAAATATATCAGAATTTCACTTCATTTTACAATTTTTCAAAATAAAATATAATGCATATTTTAAGTATAATGTATTTTAAAATATGTTTAATACAAATTAAGTTTTTCAAATTAATATTCGGAGTGAAACCGGAAACAAAAAAAACGTAACAGAACCAATATACAGTCGAAATCGTTTATAACGACATCGGATTTAACGAACAAAATAGTCAGAACCATGAAAAGCAATACAAAAAAAGTATTTATGTTGCTTACAACGAACACATTGGTTAGAACGTACAAATCGACTAGAGAAAACACATTTCTAGGGACAGTTCTGAGTTGACAGGGCTGAGTTCTGTCTTTGTACATGACAGCATGCAATGGCAATAACTCTCCATCAAGAAACAGGACATTAGAACAGCAATGGCGAAGGGGGGGGTTGAGGTGAACATGAAGAAAACAGAGAACTTAGCTTTCAGTTGGAGCGGTCAGGACCAAGGGGGTGTAGTTCGTTGTGGCAATGAGGTGATACCAGCAGTGCAAGAATTTAGGTATCTAGGATCGGTGTTCCAGAGCAATGGGGAAATAGCTCCGACGTTATGGTAAAGTGCCCAAATATCGTCCCCCTAAGCAAAATCTTCAATTCTGAGAAAATTATTTACAGGAAAAATAATTTAAAAACTGATTTAAGTTTATCAACTCCTTACCTACTTGTATAGCTAGTGTGATACTATTAAATAAAACTTTCTAAACCATAAAAAATTAAAAACTTATAAGAACGCAGATTTTGATTTTTCTAAAAAGTGTCCTAATTCCGTCCCCTCTTTCCAGCTAACATCTACTGAATTATTTCAATGGGAAATTTCATTAAAACACAGTTGACATCTCTCATAATAAATTTCTTGAGAGAAAACTTTTTATTGACTGTTTAAATAAAATAGCCTAATATCAATTTTGGAATGATATTCTTCATAGAACTTCAGCTCTACTACATTATAATAATAAGGCGTAGAAATGGTAAACACATTATAAAAAGATCAACTACTAGTCTAAAAGGTTGGGAAATTATAGACTGTAAAAAAAGAGCAATACATTGAGGGTCCTAAATCCGTCCCGGGGACGAATTTGGGAATTTCAAAGGGACGGATTTAGGATCCCAGCCATAACAAATTAAAAAGTCCCATCTCTTGAAAAAACAACCACAACTAGGGGAGACCGGGGCAAGTTGACGATACTAAGAGTTTTCAGTTTAATTTTGTATTTTTCTTTCGAGATAAAAAGTTTTACCGTGCTGAGATACTTAGAATGCACCTTTATTTATAATTTAGTGGCTTAAAGTGAAACATTTTTTGATATATTCAAGGTGATTTTATAATTTTTAATGAACGATGTAAAATTCGTCATCTTGCTCCAGACCCGAGGCAAGATGACGGCCATTGAAAAGTAAAAGAAATTAGTAAATTCTCCGAATTCTGTTATTGTACCCTTATTTCTTTTATAGTAAAATAG
Organism: Trigoniulus corallinus; assembly: GCA_013389805.1. Lineage (NCBI taxonomy): Eukaryota > Metazoa > Arthropoda > Diplopoda > Spirobolida > Trigoniulidae > Trigoniulus > Trigoniulus corallinus. Next base: position 23,829,751 of record JAAFCE010001036.1, read on the forward strand.
GATTAGGCATTATTTATTACATTGTTAAAGGTAAATGAAATAATATTTTTAATTCTTTTCTGTGAATAATAAAAACGCATTAACACTAAAAGTTAAAATCGAAGTAAATAGTAAATCGAATTTATTGTCAACTTAAAAGTTAATGTTTCTAGTTAAATATAATCGCAGGTAAGCTATCCACCACAAAGAAGATGCCAGTTAACATTAAGGGTCAAGATGGTGAATTCGTCAACTTGCCCCAGTCATCTTGCCCCAGCAACAATTTTAAAATTTAAGTATTATAGCAATAAGATTAAAAAATTATTTTAATAATGAATACTGAATATGAATAACCAGTTGTCTAAGGTAGATGAAAATGCTATTAGATATTTCTATAGCTTACCTCTATATTAATTATATCTTATTTCCAAAATTTGGTTTCTTATAGCACACAGCAGGAAAACAACGAAACTCATGTAAATAATATAGTAATGGCAACAGTGCCTTGACAAAATGATTTTTTAGTGTCTAGTCATGAGGAGTACTAGTAGTATTCATATGATGCTGCTAACTATCAGGAAAATCGCTAATTAAGGCATTAGTCATCTTGCCCCGGTCTCCCCTACATGGTTCTGTCAACTGGAACACAATATTTAAGGAGCAATCTTTAATTATCAATTGCCAAATGATGAAAAAAATTACTCGGAAGTGTCAATATAACTGTTTAAGGTTCGATTCCACAATTTAGTAAATTTACACCAAACCTATTTTTTGAAAAATTTTAAAGTTAAAAACAGAACAAAGCAACTGAATCAGAGCCAGTAGTAAACTGGATGGTTCTGAAGGCTTCCATGAGCTGTTCTGAAGGCTACAGCCCTCCCCTTGAAAGTTAAAGGGGGGATGGATTTAGGGCAGGGGGCGGATTTTGGGTACTTTACCATACCCATAGGATTAATGCGGGATTGCTGAAGTGGAGACAGGCAAGCGGTGTGCTGTGTGACCGCCGAGTCACAATTAAGTTGAAAGGTAAAGTTTACAAAACTGTAGTTAGGCCCGCTATGCTATATGGAACGGAATTTTGGGCAGTAAGGAAAATTCGCAAGAGGAGAATGCAAGTGGCCGAGATGCGAATGCTGCGTTACACGAGTACGGTGTCACGTGCTGACAGAGTCTGCAACGTGTACATTAGAGGTAGCTGGGGGTTGGGAAACATCGCAGAGAAGATGTGAGAAAATAGGTTGAGATGGTATGGGCATATGATGCGAAAGGGGCGGAGGAGCTTACACGGTATATTATGGGACAGCTGATGACATCAGGTGTAAGGGGAGACCAAAGAGAATGTGGTAGCTGGTTGTACAGAGGGACATGATTACGTGCGGGGTAGATGAAAGCCTGGTGGGGATAGACGGGAGTGGAGGATTAGAACTCACAGATCCGACCCTGCCATAGGCGGGATAAGAGTGTGATGATGATGAATACATGCAGTATGTATTTTACAACAGTTATAACATGCTGTCATCAATATAACACCGTTAACGAGGATCCCTTCATTATAAACAATAGTATCGCTTTTAGCGAACACCGGCTACAACGTACAAAAACCGTCGGTCCCTTGAAGTCCGTTATAAACGATTTCGACTGTATATAGTTGACGTGAACCGTAACCGAAACCGGAACGAAAAAAATAACGGTTCGAAGCCCTGATTTACAGTATATCCAACCGAATGCTACACAACCCTTTCATTATTATTATTATTAATTTGACTATAATGTAATTACCTGAAAATACTCATCTGTGGACATGCCGAACCATTCTGGAGAGTCAAGAAATTGGTTTGGAGCTACAAAGTTAAGAGGCTTTCCATCTTGTGACACCATAAACCTATTTGTGGAAAAAGACATAATTCAGGCTGTTAGACATAAGAATTACCAACTGAGTGCAACTCCTCTCCCACCACATAAAGACGCATCAATTAATAAATGATAGCAATTAATACTGAATACATAAACCACGGCACTGATGCTCAAATAAATTCATGTTTCTTAATGCAGACATTTAAATAAGCATTACATTTCGAAATATGACAAACTCATACTATTGATGAATCATCAATTCGCTAAAACAATTTGCAAAGGTGTGTTAAAGACATTAATACAAGATGTTTATTTAGGTGATTAAGTTGGAAAGGTCCGTTTGTTTTCCTCTTGAGCTCAAAGAAAACAGGTTCGCCCCGTTTTTGATTGGGAGGTTTTCTTTCTTTCTTTTTAAAATAAAGTTAGACCTAAAAGTGATGGGAGATTTCTTTCATTTAGGGAAATAAAAATCGGTTCTAACGATTGTCACTCCGTATAAGCTATCCATGAACTGGTGAACTCTTAATAACCAGAATGGAATACAATCAGAATCTGAAGATAAATGATTCATGATTTTCAAATGTTTAATACAGTATCTGAATAAATCGATACTGAAGGTATGAAATTATTTATGCTCTCGCTGCTTCATGTCTGCCCTTGATTTTTGAAATTTGTGCACCTTAAAATACAGTGATGTCAACAAAAATCGGTCATTTACTCGCACTAGATTATCATTACCCTTCTCCTGTCTATGGCAGGGTCGGATGCCCTTTTGCAATCCCATTGAGACACGTGAGCGCAGCCTACTGCCGATCTAACACTTACACCCCTAATGCTTCATCTATCGTCGGCCTATTTTCTTCGGTTGGGACACTTTTCCTTCACCGATGCCAAGCAGAGAGCTCCTACACCTGAAAAAATTGTCGAACCAACACATACAAATGAAAATGCAAATGGAATTTGATTACGTGCAGACTGCATTGTAGTCTGCATTGAGGTCAAGGCTTTTCTTTCAATCAAACAGAAGGCGCACTGAGGGCCTCTCTCTCTCTCACGCGTGCGAAAGAAGCCAAATGCCTCGTCTAGGATCGAACTTAGCCCAGCACGTTCTGAATCCTCAACTCTGATTCTTCTCTCAAAATCACGTTTCGTCAAGTTGGTAATTTTACCTTCGTTGGTGAGAAGCCGATGTGAGCCCAAACTGACATGTAGTATAGCGTCAGAGAAGGAGCGATGCAGAGGACAGACTATGGAGTTTGACGAGTCAGAAGTAAAAGCTTGTCTATTGTTTACCATGGTATGCGGACAGAATCCGGAACGATTATGTTAGAGGAAGCCTGGGATGGGGGACATCGCGGAAAAGATGAGAGAAAATCGGTTGAGGTGGTATGGGCATGTGAGAAGAAGAGGAGAGGAGGAACTTATTAGGTCCATTGTGGGACTGCCTGTGATTGGGAGCACGAGGGGTAGAGGAAGAGGAAGACCAAAGCGGACATGGGAGCAGGTGGTGCAAAGGGATATGGAGGTATGCGGGGTGGAGAGGGACTTGGTGGGGGATAGGCGGGAGTGGAGGATTAGAACCCGCAGACCCGACCCTGCCTCAGGTGGGAGAAGGGTGAGATGATGATGATGAGAAGGGTCTATCGAAGAGAGATCTAAGGATTTTGCTTAAATATACAGTAAATACGATTTTCTTCATGTAGAAAGGAGTTTTACAGTCGGTGGTTTGATTCGTAAATCTATGGCATGTATGGGGTACCCCAAACATACCTTCCGCCGGATGGCGAGTAAAGCTGTGGTCTCGTGTGTTGTGTTCGATGTCACCTTCACGACTTTACGCCTAAAAGTCATTGGGGAAGCAAAAGGTTATCAGAAAAAAAATTCATTCGCTCAAGGATCTTTATCTCAAGGGTCTTTATCTTGCGCGAATATTTCAGGACAATGCACCCTCCCCGAGATGAACTTAAGTCGACTTTATTTCTCATCAGAGGAGTACTTTAATGAGTACTTCTAGCCAGAACCGAACGTGCAAATCATGAGGTGTCGATTGATAGGCTCGTAGTTCGACAAAGTGACGTGCTGACCTGCTTCACCATATTATAATTGTCCCTATTCTGACTCCAGATCTATTCTCTACATTTGTTACCAACAAAATACACAAATTACAGTAAGTGTTTTTGTCATGTCTTGTAACTGAAAGACCTTTTTCATGGCTGGTACACATAATACGAGTGTAAAAAAAATCAATGTTCATCCTACAGTAGTAGTGACTCTGAGCTTTTGGAATTGAATAAACAGTCTCTTGAGTACTGTAGCAGTGTCTATAGAGATGACCCTGACCCTCTCCTAGATTGGATACGTCGCACATTTTGGCGCATTTTGGTTACAAAGCGCTCTTTGAATTACGTTTTATTCCGTTCTCAAGCAGTTATTTAGGAAAAAAAATTTCGTTGGGTTCATATGACAATTTTGTCGGTTAACTGAGAAATTCAATTACATGAATGGATTTCTGAGAAGCCTGTATATCCCATGATTCTGATACACTACGGTCAAGGTCACTACCTGCTACACAGGGACACGATTTCAGGCTACATGTACCGACTGATCAGGAAGTACCACTACCAGGCTTACAGACTTTAATTAGATGGCTGTATAGGTGTACAAATATGACGTTCAAATAAATGATCAGAAAATTACGAATTTTTTAAAGTGATAAATTGGAGTTGTTGACTGTGCTCGCCGTGGTAGCCTGCTTGAGCCGTGCGTTTGTGATTGAAGGCTCGATCCTCGTCGGAAGTGGGTGGCCTCTTTGGGACGACTCTAGGGGTCAGCTTTGGACTGCTGGGACTGCTTTGATATACGGTATTTCAATTAAGAGTTATCTCGAATGACAGGTTCAAAAACCTTTCAGTATCAAAGTTGTATTTGGTGTGAAAAGGGAGCGGCGAATTGCGTTGGACACACCAGTTCTCGTCCGATCACTGAAGTTCAACAATGCAACCCCAGTTAGTACTGACATGGGTGGCAGCTTGGGAAAACTGGGTACTGCTAATACCCAAAAATCGTCGCATCAGTGTAGTGTCTGCATAAGAACTACACTGGACGGGGCTCTAATGATCTTGTAGTTGAAGGGCCCTAAAACACCAACAACAAGCAATTAGAATGAAAACATTCACTGGAGGGTTGATGGACTTTTCTCTTCGAAGGGATCATTGAGATAAGAAGTTTGGCAGCATCGGAACTACGTGGAAACGAAGAGAGGGATCTAGTAGGGAATAGAAGGGGATAGAGGACCAGAACTCGCATACGTGGTATGGAGGAATCCTGCAAAAGGCAGCATAAGGGTGTGATGAAAACATACCTTAATATTAGACAATAATTATAACCGAGGGTTATAATGCGATTGTTTTTAAACACAGGTCAGTTCGCTACCTCACCTACCCACGTTATGAGCGAGTCGGAGAGGGGGTACTGTAAACAGTGGCGGATCCAGGATTTTCGTCGGGAAGGGGGGGGAAGAGCTAAACCTCACATATTATGCGAATATAAGTTTATATATGCATAGGGGGTTGCAACCCCAAAAACCCCTTCCTAGATCCGCGCTTGACTGTAAATATAAATGTTTAGTAGTGATTTGTTGGTTGTTTCCGAGAGACATTTTCAGATATTTCCTGTAAAGAAGTACTGTACTATGTTTGCTTTACTTCCTTAATAGTATTTGACTTGAGTACGCCCTTAGAGTATGTTATTGAAAGGAAACAATAATATCTAACAAAAAAGCTTATATGAAATAATGATAGTCGAATCTCTTTCATCTGACAGATCTTATTTACTTTTGCGTTGCAATTGTGCGAATGAACTTTCTCCGTTTTCAAAAATGAGAGACGTTGAAAACCCCAACACTTTCTACAAAAAAACGAGGAGTTTTAAAAGATGTCGCATCTCTTATCCTTACCGATCTATTTTTAGACAACTTTTAAAAATTACTGCCAAAAACTGCTTAGTTTTTATAATACGCAGATATCACTGATATCCCTATTTCAATTTCGCGAATCTACTGTGACAAGCACAACGTTAGTGAATCAGTGTGAAGTGACAAAATATGTATAACATCTTATCACGAAATATGAGATATATGTGATAAATTGACAATAAAACTACACTATATGTTTTCAATTTCATTCAGTAAATAGAAAACCGACAGCATTTTAACTTGAAAGAGGCAATAAAAAATTACCCCAAGAGTTTTGCCATCAGATCAAATCGTGTGCACCGAGAATAATTTATTATCTTGTAATTTGCCTATGCATTTTTAATAAAATTAATTATTCAGTAAATTTATCAGGGCAATGACCTTTCCTATTATCACCCTACCAACCCTTTTCCCCATTTCCCCACATTGGAGCAGAAAGTGGGAGTTGCCATTAGATCTGCACAAATGTAGCTTCCTTAGGATAAGCAGGTCTAGAAAGTAGGTTGATTTCACTTATTGCGTAGGTGGTGTTAGGGTTAATAGGGTTGAGACCTATAAGCACCTTAGAATTATTCTAAACACTGAGGACACCTGGAAGGATCACATTGACAAGTTGATTGGGAAGGCTGGGCGTGCCCTCCGTTTGGTTAGAAGAGTGCTGGGGGACAGCACGAAGGAAGTAAAAGAAATAGCCTATTTTTCACTGGTAAGGCCAATTGTGGAGTACTGCAGTCCAATTTGGTTTCCCTTTAGGCAGGGTATATCTTGGGAAATTGAAATGATCCAAAGGAGGGCAGCAATAATTGTGCTGAATCGCTTCTCTCGTAGATTGAGTGTCTCAGACATGATCACAGAATTAGAGTGGGACTCACTGCGTCAGAGGCAGGTTTCTGACAGCATTAAGCTTTTTCACAGACTGTTGAAAATAGGGTACAGTGAAAGCTTATCCGTTGCAGACTATAAGGGGAGAAATGATCATCCATTCAAACTGAATTAGATCAGGGCACAAACAGACTCGTATTACTGGTCTTTTCTTCCAAGGGTCATTCGACAATGGAATGCTCTTAGTGAGGATAATGTGAGGAAGTTTCTGCAAGAAGGTGCCATTATAGCAGGTATGCAATATATGGGCAGATTAGATGTTAGGCTTCAAGTTCCTTTGGGGTTCAATGGTTTAGTAATTAGGAATGAGAATCAATCTCTCCACAGCAAATTTGGCCTATCAGGGATGCTTGCAGTGTATACAATTAGAATTACTCCGCCACTTTGTACAAATACATGACAAGGTTACCCCCAATAAAGACGAAAAATTTACGTCGGCACTCTATATCTCCCCCATCGAATCCTGCTCTAATTTGAAATGGTTGTAGGCCTACAGCTAGGCAGTTGTAATTTAGGTTTTACGTAAGTATGGTTATATTAGTTGTAAATTTTGGATGCCCGTACTTACTGCTTACTATATACCAGTTGAAGAGCAAAAGCAAAGCGACCCCTAACCCCTTTCCCGCCTATGGCAGGGTCGGTACCCATCTTTGTCCCTCTGGATGGACACAGATGATCTGTTGGACGGTATTTTACGCAACCGGCTGCCTACGAAAGCTGCAACCCCAATGCTTAGTTATCGTCGGTCTACTGTTCGTTGGGGAATTCTACCGACGCCAGGGGGGCGCGCTCCAACACCAGAGAATTTTGCCTCATCTCGTTGTATAGCAGAGAAGGTTCTTTTATTTGTAAATGCTATCGTGCAACACACGGGGTCTCTCTTTCCCCCGAAAGAAGCCAACCTACCTCAATCCAGTATCGAACCTGGAAACCACTGACGCAGTAAGGAAGCACACTGTCTTGTGCCACCGAGGCTTATGACATTTCCTATTGCAGCAACGAAGTGACCTCGGCAGTCTATTCAAAAATAATCATTAACTCAATTAATGGGAACCCTACATTACCATTAATTAATGTCAGTAGCACTGACTTAAACTGGGAGCAATTCTTCCATTGCGACACAGCAGCTCATGTTTAATTTGTTTCAATATCAAATCACCTTTTTTGCGGTTGACTAGTCCATTCTTTAAGGAAATTAGTACTGACAACAAATTCCCATGAATTGGATATAACTATTAATCTAATAACCGTATAGTCTTCAAAAGCGGTCTGCATATCACTTTCTAAAGCGAAAATCAACTTAAATATGTATATACACATGTATTTTTAAACCCCTCAAAAAAAAAAGATGTCAACACGTGGCAATTAAGTGATTAAATCTAATCAAACACAATAATATTCATAAATTATGAGGAATCGAACGCCTTTAATATGAAACTCTGGAATTCCCAGTTACTGTGACCACTATTTATCTCCCAGTTTCAGGTCAAGGCAAGGAAATCGAATGCTTTTTAAAACATTTTCAGTGTGTGGCATCCTTTTCATGATCTTGACAGAGAGCACTGAGGAATAGCTTACCTACAGTAGATCTAAAATAACACTTGAAAACATGTAGGTCTTTCTTATAATTACCCTCTTAATCAATCTCAAGCTCTTTCTCTCTGCTTTAGAGTTTATAATGTACTTGAGCGAAATTAAGCAGCGAGCAAATTTGAAAAAGGTGAAATCAGATCACCAAATTGTCATTGCTTTTAAATTGCACTAATGGTGTGAGCATTAACTGATCAAATTCCTATGTTCTGTCTCAGGTGAAGGCTATAAGTGAACTGACCATTAGGACAGCAAGATACTACAATTAGTTTAACCTATTTATAAAAAAAGCACAAAGTCGTCTTTTAACATGCGGCTCTGAAAATGCTTTACACTCCACCATTAGTTGCTGCATGCGTCAGTGCCGTATGTAGGCGAGACCCCTAATAATTACTTCCGATACTGTGTTAAAGTTTCGTGACCGATCAAGTGACATCCTGTGCCCACACACACACACTTTAGAGTGTTTTAACCAGAAACAGCCCTTTAAAGAAAGAAAATCACAGAACCCAGCTAGGGGCCAACCTGCGTACTTCAAACTCAAGGAAAAGATGCTCACCGATACCGTAAGCAGGGAAGGTCGGCCTGTTCATATATTTATAACTGACGTCTTTTTCCTCATTATTATTTAGGTCACATTCGAACACTTAAATCGGCAAATGTCCACCACTGTTTGACTAAATTTGGTTACTTACTACAATGTTTCTACTGACCCATTTCCTGTTTGATACAACATGAGATTCAGATATCCAATACAAAAAAGTTGGAAATAAAGAAACTGACAGCTATAAAAAAAGACTAGGGAAAGTGAGAAAAGAAGGTGGATATTGGGAACTCACGAATAAAAAAAATTAAGTTTTTAACGTCACTGGCGGCCAACCTGTTGTCACAACTCTTTTAGCCTCCTCCAAAATTTCTGCAAGAATATGCAATTGATTACACAGTGATTCATCATCACTAACCAACTTCGCACCTCTGATATAGTCGGGTGCCCATCTTTTTGTCAAATCCATCAGTATTCATTAGGGCAGTGATTTTATGCATTTGCTGTCGACCTAATGCTGCAACCCAGTGCTTATTTATTTTCGGCCTATTTTGATTCATTGGAGGAACTTATCACTCGCCTCTGTCAGGATCGAACCCACTACCGCTGCATGCTATGCTGTCCAGTACGCTTCGAGGCACCGAGGCTGTTGTAAAATTAACCACACAGTATATCAGAGGGAAAATATCTCATCGTTTGTTTTATGAAACACAGTTTAATAATGCTATTTTGGGTAGTTATTACAATGGAGTAGAAGAGCACGTGACTTCTTTGAAATGTTGATGAGGTTTGCTCTTCAACTATATTATAATTCTTGCGTCTGGTATCTGACTTACAGCGCAGGAGTGTAAAATGCATTGCAATGATTAGCTATAAAACAAAATTTATTGTTAGAGAAGGGTACAATTGCTTTTGATTGAAAGGAAGTCTCTCGAGCCCCCACTCTCCTCCCCGTTTTCTTCTCTGCATATTTCTAACACGAGGTCCCATCAAGTATTAAAAATGTCTTACCAGATAACTTACTACTGCGCTCTAAAACGAATGATCATAAACATAAAAAGTGATGGAACAATTAAGTGGCGTGCGTATAAACACAAAAAAGCTATTACTAAGAAATGTTATTATGCATTATGAAAAGCATTCTGTGAAACTATGTCTATATGTACTTTTAGTCCTCAAGGATTGAGACGCTACTCAGTACGATGCCTTGATGGGCGAGTAGTAGTTAAAAACTACTGAGTAATTGACTTTCTTAAGAAAAAGTTAAGTATATGAGTGGTTCTCCATTTCTACATGTTCTTTAATTTAGTGAACATGCACTACTTACCTTCCAGTGAGAACTAGAGACAATTTATCAACTTTTGTTTTTCTTTCGTAGGCGAATGTTTCACCAGGTTTCAAAGTTTGTTTTTCTTTCATGCAGTCCAAAATTCGTCGAAACTGCAAGCGAGACACCCGTAATGGTAGAAATATCTCTTTATACAGATTTTCAAAATCTCTCGGAAAAGTAATGGGTCTTAATTGATAAATGATAACACAAGCATGAATGAAATTGATTAGAAAAAATACCGCGTTCCAGATACATGTATCCAAGGCACATAATATAACGTAACCCCAAAGGGAGAAGAAGAAACTCCCAATAGCCAATGTTACTCTCAAATAAAGAATTCCATAAATACCATTTGGAGCCAAGTAGGATAAGAATAAAAAAGTATTGGCTAATTGAAAATAAAAATGATTTGTCGGCAAAAATTCTGTACAAATGCGGAACTCTCCTAAATTATCGTCACTAGTATTAGAAGACATCATATCAGGATAGTGCACAGCAGATGAAGTAGTAGACTCGTTGCTATCCGAGTTAAGCAATGGTGCAAAAGTAGACAATAATATAGCAGTCGGGTTTAATAATATTCCATTATTCCCATTTGAATGCGACCGAAGTAATTCATGAAATTTGATTCCTTCAGACATGGAAGACTCATCCATGTGATTGTCTATTTCACCAGACATTTTTTGTTTTTTATAATTCAGAATGCAATGTCAGAATCCGAATTTATGATTCCCGAAAAAAATTGACCGGTATATATTTCCGACTACACGTCACAAAGATGCAACTTGTAAACTAGGCCAATGCATATCAGTTATTAAAATGACTTCATCTTACATCAAAGGTCCAATTAAATTTCAATGTACTGCCTCTTATTATCTATGTTTAATCATTGATGTAAAATTTCACAAATGTGACACCAAAAACGGTTATACAGTCAACATAACGCAATACTCATTTTGTAGTACTCTTCTAAATATGGACAATTTCTGTAAAACAAATTTTAAAAAATGGCTAAAACTAAACTGCGTTGGAAGCCAACATATCAATTTTCACAAACGTAATCCATCCAACTCTTGTCTGAATTTCACATCTTGAAGATTAATAAGTGAAACTTCAACACTCTACGAAGATAAACTCAAGACTAGTGCTCAAGGAAACGAACGCATTGGCAGCATCCGAGGAACGTTCAAAGTTTCCGATACAAAGGATGGCTCATAAACATCACTGACAATGATAAAAATTTCAGTGGTTGAAGCGTTGTACGTTTCCGTGGAAGGCGCCGTTATAACAGCTCATGGTGAGGGCGATTGTTGTTGAAGGTTAAGTGCGTTGTATTTCTCCGTATTGATTTCTGAAGAATGACTGACGCAGGTTTTTTTAGGGTAAGTAAGTTATTATTTTCGGAATTATGTCTGTTCTGGAACAATATAATCTCTAAAGTGTTGTTGATGGTATATCCTATACTGAAGAAAAAGTTTTGCGTGCTGACATTAATTTTGGGTCTGTATACCGACGTCAGGGGTAAAGATGGCGGATTGAACGTAACGCAATAATAAGCCCCATTTTAACATAAGAAAACGGCCTTTGAATTTTCTTTAAAAAAAACAATTCATGAATTAGAATAGCATTTTATTATTATTAACATAGTTTTAATTAAGATTGGGTGTTTCAGAAGGGAGCGATGTAGTTCATTTATTGACAAGTTGCTGAAGCATTTAGATGCATAAAGGAAAATTGTATTTTTTGTTATCAAAATTCTTGTCTTATGCAAATACACCATGAATTTCTCTTAGGGGACGAGTGCTGAGCAAGACAACAGGTTCAGCGACAAGCAGAAGAAGTTATTAAAACAGATGAAATTTAATGACGTACTTGTTAAAAAGGCACGGTTGCTTTATTAGTTGAGATGATACAAATTTCAATTTCTTTGTAAATATAACGTACTGCATAATCACTTTCAGTATTGATGTTTTTAGGTGGATACCACAAAAATTAATTTAGATACAATTAAACCTTGGATAACTAAAAAAATTAATGATCTTCTTGGAATGGAAGATGATGTGATTGTGGACTTCGTTTTCAACCAACTAGAAGAGAAGGTAATGGGAAAACTGAAATTTATTGTTTTAGGGAACTTTCATTTATCCAAATCTTAAACAAATAGCAGGAGATAATGATGATTTTACATTGTGACATCTGTGAGTGATTTTTTATGTAGAAGAAGCTCAGGATGTGACTTTTGACAATGTTCATTATGGGTAAGCTACTCTGGGCTACTCTTTCACAATAATCGCTATACCGTTAGCTAGCTGTTGTAATTATTCACTAAATTGTATTGATGGAGAGGTATACTCTCAGTAATAGTAAGATTTTTACTTTTGTGACTTCATTAGTATGCAAGAATTGTTTTCACATGACTAAAGTGTAATCGCATAAATGTTATGAAATTTCTAGACCCACTATGAGATACTTGGTAGTTTGTGAAAGATTTGCGACAGTTTGCTTACACACGCAGATTTTCATATCACATCAAATGTGGAATGCGGGCTTACCTCTCACGAAAAACTGCACATATATACAGTGCGCACTGCCACTGCTACCTCAAAACAACCACCCATCCTAAAGGTCAGGCGTACAGAACTGTAAGAGATAACGTTGAGTGCCAGACATGTGTCATGACTTGGCTCAGCACACCAACTGTGGATGATGGCCTTCCCTTAAAAAGAATGGTACATCTCTTTCGTAAATATCTTTTGTATGTCCTTTATGAAGTTGTTAAAATACAAATGAATTTAAAAGCAGTCATCCAAAAAATAAAGATTTAAATTCAATTAAAGAGTTAGGGAGTAGGGCGGTTTTAAGTAGTATTAAAGCCTTGGGATTCATTAACAATAGTTTGGAATTACCCTTGAACAAATATTCAAGTTTTAGATATACACAGTGACTAAATATGCAATCTTTCATTACTCAAACAGTATAACTAATTTTATGGGAATGCGTTGTTGATCTTTAATCTTTAAAATGATGTGGTTAATATGTTGACGTGGTGGTTGGTTGTTGTTGAATGTGAATGTTTCCGGATTTTTATGTGGCTCCCTTACTTAACAAAGGATTCGTTCAGTCTTCTAGGCAGTTTGCAACATATTGTTACCAACCAAGGAACAGCTGCTCTGGATTCCTCTAAGGTGGTAGCAGGCTGGTGTGGGTTACAGTCGAATGTCAGATGACTGCCCAAAGGTTTTGAAGTCCATTTAGGACACTAAATAGCCATGGTCATCCGATCTCGATCCGTTGGCGCCTGGGAACTTTGTTCTTTAAAACTTATTATGGATGGTCCAGGATGTAAGCCTGGTTAACCATGTCATCGTTGTAGTCCTGAGTACTTCCATAATGGAAATCCATCACCTTAATTTTCTTATAATCAAGTATTTTAGTGCGCTACAATTTGATTTACATTTTGATTAAACCTGGTTTGTAGGAATTTTTAGACAGAATTGCTAGGAAGCTTTATTTATTTATAAAAAAAAATATAATTTAACGTAACAATTTATTGTTAAACTTTAGTTCTTAGCATAGTGGGTTAACTATAGCTATGCACTATTTTATAAATCTTCCTTTAAAACAATAATTGATGATTTATTTAATGCAGGACGTTTGTTGTTGTTGGTGTTAATTATCGTTTGGGTAGTTATTGTCAAATTAACGTTTTTTCAAAAGTATACTGATACACCAGCGTAATTACATTTCTAATATTTGCTGAATTTAGAAACTATAAAGTAACATCTTATTACCTTTGATATTAATAGTTTGGCCCAGTATAGTTAGATTTTTTTGATCGTAAATATCATGAATGCAACGTATTCTAAACCACTGACTTTTTGGTATTTTCTTTTTATGCTTGCAGCATCCAGATCCGAGATTAATGCAAATAAATTTGACTGGCTTCCTGAATGGTCGAAACGCTCGTGAATTTATGGCCGAGCTATGGGGATTATTACTAAGTGCTCAAGAAAATATAGGGGGAATACCGGCACAGTTTGTTGAGCAGAAAAAAGAAGAAATTAAAAAGAAACAGGTAACCAGCATTGGAATCTATCATATTAGTTGGTTACCAGTTTTACAAACATTTTTTAACAGGAAGAACAAGAAAGGATCCAAGAAACTTTACGACGCCAGCAAGAGAAAAGCTGGGAAGTAACTAAAATTAAAGACGAGTTTCCCAAGAAACTTGATAAAGATTCTGACAGGAGCAAAAGAGATAAGTATGTTATAGTTATTTATTAGAATCATGCAATAAATAAATTGATTAGATGGTCTAATAATTGTCGTTTTTTAAATCGTTTACTTTGTGTATGGTCATATATACAGTAGAACTCCAATTTTCCGAACTCCGACTGTCCGAATCGCTGATTATCCGAATTGCTTTCAGAATTTCAGAAAAAAAAAATTAAGAGGGAGCGTCCTGCGATTTGCAAAATAACGCGCGATTTGGCTGCCCGAAAACGGATACTGACAGTCAAACAGCTTACTTTGACCAAGATGTTCAGCAAGCAATGACTTTCATTTGAAGTATGGTACACGTACCTACTGTACTAATGTACAATCCTTTTAAGTATGCTTAATATGTAAAAGTGTTGTCTTTTCATTTAAAAATAGTTTTTTCTCCCATTTTCAACATACAAACAGTGATAAATTAAATTAGATCCTTTTTTCGGAAAAAATCCAATTATCCGAATGGGGTCCGGTCCCAATTGATTCGGATAATTGGAGTTCTACTGTATTGTACATTTACAAAGGGATGGTTAAGTTTAGCAGAAATTTCATTTGATTTCTAGCAGATTAACCGAATAGCTATAAAATACAAGGTAGTGAGAAACGTCGTAATTGTTGTAATTTGCATTCCCAAGCTCAAGGTCTCAGTCACCTAGAAGACGATCACGTTCAAAATCACCAAGACGACATTCCAGATCACCATCACCACACAAACGATCAAGATCAAAGTCTCCAAGAAGGCATTCCCGTTCGAAGTCTCCAAGACGACATTCCCGTTCGAAGTCTCCCAGGAAGCACTCTCACTCAAGATCGCCGCGACGACGTTCTCATTCGAGATCTCCTCGAAAGCGATCTCGTTCAAAGACTCCAAGACATCACTCGAGATCTAGTTCACCTAGAAGACGATCTCGATCTCCAAGAAGGCGTTCTAGTAGTCCAAGGCGTCGCATTCCATCACGACACACTCCCCCACGTAGGAGAAGTCCCATTACACGAAATACTGAACGTCACCAGTCACCAAGAAGGTAAGAACATTTTCGTGATACAGTCTGTGCGAATATGATATTTTAAGATAAATGCATTCGTAGACAGCGGTCCCTGTCTGGTTCCGTGTCTCGTAGCTCCGAAGAATCCTTGAACAGGATGTCAAAGTCACCGTCGCCAAAATCTAAATTATTAGGGGATAAAAAACAGGCGTCTTCAAGCTCATCATCGTCATCTCCCTCTCCTGAACGGGTTCATAAAAATTCAGATGATACTAAAGTCAGTCGTCTTTTTTTTAAATGGCACTGAAGTTTATTAGATTCTAGCTTATATAGATCTTTCTTAACCACAGGGAAAGATATTTGAAGCCAAGGCAGCTTCGCCCCTCGAAATAACTTCGAAAAAGGATTCAATTCAGAAAAAAAGGAATTATCGTACTCACGAAGATGACGACGATAGTTCGGGAAGTGACGAAGGACGACATAATCAGGCAGGAAGTAAGGTAAGACGGAAAACTAAATTATGGTAATAACATGTTTGGGTGCCTCGCATATTTTGGAGGGTGCTGAAGTACTGGAGTTGCTGCCTTTTGTATTATCCTAGTGAACAATGTCATTTTATTGGCGTACAGTAAGATAATGATCATGAAGTAGATATGAAGTACTTTTCCAATGAAAATACCTAAGTGTAAGGGGAATGACAAAGTGATGGCGCGCATATATGTTTCGTGGTATTCTGGCAACTGAGGCTTGTTGGCAGGCAAATGTGGTGTTAATAGCTGTATTGGTAAGATCTGTTCAAAGAATAGAGAAAGGGTCACTTCTTGAATTTGGGGAATTTTCATTTTTTCTTAGGATGACAACCAAAGCAAACGCTATGGACGCCCACGAAGATCACCCCCGCCCAGATCGCGATCTCGTACTCGTTCGCCTGTGGATCGTAGACGGCTGATCAGCCCTTCATATCGTCGAAGAAGGTACTTAAGCATTCGAGCATTAATGTTTATGATGGTTTGGTACATTTTGGCTTAATATACATATTGAAAATAACTTCTCAATTTTAGACCTAGCCCTCCCCGCTATCGTCCAAGATCTCCCATGATGGATTACCGGCGACGAAGAATTCCATCTCCCCGGAGACGAGGAGTTTCACCCTCATATTTAATGAGGCGTCGCAATCAAACCCCTGATCATGGTTGGAGCTACAGAAGAGGAGGACCATCTCCTGGTAGAAGACGTTCACCGCCTCCCATGATGCATAGTGGTGGTAGTCGCTATCATCGTCGTTCATCTTCGAGTGATCACGGCAGGTCTAGAGCTGTTCCTGAAGCAGCTACTCATTCTCCTGCTAGACCTCGTTCAGGTTCTTCTTCGTCGTCCACATCTTCATCTGCGTCACCGGTAGTAGAGCCAGTTAGAGGAAAGAAGCGGTCCTCTTCATCGCCTAGACACGGTAAATCACCAACACCACAATCAAGATACAAAAGGTTAGACTTCTTGTTTCTTAAACGTAAGTCAATAGTTTATTAATAATAACCATAAAATTTTGTCATCACTTGCAGTCCTAAAGGCAGGCGTAGTAGCCCTAGTCCTGTATTTAAGTCAAAACAGGAGTTAATGAGAGAATTACGGCGTTCACCTCCAAGTACATTTTGCATTCTGTTTACAAAAGACTGCTTTTTCATTGTTTATAAGTGAGTGACAGTCGATTTGTTCATGCAGGCAAAACTCAGATAAATTCACCAGAAGATAGGAGACAAGTAGATTTAAATATGCCCCGTGGAAGATCTCCACGAAAGTATCTTGAACCCAAAGAGAGACGCCGGTCTCGTACTCCTGAGAAGCCTAGGGATATAAAGCAACATTCACCACCGTCCAGGAAATCTAGGTCCCGTAGCCCACCGTATAGCAAACATCAGCCTACTCTTTTGCTGAAACAGTCGGGTGAGAAATATGTTGTTTACATATTGTTGAATTACTAATTGATAATTTCGAAGGAAGTTGTCGTTAAGATAGCATACATGAGTTTGAGCGTTTTTATTAGGAAGAAGGAGCGACTCACATTCTCCCAGTCCACGAAAATCCAATACTCGTTCTGTTTCTCCAAGAAAAGAAGTAACTCTGAAGAAGCCTCATTCTAAAGCAATTCTTTCTCCGGAAGTTGAATATAAGGAACGCAAGAAAGTAGAGGATCGGTCAGATTTCTTTCAAAGCTGAAGATCTTTATTAATTAGGAATCTAAAAGATTGCTGTTGAAATTATGATTTTACTGTCTCTTTACTCGTAGATCACAGTCTGTTAGTCCAGAACGAGGGCATGTACCTTCATCTCCAAAGAAAAGGATTTCCTCTCGTTCACGGTCACCGTCACCTGTTAAGGTGCCTAAAGAGAAGAGAATTAGACCATCTCATTCGGTTACTCCACCTAGAGAAGATAAGGTTTGTGCTGTCGTGAGTTTGCCTTCTTTTTTCGCCGAAGTCCTTCAAAAGTTTCAAATAGTATTATTATTAGTGGATTCCTTTTACATTTTGTAACCTGACGTCCTTTGTTGACTAATTTTAGAAGATTGAGAGACCTGTAGCTAAAGTTGTTCCCCAACTCCCAGTTACACATAAAACCAAAACTGTACCTATATGTCGCTCTCCATCTCCTGTTGCAAAAGTCTCCGCTGAACGTGTAAAATCTATTACTGAAACGAGGGACGAAGCATCTGTTCAGGTGTGTTTCATTTCACACTGATGAAAATGGTGTTATTTTTGATTACCATGAACGTTGCATTGAAATTTTTCTAAATAGTTAATCGCCATTTGACTTGTATGCAATTTCTTTACAGACTAGTAGCACGGATCCGGTTAGTGACAAGACATACTTTCCAAGACTTCCCCCACCACTACCTCCACAATCAGAGGAAGTTATGAAGCTCAAAGAGCAAAGTCCTCTTACTGAAAGTGACTTGCAAGACAATAGAAAAGCAAAGAGAGCCAGGGTTTCGGGATCTGGCAGCGGATCACAAGAAGTACTGGTTATAAATTAATGATTGAGATTTATTTTTCAACAATAACATCATTTCTGAATTGATGTTTTTCAGGAATCAAGTACAGAGTCTCCAAAGAAGAAGAAAAAGAAGGATAAAAAACATAAGAAACACAAGAAACATAAGAAGCACAAGAAGCATAAGCATTCAAAGAAGGAGGAAGAAGAGGTAGAGAATTTT
This sequence comes from Trigoniulus corallinus, assembly GCA_013389805.1. NCBI lineage: Eukaryota > Metazoa > Arthropoda > Diplopoda > Spirobolida > Trigoniulidae > Trigoniulus > Trigoniulus corallinus. The sequence goes on from JAAFCE010001036.1 coordinate 23,848,372, forward strand.
TGATTGAAAATATTTTCTTGCACTGCCTTCTAGTGTAAACTTGATAGGTGTTTTTGTCGAGTGTGTTTTATTAAAGCAGTCCTCTTATATCGGTTATGGAATTCAGGGACAGTTATGTTAAAAAAAAAAAGAAATTTTTCAAATGCGAAATTTATTGTCGACACCTGTCACGACTATTGACGTGTAACAAAAGAATATGACATTATACCATTGACAGTCTTAATTTTGTACAAAATCATTTGAATCGTGTCAGATTTTAATGCAACACACACATACACTCATTATTATCAACTTGTATAACTATGAAATAGTTGAGAGGCTTTTATGTTATTGGGTCTCTTACTCCAAATCTGGTGTTTAAAAATTTGTGATTTAATTATTTTGTTGAATTTCTTCTACTCTCTAGTGTATCTCGTAGTCAAAATTGTGTAGCATGTTATTTTAAGTGGCCTTATTCTTGTAGGTGTGTTTATTTCCTAAGGGGAGTTGAACTGACTTCTACCATGTTACCTACCAGTAATAAAATTTTAATTGGTTCTAAGATTATAATTTGTTATTGTTTTGATGGATCATTGATTGGCAACTAATGCTTTCAGGGTGATAAACTAGTTGCACTTGACTGTTTTTTTGAAGTGTGCAACTCGTTTTGTTAGAGAACCTAATTTTACTTTTGTCATACATAATTATTGTTGGTTAAAAAAATAGTGAACTAATGCATCTTTGAGTAGTAATAGTTCACTATCTAGTTATATGTAAATTATAAGGTCTGCTTGTGGTATTTTACCAGCAAATCATTTCTAAATAATTGGTTTAAAATGCAAAGTAGTTTTGGGAATTGGTAGATAGCATCTTTTTATATAGCTGTTGGTTGAATTTGATTTTATACATTTAGGGATCTGACAGTGCTGCTGAAAATCTAGACGAACTGGAAAAGAAGTTGAGAGAAAAAGCACTGAAGTCGATGTCAAAAGTACAGAAGACATCGTAATTATTTAAAAAATAGCGAGTAGTGGAGAGGAGAAGTTGAGATTAAATACGTCACCAACTTGGCTTTCTCTCTCTTTCTCCGCCAAAAAAGGTTTTTTATATGAAATGTGTAACGTGGCAGTCAGTGTTAGCAGAAGGTAAGCTTGGTATTTTGAGACACCTTAATTAAATAATACTGTCATAGTTAATTTTTGGCTTAACTGAAAAAAAAAGTTAAAATATACGTGTGAACATTTACTAAATTGTACAAACATTTTTTTGTTGTGCAAAGGACTTGGTTCTTTTCTTTTGTTAGTCGATTGAATCTAGTATCTTTCATTGGCTTCCTGGATTCACACCACTTAGTCACTCACATCATACTAATTTAAATTTTAACAATCCTATCGTCACCTAAAACCGGCGTGGATAGTAAGTTTAATATTTGACAATACTTTCTAGTAAGTGTGATATCTCCTAAGGCTTTCATACCTCCTGGATATTCTACTATTGTAGATAGGAAAGTTTTTTTTCTTTTTAGTTTCATAATTGTCCTGAATTATTATTATTCTGCTAAATCTAAAACTTCAAAATTTTAATCTCTTTTGTGTGCATTGTTGTGTCTGCGTTTGATAAATTGCTACGATTAAAAAAAATGTTGGTGTTTAAAGAACAGGCCAGAAATAAATATTTTATCATTATGCGATTATGTGTCAACTCTTTAACGCAAAATAATGGATCAGCCTTTTTTGGCAATTTATCGTAGCAAACCGTGTAAAAAGAAGTTTTGATTGGTTCTGATAACGGTTAATTTAATAAGCGAAACATCGATGTGTATAATGTTCACTTTAGTTAGCTAAAGATTTTAACAGTTTGATAGTGACATTTTACAAAACTGTAAGAATCGATTTTGTTATAAACGTTTTTCTTTTCTAGTTTCAATAAATGCATAGTATGATGAAGACGACCTGATATTGTGACTTCTTGAAATATAAGATAGTAGAAATCACAGCAAGTGGTGTGTATCATTGTGAAGTAAATTCGCTGAAAGTTTGGTCTGATACAGTGGAAGCCGCTTATTGTGATCGCAAAGGCGACCTGTTACTTTCGAAAGCAAAAACCGGTTGATAACATTATGCAGAAGAAGAAAAAAAGCATGCAGCCATGACCAAAACTATTCACCACCCCTGTCAAAATTTTTTAGTGCCGCTGTATTTCTACTCCTCTGATAATTAAATTTCTTAGAAACCTTTCTTTTGTTCAACATAGGTTCAGTGTTTACTAAAAGTGATAAAAAAGGTCGTAGTTCAATTATTCAGTGGGCCATATACTGTAACTTTAGTGCGAAATGCTACTCTAATGTTTTTTTAACAAAGTACTTCAGTCGACATTTCACTCTCTCTAGTTGATATACAAGATTTCTAACAGAGTTTTAATTTCAATATATATAGTGAAAATCGTTTAACACCAAACTGAAGGGATCGAAATATTTTTTCGTATTCGAAGAATTCATTTTTTTCAATGTCATATTGTATTAATTCGATTTATTATAACAAAGTATTATAACCAACAAAGCATTAATTTACCTGCCAAGGTTTGTATTTTGGTTGTACTGTATAATGCAATGTTGGAACAAGTGGGGTAGGCCAGCATCCCCCACAGACAACCCAGCCAATATTCCTGTGGGTTTGAGACGCCTGGCTGGGATGCCCCCGGTCAAGATCATGTTCAGTGGACCCACAGGCGGGATAAGGGTGTGATGATGATGAAGACTAAAAGTTACACTTGTAGGCGTCATGTTAAATTCAATACTTGCATTTCAAATAATTATGCACGCATGCATAATTTAAAAAAAAGTAAAAGAATTATTGGTTTTTGTGGGGGGAAAAATGTATTCTTTTCTTGTAGTGTTTTTTTGAACATCAAATTGTCGATAAAAAAAGGCCCACCCTCACCATAGTTTGAAAGGTTTTACTAATGCATGCCTCTACCATCCCAAACCCAGGCAGTTTATCTAGCAACAGTAGCAACCATTGTTTATTTGATTAGTCTAATGAAAACTACAGTATAATATGTACTGTATATACAGTATGCAGTATTTTTTTTATCTGAGAAGGAAAATAATTTCGAGTTAATCGATTTTTGTTTCGTGTTAAAAGAAAAAAATGTGAGAAAATTACTGTACATAGCATTTTGTCCCAACCGCAGTGTTAGTTCGTGTTAACCGATATTTTATGTTAAGCGTTTTCGTGTTAAAAGATTTGCGCTGTAATTGTGAATTTGACTTCCACAGTTGTAAAAATGCCAAAGAAAAGTGAATTGAGTGCAGAACAACGTGCAAAAATTCAGATTTTAGCAGCATAAGGGAAATCCCAAGAGGAAATCTCAAAAATTGTTAATGTTCACGTCAAGCTGTGCAACATGCCTTAAATTGATTGAAGTATACCACCTCACATGGCATTAGGCAAAGAACTACAGTCCAACCCCGATAACGGAAACCCCGGATAATGAAATTTTCTGGACCCAGCCAGAGGTATATGTCAATACATGTAACTGTACCTTGGATAATGAAGACTCGGATAATGCATAATGAAGACAACTTATGCTTTTTCTGTATATGTGCTACAATATAATTTGACTATGGATAATGAAGACAGCCTTATAAAAATTTCAAAAGGACATGTTCTTGCAAGTTTTAAGGAGTTATAAGAGGGTGGCTAGAGATTTTTGTTGGAGCAGAAAGCTCTAACCTTTCAACCCACTACTGAGAAATAAAGGTTTTAGTAATGGGTGTACAGTATTATGTCGACCTGCCCTTGTGATTGGATAGCTGGTCACATTTGTACAAGTCAAATCTTTTACATACAGTATACTCTCATTAATGGACAGCCATGGGGAATTGAAATCTGTCCACTATTAGGAGGTGTCCGTTATTGGGAATAACGATTTACCACTTTAAGTGAACTTCGGGACAAAATGCCATGTACCACTATAGAGAGGTGTCCATTAAGGGAGGTTCACTATATGCTGATGTTTTCATTAAATTTATCAATTTGTTTATTGTAATTTCATTCAGAAACGTTATGTTGTACGTTGTAAGTGAAAAAACAAATGCTAAGAAGCTATCATAAGCATCAATTAGACCTAAAATTGAACATTCTGGATAATGAAGACACTCGGTTAATAAAGACACTTATGGTTGGTCCCTTAGGGGTCTTCATTATCGGGGTTGGACTCTAATAGTAAAAGAATCACTAATAAGCATGAGGATCAAAAATCCGTTGGGGCACTCCTGAAAAGTGAGAAAGAAACGTCATCTGTCCTTCTTGCAGAATTTTCTGAAAATATTGTTATACCAATTTCTGCTAGAGTAATAAGAAAACGACTAACTGAAGATGTACTGAAAAGCTGCAAAGCAAAAAAATAAAGTCATGGCCTTCAGAAAAAAAACAGAGAATCTCAATGTGAATGAGCTATTAGTCAGCAGCACCTATCTGAGGAGGATTGGTCAAATATTCTAGGTCTCATTAATCAAACTTCGAGAAGATTAGGAGTTTATACATATTTTGGCAAGAAGATCTTATTTCAATACAATAAATGAACTTTTGGCATAATACCAACCTGACCCCTTAAGATTACATTTCCTTAGGTTTTTATGTTTGTGGAACACTGAGGTGTCATATGTGGTGCGACGAATGAGTGAGAAATATCATCCAGAATGTATAACGCCTTCAGTAAAACATGGAGGAAGAAATGTGATTTTGGGGCTGCTTGCAACAGGCAGTGCTGGACTAATGTGTTTATTTGAGGGTCTCATGGACTCAATTATGCGCATTAATGAGAATAGCATTCATATTATTGAAAGGCCTACACAATCCCCAGATCTGAACTCAATAGTGAGCTATTCCTAATCGTTCAATTTCCTCCAAAGAAAACCTAAAGCGCGTGCTTCTTGAAGAATGGAACAATATTTCACGTGAAGACACAAATTAGTTAGCACTATTCCAAGAACTATTGCTGCCATGAGTAACGCCAAAGGTTGAACAAACAAATACTGATTATATTGTTAATATCTGATAGTTTCCTATTCATACAGTATGTTTCATTTGAAATCAGATTACAATAATTTCCTCAAATTATCCAAAGTTTTTAGGATGCTCAATACTTTGTATTTATTAACAACTTTTCTAAAACAAAAAACTGTCTCTTTTGTTTGAATTCATTAACTCCTGAATGCAGTAGGCGCCGCTGCAGCAACTGTTCCCCCTTCAGTTCAGTGCCTCAATGGGACGCATATTTCAACGGATGCATGATTCAACTTTGCAACTAATGAGGCACTTTTGCATTGCTATCCCCATTTCAATACTGCCAGTCCAATCTGCAGTTGATCAAACCACTGAAGATGGGACATTGTCTAAGTGGCAGTTGAGGGCCTATTGTAATTGCTAGCTAGAATTATACTAAGGGATTCTGAATATTTAAAAACATTTGGGGCGCACTATTTTTGAAGTGCTCTCCCCTTGATCTACCTCTGGTGGGGCCAGTAATTTTTGATAGCAAGAAAAACACAAGAAAATAAACTGTGTTTATGTGGTTTGGTACCGACTGATTGTGATAACAATGACTGGCTGATAACATTATCCATGATTACAATACCCGGCTTCTACTGTAGTTACAGGATAAAACATAAAGATGACAGAGAACTAAGAAACTCATTGAGTAAAATGTTGTGCATTGGTTTTACATGCATGCTGACGTACTGCCATAACCCTTTTAGCCGGCCTCTTGCTACATGTCAGGGATTTTGTCATTCAACTCATTACTGCTAAAATTATCAGAAGAGTTAGCTGACCGAAACTGACCGTTGGGTTGAATAGCTTTCGAATGCACTTGTGATTATTATGGCCACTTTAATGCTTTCCCTTTCTGAGATTTTTTCCAAGTGATTTATAATGCATTTATATCTGTAGAACATTTTAATTATAAACACTGTATTTGTGGTTTATTACAAATTTAAATTTGATACAATATAAATTGCTTCATTATCTGATCCACATATCAGGGTATCTTCAACTATGTCTAAAGAATTAATGGGTTTATTACTGGAAGGAATCAATGAGCAAATATCAATGTGATGCTTTGATGCTCCACAAGAAAGCCAAGTATTGATTACTGGACCTAAAAAATTGTTTAAAAATATATTGTAGCATAAACATTTCGCAATAGTAGCAATTAAAAAATTTGTCAAACCTGAAGGCTTTGTTTTCACGTGTAAGGAAACTAGTGCAGCAGCAAGTGAGGAAGTGTCCCAATGCCAAATCATACCATCCACTGAGCAAGTAAAGAGATGATGAGGAGAAATTGGGTGAAACTTTATTTCTAAAACTACATCAAGAACCATCCAAAACTTCATTAATCGACATAATAATAGTAATCTATGCATGGAAATGCAATTAAATAATACCTGGACCATTATGTGCACTGAGGACAGTGGCTGGATACTTTTCTTGACGTAGATCCCAGAAACATATAGTACCACTTTCACTTCCACAAGCCAAAAGAGAAGGTTCAGTTGGATGACGATTCATACAAAGTAATGCCATTTGTTCGCCACCACTATATTTGTTAAGATCAACAAATATTAAAATCAGTCTCAACTTAGAATTAAGTAATACAGTCTACTTCAAAATTACAAAAATGAAGTACGTGAATAATAATTTCGAAGGTGTTTTGGATGATCGCAGATCCCAAATTGCTATCTGTCCTTGTGTATTTGAAGTTAGTACCTCATTTAACTTTGAATAAATTACTGCAGTGAGAGTACAACTATCAGCCTCTAATAAAACACAAAAACAATTTAAGTGTTCAACAGCGCACATAGATCATAATCAGTCACAGGTGTTACAAAAGGATTTTACTACATTACCGTACCGATTATTTCATTTGGACGATTTCTCTTTACGTTGTAATGTGCCAATCGACCATCTTCACCTACAGATACCAAGTTTTCACCATAACTGTCGACACCAGTGCATGGGGCTGGGTGAGCAGGAAAGTGATGTACGTTTTTCCATTCAAGTTGTAGTCTAGGCTCCTATAGATAAAGATATAATTAATGAAAATTAATGCCAATTACGGTCGTTAGTACAAAACGCACTGTATGGTTCTCACGTGATCCTGTGCTTGTTTGAATAAAGAAACTGTACCGTTCGATGAAGATGAAATGAACGTATCTGATGTTAAAAACTAAAAAATATAAATTGATGACAAAGTAAATCAACTTCGGAGTGCAGGTGTTGAACTTTGACAACTGAAGTTCTTTAAATGCCCCATTACTTTTAAATCTGTCACATCTCCGTCATGCGCTACGTCATATAGCAGTTTTGCATCATTTTCTGCTAACACACTGTACGGTTCTCCAGTTTGCTTTGATTGAAGATCTTGCCAGACTGAGATCTTATTAATCTATTATACAATAAGTTATCGCATCAAGAAATGGAAAACAATTTACGGTAAAGTTATTTTTTTATGTAGCAATGAATTTACCTCGTTTTGCCAGCTCCCAGTCACGAAAATATCGGGCTTCTGACTTATATTTGATGGGGCACATTTCCATCTTATTTTACTAATTTTTTGAGAAACAAACTTGCCGCAACAAATAGTTGACATTGCCACGCTTCAATGTAGAAAATTAAAATTCGCTCCACTGAATCACACGGAAGGCGCCATTTCTTAGTTATTAAACCGAACAAGCGTTCAAAGCCGAAGCGCCATTGTCACAGTGTCTTCCGCTAGGAATGTAAGGTTGACGTCACAGCCTGTGATTAGAAACTAATGTGCAGTAGTTTGAAAGTACAGCGATTGTGTGAAAATTCTTCAATTGATGGTTTTGTAGTTTTCAGTATTATACATTGATTTAGGACAAAATTTGATAACACTTTTTAGGCACTTTGTGAGACTTATATTGATTATATTTAGAAATAGACGGCAAATTGACATTTATCACTGTGTTGTGCGGTACAGCAACTCAAAGAATAGGGTCGTTTTGTAAATAGCCAGCCGCGAAGAACCATTTTCCAACAATTTGTCTGATTTTCATAAGTCCTTCTTTACAGCATCCCTCCATCCTGCTAATTATTTATTCCCATTCTCCCACTCCTATTTTTTCGATCCTGTAATGAGAGAACCCTAGCGGCGAAGGTGCGGCTCAACAATAAGTGATAAGGTTTCTGTAAAACCTTGAATAATAAAGGCTGATGGTCACCCCAGTCAGTAGTTGCCTCAAGTCCAACTGGCAAAACTGAGTTGGTCATTTATCTAGCGGAGCCTAGCACCTCTTCTGATGTGTTTATGTTCTAGTGTACGAGTTCCTCTATACGTGTTGCAATCCCGACTCTAACCAACCAATTTTAATCCAGTGTTTTATATTTCGGCCACCCATATTCTCCCCCTCTGTTTAGCAAATCCTAATTCTTTTCCGACCTATGGCAGGGTCGGGTTACCATCTTGTCCCTTTGAATGGACACACGGGCGATATATTGGACGTGGTTTTTTACAGACGGTTGCCGACCGAAGCTGCAACCCCTGCTTATTTATCGCCGGTCTACTTTTCATTGAGTCACTCCACCAACGCCAAGGGGTGATCTCCTACACCTGGAAATATTGCCTCATCTACCCATTGAATTGTAGAGAGGGTTCTTTTACGTGCAAATGCCATCGTGCACCACACGGGACCTCGGTTTTACTTCTCATCCGAAAGAAGGCGCACTTGGGGCCTCTCTCTCGCCCGAAAAAAAAGGCAACCCACTTCAGTATCGAACGTAGAACTACTGACGCAGTTACTGAACGTGCTACCCACTGTGACATCGAGGTGTGTTTATTCTCCCCTTCTGTTTGACCCTGAAAAATTCGTGACTACCAAGTGCTAAGAGGGTTGTGGCATTAGGCCAATAACCAGTTATGTCATCATGAAGCTATTTGTCGTGGAGTCCCACTGCATTTCTTCTCTTGGTCTAATTAGCCTGTATCTTTCCGTCTTTCTTCCGTTATCCCGAAGTCCTGTTAGACCTTCGTCTTAATGAAGGCGAAGTGACAGCCGGCATTTTGAGTTCGCAGAGAAGTTATACAATTACTGTACATTTAGTTTCTCATTCTTGGTAGACAAGTCAACAGTGTGGGAATGTGAAACTAAGGATATGAAGAGACTTTCTTAAGACCCTTAAGACCTTAGACCCTTATCCCACCTGCAGCGCGTCGGGTCTGCGGGTTCTGACCCTTCACTCCCCGTCTATCACCCACCACATTCCCCTCCACCCCACACACTATTTAATCCCTCCGTAGAGCGTGCTCCTACGCCTGCTTAGGTCTTTCCTTGCCCCGGTGCTTCCAATATTTTGCATCGCTGTGATGGACATGACCAAACCACCACAGTTCTATTCCCGCTCATATTTTCTGCGATGTTTCCCAGCCCCAAGCCACCCCTAACATACTCATTCCGAATTCTGTCTGCTCTCTACATCCCACCCATGTATCGCAACATTCGCATTTCAGCTACCCTCATTCTATTGTCATGACTTTTTCGCACCGCCCAGCACTCTGATCCATACAGCATAGCTGGCCTATCCACTGCCCTGTAGTATTTCCTCTTTAACTTTATTAGAACCCTCCGATCAACAGGACTCCACTTGCCTGTCTTCACTTCATCCACCCTATATTGGTCTATGGATCATATCCGAATGTAGAAGAGGTTTTCTTAAGTAAATTGACAAATATAATTTATGCAAAACAATTTAATCAATAAACGAGAATAGAATCAATGATACAGTAAACAAGGGATTTGAATCCTTCTAACAATTATACATATTCCATAACATTTTAACAGTATTGCTTTTATACAAAATTAAAGTTTTGATTAATTACACTTTTTTTCTTGTCCACATTAGTGAGGTATTACCGTTTTTGTACATATACTTTTTGTGTTTATTGTACGTATTTACATTTGGCAGAAATACTTTGCAGGGCCGTGCAAATATGGGGCACTGGATGACTCTCTCGCCTCCTTACCATTCCTTCAACCCCCATAGAAGTAACACGAAATGTAAGACAGTATATAAATATTATAGTTTTAGGACGCTTTTATACTCCGAAATAACAGTTGAAAATACCTTTGTTTTTACCTCAACCTAAAGAGCCCTCTATCAGCAGCCATAATTTTGCGCAACCCTGACTTTTGCGAATCATAACATTGAGCTTCTTCATCATTACTTTACAAAACAGATTATATCTCAACATCGCGGTTATGTTTTAAGTTGAAGACAATTTGCGATCTCTTGCTAATTAGAAAGATAATGAAATTTTGTCTAAATGTCTTAGAAAACCTCTTGTTTCTGAGATTCGCTGCTTAAAAATAGGCACTCCGTACAGTAGTGTTTTCCAACCTTTTTTATTGGGACGGAACCCTTTGGAACATTTCGACTTCTCGCGGAGCCCTTTTGAACATTTTACACCTTTCGCGGAACCCCATACAGTGCCAGAAGAAAAACATTAATTGATACAGGTGTGTGTGTTTTAGCATAAGGAGTTGAATTCGTGGCCTAATGTTTGAGAAAGACACCCGAAGTTCATCTTCGATAGACAAAAGTCGTTCTCGTTTCTTGTGTTTTCATTGTTATTTTTATATTTTATCTTGCCATTGGCGGAACCCTTGGGCGAACCTACAAGGAACCATTATGTTCCGCGGAACCCTGGTTGAAAAACACTGGCGTACAGCATAAACCCAGCTTTATGTAAAACTAGTTTAAGATTTGACTAATAATTTTAATGCTTCTCGACATTCTCTTTAATAATAAAGTGCTCTGAGAAGCTTAAATTATTATCGGAGCTGCATTGAATTTGCATTTATTCATGCTCTAGAGAACATTTCTACGTTAAATATTAGTAGTGCAGACTAGGTCAAATTTATCTCCAGACATGCAATTTGATATGGAATTATTAATGCCATTCATTGTTGGTATTCTGGATGGAGCACTTGTAATTGATGACGAAAGAGCAGCAATGGTTGCTGAGCGTTTAGATGGCATGCACAATGAACTATGTGGCATAGCATAACGCAATTTTTGCCAAAACCATGGTTCTCCCCACTTGAGATATGTATTGAATTTGACATATGCCTTCAGTTCTGGATCCATTTCAGAAGTCGGTGGGAGATCACCATACACAATTATTATAATTCGGTTGGTTTGATCTTGCAGAGCTTGATGATGGGCTGATTTGAATTCCAATCTTCCCCACACACTACGAATGAAATTTTTAGTCAGTACTACTATAGTTCGTCTGCTGTTTTGTACAGAATGTATGATTTGATCCGGAATCCACTCTCCTGCTAGCCAATCTCTATAATGAATGCACACTTTATAAGGAGGTTCACCTTGTTCGAGGCCAGGTAAGAGATGGCATGCAACAAATTCCGCATCTTCTTGAGAAAACGATATGAATGCGTCGTATTTTTTATCGCGATCGATTTCATTTTCAGTTACGAACCACAGACACCACTTATGAGCATATAGCCATATTTTTATTGGTTGGTGATACCGATAATATCCAATTCCAGCAGTCGCCAGTCCGACGGCTAGAAGAAGACTGATAATTGTAGCACCAACAAGAACTGCTTTTGTGTTTATGATAGGTAGACAAAAACTTTCCGAATAAATGGGGCTGTTTGTATCGTTGCAACGAATATTTGACACATTACCTAGTCGTTGAACATTTGCATTTAGCCATGATTGAAAATCTTTGGCACTGCAATCGCAAATCCAAGGATTTCCTTGGAGATACACTGTCATGTTAGGGCGGTCGTCAAACGTCCTTAATGTTTCATTTGACAAAACACTCAGCCGATTGCCATGAAGATCTAACAACGTCAACTTTTTTGGCATATTATTCATTTTCGCGTCTGTTATTAGATTGTTACTTAGATGTAAACGAGTTAAGTTAGCCCACTTCGGGGATGCGAACCCTTCTAGGCTTTCTAGAAGATTTCCATCCATTAATAACACACTCGTATTGTGAGGCACTGGGCCAGGCGGCTCTTTGAATTTTTGATTCCTACAATCGACTTCTATGTAACGTCCATCCGGATATAATTGGCACTTGCAAAGGTGGTGACATTCTGTCTCTAAATCACAATATAGTTGCTGAAACTTTAATTGACTAACTGGTGTATTTTCTAACTGAGGTGGTACTTTACAACGCATGAAGTCTAAATCCACATCAAATTGATATTGTTGTTCTTCCTGAAATTGATAATATTTCAAGAGATCCATGGCCTGGCAGTCACAAACAAATGGATTGTAACCAAGAGTTACTTTATTGTTACTTTTGGAAGTATATGGTGCACTTTTCATTAATGCTATTTGATTGGCGATGGTGAGATCGAGTTCAACTCGAGAAATTTGATTATGACTAAGATCCAAAAGCGTGTTCTGCCCAGTTGGCTGAAAATCATCGAAATTAAATACTGCGATTTTATTGTAACTTAAATCAATCACTTCTAGAAATGGATATTCAATGAACCATTGCGCTGGCAACCTGACGATTTCATTCCCGGACAAAGTAATGCTTTTTAAATAAGAGGGAAGTTCGAAATGATTTTCAGGATAATTTTGAAAAGTAATTTTATTATTCTTAAGAATTAACTGTTCCAGTTGTTTAGTGTGGGTGAAGACTTCTGTTGGCAGTGTTGCTAAGTGGTTTGAGTGTAAGTTTAAAGATTTCAGCTGACTTAATCCAGAGAAAGCGGATGGTTCAATAGTTTCAAGTAAGTTATCACTGATGTTCAGAGAAGAAAGGTTAGTCAAGTTACTAAAGGTATTGTCCTGTAACACTTTAATTAAGTTAGAACTTAGGTCCAATGTAATTAATTCTCCACAGTTGTCTAATGAACTTATGCTTTTCAGCTTATTGTTGTAAAGAAAAAGTATCTGTATGGTGTTGCCACGCCAACTTGGAAAAAATGTGTCTGGTATGATTTCCAAACCTAGTCCTCCAATATTAAGTGTTGTTAGTGAAGTTAGATTATGAATCAGTCGGTCTGGTAAAGAGGTGAAATCTGGATTAAATGATATATCGAGTTCTTGCAATTTATACTGATACTCAAAGACATTAGATGGTAATGTTTGCAGTTGATTTGTAAATAGCTTTAAAGATGTTAGTTTGCGCAAATTATGAAACGTATCTGACGATATGTAAGTTAAATTATTCATTTGCAAATCCAGTACTTCCAGCAAGGGCGTCGATGCAAAAAATTCCCTTGAAATATTTTTGATTTGATTAAAGTCCAAATATAATTCAATAAGACTGTCCAGGCCTTTGATGGGCGCAACAAAATGAGTAAAATGATTATTAGATAAAGATAAAAGTTGAATTTTCTTCAAATTTGAAAATATTTTTGGTGGTAAATGCGATAGATGATTGAAATCCAAAGAAAGTTTCTGCAAATTCGGAAGAGGGAAGAAGAAATCTTTAGACAGAGAGCTAAGATTCCCGTTTTTGATATGAAGAATTGCCAGCTCTGTAAGACCTTCGAATATTTCGGGTCGTAGTGAATCACTCTCAGTCAAAGTGTAGCGTTGAAGGCGTAATTCCTCAACTTGATGACCCTGGAGGATTTGTGCAAACGTGGAGTTCCTAGGAATGGGGCACGAATAGAATTCGTATATGCCAATGTATTGCCAAGTAAAATTTTTCAAGAAACCTTTTGGAAATTGTATTTCTTTCCCTCTGAAAAACTGACAGTCAATACCGATATAAGGTTTAGCATTTGATGGTAATACTATTTTCACTGATACTTTGTAAGTGTCAGCAAATTGAGATTCTGCCCACCAATCTTTTCCTGTCCCATGACACGACCAGCCATCTGGGCAAACGCTTGGAGCTTGGCTGTCCACTGGCGACCATTGTGCCATCAACTGTAATGCAATGAAAATTACGATGACACTACTTTTCTGAAGTAATATCCTGCTCGTAACATAAATTTTCATGGCGGAAATCTCAATTTATTGTACGCATCACATGTAGATCGAATTCAAGGTTGTGTATAGACGTCGGATGAGCATGATGAAGCAAAACTCATAATCTGTAAAGTTCGATTCATTTGTGCAGTTTCTTGACAACTTCTTGACGTTTGTGAAGGGCATTTATCAAGAATAATATTTATCTTCTTGCGTTTCAAGGTAGTAAATAGCACCAACAGTGATCTGAAAATATAAAAGCAGTGATTTAACAAGTAGCGCAAGACCTAAGTGGTAATTCAGGCAGATCATGCTTTGGTCCACGTATTTAAAAACAAACACTACTGATGGAATTCCCCAGTGATTTTGAATGAATGTTGTAACTATCCAAGCACTAAAAAAAATTCATATGCATTCTTTCCGGGTGCGTTGGATCAATCTGCACCCAAAAGGCACAAAGTTGCTTTGATTCAACTGCTTGATAATGGGCATACATTTGCTTTCTTCTAAGCCGACTTCTTACCTGAGCCGCTAAAAATAAATTTCAGTGGATTTTATATAAAAAGCTGCGCTCCCAAGTAGCCTTCCCAGGTCATCATGATTTTTTTCGTCCGGCCCTGATGAAATTTGAATATGTAATTCTTTGTGACTGATATCTTGCTAGTGAGATTTTTCATGCTAGACCCATATGCCTAGATCTCCATCAGCACCCTGGCAACACCTTTGCCTTTCGCACCCATTCCAGCCGCTCCACGCCGAAACCCACCAGTCCCAGAACCTCTCTCAATGTGGGGGTTCCCCAGCGCTGGACATACCTGACATCCCCCACTTGATCCCCACATATTGCGGATCATGTGGTACCGTAGCGTTGGTAAAAGAAATTACCCACAGAAAGATATAGACCTACCGATACATATATACAGGGATTTAGATAGTCGTTAAACATTTCAGCCGTCTGTACCTTGTCGTAAAAGGTTCGGAATGATGATGTCCTAAATGCTACGTGGAATACAAATACTTCTATCATCCTCGGTGCCTATGGAGAGTTGGGAATTTATGATATTTTATCACAAGAATCACAAACCTAACTTCGGATGCACTGTTTGGTGTTAACAGATCCAAAGAAGCGTAATACTGTAAATCTCCCTCTTCCTTGTCCTACAGCAGTGACAAGTTCTGTATGGTAGACGAGAGGACTTTAGAATCATTTAATTGAGATATAATTTACAGGTACAGTAAATGCAATATACTGAAATCAATTATTTTCGTAACTCAACCAAATACTGCATTTGTATAGCAAGACTTCCGGTTCCAGTGAAATGGTTCGCGTTTTTGAAAAGCTGGAAGACCTATTGTTGTGATTAGCCTTCCAGAATGATACACTGAAGCCAAAAATATTTTCTGACGTTGGTAAGTGGAACAGATGACAGCATAGTAAATTAGAAATTAACTATTTACTCATAGAAGTGTTAAGAAAAAGCTAACAATTCGTGTACCGAGAATAATTCGTTTAAAAGGTGTTGACGTACTACATCCGTATTGAACTATTAGGCCTACTGTATATGGAAAGTAATGTACGGAACCACCTTAAGGCAGTAGAAAGGTTTGATATTTTTCACACTGTATTAAGTTTGCAATAATAATGTTAGCGCAACAATACACAGCTCCCAATAACAAGATACCTGTTTCATACTACTGTATAGCATAGGTCTCCAACTTATGGCTCGCCAGTGGATTTTATCCGGCCCGCGGAAGGATTCCATAAAACATTGTTGAGCCATGCATCGAGCAAGAACAAATGCCAGTCGTGTCAGTCAGATGTTATTGTTAGTCTCCGTGGGGAATCCTGCATTTTATTTATGACAACCTTACAATATTTACCATTTGGGTAATTTTTTTTAAAAAACACCATGAATTGGGTTGCGGCCCATAGGCCTTCGAAAAATACCTAACCCAGCCCGCCAGTCAAAAAATGTTGGAGACCTATGCTGTATAGGTTTCTGACAATCTATATACCCCTTCAAGATCAGTTACTCATGGGTAGAGCTATTGAAAACCCTATGGTGTGTCTTGAATTTGGCAACCGGGCTTGCCCTATCTTTTGGCTATCCAATTTCTAATTGCTGTTTAACGTTTCCCTGCCAGGCATTGGTACGAGTCATGGCGCGGTTTCGCATTTTACTGCAAATTTATTGAGCTGCGTAAATCTTTCGCGTGGATAACCCCTTGTACAATTAAAAATAATGGCAATGGGCAAGTAATGGAAAACGTAAATTGGTGTGAATCCCCAATTTACGTTTTCCAGTGTTTAGTCGTTCGACTGAATGCTAAACTTGGAAACATTCATTTCATTGAAATGTTTGCAAGCTTATTTTGTACCGTTCTCAAATACAGTAGACCCTCATTTATCCGTGCTAATTGGTTCCGGACATGGGGCGGATAATGAAGGTTTTATATGACGGCGCACTTAAATACAGTATGTAATATTTAAAAGGTTGTGAAATGTGTAATGCCGTAAATCTATCAGGGACTAAGGGGGCGCGGCGTGTTCCTCCAGAATTACGCTCATGGGGATCACTCATAGATGGTTCCCCCCAACTCCCTCAGAAGTTTTGAAGATTAACGTCTATGCAAGTGAGTATATGTGCATATTATTTTATTGGAAATTACATACAGTATATGCGTATACAATTTTAAAACATTTTGAACAAAAAGAAAAACAAATGAGGAAGAACTTTTACCCGATTTTGGAAAAAAGCCGTTCATCAGGAGGATATTTCAATGAGGGGATTCTAAAAAAAAATTGGATGGGTTAAACCGAGGGATGGTTAATCGGGGAACGGATAAACGAGGGTTTACTGTATCTTAAAATTAACGGAGGATAAAGTCTGATGTCATAATAAAGAAGGATTGATGCCATTTCGATCATTTGTAATCACTGCCGCTTGTATGTGCACACACACAATGCACTCACTAGAGCCGGCCATTGAGCCAAGCAGGCCACCTGAATGGCACTAATTAGTGTGAAACAGAAAGCCGTGGGAAAGCCTTGAATTACTGGTCTATAAGGCTTGAACATACTGTATTATAGAGTGCATTACTCAAAATAGATTTGCCTGTTGCATTCTTTGCAATCTTTTAATTCCAGCAAACTTGACCACCACATCAAAGCTGGGAGGTGTTGAACACTAACTTTGGACTACATTGAAATGTTTCATCACTCTTTTGTCCTTCGCCTAAATTTTTATCGTTGAAATACAGTATGTTCCAAACGAAAATAAAGCTCCTCCTAATTAATTTTTTAACGTTTAACCTTTTTTGTTATGTTGTTTAGATAGAAATGTTCGATCAAGAGTGGTTCATTACATGCATCCCATTTTCAGTAACAAGAACTGGTTGGTTTTGGAAAACCCTAGTGCTATTGTTACTACGATGAAAGTAATCCTTTATTTTATTAATTGACAATACTACTGTAATGTTCGTTTATGTTGTGTTATGTTCTCAATAATTAGTTATAATTTAGTATATTTCATTAAGAGAGTACATTGCTAAAATGTACATAGAAGCAAAAATTTATTCTGATTTCTTGCTTTTTTTGGTAAAATGAATATGTACTAAAAACACTGATGGGGATTTCAGGCGGACCAGTTGACCTTCAATCGATTCAGTTTGAGGCCATACATGATTTGCCTGTTACGTCCCTGGCCTATTTTTTGTCTAATCAAACAACCTGTTTTCTATCCACATGCAGTTTACACTGTGAACCAGTGACTCTTAATATGGGCAGAATTCTTTTTTGAATTCATAAGTCATTACTAGTTGAAACGATACCTTACCGATACCATGCCGAAACTCACGATTGTTAATAATTAATTGTTATTAATTTCATGAGTAGGTAAGTGGTTTCATGCGAAGAGTGGCCCTGCACGTTTGTTCATGCATGTAATGATATTACAAGATAAAAGATATTAGTATTGGCGATTGTATTTACTTCTTGTATATCACTGAACATTTCCATAAATGATCATTTAATTCCTCCCTTTAAAATGGCTCTTAATGAACAAAAGGCCCAAAGAATAATTCTATATTTCATGTTTAATGTCCTTTAGTTTTGCAATTACAAAACTACTTTCTCGCTCTACTTTTTTGTTTATTTACAGTTAGTATATTCTACGGCCATTTTCAATTTTGACATCACTCTAATTTTCTGTCCTACTTTTTGCTGACTGAAAAAGTGGTTACCCTAGATTTTTATTATTTGACATGTCAGAAGACCTAAGGAATCATGTCAGACTAGAAAAGAGTTACTGACTGCGTTGTATACACTTTCTTTACGGTACATCTGAAGGTCTTTTCTTTGGCAGGGCATATGACATTTTCTAGCCTTTATGTTAATACTGTTTGCCCTTGAGTGTTAAAAAAGGCACCAAATGTCTATTGCGCTTCATCTCAAACAGGTTTCTTTGTGTATCTCAATCTCTTTAGTGTAGTTTCATTCTGGGTTCTGGCCTACTTTAAGTCACTCAACTTGGGCTGTTGTTTTCCATGTCGTTTAGTGATTAGTAGGGTCACAAGTGAAAATTCAATTTTCATGTTTTGTATTTTTCCTTCCAACTGACAATGTTAGTCACTTGATTACCCAGATATGACTATCTGGCTGCAGTCATTTACTGCTGTTTAGAATGACCTAGGAGAGGACCTTACTATCTTGCTGTTATATGTGTAATTTTTATAATGGTTACTATCAAACTGGAAAGAATATTTTAAGGTAAATGGTGCTGTGCACATTTGGCAGAAAGGGGTTTAGAAACCTTGACCAGAATCAGTGGCGGATTTAGAACTTGAGAGGCACCAGGCACAATTCAATTTTGAGGCCTCCTCCTCTAAATATTTTCACTAGTCCTACACCCTACAATGTGCATTCTACACGCACTTATTTTACTCTGGTAGGCGTTATTCACTTGACAATTTAATTTGCGGAATACTGCAAATACAATTAGATAAAATAATTTTTTTTCTCATTTTGAGAGTTGAATTCTGAGGTCCCAGACGCGCGCCTCATGCGCCTGTGTGGAAATCAGTCACTGCCAGAACCGAACAGGTCTTAGGTCTTCTTCGTCTTAAATTTCGATTATTTTGTTTGCTACGGTGCTACTGCTTGTCATTATATAATTGCACATCACCATGCAGACAAGCAACATTTTTAATTGGAATTACGTACTTTTCTGATGAAATCAATTATTTGAGCGGAATTTTGATATAAAATTTTTGGATTGACGCCAGCATAGATGTAAGCAAAAAATAGAAAAGTTATTCGGTTGTTTTATTTTTAACATTTAGGAGTATTTTAGCATTCCTCCCTACCTCGCCTCTCCCAGGCAATGTTTACGCATTAATCTTTTTAATGTAGATAAACATCATCCTGTCATGACAATCGTACAACAGTATGGATATTGTTTGTACTGTGAATTTAGTAAAAGCATACGATAAAGAGTTATAAATTTTTATATGCTGAAGAGTCGTTATGGGTTTACATCTACTTCAAATTCTACCCTTCATCAAGGCATAGGTTAAAATAATAATATTTAGAAATCGCAGCAGCGGTTTAATTTTTTTCTAACAATTTGGGAATGAAATTACTACACCAAACTTATTGGCATCACCTTGAAGAACTTGCAGTAAATCACTTGGTCACTTGTAACATTTAGCACTGACGTGGTTTGTTATCGTCTTGATTCAGTAGGCGTCTCCAAAAGCTATAGTTTTGCGTTTTTCAAAAGAGGTATAATTTTGCAATAATTAGTTACTGTATTAGATATTGTCATTACCCATTAACACCTTAAAAACATGAGAGCACTCAAGGCTAGGATCTACAGAACAGATGGATGAACCATTGAATGTGGCATCACGCCGGGCGAGATTTATAGGATCAGAATAGAAATTCATGTTTGATACGAAGGTCCTAATAAGATCTCACTTACTTTGGTCATATGACAATTAAGAAAAATACTGTATGTAGTCTTTTATAGTACGGGTAGTTGATGAGGGCTTGAATAAATTGTCAAGATCGTTTGGGACAGAAAGCACTGAAAATGACTATGTTAAAGTCAGAAGGTAGGCACAGGTTGGGTGGTAAGGCAAATAAGTAAATGTAAAACTGGAATTTTTGTAAAGCCTTACACCCATTTGTGTAGGATACTGAGCGGAAGAAAAGAACAAAATGACATATTCCAAACCTGACTGACTTGATCATATAGTTGTCAATTTACTAAGTTGTTCAACTATATATTTACCATAATACTGTATATTCATTTTGCATTGTTAAACAACTTAATATCTAAATCGTGAAAAGACGTAGTTTTTATTAGTTTATTCACTTCACTGACTATGTTTGAGTTTTAATGGTGTCTGATTTTCATGTTATAAAACTTAAGGCTGAATTTTTCAAAGTTTGACGAAAGTATTTAATCTCTACATCAAAGAAGTTTGTAGGTCAGTGACAGATAAAATCCATATTAAGATTTTTCTAAGGAGGATTTGAGACAGTTTATTCATGTACAACTGACCTCATATTTGCACCCACTGTCATATTTTCTAATCTTTTAACATGTAATGCAACTGAAGAGTTACAGTCTTGGTGAAAGTAACCAGCTATGTTTCAAGGGTATCTACTTTATACCTTGTTTTTGCCTTAAGCTTGAAGGGTCTTCCATACAAACGCAGTGGCACTAATGTGAAGTCCACTAATTAATGCTAAGCTGGCGGCCCCTCAAGCGGGAAGTCCAGCCCGAACTTGTTGCACACGTTGTGCAGACATTATCATCTGTTTCATTTGATAGACATTTCACAAATGTTTTAATTTCATATAGCACTTTTTCGTAGTCCACCAAAGCCCGACATTTCTGACTATGGAAGGCCCGACAGCCCACGAGTCTGAGATTTAATGGGAAAAAGGCAGAGACTGGGAACTAATGCTTGAATTGTTGGAAATGTGGTTTTTCACATCTGCCTGCCGACCTAATGCCACAGCCCTTTTAGTCGCCTAGTACGACGTAAAGAAATATAAACATCGCAGACGAGAGAAACAAGGGCTTTGAGACTGCGCAGCGAAATTTAAACATACTGCCTCCCAATGAACCAAGCCCTCTTAGTCTGCTTTTGTTGTTGATCGAAAGATAGGGACCTCTAGAAACTCAAAACTTTAGCTTCAGTAGCCTTCCTTGTACGCAGTGGCTTACCGAGGGGTGGGCGGAGGGGGACAGATGTCCCCCGTCGCAGAAGACAGGGGGCACAAAAATGCGCAAAATATTATTTCCCATTAAGTTTAGCGGGTGCCAGAGGGCGCAGATTTCGGTCTTTGTACCTGGGCGCAGAATACCCTCGGTACGGCATTGCACGAAAATTAAATAGGACCTCTGTGATTTTATGCTAAAGCGTGTCTGAAGGTGAATACCAAATAAGAGAATGCGTTGGGTAACAGGCTTTGTTGTTTTAATTAAACTAAAAGCTGAAAGTACGTAGTTATCATTTTACAAGTCGATTCGTAGAAATACCCCTTCGGGACCATGTTGAAATTTGGTAGGAATATTAAATATTCTAAGAATAGACAACTTTTCTCTATCAGGACTGACACAACTAACTGCTTGTACTCACCGTAAAAATTTGTGATAGCGTTAACCAGTTATTTAAAAATTTGAAAAGCTACATTGATAAAAAATTTATGCCTTGACCTAATACTTTAAATTATACCATAAATTTTGAAATCTATTTTTACTAATTCATATTTTATGCGGTAAAACGTTGGTTACTACTTTTTTGTCATTTAATATGTTATGATAGGCCAGTGGCGGATCAGGGGGGAGTACTACAAAAAAAGTGCGCCCCAAATATTTTCAAATATTCAGAATCCCATAGTATAAATCTAGCTACCAATTATGATAGGTCTTCTACTGCCTTCAGTGGTTTAGCCAACTGCAGAATGGACTGCACTGGCGGACTGGCAGTATAGCTAGCCAGCGGCGTATATCTCACAGCATTAGTCTTTTTATCAGACTGCTGCTGTTGGGGTGCAATGGACCTCTGGTTGAAAGTTTGGCCCTAGCTGAGTATAAGGGGAGAAAGGATCATTCATATAAATTGAAGGAGATTAGGGCACAGACAGACTCATACTACTGGTCTTTCTTATCTAGGACCATTCGGCAATGGAATAGCCTTCCAGAGGATAAAGTGGAGGGCTTCCTTATAGGAAAGCCCAACATTGCTAGTATTTTAGGGGGCACTAGTATTATAGCTTAGGGTTTTAGGAGTTTTGTGGTAGTATATGTAGGAATGAGAGTTGGTCTCTCTACTGCCATATTGGCCAAATTAGGCTGCTTGCAGTGTAGTGAATTAGAATTAGTATCGAAATGGAGAAAGCAATTGCTGAATTGACCCCCTCTGGAACCGCCCCTGTGATAGGCAATTAAACGGGTTAAGGCATTCGATCGGCAATCGTTCATTCAAAACCAGCATATCCTGACTCACCTTCTCTCTCCCCTATTCCCACCTTCTGTTTCCTCTCAGTTCGGGGATTTTTTTTAAAGGATAAGAATTAAAATACTTGTCATGTGACGAGCTCATCAAGTGGTTATAGTAACATTTGATCTTATTTTTTCCTAGAGGTCAAAATTCCTTTTCACGTCTCATGCAAAAAATATCTTTTATGATTGTAATAACTCTTCAACAACCTTAAGTTATTTAACCTAGAATAGTAACTGTTAAAACGCTATTACGTGAGGTGAACTTATTTTTTTTTTCTGACTGACTTATTTGAGGCTTCAGATGCAAAATACCTGTTAATCCACTTTCATCTATTCAAATAGTCGTTTAGAGGGAGAATAAATACAAAGATGTGACTTGGACGATTTCAACTCTCTTCGAAAAACATCGATTACACGCAGAATACTAATAAGAAAGTGTTGTTTTTTTCGGTGTCATGACAAAAGTCGTTTCAAATAATATCTACCTGCGCTTGTTTCTCTCTTCATCATTTTTTATAACAAGTTAGTAGTTCAATTGAAAAAATATTAATGAACTCTTCCTGTCCATTTTAGGAATAGGTATTTTAATTGGAGAAAAGAAAGAGCACACAGGGAGAGTCCGATAGACCGATATATTATTATACTATAGATATTTTAGTTTTAACAGGTAAGTAGTACATTAAAATCTCTGAGAAACTTTTCCCTAATTAAAAGTCAAAAGTCGCATAATAGTTTAATGAAAACATATGTTTTTAAAGTTCTCGTGAGATCACTGAAGTTAAGCAACGCAAACCCACGTTAGTACCAACATGGGTGGTTGGTTGTGAACGTTGGGTGCTTCAAATTTCCCTCTCCTTATCCCCTACATCCACCTCCTCCTCACCCGTGAGCAGCCTGTTATGGCTGCTTGGCTTCTCCCCAACCCCTTACCGTAACGGAGTAACAATTGAACATAGTAAACCTTTGAAGAGATTGGAAAGGGGGGGGGCTGCTATTGATATACACTTCACTCTTAATTATTATAAATGCAGTGTTTTGAATGTATACATAAATGCCTCTTATGAGTTCTGGAGTAGATGACACCGGCCCAATGCATCTGGGCGTTACCTAAGCTCGGCATAATTTCGACTTGAGCTCGTGGTGAGGCCCTGGTTGACGCGAGTGGTTTCTTTCGCAGAAGGAAATTAAAGTTGTGATCCCGTGAGGGGGTCTTTACGATTGTGCCACTAACGATTACTACCAGATTAAGGTTTTTTGGTTCCCACTAATAGGAGCTCCAAACGCCGAAATCGTAACTTTCGTGGAGAAGAGGACCGTATGATCAAAGAACCCAATTATGCAGATATAGAAATATACGAAATTAAAATAGCAGTTAAACGTAACACCAGGTTGTTTCGGAGCGTCAGGCTTGGGAATATTTCGCTTAAACGTAAATCCATCACTGGCAGGGACTTGTCCCGTGGAGTTAGCTAATAAACATTTTCTGTAAATGAGTCAAGTCTGGTTTTATTTAGGCAGTCCCCTAATTTAACCCACATCCAAGAGCCACTTCTGTATCTACATCTTGCCTTGTCAGTCATCCATCATTCACCTTTCTTGACCCAAGGCCATTCTTATAAATAGCTAAACCCTAGCCGTTGTCTCCTTAGTAGTGACCATTTCTTCTTTTGTCTTAATGGCACTGTTAATGCCACACACATAGTCGCCAATCAAATGAATACAGCGCTACAACTTTATATTGAGCTCTTCTTCTTTTACAGTCACATTTGCCGCACGTGGAAGGGTCAGGTATTCATCAGCTCGGGAAGAGAAACACAGGGCCGCAAAAGATGCCTGCCACGATACGAAGAAAAGGAGAGAGGCGAGAGAGTAAGGGAACCTGTGGCCCAACTTTTAGACGTGTTTTACTTGGTTGGATGCCGATAGAATGTCACAACCCTTTTGGTCGCCTCTTCCAACCTGCAGAGAAATTTAATATTGGACTCGAAAACGTTGGGTTGCAAACTCCAAAAGAATGAACGTGGTGTGGTGACTACTATTGAAATTGACTTTGGGGTAGAATCTTCAGTCCTCTCCCAGTTATCCCAGCATATGTGGTAACAATCCCTTTACTTTAATAATTCTCCAGCAATTTAATTATGGGATCTTAATATCTACTGTGTCTCCCCTTTATTTTTTTCCACAAGTATCACCTCTCGTCTTACTCTATTCTTTCTGTTCGGCA
The DNA here is from genome assembly GCA_013389805.1 of Trigoniulus corallinus. Taxonomy (NCBI): domain Eukaryota; kingdom Metazoa; phylum Arthropoda; class Diplopoda; order Spirobolida; family Trigoniulidae; genus Trigoniulus; species Trigoniulus corallinus. The sequence continues at coordinate 23,873,085 of JAAFCE010001036.1, forward strand.
ATGCAAACTCATAAACATACAGACTAGTTTCTGCAACATTGCCTTCGATAATATTGCCCCTCGTTTATATTGCCACCCTTAGTCCCGCCCTTCACTTTTCACTGCAAATTTGCCTCAATATTGCCTTCCATGCTATTGACAATTTTTGGCTATATACCCATTTGGTGGCAAGTAAGTCACGTATTCTGTTCCTTGACGTTCTGATAAACTCAAATTAATACAGTAATTTCTGTTCATCATGTACGGTTTTGAAGTTATGCAATAGTTGATAAAGATGGAAAACAAGTGTATCAAAAGGCACGGGATTTTCTCTAGATAAGAAATTAGATGGTGACTAGAATGGTTCAAAATGGTGCAACACATCAAAAAGTGGCAGTTGAAAAGAAAATGACTCGTCAGGTTGTTTCCTCTATTTGCGCAAGTCTTTTGTCACCTTTCTTTTGAAAGTTAAAGAATGCTAAATCCATATTTAATTTGTCTTGCGTTAGTGAATTTTCTGATTCAGTTTTATATTGCACATGTTAGTGTATGTATGTTGCAAAAAACTATAGTTTTAGGTATGATGAAAGTGCAGGATTAGGTAGTGAACAAAACCTCTTTACTATTGACGCTCGCCATAATATGTACCCCCCCCCCCCCCGATATATTGCCTAGCTTTTCTTTCCCGTTGGGGCAGTTGGGGTGGGGGCAATATTATGGAGGTTTTACTGCAGGGCCTTCAAGGAACTCGAGTGGTTTCATCACTACAATAGGACCTATGTCTCTGCAACTTGGGATTTGAACTTGGTTCATCTGCACATTGGATGAAGCGCAATTCATCATCCCACCAGCCGGAGATCAGGGAAATAGAGTGAAAAACGATTATTTTAATAATTTTAAATATGAATTCTATTAATCCTTATCCTACAGTAAATAAGTATTACAGGCCTATACCAATCATAATCATTAAATGCAGCGTATGTGTTATCGTAGCCTGTATTTATCGCTGTCGTCACTTTATTTCCAATTAATTCACATCGCCTTATAGTTCAAAAATAGCAAAAATTGTAATATTGCACTGTAAAATAGTTTGCAAAATGTTTGATTGTAAATACAAAGACTCGAGATTGCTCGAAGTGGATTCCAAGGTAAAATGTACAGATTCACTGTATTCCCTCCTGGTCATAGTGATCAGTGGCGGATCCAGGATTTTCGTCAGGGAGGGGTTAAGCCAATACAGGAGGGGTTGAGCTAATACAGGGGGGGGGGTTGAGCTAAAGCTCGCATATATTATGCGAATACGTTTATATGTGCATGGGGGGGTTACAACCCCAAAACCCCACCCTGGATCCGCGCGTGATAGTGACTCCCCCTCTACACCCTTCTGTCTTTCAATCTGTCAGTTTCTGACTCTATTTTTGGTTTTTTTTTTCATTCTTCTCCATTTCATAATGTGCACCTTCCGTCAGATGGGAAGTAAAATCCCAGTGTAGATGAGGCAACCGGTAGAATAGATGAAGCAAAAGTTCCAGATGTAGGAGCTCGCCCTCTGGCGTCGTCGCTGGAGTGTCTCAAGGAACAGTAGGCCGACGATAAATAAGCGTAGGGGTTGCAGCTTTGCAGTGGTGTAGTACTAAATTAAATGCAGTAGTGTCGGAGCTCCGCTAGACCACTGCAACTTTGGTCGGCAGCCGACTGGTAAAAATACCGTCCAACATATAACTCGTGTCCAACCAGAGGGACAGAGATGAGCACCCGACCCTGCAAAATGGTTAGTAATTGATTGCTTCCCCTTTTCTTGATATCTGAAACCCATGGGTACTGCAGTAGTAAATAAAGCAACTCGTAACCTTTTTCCTGCCTATGGCAGGGTCGAGTACCCCTCTTGTTCCTCTGAATGGACACACGGGTGATATATTGGACGGTATTTTCTGAACCCGGCTGCCTACCAATGCTATCCTTATTTATCGTCGGGGTACTTCACCGACGCCAGAGGGTGAATTCCTACACCTGGGAATTTGCCTCATCTACCCGTTGCTTAGCAGACAGGGTTGTTTTGCGTGCAAAAGCCTTCGTACACCACACGGGACTTCAGTTTTTCCTCTCATCCGAAGGAAGGCGCACTCGGGGTTTCTCTCGTCCGAAAGAAGGCACTTCACCTCGGTCCAGTATCTACCCTAGAACCACAGACGCAGTTACTGAGCACGCTACCCAATGCGGCACCGAGGCTGGTCTTAGTAGCAGTAAATGCAATTTCGTAAATATAAAGGGAGCCATCTCCCTCAACCCTTTCTCTTCCTTTCTTTAACCCAACTCCCACAACAGTTTAAGGTATAGAAATTATGTAATATATTTTCATCTCATACGAAAAATGTATTTTACGATTTTGATTATCACTTGATCAGAGAAATAATATTACTATAAGTACGTACCTCTCTTGAAAATGACTCTCTTCAGTGATATGGTTTAAATTAAAATTTAGTTAGTAAGCATTTTTTTTATCATACGTTATGTTTTGTTTATATTAACCATCAAATTCGCCAAAGTGAAATCCACCTTCGTGATTTCATATTCTTATACACTTTCACAGGCGTGGAAACACACCATCACTTCACATTTTTGAAATTAATTTCTTGTCTGTTTTTCTTTCCAGAGTTGAAAGCAAACCGATGTTATTCCACAAATTTTATAAACAAAACTGATTATCATAATGACGGTTTAGATGTAAGACAATGTAAGTAGTTAATATTTTCAAATTAAAATTGAATTGAAGTTTCATCGTCTGTCTCTAATACTCTCTCTCTCCTTCTCTGAATGTTTTTACACTAGTTGCAATGTTACCTTGATAGCTACTGCATTGATATTAGCAGTACGACATCTACTACTGGTACTAAATGCTTTAGTTGAAGGTATATTTTTTTGTACCTGACTTACCTATAAAATAGTTCCTGTTTCGAAGCCTCCAAGGGTGTATTGTATAACCTTGATTTTTGTTGGCGGCCTAATACTAAGCTAGTTTAACATTTTAACTTGCTGACTATCTTAGAAGTAGATAATCAACAGGAGGTGTATCTTTGGAATTAAGAGACAGAGAAAGAGTGATTCATGTTGAATGTGTTGACTCTTAAGAAAGATTACTAGCGTATCTTGCTTGCTCCCCTCCCATTCCCCATCCTACTCTCCCCTCCTTCTCACTAAATGCTATATATTTCCACATAAAAATCTTTAACTGATTATTAAAGCTGTTTAACATCAGCCTTTCAGATATGAAAGCTATTATATTTATCGACACATGTGGGTTTGGCATATTTAGTTATTTAACGTCGGTCCATCAATCTATAAGGCCATTTACCGAACCTAGGGGGCAAACTCCTGCACATGAAATTTCGCATATTTTTCTACGGGACCATGGCTTTATATCACATCTGACAGGATATGCATCGACATGCGCACTATGAGAAAACATTTAATAATTATTGAACTGTGTATATTGTACTCTATATTCTGGGTGTTATTGTCCCGCATGAGGTCTGGAATATCCCTGTTGCTTATAGTTATTGTGCAATAGTTCAGACACCATGCAATATTATAACCGACAAAGCATTAATTTACCTGCCAAAATCTCTATTTTGGTTGTATAATGCGGTGTTGGAACAGTGGGGTAGGCCGGCATCCCCAATATTCCTGCGGGTTCCAGACGGCTGACTGGGGTGCTCCCAATCAGAGCGTGTTCAGTGGACCCGCCGACCCGACCCTGCCACAGGCGGGATAAGGTTCTGATGATGATGATTCTGGGTGTTATTGTGGGCAACTGACTGCTCTTGCCCACTGAACTTTCGACTATATGTTCAGGGTGTCCGGAATTACGTTCGCAGCTCGAGTGGAAATTATTGGATGGTGTTCTGTCGTACTGGATCCCAACCTGATTTCATAGGCCCTTTCATTGGACTCTCATTTTTCTTATCCTTCATACATTCTGAGATTAAATGTTTTGATTGAAGTAAAAGTCGCTATCTAAACTTCATTTTCATGAGTTATCGATGTATGCAGGTTATTTGAAGCATTAAGGGCAGAGGAAGCAGATTATGTGTGGCGAATGGGAAACTAGTGGGACATAGGCAGAGGTGGCGAGTGTGAATTCGCAGACCCGATCCTGCCACAGGTGGGATAAAGGTAAGATCATGAGTTATCGATGTCCACCTCCCTTTTTGTGCCTTTTTTTCTGACTAGATATCTAGGTCTTATAGACATGTGACTATGCTAGTTAAGATACTGCTTAAAAAAGAAAAAACTTAGGGACCATTTTGTAGTTCTAAAACAGTCGTGAAAAGGTATGATACTAAAATTGCTAAATATATTATAATTATCATTAATAATTAATTATACAAACACAAGCATCAAAAAACAGTCCTTTAGGAAAAACCCACTTCCTGGACCGCAACTCAATACCATTTAAACCAAATGATAAGTTATTGCGAATGGTTATGTTGATTAACAGTGAATATCTCCTCTGGCAATTAGTTAAACAGTGTGACAAAATTACATTGGAAAATTGTTTATCCAAGAGTTTGGGACGGCAAGCAAAGAATTGAAAGAGATTTTTGAGGTGAAACAAGGGTTTGTCCACCAAATTGAGCCATCTATTTCCTCGACTTGTTATCCACTTGTACAGCAATAAAAGTGGGTTTACCCAGTGACATTACACTGTGAATGTTACAGTATTATTTTTATAGTCACAAATCTGTCATCGGGTAACTACTTATAACTATTGTCATACTATCATGAATTTACTAATGTTATCAGGTTGAGATTGACCTGCCTCGGGTCGCACAATCGGTAACTGCACCTCGAGGGGAGCGGCGAGTTGCGTTGGACACACCAGTTCTCGTCTGATCACTGAAGTTAAGCAACGCAAGCCCAGTTAGTACTGACATGGGTGGTCGCTCGGGAAAGCTGGGTACTGCTAATACCCAATAATCGTCGCATTAGTGTAGTGTCTGTGCAGACTACGCACTAGAACTATGCAGTGGACGGGTCTCTAATGACCTTGTAGTTGACGGGACCTTAAACTCCAACAAACAAACAAACAATGCACCTCGAGTGCACCTTCTTTCGGATGACAAATAAAACCGAGTTTCCGTGTGATGCACGATGGCGTTTGCACATCAAAGAATCCTCTGTACTATGCAACGGGTAGATGAGGCAAAATTTCCAGGTGTTTGGAGCTTGCCTCCTGGCGTCGGTGGAGTGCCCCAAAGAACAGTAGACCAACGATAAATAAGCATAGGGGTTGCAGCTTTGGTCGGCAACTGGCTGTGGAAAAACACTGTCCAATATAATATCGCCCTTTTGTCTATTTACAGAGACAAGGTGGGTACCCGATCCTGCCGTGGGCAGGAAAAGGGTTAGGAGTTACTTTTTTTTATCAAGCTGAGATACATGTAGTTAAAAATATTTTCGTAGTAGGGCCTACTGTAGTTTGTAACCGGTGTTCGAATTTTGGTATGCTAATATGCGTTTAATATGCCAAAATTATAATCGTCGTATAAATACTCACTGCATGGTAGTTTATTATCACAGCAGTGATGTCATGAAAGCATCGTCACCCTCTAAATCGAGTCACGGAACTTAGAGGTGTAAATCAGCTCGTGAAATTACACATTTCACAACATGAAATAATCCCTGCTATTGAAATTGACATTTCTTAGTCAGCTCACATTATATGCTTTGTTGATTTCATGGGAGATCAATTTTAAGTTTATAGCAGCATGACGATTTTCTCCGGTTTTGGGGGTTGGTGTAAGTGGGTCATTTTTTAAGCGACCTTCCAAATTATTTTCCCATGCTGTACTTAAATAGCGCAGGATGGAACCACTATAGCAAATCGTCCTTCAATCATTCCGTTTTGTTACTTCCGGTACCTGACATTCCCAAAAAAACCGCTATTCTAGTTTAATAATGAATGCTAATACTATTTTCCGTCTTTATTGTGAGGGTATGTTCAGATGTATCCCTTCAAGTGACTAAAAGGGTTGTGGGCTTAAGCTGACAACGTGGCTTCCATGAGCTCCTGTGTTTACCTCTGTTCTTTTTTTCTGTTCCCTTCTTTCACCTTTTTCCCTGGCCTTTTCACTACCTCCTCCCACTTTTTTTTCCTCTGTGTTTCGAGAAATCCCGAAGTCTAATCCCGGACCAAGTCATAGCCAGGAAAAGGGTACTCTTCAATGAAGAAAGAAGTGCGTACATATGACTATTGGAAGATGCTAAGCAGGTTTATATGTATTGAATCCTTCCTTCTTAAAATATTACATTAAAGGCTCCCTCACACCAACCAGAAACAATCGCAGTCGCGGCGGAATTTTCGCCACAGGAACACGCGCCGAACAGGAGCACGCACTGCGACGCGGTGGATTCGCCTTTATATTCACACCAACGCGTCAGTTTAGTTGGATACATTCTTATTAATTCTATTAGTTTTTCTGTGAACGCCATCTTGTTCTATCGAAATTCGAACAACGATGACGACTGAAGCCGTGCCATGCAGCGATTGTAAATAATTTAAATAATTCGCTGCACTTTCGCAACCGCGGGCGCGATACATTCGCTGCGGTGTACACATGACCATTGCTCGTCATGGGTAGCGTTTTGATGCGAATAGTTCACCACGAAAGATCCGCTGCGACTGCGATGTTTCGCATTGGTGTGAGGGAGCCTTAAAGGTCATGTGTACACCGCAGCGAATGTATCGCGCCCGCGGTTGCGAAA